>CAWUFW010000739.1:20000-1220000 GCA_963921515.1 Calotriton arnoldi
AAGGGAAGGTGCTTTAGGAGGTAGGAAAGATGCCTTTGGGAGGAAGGAAAGGTCTTTTAGAAGGGTGGAAAGGAGCTTTGAGGAGGAAGGAAAGGTTCTTTGAGGTGGAAGAAAAACTGCTTTGGGAGGAAGCAAAGATGCTTCAGAGGAAGATAAGTGCTTTTAGGATGAACAAAATGTACTTTGAGGAGGAAGGAAGTTTCTTTAAGAGGAAGGAAAAGTGCTTGAGGCGGAAGGAAAGGCATTACTTTAAGAGGAAGGAAGGGTGCTTTACCAGGAAGGGAAAGTGCTTTGAGAAGGAAGGAAAGGTGCTTTTAAGAGGAAGGAAAGATACTTTAAGAGGACGGAATGGTGCTTTTAAGAGGAACAAAAGGTGCTTTTAAGAGGAAGGAAATGTGCTTTAGGAGGAAGGAATGATGTTTTTAGAAGGAACGAAAGGTGCTGTAGAAGAAGAGAAGGTGCTTTAGGAGGAAAGGAATGTGTTTTAGGAGGAAGGGGATGTGTTTTAGGAGGAAGGGAATGTGTTTTAGGAGGAAGGGAAGGTGTTTTAGGAGGAAGGGAAGGTGTTTTAGGAGGAAGGGAATGTGTTTTAGGAGGAAGGGAAGGTGTTTTAGGAGGAAGGGAAGGTGCTTCTAGGAGGAAGGGAAGGTGCTTTAGGAGGAAGGGAAGGTGTTTTAAGAAGAAGGAAAGGTGCTTTAGGAGGAATAAAAGGCTTTTTAAGAGGAAGGCAAAATGCTTATAGGAGGAAGGAAAGGTGGTTATAGGAGGACATAAAGTGCTTAAGGAGGAAGGACAGGAGCTTTACGAGGAAGGGAAGTAGCTCCTAAGAGAAAAGGAAGGTGCTTCTGAGAGGAAGGGAAGGTGCTTTAGGAGGAGGGAAAAGTGCTTTTTCGAGAAAGAAAAGGTGCTTTTAGAAGGATGGAAAGGTGCTTTTAAGAGGAAAGAACGGTTCTTTAAGAGGAAGCAAAGGTGCTACTAGGAGATAGAAAAGGTACTTTTAGGGAAAACGAAAGGTGCTTTGAGGAGGAAGGAAAGGTCCTTTATAAGGAAGGAAAGGTGCTTTATAAGGAAGGAAAGGTGCTTTGAGGAGGAAGACAAGGTGCTTTAGGAGGAAGAAATGGTGCTTTTAGGAGAAAGGAAAGGTGGTTTAGGAGGAAAGAAAGCTGCTTTAAGGACAAACGAAAAGGTGCTTTGAGGAGGAAGGAAATGTGCTTATGGAGGAAAGAACAGTGCTTCTAGGAGGAAGAAAAGGTGCTTTTTCAAGGAAGGAAATGTGCTTTTAGAAGGATAGAAAGGTGCTTTTACAAGGATGAGAAGGGACTTTTAAGAGGAAGGAAAGGTTCTTTAAGAGGAAGCAAAGGGTCTTTAGTAGGAACGAAAAGTGCTTTAAAAGGGAGGAAAGGTGCTTTGAGGAGGAAGGAAAGGTGCTATATAAGGGAGGAAAGGTGTTTTGAGGAGGAAGGAATGGTGCTTTTAGGAGGAAGGAAAGCTGCTTTACGGACTAACGAAAGGTACTTTGAGGAGGAAGGAAATGTTCAGGAAAGAAAGGTACTTCTAGGAGGAAGGAACGATGCTTTACGAGGAAGGAATGTGCCTTAAGAGGCAGGGAAGGTGCTTTAGCAGGAAGGACAGTTGCTTTAAGAGTAAGGAAATGTGCTTCTAGGAGAAGGAGAAGGTGCTTTAGGAGGAAGGAAAGTTGGTTTTAGGAGGAACAAAAGATGCTTCAGGAGGAAGGAAAGTTGCTTCTAGAAGGAAGGAAAGGTGTTTTACAAGGAAGGAAAGGTGCCTTAAGAAGAAGGGAAGGTGCTTTAGGAGGAAGGAAATGTGGTTTATGAGGAAGGAAAGGTGCTTTAAGAGGAAAGAAAGGTGCTTCTAGGAAGAAAGAAAGGTGCTTAAAGAGGAAGGAAAGGTGCTTCTAAGAAAAAGGGAAGGTGGTTCTGAGAGGAAGCTAAGGAGCTTTAGGAGGAAGGAATGGTGCTTCTAGGAGGAAGGCAATGTGCTTAGGAAGGAAGGAAACTTCCTTTAAGGATGAAGGAAAGGTGCTTTGAGGAGGAAGGAAATGCGCTTTAGAAAGATGGGAAGGTGCTTTAGAACGAAGGAAAGATGCTTTAGGAGGAATGGAAGGTGCTTTAGGAGGAATGGAAGGTGCTTCTAGGTGGAAAGAAAGGATCTTCAGGAGGAAGGAAAGGGAAGGTGCTTCTAAGAGGAACAGAAGGTGCTTTTGGAGGAAGGAAAGGTGCTTTTAGAAGGATGGAAAGGAGCTTTTAGAAGGCTGGAAAGGTGCTTTCAGGAGAAAGGGAAGTTGCTTTAAGAGGAAGAATGGTGGTTCTAGTATGAAGGAAAGGTGCTTTAGGAGGAAGGAAAGCTGCTTTAGGAGGAAAGAAATGTGCTTTAGGAGGAAGGAAATGTGCTTTGTGAGGAAGGAAAGGTGCTTCTAGGAGGAAGGAAATGTGCTTTAGGAGGAAAGAAAGGTGCTTTAGGAGGAAGGAAATGTGCTTTGTGAGGAAGGAAAGGTGCTTCTAAGAACAAGCATTGGCATAGCCAATAGGTCTCGCGTTTGGGACCTTATAAGTGTTTAGCGATTGTACTGCATAACTAAATACTTATAAGGTCCCAAAAGCAGACCTATTAATATGCTAATAGGTCTCGCTTTTGGGACCTTATAAGTATTTAGTTATGCAGCACAATATCATTGGTGCAACAACATAAACTAAATACTTATAAGGTCCCAAAGGCGAGACCTATTGGCTATGCCAATGCTTGTTATGCCTTGAAGCAGCCACAGTATCGATGGTACGTTTGTTGTATATGGCGGCCATGCTGGAATGGGGAATGATCCTGCCGATTCAACGCCAATGGAAATACGGGCTCCATAATAGCAAACCATCTCCCGTTTTTTAATGGAACTGAAATGTAACCTGCGGTGTCTATAAGAGCTAGGCGCGCACAAGGGAAGTGGTAAAAAGAAAGAAAACCAAGAGGAAAGTGATGAAGGAAGAGAAAGGAAAAGAAAGGGGATGACGAAAAAGGAGCGAGGGCAGAAAGGAACAAGGGGAGACGGCAGCAAAAACAAAAGGAAGGAAACGAGCCGATAAAAGAAAAATAAATGAATGGAAAGGAATGTAGAAAGAAATGAAGACGGTGAAAATAGGGAGTTGTGTGCGTGCGCACGCGCAATAAGCTGACGAGGAGGGAGTGGGAGGGGGTAGGGAGGGGATTGTGCACGTCGCCCACACAGTGTTGCCAGATTGGGCTAGATCACGCCCAATTGGGCTACATTTTTTCCGGTTGTGCGGTAATATTTTGGTTGTGCGGGTTGGGCTATTTTATAAAATTCTATATAATAGCGGTAAAAGGGGCCATTTCCCCCTTCTTGAACCATCGATCCGGCCACAAAACTCCATTTACTGCCTACCTGATGCTGTCCCTGCCCCTCCTTCCCTAAAGGAGCAATATTGGGCTACTTTGGGCTACTTTTCCGTTGGTTTTGGGCTAGAGAAAGCTCTAAAAATTTGGCAACACTGCGCCCACACTGAAAGCCAGATGGCAGCAGCTGCTGTGAACGTCGCGCGTGCTTGTGCGCGTAACAGCAAGCTGGTGGCCGGCTTGGTAGCACTTTCAATGCTGGCTCAGCGAGACCTAAAAAGGGAAGGTGCTTCTGAGAGGAAACAAAGGTGCTTTTGGAGGAAGGAATGATGCTTCTAGGAGAAAGGCAATATGCAAGGAAGGAAACTTCCTTTTAGGATGAAGGAAAGTTGCTCTGAGGAGGAAGGAAATGTGCTTTAGGAAGATGGGAAGATGCTTAAGGAGGTAGGAAAGGTGCTTTAGGAGCAAGGAAGGGTGCTTCTAAGAGGAAGGGAAGGTGCTTATAAGAGGAAAGGAAAGTGCTTTAGGGGGAAGGAAAGATGCTTTTTCAAAGAAGAAAGGGTGCTTTTAGAAGGATGGAAAGGTGCTTTTAGTAGGATGGGAAGGTGCTTCTAAGAGGAAGGGAAGGTGCTTCTAGGAGGAAAGAAAGGTTCTTTAGGAGGAATGAAAGGTGCTTCTAAGAGGAAGGAAAGGTGCTTCTAAGAGGAAGGGAAGGTGCTTCTAAGAGGAAGGGAAGGTGCTTCTAGGAAGAAAGAAAGGTTCTTTAGGAGGAATGAAAGGTGCTTCTAAGAGGAAGGAAAGGTTCTTCTAAGAGGAAGGGAAGGTGCTTCTAAGAGGAAGGGAAGGTGCTTCTAAAAGGAAAGGAAGGTGCTTTAGAAGGATGGAAAGGTGCTTTTAGGAGGAAGGGAAGTTGCTTTATGAGTAAGTAAAGGTGCTTCTAGGAGGAGGGAAAGGTGCTTCACGAAGAAGAAAGGGTGATTAAAGGGATGGAAAGGTGCTTCTAGGAGGAAAGGAAGGTGTTTTAGGAGGAAGGAAAGGGGCTTTAAGGGGAAGGAAATGTGCTTTATGAGGAAAATAAAAGGTGATTTATGAGGAGAATGAAAGGTACTTTATGAGGTAGAAAAGGTTCTTTAAGAGGATGGAAAAGGGCTTTAAGGGGAAGGAAAGGTGCTACTAGAGGAAGGAAATGTGCTTTTTCGTGGAAGAAAAGGTAATTTACGAGGCAGGAAAGGGTCTTTAAGAGGAAGGAAAGGTGCTTCTAGGAGGAAGGAAAGGTGCTTTGGGAGATAGGAAAACTGGTTTGAGGACCAACAAAAGATGCTTTGAGGAGGAAAGAAATGTGATTTAGGAGGAAAGAAAGGTGCTTCTAGGAAGAAGGAGAGGTGCTTTACGAGGAAAGAAAGGTGCTTTAAGAGGAAGGGAAGGTGGTTTTAGAGGAAGGAAAGGTAATTCTAGGAGGCAGTGCAAGTGTTTTAAGAGTAAGGAAAGGTGCTTTAGCAGGAAAGAAAGATGCTGTAAGAGGAAGGGAAGGTGCCTCTAGGAGGACGAGAATGTGCTTTAGGAGGAAGGAAACGCTCTTTAATAGGAATGCAAAATGTTTCGAGGAGGAAGGAAAGGGGGTTCAGGCGGAATGAAAGTTGCTTTAGGAGGAAGGAAGGGTGCTTTTTCAAGGAAGAAAAGGTGCTTTTAGAAGGATGGAAAGGTGTTTTTAGAAGGATGAAAAGGTGCTTTTAAGATGAAGGAAAGGTTCTTTAAGAGGAAGGAAAGGTGCTTCGAGGAAGAAGGGAATATGTTATAGGAGGAAGGGAACATGCTGAGAGAGGAAGGAAAGGTGCTTTACAAGGAAAGAAATGGGCTAAACTAGGAGGGAAAGATTCTTTAAGAGGAAGGAAAGGTGCTTCTAGGAGGAAGGAAAGTTGGTTTTAGGAGGAACAAAAGGTGCTTTAGGAGGAAGGAAAGGAACTTTAAGAGGAAAGAAAGGTGCACTTCTAAGAGTATGGAAAGGTGCTTTAAGAGAAAGGAACGGGAATTCTAGGAGGCAGGGCAGGTGTTTTAGCAGAAAGGGAAGGTGCTGTAAGCGGAAGGAAATGTGCTTTACGAGGAAGGAAAGGTGCTTTACGTGGCAGGAAAGGCTCTGTAAGAGGAAGGAAAGGTGCTTCTAGGAGGAAGGAAAGGTGCTTTTAGGAGGAACGAAAGCTACTTTAGAAGGGAGGAAAGTTGCTTTCAGGAGAAAGGAAAGGTGCTTTACAAGGAGGAAAGATGCTTTGAGGAGAAAGACAAAGTGCTTTAGGAGGAAGGAAAGGTACTTTGGGAGGAAGGAAAGCTGGTTTTAGGACCAACGAAAGGTGCTTTGAGGAGGAAGGAAATGTGCTTTAGGAGGAAAGAAAGTTGCTTTAAGAGGAAGGAAAGGTACTTCTAGGAGGAAGAAAAGGTGCTTTAGAATGGAGAGAGGAAAGGTGCTTTGAGCAGGAAGGAACGGTGCTTTACAAGGGAGGAAAGATGCTTTGAGAAGGAAGACAAGGTGCTTTAGAAGGAAAGAATTGTGGTTTAGGAGAAAGGAAAGCTGCTTTTAGGACCAACGAAAGGTGCTTTGAGGAGTAAGGAAATGTGCTTTAGGAGGAAAGGAAGGTGTTTCTTGGAGGAAGGAAAGGTGATTTACGTGCAAGGAAAGGTGGTTTAGGAGGAAGCAAAGGTGCTTTAGCAGGAAAAAAGGTGCTTAAAGAGGAAGGAAAGTTGCTTCTGGGAGGAACAGAAGCTGCTTTAAGAGGAAGAAAAGGTTCTTTAAGAGTAAAGCAAGGTGCTTCGAGCAGGAAGGAAATGTGGTTTTAGGAGGAAAGAAAGATGCTTTAAGAGGAAGTAAAGGTGCTTCTAGGAGGAAGGGAAGGTGCTTCTAAGAGGAACATAAGGTGGTTTAGGAGGAAGAAGAGGTGCTTTTTGAGGAAGAAAAGGTGGTTTTAGAGGGATGGAAAGGTGGTTTTAGAAGGATGGAAAGGTGTTTTTGGAGGAAGGAAAGGTGCTTCTAGGACGAAGGAAAGGTGCTTTACAAGGAAAAAAAGGTAATTAAAGGGAAGGAAATGTGTGTCTAGGAGGAAGGGAAGGTGCTATAAGAGGAAAGAAAGGCAGTTTAGGAGGAATGAAAGGTGCTTTATGAGAAAGGAAAGATTCTTTAAGAGGAAGGAAAGTTGCCTCTAGGATGAAGGAAAGGTGGTTTTGGAAGAAAAGAAAGGTGCTTTAAGAGAAAGGAAATGTGCTTCTAGGAGGAAGACAATGTGCATTAGAATGGAGGGAGGAATGGTGTTTTAAGAGGAAGGAAAGGTGCTTCTAGAAGGAAGAGAAGTTGCTTTACAATGGAGGGAGGAAAGGTGCTTGGAACAGAAAGGAACGGTACTTTACAAGGGAGGGAAGATGCTTTGAGGAGGAAGACAAGGTGATTTAGAAGGAAGGAAAGCTGCTTTTTTGGACCAACGAAAGGTGTTTTGAGGAGTAAGGAAATTGGCTTTATGACGAAAGAAACGCGCTTCTAGGAGAAAGGAAAGGTGCTTTACGAGCAAGGAAAGGTGCTTTAAGAGGAAGGGAAGGTGCTTTAGCAGGAAAGAAAGGTGCTTTAAGAGGAAGGAACGTTGCTTCTAGGAGGAAGAGAAGCTGCTTTAGGAGGAAGGAAATGTTCTTTAAGAGTAAAGCAAGGTACTTCGAGCAGGAAGGAAATGTGGTGTTAGGAGGAACGACAGCTGCTTTAGGAGGAAGGAAAGGTGTTTCTGAGAGGAAGAGAAGGTGCTAGAAGGGAATAAAGGTGCTTTTTCGAGGAAGAATGGGTGGTTTTAGAAGGATGGAAAGGTGGTTTTAGAATGATGGAAGGTTTTTTTTCTTTTTTAGAGGAAGGAAAGGCGCTTCTAGGAGGAAGAAAAGGTATTTTAGGAGGAAGAAAAGGTGATTAAAGGGAAGGAAAGGTGCTGCTAGCAGGAAGGGAAGGTGCTATAGCAGCAAGGAAATGCACTTTAGGAGGAATGAAAGGTGCGTTATGAGGAAGGAAAGATTCTTTAAGAGGAAGGAAAGGTGCTTCTAGGACGAAGGAAAGGTGATTTTAGGAGGAACGAAAGGTGCTTAAGGAGGAATTAAAGAGGCCTTAAGATGAAGGAAAGATGCTTCTAAGAGGAAAGGAAGGTGCTTCTGAGAGGAAGGGAAGGTGCTTTAGTAGGAAGGAAAGATGTTTTTTCGAGGAAGAAAAGGTGCTTTTAGAAGGATGGAAAGGTGCTTTTAGGCAGAAGGAATGGTGCTTAAGAGAAAGGAAAGGTGATTCTAAGAGGAAGTAAATGTGCTTTAAGAGGAAGAAAACGGTCTTTAAGAGGAAGGAAAGGTACTTCTAGGAGGAAAGTGTGGTATCTAGGAAATGTGTAGTTATCTGGGGAAGCTGTAGCACTAGTAATAGAATGCAGAATGTGGGTTGTTCCATGCTACTGATGTCACGCTTTGTGGATTCTTTGTGATCAGTTGTACCTGTTCTTGGAAGCTAGATGAGCCTGGATGGGATGCGCTCTAATAAAGAACCTACTTGAACTTTTACCAGCTTTTGTACTACATTACAGCAGGGCAGGTGTTTTAGGAGAAAGGGAAGGAGCTTTAAGCGCATGGAAAGGCCCTTTATGAGGAAGGAAAGGTGCTTTACGAGGAATGAAATATTCTTTCAGAGGAAGTAAAGGTTCTTCAAGGAGGAAGTAAAGGAGCTTTTAGGAGGAACGAAAGGTGCTTTAGAAGGGAGGAAAGGTGCTTTGAGCAGGAACGAAAGGTGCTTTACAAGGGATGATAGGTGCTTTGAGGAGGAAGACAAGGTGTTTTAGGAGAAAGGAAAGGTGCTCTGGGAGGAAGGAAAGCTGCTTTTAGGACCAATGAAAGGTGTTTTTAGGAGGAAGGAATGTGCTTTAGGAGGAGAGAAAGGTGCTTCTAGGAGGAAGGAAAGCTGCTTTATGAGGAAGGAAAGGTGCTTCTAGGAGGAAGGGAATGTGCTATAAGAGGAAAGGAAGGTGCTTCTAGATGGAAGGGAAGGTGGTTTAGGAGGAACAAAAGGCGCTTTAGGAGGGGCTTTAAGATGAAGGAAAGGTGCTTCTAAGAGGCTTATGAGAGGAGGTGAAGGTGCTTTAGGAGGAAGGAAAGGTGCTTTTAGAAAGATGGGGTGGTGCTTTTAGGCGGAAGAAAATGTGCTTTAAGAGGAAGGATAGGTGCTTCTAGGAGGAATGAAAGGTGGTTTTAGGAGGAACGAAAGGTGCTAAAGGAGGAAGCAAAGAAACTTTAAGATGAAGGAAAGGTGCTTCTAAGAGGCAAGGAAGGTGCTTCTGAGAGGAGGTGAAGGTACTTTAGTAGGAAGGAAAGATGCTTTTTTGAGGAAGAAAATGTGCTTTTAGAAGGATGGAAAGGTATTTTTAGAAGGATGGGATGGTGCTTTTAGGCAGAAGGGAAGGTGCTTTAAGAGGAAGGAAAGTACTTCTTGGAGGAAAGTGTGGTATCTAGGAGATGTGTAGTTATCTGGGGAAGCTGTAGTACTAGTAATAGAATGTAGAAAGAGGGTTGTTCAATGCTACTGATGTCACGCTTTGTGCTTCTAGGAGGAAGAGAAGGTGCTTTAGGAGGAAGGAAAGTCGCTTTAGGAGCAGGAAAGGTGCTTTAAAAGAAAGGAAAGGTGCTTCTAAGAGGAAGGGAAGGTGCTTCTAAGAGGAAGGGAAGGTGCTTTACGAGGAAGGAAAAGTGCTCAGAGAGAAAGGAAAGGTGCTTCGAGGAGGAGGGAAAGGTGTTTTAAGAGGACAAAAAGCTGCTTCTAAGAAGGGAAGGTGCCTCTAAGAGGAAGGGAAGATGCATTACGAGAAAGAAAAGGTGCTTTTAGAAGGATGGAAAGGTGCTTTTAGGAGGATAGAAAGGTGCTTTAGCAGGAAAGAAAGGTACTTTAAGAGGAAGGAAAGGTGCTTTAGGAGGAAGGAAAGGTGCTTCTAGGAGGAAGGAAAGGTGTTTTAGGAGGAAGGAAAGGTGCTTTAGAAGTAGGAAAAGGTGCTTTTAAGAGGAAAGAATGGTGCTTCTAGGAGGAAAGGTGCTTTAAGACGTGCTTTAAGAGGACGAAAAGCTGCTTCTAAGAAGAAGGGAAGGTGCCTCTAAGAGGAAGGGAAGATGCATTAGGAGAAAGAAAAGGTGCTTTTAGAAGGATGGAAAGGTGCTTTTAGGAGGATAGAAAGGTGCTTTAGCAGGAAAGAAAGGTGCTTTAAGAGGAAGGAAAGGTGCTTCTGGGAGGAAGAGTAGGGGCTTCAGGAGGAAAGAAAACTGCTTTAGGAGCAAGAAAAGGTGCTTTAAGAGGAAGGAAAAGTGCTTCTAGGCTGAAAGAAAGGTGCTTTAGGAGGAAGGAAAGGTGCTTCTAAGAGGAAGGAAAAGTGCTTCTAGGCTGAAAGAAAGGTGCTTTACGAGGAAGGAAAGGTACATCCAGGAGAAAGAGAAGGTGCTTTAGGAGGAAGGAGAGGTGCTTAAGGAACAAGGAAAGGTGCTTTAAGAGGAAGGAAATGTGTTTCTAGGAGGAAAGTAAGGTGCTTTAGGAAGAAGGAAGGGTGCTTTGAGAGGAAGGAAAGGTACTTACAGAAGGGTGGAAAGGTGCTTTTAGAAGTATGAAAGGTGCTTTAAGAGGAAGGAAAGGGGATTTATGCGGAAGGAAAGGTGCTTTAAGAGGTAAGAAAGGTGCTTCTAAGGGGAAGGGAAGGTGCTTTAGGAGGAAGGGAAGATGCTTTTAGAGGAAAGAAAGGTGCTGTAGAAGGAGGGAAAATTTATTTACGAGGAAGGAAAGATGCTTTACGAGGAAAGAAAGGCTCTTTAAGAGGAAGGCAAGGTGCTTCTAGAAGGATGGAAAGGTGGTTTTAGGAGGAAGGAAAGGTGCTTCGGGAGGAAGGAAAGGTGATTTAAGATGAAGGAAAAGTGCTTCTAAGAGGAAGGGAAGGTGCTTTAGGAGGAAGGAAAGGTGCTTTAAGAAGAATAGGAAGGTGTTATTAGGAGGAAGGAAAGTTACTTTTAGAGGAAGGAAAGGTGCTTCTCAGAGAAAGGGCAGGTGTTTTAGGAGAAAAGGAAGACGGTTTAAATGGAAGGACTGGAGTCTTACAAAGAAGGAACGGTGCTTCTAGGAGGAAATAGAGGTGCTTTTAGGAGGAATGATAGGTGCTTTAAAAGGGAGGCAAGGTGGTTTATGAGAAAGGAATGGTTCTTGAAGAGGAAGGAAAGGTGCTTCTAAGAGGAAGGAAAAGTGCTTCTAGGAGCAAGAAATGTGCTTTACGCTGAAGGAAAGGTGCTCTAAAGGAAAGGCAAGGTGTTCTAGGAGGATGAGAAGGTGTTTTAGGTGGAAGGGAAGGTGCTTTAAAAGGAAGGAATGGCAATTTAAAAGGAAGGAGAGGTGCTTTTCGAGGAAAGAAAGGTGCTTTACTATAAAGGAAAGATTTTTTAGGAGGAAGTAAAAGTGCTTTTAGGAGGATCGAAAAGTGCTTTAGAAGCAAGGAAAGGTTCTTTGTGGAGGAAGGAAATGTGCTTTATAAGGGAGGAATCGTGCTTTGAGGAGGAAGACAAGTTGCTCTAGGAGGAAGGAATGGTGCTTTTAGGAGGAAGAAAAGGTGCAATAGGGCAAACGAAAGGTGGTTTGAGGAGGAAGAAAATGTGCTTTAGGACGACAGTAGGGTGCTTCAGCGAGAAGGAAATGTGCTTTACGAGGAAGGAAAGGTGCTTTTTTAGGAAGGAAATTAGCTTTAGAAGGAAGGAAAGGTGCTTTTAGAAGGAACGAAAGGTGCTTCACGAAGAAGGAATGGCATTTTAAGAAGTAATGGAGGGTGCTTTAGAAGGAAGGAAAGGTGTTGTTAGGAACTTAAAAATACACATTGTGGGTGCTTTTAGGAGAACATCAGTGTTTAGATTGAAGAGTTTTTCAGGCAGAGCAGGGGATGTGTTTATGCGGAGGGAATAGTTTTCAGTACAACAATAAAGTGTTTTCAAGGTAATTTTAGGAGTGTTTTTAGTGGGTTCATGCATAATTTCAGGAGAGGGGGACATAATTTTAGAAAGAAATGAACTCTGGTGAGAAATTAGATGTGCTTTCTGATGGAAGGACTGGTACATTCAGGGAAACGCAATTTCATTGAGGAAGGACGAGTGCTCGCAGGTCCACAATCAATGCTTTTAGGCGCAAAGGGTGTTTTGAGAATGGAGAGTTAGATGCTTTCAGAGTGGAGTGAGAGTGCTTTCAGAGGGAAGTGAGAGTGCTTTCAGAGGGAAGTGAGAGGTGCTTTTTAGAGGGAAGTGAAAGCGCTTTCAGAGGGAAGTGAGAGGTGCTTTCAGAGGGAAGTGAAAGCGCTTTCAGAGGGAAGTGAGAGTGCTTTCAGAGGGAAGTGAGAGGTGCTTTTTAGAGGGAAGTGAAAGCTCTTTCAGAGGGAAGTGAGAGGTGCTTTCAGAGGGAAGTGAAAGTGCTTTCTGAGGGAAGTGAGGGTGCTTTCAGAGGGAAGTGAGGGTGCTTTCTGAGGGAAGTGAGAGGTGCTTTCAGAGGGAAGTGAGAGTGCTTTCAGAGGGAAGTGAGAGTGCTTTTAGAGGGAAGTGAGGGTGCTTTCAGAGGGAAGTGAGAGTGCTTTCAGAGGGAAGTGAGAGGTGCTTTCAGAGGGAAGTGAGAGTGCTTTCAGAGGGAAGTGAGAGGTGCTTTCAGGGGAAGTGAAAGTGCTTTCAGAGGGAAGTGAGAATGCTTTCAGAGTGAGTGAGGGTGCTTTCAGAGGGAAGTGAGAGGTGCTTTCAGAGGGAAGTGAAAGTGCTTTCAGAGGGAAGTGAGGGTGCTTTCTGAGGGAAGTGAGAGGTGCTTTCAGAGGGAAGTGAGAGTGCTTTCAGAGGGAAGTGAGAGTGCTTTCAGAGGGAAGTGAGGGTGCTTTCTGAGGGAAGTGAGAGGTGCTTTCAGAGGGAAGCGAGAGTGCTTTCAGAGGGAAGTGAGAGTGCTTTCAGAGGGAAGCGAGGGTGCTTTCAGAGGTAAGTGAGAGTGCTTTCAGAGGGAAGTGAGAGTGCTTTCAGAGGGAAGTGAGGGTGCTTTCAGAGGGAAATGAGAGGTGCTTTCAGAGGGAGGTGAGGGTGCTTTCAGAGGGAAGTGAGAGTGCTTTCAGAGGGAAGTGAGAGTGCTTTAAGAGGGAAGTGAGGGTGCTTTCAGAGGGAAATGAGAGGTCCTTTCAGAGGGAGGTGAGAGTGCTTTCAGAGGGAAGTGAGGGTGCTTTCAGAGGGAGATGAGAGGTGCTTACAGAGGGAGGTGAGAGGTGCTTTCAGAGTGAAATGAGAGTGCTTTCAGAGGGAAATGAGAGGTGCTTTCAGAGGGAAGTGAGGGTGCTTTCAGAGTGGAGTGAGGGGCCGTGTTCGAGGGCAATGAAATTCTTTTAAGAGTGGAGTGAGGGTGCTTTCAGAGCGAAGTGAAAGTGGTTTCACAGTGGAGTGTGGGCGGTGTCCAGGGGAAGTGAAAGTGCTTTCAGAGAGGTGTGAGGGGCACTTTTAGAGGGAAAAGAAAGTGCTTTCAGAGGGAAGTGAGAGTGCTTTCAGAGGGAAGTGAGGGTGCTTTCTGAGGGAAGTGAGAGGTGCTTTCAGAGGGAAGTGAGAGTGCTTTCAGAGGGAAGTGAGAGTGCTTTTAGAGGGAAGTGAGGGTGCTTTCAGAGGGAAGTGAGAGTGCTTTCAGAGGGAAGTGAGAGGTGCTTTCAGAGGGAAGTGAGAGTGCTTTCAGAGGGAAGTGAGAGGTGCTTTCAGGGGGAAGTGAAAGTGCTTTCAGAGGGAAGTGAGAATGCTTTCAGAGTGAGTGAGGGTGCTTTCAGAGGGAAGTGAGAGGTGCTTTCAGAGGGAAGTGAAAGTGCTTTCAGAGGGAAGTGAGGGTGCTTTCTGAGGGAAGTGAGAGGTGCTTTCAGAGGGAAGTGAGGGTGCTTTCAGAGGGAAGTGAGAGTGCTTTCAGAGGGAAGTGAGGGTGCTTTCAGAGGGAAGTGAGAGTGCTTTCAGAGGGAAGTGAGAGTGCTTTCAGAGGGAAGTGAAAGTACTTTCAGAGGGAAGTGAGAGTGCTTTCAGAGGGAAGTGAGAGGTGCTTTTTAGAGGGAAGTGAAAGCGCTTTCAGAGGGAAGTGAGAGGTGCTTTCAGAGGGAAGTGAAAGCGCTTTCAGAGGGAAGTGAGAGTGCTTTCAGAGGGAAGTGAGAGGTGCTTTTTAGAGGGAAGTGAAAGCTCTTTCAGAGGGAAGTGAGAGGTGCTTTCAGAGGGAAGTGAAAGTGCTTTCTGAGGGAAGTGAGGGCGCTTTCAGAGGGAAGTGAGGGTGCTTTCTGAGGGAAGTGAGAGGTGCTTTCAGAGGGAAGTGAGAGTGCTTTCAGAGGGAAGTGAGAGTGCTTTTAGAGGGAAGTGAGGGTGCTTTCAGAGGGAAGTGAGAGTGCTTTCAGAGGGAAGTGAGAGGTGCTTTCAGAGGGAAGTGAGAGTGCTTTCAGAGGGAAGTGAGAGGTGCTTTCAGGGGGAAGTGAAAGTGCTTTCAGAGGGAAGTGAGAATGCTTTCAGAGTGAGTGAGGGTGTTTTCAGAGGGAAGTGAGAGGTGCTTTCAGAGGGAAGTGAAAGTGCTTTCAGAGGGAAGTGAGGGTGCTTTCTGAGGGAAGTGAGAGGTGCTTTCAGAGGGAAGTGAGAGGTGCTTTCAGAGGGAAGTGAGAGTGCTTTCAGAGGGAAGTGAGGGTGCTTTCAGAGGGAAGTGAGAGTGCTTTCAGAGGGAAGTGAGAGTGCTTTCAGAGGGAAGTGAGAGGTGCTTTCAGAGGGAAGTGAGAGTGCTTTCAGAGGGAAGTGAGAGGTGCTTTCAGGGGGAAGTGAAAGTGCTTTCAGAGGGAAGTGAGAATGCTTTCAGAGTGAGTGAGGGTGCTTTCAGAGGGAAATGAGAGGTGCTTTCAGAGGGAAGTGAGGGTGCTTTCTGAGGGAAGTGAGAGGTGCTTTCAGAGGGAAGCGAGAGTGCTTTCAGAGGGAAGTGAGAGTGCTTTCAGAGGGAAGTGAGGGTGCTTTCAGAGGTAAGTGAGAGTGCTTTCAGAGGGAAGTGAGAGTGCTTTCAGAGGGAAGTGAGGGTGCTTTCAGAGGGAAATGAGAGGTGCTTTCAGAGGGAGGTGAGGGTGCTTTCAGAGGGAAGTGAGAGTGCTTTCAGAGGGAAGTGAGAGTGCTTTCAGAGGGAAGTGAGGGTGCTTTCAGAGGGAAATGAGAGGTCCTTTCAGAGGGAGGTGAGAGTGCTTTCAGAGGGAAGTGAGGGTGCTTTCAGAGGGAGATGAGAGGTGCTTACAGAGGGAGGTGAGAGGTGCTTTCAGTGGGAAATGAGAGTGCTTTCAGAGGGAAATGAGAGGTGCTTTCAGAGGGAAGTGAGGGTGCTTTCAGAGTGGAGTGAGGGGCCGTGTTCGAGGGCAATGAAATTCTTTTTAAGAGTGGAGTGAGGGTGCTTTCAGAGCGAAGTGAAAGTGGTTTCACAGTGGAGTGTGGGGCGGTGTCCAGGGGAAGTGAAAGTGCTTTCAGAGAGGTGTGAGGGGCACTTTTAGAGGGAAAAGAAAGTGCTTTCAGAGGGAAGTGAGAGTGCTTTCAGAGGGAAGTGAGGGTGCTTTCAGAGGGAAGTGAAAGTGCTTTCAGAGGGAAGTGAGGGTGCTTTCAGGGGGAAGTGAAAGTGCTTTCAGAGGGAAGTGAGGGTGCTTTCTGGGGGAAGTGAGAGGTGCTTTCAGAGGGAAGTGAGAGTGCTTTCAGAGGGAAGTGAGAGTGCTTTTAGAGGGAAGTGAGGGTGCTTTCAGAGGGAAGTGAGAGTGCTTTCAGAGGGAAGTGAGAGGTGCTTTCAGAGGGAAGTGAGAGTGCTTTCAGAGGGAAGTGAGAGGTGCTTTCAGGGGGAAGTGAAAGTGCTTTCAGAGGGAAGTGAGAATGCTTTCAGAGTGAGTGAGGGTGCTTTCAGAGGGAAGTGAGAGGTGCTTTCAGAGGGAAGTGAAAGTGCTTTCAGAGGGAAGTGAGGGTGCTTTCTGAGGGACGTGAGAGGTGCTTTCAGAGGGAAGTGAGAGTGCTTTCAGAGGGAAGTGAGAGTGCTTTCAGAGGGAAGTGAGGGTGCTTTCAGAGGGAAGTGAGAGTGCTTTCAGAGGGAAGTGAGAGTGCTTTCAGAGGGAAGTGAGAGGTGCTTTCAGAGGGAAGTGAGAGTGCTTTCAGAGGGAAGTGAGAGGTGCTTTCAGGGGGAAGTGAAAGTGCTTTCAGAGGGAAGTGAGAATGCTTTCAGAGTGAGTGAGGGTGCTTTCAGAGGGAAGTGAGAGGTGCTTTCAGAGGGAAGTGAAAGTGTTTTCAGAGGGAAGTGAGAGGTGCTTTCAGAGGGAAGTGAAAGTGCTTTCTGAGGGAAGTGAGAGGTGCTTTCAGAGGGAAGTGAAAGTGCTTTCAGAGGGAAGTGAGAGTGCTTTCAGAGGGAAGTGAGAGGTGCTTTTTAGAGTGAAGTGAAAGCGCTTTCAGAGGGAAGTGAGAGGTGCTTTCAGAGGGAAGTGAAAGCGCTTTCAGAGGGAAGTGAGAGTGCTTTCAGAGGGAAGTGAGAGGTGCTTTTTAGAGGGAAGTGAAAGCTCTTTCAGAGGGAAGTGAGAGGTGCTTTCAGAGGGAAGTGAAAGTGCTTTCTGAGGGAAGTGACGGTGCTTTCAGAGGGAAGTGAGGGTGCTTTCTGAGGGAAGTGAGAGGTGCTTTCAGAGGGAAGTGAGAGTGCTTTCAGAGGGAAGTGAGAGTGCTTTTAGAGGGAAGTGAGGGTGCTTTAAGAGGGAAGTGAGAGTGCTTTCAGAGGGAAGTGAGAGGTGCTTTCAGAGGGAAGTGAGAGTGCTTTCAGAGGGAAGTGAGAGGTGCTTTCAGGGGGAAGTGAAAGTGCTTTCAGAGGGAAGTGAGAATGCTTTCAGAGTGAGTGAGGGTGCTTTCAGAGGGAAGTGAGAGGTGCTTTCAGAGGGAAGTGAAAGTGCTTTCAGAGGGAAGTGAGGGTGCTTTCTGAGGGAAGTGAGAGGTGCTTTCAGAGGGAAGTGAGAGTGCTTTCAGAGGGAAGTGAGAGTGCTTTCAGAGGGAAGTGAGGGTGCTTTCAGAGGGAAGAGAGAGTGCTTTCAGAGGGAAGTGAGAGTGCTTTCAGAGGGAAGTGAGAGGTGCTTTCAGAGGGAAGTGAGAGTGCTTTCAGAGGGAAGTGAGAGGTGCTTTCAGGGGGAAGTGAAAGTGCTTTCAGAGGGAAGTGAGAATGCTTTTAGAGTGAGTGAGGGTGCTTTCAGAGGGAAGTGAGAGGTGCTTTCAGAGGGAAGTGAGGGTGCTTTCTGAGGGAAGTGAGAGGTGCTTTCAGAGGGAAGCGAGAGTGCTTTCAGAGGGAAGTGAGAGTGCTTTCAGAGGGAAGTGAGGGTGCTTTCAGAGGTAAGTGAGAGTGCTTTCAGAGGGAAGTGAGAGTGCTTTCAGAGGGAAGTGAGGGTGCTTTCAGAGGGAAATGAGAGGTGCTTTCAGAGGGAGGTGAGGGTGCTTTCAGAGGGAAGTGAGAGTGCTTTCAGAGGGAAGTGAGAGTGCTTTCAGAGGGAAGTGAGGGTGCTTTCAGAGGGAAATGAGAGGTCCTTTCAGAGGGAGGTGAGAGTGCTTTCAGAGGGAAGTGAGGGTGCTTTCAGAGGGAGATGAGAGGTGCTTACAGAGGGAGGTGAGAGGTGCTTTCAGAGGGAAATGAGAGTGCTTTCAGAGGGAAATGAGAGGTGCTTTCAGAGGGAAGTGAGGGTGCTTTCAGAGTGGAGTGAGGGGCCGTGTTCGAGGGCAATGAAATTCTTTTTAAGAGTGGAGTGAGGGTGCTTTCAGAGCGAAGTGAAAGTGGTTTCACAGTGGAGTGTGGGGCGGTGTCCAGGGGAAGTGAAAGTGCTTTCAGAGAGGTGTGAGTGGCACTTTTAGAGGGAAAAGAACGTGCTTTCAGAGGGAAGTGAGAGTGCTTTCAGAGGGAAGTGAGGGTCCTTTCAGAGGGAAGTGAAAGTGCTTTCAGAGGGAAGTGAGGGTGCTTTCAGGGGGAAGTGAAAGTGCTTTCAGAGGGAAGTGAGGGTGCTTTCTGAGGGAAGTGAGAGGTGCTTTCAGAGGGAAGTGAGAGTGCTTTCAGAGGGAAGTGAGAGTGCTTTTAGAGGGAAGTGAGGGTGCTTTCAGAGGGAAGTGAGAGTGCTTTCAGAGGGAAGTGAGAGGTGCTTTCAGAGGGAAGTGAGAGTGCTTTCAGAGGGAAGTGAGAGGTGCTTTCAGGGGGAAGTTAAAGTGCTTTGAGAGGGAAGTGAGAATGCTTTCAGAGTGAGTGAGGGTGCTTTCAGAGGGAAGTGAGAGGTGCTTTCAGAGGGAAGTGAGAGTGCTTTTAGAGGGAAGTGAGGGTGCTTTCAGAGGGAAGTGAGAGTGCTTTCAGAGGGAAGTGAGAGGTGCTTTCAGAGGGAAGTGAGAGTGCTTTCAGAGGGAAGTGAGGGTGCTTTCAGAGGGAAGTGAGAGTGCTTTCAGAGGGAAGTGAGAGTGCTTTCAGAGGGAAGTGAGAGGTGCTTTCAGAGGGAAGTGAGAGTGCTTTCAGAGGGAAGTGAGAGGTGCTTTCAGGGGGAAGTGAAAGTGCTTTCAGAGGGAAGTGAGAATGCTTTCAGAGTGAGTGAGGGTGCTTTCAGAGGGAAGTGAGAGGTGCTTTCAGAGGGAAGTGAAAGTGCTTTCAGAGGGAAGTGAGGGTGCTTTCTGAGGGAAGTGAGAGGTGCTTTCAGAGGGAAGCGAGAGTGCTTTCAGAGGGAAGTGAGAGTGCTTTCAGAGGGAAGTGAGGGTGCTTTCAGAGGTAAGTGAGAGTGCTTTCAGAGGGAAGTGAGAGTGCTTTCAGAGGGAAGTGAGGGTGCTTTCAGAGGGAAATGAGAGGTGCTTTCAGAGGGAGGTGAGGGTGCTTTCAGAGGGAAGTGAGAGTGCTTTCAGAGGGAAGTGAGAGTGCTTTCAGAGGGAAGTGAGGGTGCTTTCAGAGGGAAATGAGAGGTCCTTTCAGAGGGAGGTGAGAGTGCTTTCAGAGGGAAGTGAGGGTGCTTTCAGAGGGAGATGAGAGGTGCTTACAGAGGGAGGTGAGAGGTGCTTTCAGAGGCAAATGAGAGTGCTTTCAGAGGGAAATGAGAGGTGCTTTCAGAGGGAAGTGAGGGTGCTTTCAGAGTGGAGTGAGGGGCCGTGTTCGAGGGCAATGAAATTCTTTTTAAGAGTGGAGTGAGGGTGCTTTCAGAGCGAAGTGAAAGTGGTTTCACAGTGGAGTGTGGGGCGGTGTCCAGGGGAAGTGAAAGTGCTTTCAGAGAGGTGTGAGGGGCACTTTTAGAGGGAAAAGAAAGTGCTTTCAGAGTGGATTAGGTGAGTTTTTCAAGGGACGGGAAAGTGCTTTCAAAGTGGAGTGATGAGCGCTGTCTGAGGGAAGTAAAATTGCTTTCAGGGTGAGGTGTGTTTTCAGAGGGAAGTGAAAGTGCTTTCAGAGGGGAGTGAGGTGCGTTTTCAGAGGGAAGTGAAAGTGTTTTCAGAGGGGAGTTAGGTGTGTTTTCAGAGGGAAGTGAAAGTGCTTTCAGAGGGGAGTGAGGTGTGTTTTCAGAGGGAAGTGAGGTGTGTTTTCAGAGGGAAGTGAAAGTGCTTTCAGAGGGGAGTGAGTTGTGTTTTCAGAGGGGAGTGAGGTGTGTTTTCAGAGGGAAGTGAAAGTGCTTTCAGAGGGAGTGAGGTGTGTTTTCAGAGGGAAGTGAAAGTGCTTTCAGAGTGGAGTGAGGTGTGTTTTCAGAGGGAAGTGAAAGTGCTTTCAGAGGGGAGTGAGGTGTGTTTTCAGAGGGAAGTGAAAGTGCTTTCAGAGGGGAGTGAGGTGTGTTTTCAGAGGGAAGTGAAAGTGCTTTCAGAGTGGAGTGAGGTGTGTTTTCAGAGGGAAGTGAAACTGCTTTCAGAGTTGAGTGAGAGGCGATTCAAAGTGAATGCAGATTTCTTCTGACGGAGAGAAAGAGAGTGTTCAGGAGGGACTGGTACTTTCAGGAGGTAATGAGGAGCGCTTTCAGAGGAAACTAGGTATGAGATCAGATGAAAGAAAGGGTGCTTTGTGGGGAGAATGAAGTGTAATATCAAGGGGTAGCATGGACAAAGCTTGGTTTGCTTTTATGTTTGAAGGAGAAGAAAGTTTACAGGGAAGAGGCCTATTTCAGGATGAAGACGGGGGTTACAGTGAGAATCAGAGGTGGTACTAGGAGGACGGGGGTGTCCTTTCAGGGTGACGGGGGTGTCCTTTCAGGGAGAAGATGATAAAAGGAGAGGTGTTGTCCTTTCAGGGAGAAGGTGGGGAAAGGAGAAGGTGGTGTCCTTTCAAGAGAGTGGGTTGTGTCAATTCAGGGAGAAGGTGGGGAAAGGAGAAGGTGGTGTCCTTCCAGGGAAAAGGTGTTGTCCTTTTGGAGAGAAGGTGGTGTTCTTTCAGGGAGAAGATGGTGTCCTTCTAGATAGAAAACTGGTGTTTTTAGGCGGTGTTGAATCTGAGTTGTTAGTCTGCCAGACTCTGGCTCTTGTGAAGGGGTGGGAAACCTTTCACTAAGCGTCAGAAGCAAACCCAAGCCGACTGGAGGCAATCAAAGGCGGCTGAGTCAAAGCCAAATGATGCTTTGTGTTTATAAAGATGAAAACCACTTTCTACTCTTAACACTAGAACTAATTACACGCAACAGTGGGCATCACTGAATTCAGAACATTGGAACATCTACATTTTGAAAGTTATGTTACAGGAGAATTCACATATTTTTTACAGAAGGTTTTCAGCGATAAGTAGAGCTGATGTCTTTCATGTAAAACATGTTTGCGAATAGTGTTATCCTTGTATTATGCATCGCTTAGCACAGGCTTCCCATAAGAGAGTAATTGGGGGCTCCTAAGACGTGCAAGATTCAAAAACAGGATTCTATGCAGGAAGGCACAGTTTTAACCCAACCCCTTGGCATCTTATCGCCTATCTATAAAGGGCACTAGTAGTTATAACAATAAACAAGTATATTATGAGTCTTTTTTCAAATGTTATTTTATTTGTATTTAGTAGTGTTTTATATAGTGCATAACTACTCGGCCCAAGTTTGGAGTTTGATATGGAGATTCTTGTGTTTGGAATCTCATAGTCCCTGAATACTGAGGTTGTGGAGATGTGCTCGCCATCCAGTTAGGGATGCATCTGTTACAATTATTTGTCGAACTGGGTCTTGATGCGGCCGCCCCTTGGATAGATTTTGTGGATTCCACCATTGCAGAGAGTGATACGTGCGGCTGTTTACCAACACTAGATTGTGAAGTTGACCCATTGTTGGACCAACACTAGATTGTGAAGTTGACCCATTGTTGGGAGACACATTTGTGTAGGGGTCCCATATTTAGTCTGGCATGTGGGACTATGTAAACACAAGATGCCATCATGCCCAAAAGTGTGAGAAATATTTTGGCAGGAATGTGAGTTCCTATTTGAAATTGTTGAATTAACATTAGTATATCGTGTATTCTGTCTGTGTTTGGAGATGCTAACGCGAGATCTCTGTTGAGCATGGCCCCTAGAAATGCTGGAGCAGTAGCTGGATGTAGATGACATTTTTGTAGATTGACAGTAAACCTGAGTCGATGTAGTTGCAAAGGGTGAATGTTTATGCTTTGATTAGCCAGTCAGTCGTCTAGCTAAGGGAAGACATGAATGTCTTCCCTGCGCAGATGTGCTGCCACAGCTGCTAAGTACTTTGTGAATACTCTTGGTGCTGTAGTGATTCCGAAGGGAAGAACTTTGAACTGATAATGATTTCTCTGAAATAGAAATCAGAGGTATTTTCCGTGTGCAGGATGAATAGGTGTATGGAAATAGGGCGTCCTTTAGATCTAAGGTTGCCACGAGGTTTCCTTTTTGTAGTGAAGGGATGATCTCTCGAAGAGTGACCATATGGAAATGTTCTGATATGTCATTATTTAGTGGTCTGACATCTAGAATGGGCCTGAGAGATCCATCTTTTTGGGGAATATGGAAGTATAGTGAATACACTCCTGTCCCGTGAAATTGTGGTGACACTGGTTCTATTGCGCCTTTTGGCAACAGAGCTGTTATTTCTTGTTGCAGAAGGATTTGGTGTTGAAAGGATAGTTTGTGTTTGCGAGGTGGAATATTTGGAGGAGCTGTTATGAGCTCCAGACAATAACCATGTTGGATAATGTCTAAGACCCATTGGTCTGTTGTAATTGACTTCTAGATTTGGAGAAATTGTTGAAGACGACCCCCAACCGGTGTTCGGTGTTGTGGGGGAAAGGTAAAGGGGTCATTGTTTAGTATTGGTATTTGAGGAACGTGTGTTGTTTCCTCTGCCTCTTCCTTTAAAGTTGTTACCTCTGTAAGAACCTCTGTAGAAGCCTTTGGTCGTTGAGGTTTGTCCCCAAGTTTTATATTGTGAACCAGAGGTATCGGTGGAAGCTGTCCTTACCACTTGTTTGAAATTGGGCCTACGAAAGGAACCTCTATAGGTGTTAGTTTGTAGAGCTCCCATTGATTTTGCTACCTCTGTGTCCCTTTTCATTTTTTCAAGGAATGTGTCCACCTGGGGGCCAAAGAGATCAATCAATCAGGGGGGATTGCAAGCGCGCTACTCACCCATGAGGGTCTCAAGGCGCTGGGGGGGGGGGTAAGCAGCTCCGTTCAGCCGAAGAGCCAGGTCTTGAGGGTCTTCCTGAAGGTGTTCAGGGAGGGGGCGCGAGATGTTCGTAGTCAAACAGGAGATTCAATATGGTGTATTGTACCTCAGGTTTGAATCTGGATACCCTTAACCATGCATGCCTGCATATTAGGACACTGGTATTTATACCCCTGGCAGCAGTGTCAGCTGCATCTAGTGCACACTTAATAGAGTTTTTGGTGATAAGTTTGCCTTCATTAATGACCTCTTGACCTCTTTTCCTGTGCTCCTCTGGGAGGTGTTGGAGAAGCCCCTCCATTTCGTCCCAGTGGGCCTTGTTGTATCTTGCAAATAATGTTTGACTATTGGCTATACGCCAATGCTTAGCTGCTTGTGCCGCAACTCTTTTACCAGAAGCATCCATAAGCTTGGATTCCTTTTCTGGTGGTGGTGCCTCTCCAGTAGTTTGGGAGTTAGCCTTTTTCCTAGCATTGGATACTACTAAAGAGTCAGGAGTTAACTGACCTCTAACAAAAATGGGGTCTGATGGTGGTGGTTTGTATTTTTTATCAATGCGAGGAGTAATTATTCTTGCTTTGACTGTTTGTTTAAAATGTCATCTGCATGAAGTGTCATACCCTTTAGAAGTGGTAACTATTTTGCCCCTCTTTGTGTAGTAGATAAAGTCTCAAAGAGGTAAGCCTCTTCTATTGAGTCCTTAAATAAAGGTGCCTGATGGAAAGTGGCTGCTCTGGCTATGAGATCCTGATAAGCCAATGCATCACCAGGTGGTGATGGACGGCTAGGGTATAAATCAGGATGGGTGTCAACATGAGGGTCAATATTATAATCCTCCCAGGGATCCCCTGTTTGTGTGTCATCTGGGATGTCTAGTTCATCCTCTATTCTTGACTGAGGAGGCATGTTACCTGATTCAGAAAATTGTGGTGAGTGAGGTGGTGGAGAGAGTGGTGGAAGTGATGATTGTGGTACAGGTGAAGTAGGAATGGGAATGTGCAATGGACTAGTTGCAGCATCCTTTCTTTTCATCTTTAGGGGTTGAACAGGAACGTCCAAAGCCTCCTCAAAACTCAACTGCTTCTTAGGAGTTTGTTGTTTTGGTGGCTGTACCATCATTTTCTTTGTTCCAGGCTGAATTTGAAGTGTTTTCTGTTTCAGATCGAGTTTTTGGTGAAGTTGCTCGAGAATTGGCTCTGGAGGAGATTTCGGACCGAAAACAAAGCATTTGGGTGGTGGAAGCTTTGTCTTTGATGGAGGAAGGTTCGATTCCGGAAGAACAAGCTTTTTTTTCAGTGCTGAGACAGAAGAGTGAGATGTTCTGGTCTCAGATGGCAGGGATAGAGAGGTCCCTGCTGTAGGCCAAACTTTCGGAGAGGAGCCGGAGGGCGAAGCTTCCGAGTCATGTTTTCGGTGTACGCCATGGCTTGTGTGCAGTGGCAGCCCGTGACCAGTTTTCTCGGTGGAGGCTAAGGATTTGGATTTCGGAGCAGTGGTAGAAGTGCTCACAGTACGTTGTTTTTGTGCTTGCTGAAGAGTGACCGAGTCTTCTTCTGATTGAGACTCGGACTCAGAGTCATGTATGGAAAGGGATTCTTCCTGTGCCACTGAAGCCTCTTCCTCCTCCTCTTGTCTACCGAAGATGTCGGGGACATCGTCCATTTGCTTCCTCTGCATTTCTTGTCGTCTAGCACTTTGATCTCGAAGAGTCTTTTTAGACTGAAAGGACTTACAGTCCTCACAGGTGTCCTCTCGATGTTCAGGCGAGAGACATAGGATGCAAACAGGATGTTGATCGGTGATAGGGTATTTGGAGTGGCACTTCGGACAGAAACGGAACAGAGTGCGTTCCATTAGCAGGTCATTCTCGATCTTGTTCAAAATGGAGAAGTGTTGCACGGCCAGTAGGCCAAAGAGACGAGTCAAAAACCCGCTACGAAGTCTAGTATGAGATGTATACTATACCAATCGAAACAATACCGTCCAGCTATATATAACGGACCGAAGAGGGACCGAAGGAGACTCGAAGCAGAAAGCGAGATACTACATCCGAACCCGTCAGCAGAAAAAAACACTCTGAAGATGGTGTCGATGAACATGCACAATATTCCCAAGAGGAGGAGTCACACAACCTCTTGATTCAAAGAAAACTTCTTGTAACAAAAACAACTTGTAATCATCCAAGCCCAACACTAGATGGCGGACTTATGCAAAGCATGTGTATCTACAGCACACATGCCTCAAACATGATATTTTGTGTCTACGACCTACTGCAAAAATGAGATTTTGTGCCTAGAACCTCCTGCAATCGTGAGATTTTGTGTGTGGAAACTCCAGTGATCCTGAGATTTTGCACCTAGCGCCTCCTGTGAATTATATTTTGTGTTTAGAACCTCCTGTGAACATGAAATGTCGTGTCTAAAACCTCCTGTGAACATGAATGTTTGTGTCTAGAACCTCCTGTGAATGTGAGATTTTGTGTCCAGAACCTCCTGTGAACATGAGATTCGGTATCTAGCACCTCCTGCGACAGTGAGATTCTGTGTCTGGAACCTCCTGGGAGCATGAGATTTTGTGTCTGGAACCTCCTGTGAATATGAAATGTTGTATCTAGAACCTCCTGTGAACATGAGCTTTTGTGTCCAGAACCTCCTGCGACTGAGATCTTGGGTCTGAAACCTCCTATAAACATGAGAGTTTGTGTCTAGAACCTCCTGTGAACATGTGATTCAGTATCTAGAACCTCCTGTGAGCATGAGATTCGATGTCTAGAACCTCCTGCGACCATGAGATTTTGTGTCTAGGACCTCCTGTGAACATGAGATTTTGTGTATTGAGTCTCTTGTGAATATATTTTTTGTCTAGAACTTCTTGTGAACATGATATTCTGCGTGTAGACCCCCCTGTGAACATGAGATTTTGTTTCTAGAGCCTCGTGTAACCATGGGATTTTTTTGTCTGGAATATGAGATTTTGTGCCTAGAAGTGGAACCTTCTGTAAACTTGAGATCTTGTGCTTAGAACCACCTGTGAATATATTTTGTATTTCAAACTTCCCGTGAACATGAGATTTTGAGTCTAGAACCTCCTGTGAACATTAGATTTTGTGTCTACAACCTGCTGTGACATTGGGATTTTTGTTGTTGTTTGGAACCTCTTGTGAGCTTGAGATTTTCTGTCTAGGACCTCCTGTGAATATGAGATTTTGTGTCTAGAAATAGAACTTCCTGTGAACATGAAATCTTGTGTCTAGAGTTTCTTGTGAATATGATAGTTTGTGTCTAGAACTTCCTGTGTACATGAGAGTTTGTGTCTAGAACCTCCTGTGAACATGAGCTTTTGTTTCTAGAACATCCTCTAACTGTGAGATTGTGTGTCTTGAACCACCTATGAGCATGAGATTTTGTGTCTATGACCTACTCTGAATATGAGAGTTTGTGCCTAGAACCTCCAGTGAACATGGGATTTTTTGTCTATAACTTCCTGTGAACCTGGGATTTGGTGCCTAGAACCTCCGGTGACCATGAGATTTTGTGTCTGGAAACTCCTGCGAGCATGTGAATTGTGTCTAGATCCTCCTGTGAATGATAGTTTGCATCTAGAACCTCCTGTGAACATGAGCTTTTGTGTCTAGCACCTCCTGCAACTGTGAGGTTTTGTGTCTGGAACCTCCTATGACCGTGAGATGTTGTGTCTAGAACATCTTGTGAATGTGAGCTCTTGTGTCTGGAACTTCCTATGAATATGACATTTTGTGTGTAGACCTTCCTATGAACATGAGATCTTATGTCTGGAACTTGCTATGAACATAAGATTGTGTGTCTAGAACTTCCTGTGAACATGAGATTATGTGTCTAGAACCTCCTGTGAACATGAGATTGTGGGGCCGATTCCGATTCCGGCCGGAAATCTCTCCGACCGAGCCGGACCCGGAGAGAATTCCGACCGAATCGGACCCTAGCAGTCCGACCGGACGAGTACGATGCATTCGCATGCTATCGGACTCGATTCGGTCGGACTCCCATTGAAGTCAATGGGAGCCGGTCGTACAACGCGTACGCGGGCTCCCATTGACTCAATGGGTGCGAGGCGAACAAGGGCGCCCCCTACAGCGGGTACGCATCCATGCGCATCGCGGCGTACATGCACAGGTAGGGGGGACCCATGGGTCCCCCCTGTGTGCGACTCGCGCGCCTACGCGTACAGGGGGGTCCGACGCGGACCCCCAAAGTCCGGCTCCGACAGCTCTTTCGAGCCGGACGGCGCGAGTCGGTCGGACTGCTCACGGCGCGCATCGTACTTACCCGGCCGGGAAACGTCTCCATAGCGCGTTGCTAGTCGTTTCCGTGCGAGTCGGTCGGAGCGTGTTGACGCCGTGTACGAGTCGGTCGGCGATTTCGCGGGAGCTTGCATCGTACTCGCTCGGCCGGACCCGCGTACGATTCGGTCGGGAAACAGGGTTCCGAATCGGATCCGGTAAATCCGAATCCGATTCGGAGCACTACCGGCCGAGATCGGAATCGGCCCCTATGTGTCTAGAACCTCCTGTGAACATGAGATTATGTGTCTAGAACCTCCTGTGAACATTAGATGTTGCGTCCTGTGTTTCTGAGCGTTAAGGTTGCGGGCTTGGTACGTAAGGTAAACTGTTTGGACAGGGGTGGGCTTAGATAGGCAGTTCAATCAGAGGGACGAGAGCCAGGGTCTGAAGTCAGATATGTTTTGTGTTGGTCAGGAGGTGAGCTGGGACATGAAACCCACTTTTGGTGGGGTGATGTGATTATTAGGGAGACCACTGAAGACAGCACACCCCAAGTCCAACCGAGACATGACCAGTGCCTCCACCGATGACTTCAGATCCTGAAAGGAGGGAGTGTGCTCTTGGCTTCTCATTTTATGCAAATGATGTCTCACAGCCTCAGAACTCACCAGTGAGAGAAGGGGTTTCATTGAGTAAGAATTCTAGACATTTGGGTGATGTGGCTATTCAGGGAGTCCTCTTTCTGTGTGATTGCCTCCAGTCTAGTTTGTTACTTGTTTTCACTGGGTGTCAGAAAGTGAATTTTGCTCTTTAGGGAACTGAATTTTAGATACCTCAGTTCCACCCACGATTGTGAGATTGAATTTTTTGATATTAGCATAATTTACACCGCTGCAGCCACCTTTCTGCTCATGCTAACCATGCCTTCCAGTTGGGCCCGTCTGAGATGTGTAAGCCTCCTTCCTATGCGGCTCTTGAAGCCAGTAACTTCTTAATTGCTTGCTCAGCAGAGAGATTTACATTTCAGTCTCTGTTTGAAGTTTGTTTGCACACTTTCTCACGACTGCAGAATCCTGCCCCTGTTTGTTTCACAGTCTTTCTGCGTATGAACTTGGCTCCTTTGGGGGGCTCGAGGGTCCCCTTGTTGACTCAGATATATTTGTCTCTTGTTAAACATTTTGAGAGTTTAATATGCCTTGCCAGATAGTCTTTACAAGAGTTTTAGAGTCTGCTTATTGACATCTGAGGCTCATTCAGTAGTTTACTCAGGTACAAGTTGACAGCGTAGAGGCCTGAAGGAGATCAAGTGATATTTTAGTGACCTCAGGAGTTTTTCATTTCTATCCATTGAGAGCATTTTCAGAAAGACGGACTGAACCAACTTTAAATGCTGCAGTCAACGCCGACCCTGCTCCTCAGCGCGTCAAGTAGCATCTTCTGGTCAACGGTAGCCAACGCCATGGTCATGTCAAGTAGGACAAAAAGACATGGATGCTCTTTGTCCAAAATCCTTAGTGTGTTACCAGTTACCATTGTCGATTTGGTGCTGTGTCTGGAGGTTTTTCTTATGAATATAATCGCATAAACCAGTCAATCAATCAGGATTCGTATAGCGCTGCTAATCACCCATGATGGTATCCAGTGCCAGGTAGAAGGACTCAGTTGAAAGCCAGGTCTTGAGTCTCTTCCTGAATTCCTCCAGCGAGGGTGATGTCCAGAGATGGAGGAAAGGCTGTTCCAGGACTTGGCGGCGAGGTAGAAGAAGGAGCGTCCTCTGCTGTGGGTATGGCAGATACGCGGTGTCTGTGCGAGGGCGAGGGCGGTGGAGAGAAGGTCTCTGGATGGTTGGTGGAAATTCAGGCAGTGGTTGATGTATTCTGGTCCTAGGTCGTGTGTCAGTATCTTGAATTGGCGATCACGTGTTTTTCGGTCACTGTTGCTACAGAAGGGCGGTCTTGGAGAGGCTAGTTGCATTTGGTGGTTTTCAGGTCTAGAAATATGACCTGTTTTCATGCAGTCGAGGACTGTGCTGCTGTGCAATGAAGCATTCGTTAAAGTAGCCAAGGTCGGACAAGGTCTTGTTGACTCCTTAGGGGAGGAGCGGCATCAGATCATCATCCCAGGCAGAAAGTTTAGGGAAGGATACAACTGTTCTTAGTCAGCCGGATCACTGACAGAATATCGACAACACTAATATCGACCTACAGAAATATCGTGACATAAATATCATTGTCAAAAATATCGACCTCCCATCTTCATAATAGTAAGTACAAAAATATCGGAAAAAAATATCGTTGTTAAAAATATCGAAGTACAAAATATCGTTTTTTATATATGTATTATAAATAATGTAAAATAAACTAAATAATACATTTTACTTAAAAAAATATTTAGATTTATTTGTAAATTTTAACAATTATAAGTAATAAAGGTAATTTAAAAATAAATGAAACATACAAATATAAAATCTAATATATATATATTTACTTAAAAATAATAAATAAATAATCATTTTAATTAATTATAAAATGTTAGAAATATATTAAAAAATAAAGCTAAATATATATATATACTTCCACAGACACTGTGAC
Organism: Calotriton arnoldi; assembly: GCA_963921515.1. NCBI lineage: Eukaryota > Metazoa > Chordata > Amphibia > Caudata > Salamandridae > Calotriton > Calotriton arnoldi. The sequence goes on from CAWUFW010000739.1 coordinate 48,875, forward strand.
GGAAGGAAGCCTCAGCCCAGCGAGTCGGGGCTTGTAGGTGACGTCACCACCACATATTCCAAACAAGAAATCACGCATGTAAGCGCGAAAACAAGCCACTCCAACCAAAGCATTCCAGTAAGCAATAGATTTATTTCCTTCGCAGCACAGAAAGCACAGCATGACGCGTTTCGATCCTGGCGGATCTTAATCATATGCATGAGTGAGGGTTCAGATCACCTGGGTTATATGTAGTCGGGTAATAAACATAAACGAAGGACTGCCACATCCCTCTGATTTTACAAAAAGTTGTATCTGAATTATAGTCAGCCGATCAGACCAAGTTATAGTTTTTACATGCAGTACCTTCAAAAATATCATGTGTTAATATTTGGCCTTTAATAAGTGTCCAGTAACACGAAAATTCCACCGCCAGCCTCAAGAGGATTAAATTCCATGTCGTGCTTGGTGGAAAAAAGTGTCCCCATTCACTTCCAAGGCACTTCCCCTCATACCATTTTCACTCGTGGTCTCCGTGTGGCTGCTTTCTTGCTTATTAAAGGCCAAATATAAACGCACAATGGAGGACTGTACCAGGTTTGTGAAGTCAACCGCAATGCATTATGGATAATGGAGTCCGGCAGTGTGTTCAATTGCAGACCACAGCGAGTAACCCGAATACTATCAAGATAAAATTTAATAACATGACATTTTTGAGGGTACTGCATGTAAAAACTATAACTTGGTCTGATCGGCTGACTATAATTCAGATACAACTTTTTGTAAAATCAGAGGGATGTGGCAGTCCTTCGCTTATGTTTATTACCCGACTTCATATAACCCAGGTGATCTGAACCCTCACTCATGCATATGATTAAGATCGAATAGTTTCTTACCTGTCGGTGTAGTTTTGCAGCTTGAAGACTTTCTGGATTCACTATGCTGTGCATTATTCCGCCATCTCGTGGTTGGGTCCGGATTCGTAGTCTTTTCTTTGTTTTTGTGTTTTTTTGTTTTTTTTGTTTTTTGGCCCAGGTGGCGGCGACGACCCACCATTTGGTGTTTTCGGTGACGTCGTCGCGCTTCCGGCGGAAGCTCCCACCTTTGGTAGCCATCTTCGGATTCTTTTTTCTTTTCCTCTTACAGTTTTTTGTTTTCTATGTCTTTAACCTTTAATCCTTCAATTATTCTTTGATCCCTCTAAACCTTGTATGTAGTCTAGTTGTACCCTTAACCTCCTATGTTATCTTCCTGGCGGAGGCGGGTGGGATCGCTAGTGAATCCAGAAAGTCTTCAAGCTGCAAAACTACACCGACAGGTAAGAAACTATTCGTTTTGCAGCGTGAATCTTTCTGGATTCACTATGCTGTGCATAGACTTAGTAGCGGTTTTGTTATTGCGGTGGTCGGGTGGAAGATGAGCATTGGTTGCTGAAAATGTGCTTAAGACCTTCTGTCCTACTTGTGCCTCTTTGTTCATTTGGATATCAACACAGTAGTGTTTGGTGAACGTGTGCACGGAAGACCATGTTGCCGCTTGGCAAATGTCTTGTATAGGTGTGTTCGCTAGGAACGCAACCGTTGGTCCCTTTTTCCTTGTTGAGTGAGCCTGGGCGGCTCCTTGTAATTCTTGTCCTGCCTGCTTGTGGCAGAGTTGTATTGCTTGTGCAATCCACCGTGCAATGGTATTTTTTGTTACTGGTCGTCCCAGGAAACTGCTTGCGAAGGAAACGAAGAGTTGTTTTGTTTTCCTGCATTCCTTCGTCCTTTCTATGTAGTGCATCACTGCCCTTCTGGCGTCCAGCGTGTGTAGCGCCTTTTCTGAGGGTGTTGAAGGTTTCTGGAAGAAACTTGGTATCTGTATTGTTTGATTGATATGGAACCGCGACACCACCTTTGGCAGGAAGTGTGGGTCCGTCCTCATGACAATTCTGTCCTTGTGTATTTGCAAGTAGGGCTCTTGTAGTGTGAGAGCCTGTAGTTCACTGACGCTTCGCAGTGACGTGATAGCCACTAAGAAAGCCGTTTTTAGTGTGAGCATGTGCAGTGTGATCTTGTGTATGGGTTCAAATGGTGATTTCATCAACTGTGTCAGTACAGTGTTGAGGTTCCAGCTTGGGGCTGGCATCCTTTTAGGGGGGCTATTCTTTTAGCCCCTTCCAGGAATATTTTGACCACTTGGGAGGTGAAGAAGCTTTTCACCGCTTCTCCCCTGGTGTAGGCCACTATGGCTGCTAGGTGAACCCTTAGTGACGAGTAGCTCAGCCCGCTTTGTAGTAGGTGTGTTAAGTATCGCAGTACTGTTGATTCTTTTGTGACTTTTCGTTGCAGTCCCTCTGTAATGCACCATTGTGAGAACCTTTTCCACTTTGCAATGTAGCATTTTCTTGTAGTGGGTCTCCTTGCTTCTCTGAGTACTGCCATGGTGCTTGGAGGTAGTTTGAGGTGTGCGAATTCTAGGTCCTCAGGAGCCATGCTGCTAGGCTGAGGCTGTCTGGTTCTGGGTGGAGCACTTTTCCGTCTTGCATTGTGAGGAGGTCTTTCCTTCTGCTGAACCTGTGTGCTGGTTCCTGCGCCATTTCCATTATCTGTGAGAACCATGATTGTCTGGCCCACTGAGGTGCCACCAATATCAGTGTCATGCTGCTGCTCCTGCATTTGCTGAGTACCTTGTGTAACAGTGGTATCGGGGGAAAAGCGTATGCAAATTCGTTCGACCAACTTATCCATAGCGCATTCCCTAGGGACCTTTGGTCCGGTTGTCTGGATGCGTAATGTTGGCATTTTGCATTGTGGAGTGTTGCAAACAGGTCTATCCGTGGTGTTCCCCACTTTTGGAACAGCCGCTGCACCTCCTGCTGGTTGAGTTCCCATTCGTGGGATGCAGACGTCTGCCTGCTGAGTCGGTCTGCTTCCACATTGTCTATTCCTGGAAGGTGTATTGCTAGCAGGTCTATCCTTAGAGGGATGGCCCATCTCCAGATCTCTTGTGCCAGGCTTGATAGCGGTGTTGACTGTGTTCCACCCTGTTTGTTGATGTAGAACATCGTTGTTGTGTTGTCTGTTTGTATCAGCACTCGCTTCCCGTAAAGCTGCTTTTGAAAGGCTTTTAAGGCTAGGAACACCGTTTTTAGTTCTAGGACGTTGATGTGTTTCACTGCGGAGTCTGTCCATGTGTGCGCCCCAGCCCTGCTGTGAGGCGTCCGTTGTGATGGTCACTGTTGGAGTTGGCTGTGTGAATGGCTTCCCTTGTAATATGTTCTTTTCCTTCCACCACGCTATTTCTTGCTGCACTGCATGTGTGACAACCAGTAGATCTTCCCAACTCCCTGTCGCTTGTGACCACTGCTGCTGTATCCATTCTTGGAACGGTCTCATGTGCAGTCTGATATGTGGGCAAGGTGAATGCATGATGCCATCATTCCCATTAGTCTGCTCACCGTCCTCACTGTCAGAACTTGCCCCTTGCGGTAATGACGTGTTTCTCTCAGGAGCGCTATAGTTCTCTTGTCGCTGGGGAACACCTTGGACTGTGTGCTGTCTATTAGCGCCCCTAAGAATATTTTGATCTGCTGAGGTTCTGTTGACGATTTCTCCCAGTGTATTGAGAAACCTAGTGTGGACAGTGTTTGTATGACTTGTTCGATGTGGTCTTTGCAGAGTTTGTATGATCCTGCTTTCACAAGCCAGTCGTTGAGGTAGGGGTATACATGTATGCTCTTTCTCCGAAGGTGCGCAGCAGCTGCTGCTAGGCATTTTGTGAACACCCTTGGTGCGGACTTTAGTCTGAAGGCCAGCACTGTGAACTGGCCTATCACGAATCTTAATAGACGTTTGTGTTTGTGGTTGACGGGTATGTGCAGATATGCATCTTTCAAGTCTAAGGTCGCCATGTAATCCCCTTCTTGGATTTGTGGTATTACTTCCTGAAGTGAAGTCATTTTGAATTTTTGAGTTTTTATGAACTTGTTCAGGAATCTGAGGTCCAGTATTGGTCTTAGTGTTTCGTCTACCTTTGGCACAAGGAAGTATGTTGAGTATACTCCCTTGTTTCTTTGGTTTTGGGACTAGTTCTATTGCTCTTTTTGTAGCAGCTCCTCTGCTTCTAGACGGAGGAGGGCGAGTTCCCTTGCGGGTATTGTCCGATGTCTTGGTTTTTTCCCCGGCGGGTGTTTTAGGAGGTCTATGCAGTACCCGTGCTGTATGGTGTTTAGTATCCACTTGTCCGTGGTAATTTCCCTCCATTGTGTGAGGAATTTTCCTAATCTTCCTCCCACCGGTGTTGTATGCTCGGTGGTTATTTGTTGTATGTGTGTGTTCCTTATTTTGTTCCTTTGTGGACTTCTCCTCTCCCTTGGTGTTAACTGGGGAGGGTGTGGTTTGTGTCTGGAGTCACTTTGAGGTGGGCTGCTGGCCCCCTCTTCGGGCCTGTCCCCGTCCGTACCCGCGCCCTCGAAAGGACCGTCCTCTTTGTTGGTACTGCCAATTTTGCTGCTGTTGTCCCTGCAGGTTTTGGCCCTGGTTGTTCCCCTGATATCCTTGCTGGGGTGATTGGTGTGAAGTGGTGGGTGCATTGCCCCCTCTACCACTGGGTCGCCTTGAGGGGTTTCCTCTTCTCATCCCCTGAACTGCAGCGCTCCCATGGACCTTGCAGTTTCGTTGTCCGTTTTCAGTTGAGTCAACTTGTTGTCGACTGTTGCCCCAAACAGTTTCTCACCGTCGAAAGGTGTATTGATGATGTTGCTCTGTACTTCTGGCTTGAAGCCGGAGATCCTGAGCCATGCGTGTCTCCTCTCAGTTACTCCTATCATCATTTGCCTGCTGGAGTTCTCTGCTGCGTCCAAAGTTGACTTTAAGCTAGTGTTAGCGATGGCCTTGCCTTCCTCCGCTAGGTAATTTGCCCTTTGTTGGTGTTCTTCTGGCAGGTGTTTAATGAGCTGACTCATTTCTGCCCAATGCTGGTACGCATGCCTGCTGATGAGGGCGTTGGAGTTGGCGATGCGCCAGTGTATGGCTGCGTTCCTCTCCACTTTTCGTCCTGTGAGGTCTATTCGCTTGCTCTCCTTGTCTGGAGGTGGGCCTGTGTTGGTGGGCACACCGGCCCTTTTTCTGGCCGTTGCAGCGATAATGGAGTCTGCTGGTACTGACCCTTGGATGTACGCCGGGTCTTTTGTAGAATGTTTATATTTCTTCTCGCTTCTCGGTGTAACCGCCTTGCAGACTGCCGGTTCCCTGAAGGCCTCCCTTCCCTGGTCGAGGACGCCAGGCAACATGGGTAGGAATTGGCTCCTTGTCTGTTGAGGGAGCAGGGTTTCGAAGAGGAAACCTGCCTTTGTTTTTTCTTCCTGCATTTCGACCCCATATGTCTTTGCAGCTTTCTGGAGCGACCTCATTGTAGACTCCGATGTCGTCTGGCGGCGAAGGCCTCGAGGGGTAAGAGTCTACCCCTTCTTCTGGTGACTCTGCGTCGAGGTCTTGCCAGTCTATGTCTTGTACCTCCGAGGACGCCGAGTCCCGGTAAGACTGCATCTCTTCTTCGCCTTCGGCTTCGAAGTAGTAGTCTTCTTCGTCCTGGTCTTCGAGTGGTTCAGGTGTTGTCGGGGGCTCGATGTATTCGGCTTCGAACTCCTCGAGCGCCTCATGGGCTGGCTTCGATGGGATAGCGTATTGCTTCATCTTGTCGTCGAAGTCTTTTTTCCGTTGCAGGATGCTCGCCATCTCTGCCTCGAGCCTCCTTTTCTTTTTCGCCATCTCGTGGGCCTTTTCGGCGTCGAGTGGTGCGGTGCTTCTCTTCGCGGTCGCGGTCGTCGAAACAGACGCCGGGCCTTCCTTTCTCGGTGCCGAGGCTTCCCTTTCGGAGGTAACCTTCGACGCCTTTGTTTTTTCTGAAGCTTTCGCCGATTGTGAGTCCTTGTCAAAGGATCCGCTCGACTGCTTGTCCTTGGACGCTGTTGCTTTCGTCGAGGGTTTCGGCGGCAACGCTCCCTTCGAGGACTTTGCTACACTTCTAGTAGTGTCGCTAGGTGTTCTGGCTTCACTCTTTCGAGAGTCGCTTTGGTTTTTTGGGGTCGACGACTCCCTTACCTCCTTCGACGTTTTCTTATGGACCTCGACGACAGCGCAGTCCTCTGGTCCCTCAGCGATGTTGTCTTCCTCTCCGCTCGAGAGGCCCAGGTCTCGGAGCGATGGTGCTGGTCCCTGGCCCTGCATGTTGTAGTTCGCCCTTCTCTGTCTGTCTCTCACCCGGAGGGTCTTCGGGGTGAACGCCGAGCACGCGTTGCAGTCTTCGCTGATGTGGTCGAGCGGCAAGCAGAGGTTGCAGACTGGGTGCTGGTCTTTTGGGCGTACTTGTGGTGGCAGTTTTTGCAAAACTTGAACGGAGTCTTGTCCATAACCGCGCTCAGGGAGCCCCCTGCGAGCGCATTCTCCGTAGGCGTCGAGATTTCGGTCGTGGACCTTCTACCTCGTCGTCCTTGTTGTTGTCTCCAGTACTTGTGTCGTCGTCCGGTGTCTCAGGAATCCATCCTCTGTGATGATATTTCGACTTTTCGAGAATCTTCGTCCAAAATTTTCTGGAACTTCTCGGCAACGATCCAGACCCTACGGCGGAAAAAAGAATCTGAAGATGGCTACCAAAGGTGGGAGCTTCCGCCGGAAGTGCGACGACGTCACCGAAGACACCAAATGGTGGGGCGTCGCCGCCCACCTGGGCCAACAACAAAAAAAAAACACAAAAAAAACCAAAGGAAAGACTACCAATCCGGACCCAACCACGAGATGGCGGAATAATGCACAGCATAGTGAATCCAGAAAGATTCACGCTGCAAAACCGCCAGGATCGAAACGTGTCATGCTGTGCTTTCTGTGCTGCGAAGGAAATAAATCTATTGCTTACTGGAATGCTTTGGTTGGAGTGGCTTGTTTTCGAGCTTACATGCGTGATTTCTTGTTTGAAATATATATATACATACACCTGTAACATAAAAATGTAAAAAAAAATTATATATAAATTAAAATATTAAAATATGTAATATTTTTTAAACCTACATTTTAAACTACATTTTGTGCAACAGTAGGGAAAGTGTTGGATGGCGGAGGGTAAAACATTACTATTCCCACTCCAGCGAGTGCAACAGTAGGGAAAGTGTTGGATAGCGGAGGGGAATAATTTACTATTCCCACTCCAGCGAGTGCAACAGTAAGGAAAGTGTTGGATAGCGGAGGGGAATAATTTACTATTCCCACTCCAGCGAGTGCAACAGTAAGGAAAGTGTTGGATAGAGGACGGGAATAATTTACTATTCCCACTTCAGCGAGTGCAACAGTAGGGAAAGTGTTGGATAGCGGAGGGGAATAATTTACTATTCCCACTTCAGCGAGTGCAACAGTAGGGAAAGTGTTGGATAGCGGAGGGATAAAAATTACTATTCCCACTCCAGCAAGTGCAACAGTAGGGAAAGTGTTGGATAGCATAGGGGTAAAAATTACTATTCCCACTCCAGTGAGTGCAACAGTAGGGAAAGTGTTGGATAGCGGAGGGGAATAATTTACTATTCCCACTCCAGTGAGTGCAACAGTAGGGAAAGCGTTGGATAGCGTGAGGGTAAAAATTACTATTCCCACTCCAGTGAGTGCAACAGTAGGGAAAGTGTTGGATAGCGGAGGGGAATAATTTACTATTCCCACTCCAATGAGTGCAACAGTAGGGAAAGTGTTGGATAGCGGAGGGGAATAATTTACTATTCCCACTCCAAAGAGTGCAACAGTAGGGAAAGTGTTGGATAGCGGAGGGGAATAATTTACTATTCCCACTCCAGCAAGTGCAACAGTAGGGAAAGTGTTGGATAGCATAGGGGTAAAAATTACTATTCCCACTCCAGTGAGTGCAACAGTAGGGAAAGTGTTGGATAGTGGAGTGATAAAAATTACTATTCCCACTCCAGCGAGTGCAACAGTAGGGAAAGTGTTGGATAGCGGAGGGGTAAAAATTACTATTCACACTCCACTGTGTGCAACAGTAGGGAAAGTGTTGGATAGTGGAGGAGAATAATTTACTATTCCCACTCCAATGAGTGCAACAGTAGGGAAAGTGTTGGATAGCGGAGTGATAAAAATTACTATTCCCACTCCAGTGAGTGCAACAGTAGGGAAAGTGTTGGATAGCGGAGGGGTACAAATTACTATTCCCACCCCAATGAGTGCAACAGTAGGGAAACTGTTGGATAGCGGAGTGATAAAAATTACTATTCCCACTCCAGTGAGTGCAACAGTAGGGAAAGTGTTGGATAGCGGAGGGGTACAAATTACTATTCCCACCCCAATGAGTGGAACAGTAGGGAAACTGTTGGATAGCGGAGGGTATTAATTTACTTTTCCCACTCCAATGAGTGCAACAGTAGGGAAAGTGTTGGATAGTGGAGGGGAAAAAAATACTATTCCCACTCCTGCAAGTGCAACAGTAGGGAAAGTGTTGGCTAGCGGAGGGGTAAAATTTACTATTCCCACTCCAGCAAGTGCAACAGTAGGGAAAGTGTTGGCTAGCGGAGGGGTAAAATTTACTATTCCCACTCCAGCAAGTGCAACAGTAGGGAAAGTGTTGGATAGTGGAGGGGAAAAAAATACTATTCCCACTCCTGCAAGTGCAACAGTAGGGAAAGTGTTGGATAGCGGAGGGGTAAAAATTACTATTCCCAGAGAACAAAATTCAAATTTGAAAACAAACAAAATATCAACTACAATACAGAATGTAATAAAAACCCCAAAACAAAACATATATAACAATATAAAAATTAACAAAACATATATAAATATTTTAATGTAGCAAAAATCTAAAATTGACATAAAAATATTATTTTTTAAAATTTAACAAACAATTTACAAACAAATAATAAATATTTTGAAATAGAAATTTATCTTAATCAAAAAATTAAAAATGACATCAATGTAATATTTATTTTCCTACCCTATAACACCACACAATTTACAACACACATCTAAATTAAACAAAAAAGTGTACCTCTATAATTAACACAATTATCAATTTAACAAATATTAATAATTATATAACACTTTTAAAAATGTAAAAATTAATGTACAAACCAAATGTTACAGCTATTGAACCTAAATCCTCAAACAAAATAAAAACTAAACAATTACCAAAAATATTTATCAATTAATAAATGAATATTAATGATCAAGTAATGACTAATTAATTTAAACTAAATTACTTTCCACCCTCTACCCCCAAAAAAACCAAAACACACACCTAAAAATATTTACACAATTTCCATAACTAATTTTACATTAATCAATTAATATCAATTAACAACAAATCATTAATTAATTTAAAAAAAATTACTTCCCACCATTTACCACTATAAACCCCACAACTCACAACTCAAAATTATTACACAATTGGCATATTTAAAATGTAATTAATTAATTAGCATTAATTAACAAATAATAAAAATTTGGGATAGCCCAGCCCCCACGCATCCTAGGGAGGGTCAGCAGCTTGGCCGCTCTCCTTGATCTGTGGTAACTCCACATAAATCTAGAGCACATCCTTTCAATCTTTAAGAACCATGGAGCAGGAAACACCAGGGGAATAGTCCTAAAGAGGTATAATATTTTAGGCAATACCATCATTTTAATGACATTACTTCGCCCATGCATCGACAGATGTAAGTGGTCTAATCTTTCCAATGTCTGATTGGTTGTATCAAGTATAGGAGCAATATTTATGTCAGGGATTTGACCAACCTCTGCTGTAAGCTTAATCCCCAGATAAGTCACTACTGGGACAATTGGCAAGTCATGAAACACCTCCCTGCTAGAATACAAGATCTGAGTCTTATCGGTGTTTAGCTTATACCCTGCGTGATAACCATAATACTCGGCCTGCTCTATAACTGCCGGATATGCTGATATTATATCAGACGTAAATATCGCGACGTCATCAGCATAGGCCAATGTCTTATATTCAAAACCATTAGCCCTTATAGGATGAATATTGCTACATTGTTCAAATTTCTGCAAAAGGGGGTCGATATATAATGAGAACAAAAGAGGAGAGCAGGGGCAGCCCTGCCTGGTGCCCCTGCTGATGTTAATCACCTTAGATTCCTGTCCTGAGATTCGAACCCCCGCCACTGGTAGCACATATAAAGCCTGAATTGCCAGAATACATTTTTTATTTTATTATTGGGCATGTATGCTCCAACATATGGGTATCCTTTTGGTCGGAGACCGGAGTCGGTGTTCAGTGGCGTCCCGTCCAACTATTTATGAAATCGGGTTGGGGGTAGAGGCTAAGGGGCCGATTCTGATGCGGGTTGGAAAAGCTTCCCGACCGAATCGGTTGGGAAATGGTGTCCGGCCCACTCGGATCGGGAAAGTCCGACCGGCTGAGTAGGATGCATCCGGATGCTTCCAGATACGATTTGGTTGAACTCCCATTGACTTCAATGGGAACATTTGTTCCTAACCGCATCAGAATTGGGCCCTCGGTCGGGAAGACACGTTCCCGATCCGATTTGGAAGGAGCAAATGCCGTTAGGAGGCCTTCCTAACCGCATCAGAATCAGGCCCTCGGTCGGGAAGCTTTTCCAACCCGCATCAGAATCGGCCCCTAAGAATTGTTTGCTTAAGATCCTAGAACCTAGTTATTACAAGAAAAACAGATTTAAGACCATACAGGCTGCCTATACGGTTTGGAGGAAGTTGCGCAGCAGGTTCAAAATTCATAATATTAATAGTTATACACCCTTCTCGGCTCCTGGGGTTTTACCCTTAATTTTTCAAAATCAGACCACTCAAAGATGGAGTAACCTTGGGATTAGCACGGTGGGTGATCTGGGCCAGAAAGGTCAACTAGCTCCCTTCTCCTTTTTGCAAGAGAAGTATGGTCTTGGTAAGCGGGATTTCTTTAAATATTTACAGATCCGTAGTTTCTTAGATAGCAGAAAACAATGTCTGAGCGGAGAATATGAGAAAATATCATTAGTTGAACTGATTTGTCGGAAATCTCGGATAAGCGGGATTTATCAGACTCTGGGGTCGATTCCGATTCGGGCCGGAAAAAGCACCGACCGACTCGGATCCGGAAAAAATACCGACCGACACGTACCAGTGGCGCCCGACACGCCAAGTACGATGCAAGCCGCGATAAATCCGACCGACACGTCAGGAAACCAAGCCGACCGACCGAGCCGCTCGGAAAATAGCAATCCGGCCGGAAAAACACGCGAATCCAACCGACCGACACGCACCCGGAACAAATCCGACCGAATCGTACCCGCCAACTCCAACCTGCAAAGTACGATGCAAGGCGCGAAAAACACGACCGAGTCGGACGGAGGACAAGCCGTACGACCGACACGCATACAAAACCGAGCCGAAGCAACACAATACACCGCGACCGACGCGTACGCAGCATACAAAACTGCACAAACACAGCGTGAACGAAACGGAAAACACCGTACGAGACCAATGCAGGGTCCGACTCGGTCACAAGAACGTTTCCAACATACACAAACAGCACAAAGGAAAAATCAACCAAAAAAAGGCCAAACAAGCAATTACCAAGCCAATAAATACTGGGGGGGTGGGGACAGAGAACAAAGACACACCAACAACTCCACCTATATAAAGGACACAAATCACTACCATGAGCCTTTGCAAATGCCATTCCACTGCCAGCACCCAAGAGAAAGCAACCACACACCCACAGCTCATCCCTCACACAAGCCACACACCAGCAGCACACCAACAAATACCTACCTCACATACACCCAGCAAAACACACACTCACACACCCTCACCTGCACACCAACACACACATCACTCACCATCACCACCCATCACCATGCCCCCCAAGAAGAATCCCAAGTTCCTAGATAGTGAATTGGAAGTCATGGTAGACGAGATCCTCAGGGTGGAGCCACAGCTGTTTGGCACTCTGGTCCAACAGACCCCCATGTCGCAGAAAACCAAGATGTGGGAGAGGATCATCAACAGGGTGAACGCCCAATCACCATGTCGGCGCACAAAGACCGACATCCAGAACAGGTGGTATGACGTGCGCAGGAGGGTCCGGGAGCTGCTCAAGAAAGACTACCACCTGAGCCAATACACCGGCAGTGGCCCTCCTGCCAAGCCAGTATACCTCAGGCCCTGGGAGGAGAAGGTGCGGGCCATCCTTCCGCCAGTGAGCGTATATGGACTAGAGGACATCCCAGAGCCTGGTGAGTACACAACAAATGTACACAATAAACTGCCACAAAACACACACATCACTGTCAAGGGAGAGTCAAACCATGCACTCATAGCAATTACACAGCAACTAGAACAGAATCATCCCAAAATGTGTATGTCAGTCAGATAAACACAACACATGCCATCAAAAAAGTCACATCCAACTGTGCCAACACATGTACAAACACAACCACAACTACAGCTAGGCAGTGGCACAAATAGAACTAACACACACATCCACACATGTAGCCACCACAACAACACCAACACACAGTGAAGACCACTCAAAGGAAGGAATTCTGTGTATGCTGGCCAAGTCAGTGTAGCCAATAGCATCATGGGAGTCGCAGTCACACATATTGCCCCCCACAACTGTCCCATCAACACCACCCTGAACCATGCTCACATCACAGGGAGTGGAGAAGGACTCACAAGATGGCTGACACTGGCTACTGCTGTGGGGAGCACAAGGCCCTGCTGCCAACTGTGCACCAACAAACAGCAGGACACCACTGACTGACATCCTGAGAGACAACTTACACTCCCTGCAATGCAAGCACGTTCCATGGTGGGATATCTGGCTGGCTGGCTGGGTGGGAAGGGGGACTTGCAGCACTGACCATAGTCACCAGCACCTCCCCTCACACCCCCCCAACACAAACTCCACAGTACCCACCTGGTAGAATGCAATGCCCTCCATCCTAACACAAGATCCCACAAAGCACCACCACCCTGGGTTATGTTGTGTGAAGCACAGGGACACTCTTGGGACTCTTAGCCAAACAACTGCCAGGACAACACTCCCAGCCATCCTGTCAGCACAGCCAGCCCACCCCACAGGGAAGCAGAGTCAAAAGGAAGGAAGCATGGGCATGCTGGGAAGGGGGGTGGAGGCAATAGCATGATGGGAGTCGTAGTCACAGACATTGCTCAGCCTCACAACTGGCCCATCAACACCACCCTGAACCATGCTCACATCACAGGGAGTGGAGAAGGACTCACAAGATGGCTGACACTGGCTACTGCTGTGGGGAGCACAAGGCCCTGCTGCCAACTGTGCACCAACAAACAGCAGGACACCACTGACTGACATCCTGAGAGACAACTTACACTCCCTGCAATGCAAGCACGTTCCATGGTGGGATATCCGGCTGGCTGGGTGGGAAGGGGGACTTGCAGCACTGACCATAGTCACCAGCACCTCCCCTCACACCCCCCCAACACAAACTCCACAGTACCCACCTGGTAGAATGCAATGCCCTCCATCCTAACACAAGATCCCACAAAGCACCACCACCCTGGGTTATGTTGTGTGAAGCACAGGGACACTCTTGGGACTCTTAGCCAAACAACTGCCAGGACAACACTCCCAGCCATCCTGTCAGCACAGCCAGCCCACCCCACAGGGAAGCAGAGTCAAAAGGAAGGAAGCATGGGCATGCTGGGAAGGGGGTGGAGGCAATAGCATGATGGGAGTGGTAGTCACAGACATTGCTCAGCCTCACAACTGTCCCATCAACACCACCCTGAACCATGCTCACATCACAGGGAGTGGAGAAGGACTCACAAGATGGCTGACACTGGCTACTGCTGTGGGGAGCACAAGGCCCTGCTGCCAACTGTGCACCAACAAACAGCAGGACACCTCTGACTGACATCCTGAGAGACAACTTACACTCCCTGCAATGCAAGCACGTTCCATGGTGGGATAACTGACTGGGTGGGTGGGTGGGTGGGAAGGAGGTCTGGCTGTCAACCAAACACAATCAATGCAGACCATGTTCACACCCCAGAGAATACATAGAAATGCCCAAATAATGCAGGACAATGTGCCACACCAATATCAACCCCTGACTGTGACGACTTAGGACAATACAATGTACAGGCCCGCACCCCGAGGCACAGTCACAACTGTCAGGTGTGTCAACCACTGATGCCTGCAGAAACATGACATACATTGTTTGTGTCTCCCAAAAACAGGTGATGATAGGGACACAGCAGCAGACGCTGAGGAGTCCCAGTCCCAGGCTCAAGAGGATGCCGAGCTCACTGGCGTCGTACAGCCTCTGTCCTCCTCGGACGATGAAGAACAACCTGGCACATCCGGTGCAAGTCAACATGCTGCACCAGCAGGACCACCAGCTGCAGCACCAGCAGGTCCACCAGCTGCACCCCCTGCACCCACCCCTCCAACGACTGTCACCACGAATACCATCCCTGCCGACATGGACAGAATAAGGAACAACACCAGCGCAGTGACCCTGGACCAACCTGGGGCCATGGACACCACCACCACCACCAACCCCGAGGTGGACCAGGGTTATCTGTGCGTGCAACTGCACACACTGCACATGTCAGCAGGGGTGGTGGGAGGGGTGGGAGACAGAGGTCGCTGCTTGCAGACGTTGCTGGTGTGCATGAAGACCCACAACTGGTACGCATAGCTGATGCGTACCAGTCCAGCACCGGAGAGCTCAGCCAGGTAGTGGGGCTCCTCAGAGACATCAAACAGCAGCAGGCTGCCCATCATGCCCGCTTGGACTCCCACATGTCCCATGTGGAGTCACACATGTCACGTGTGGACTCCCACATGTCACGTGTGGACTCCCACATGACCCGCGTGGAGTCCAAGTGGGATGTACTACATGAGATGACGGCGGTGCACAGGGACATTTTACAATGCCTCCGCCAGATGAACAGCAACCAGTCCACACCTCCCTGTGTGCCAACAACATCTGGTACCGAACAAACTGCAACTGCCACAGGGAGGGAGGAGGACTCTGGCGGAGAGTCCCCTGCACCGCAGCAGCCTGCACTTGAGGGCCCCCCCCAAGAAGAGGGGTCGTCCGAGGAGGGGAAAGTGAGAGGCTGATGGCCAAGCGCAACTCCCAGGAAGCCTGAACCTGTTCTGGATTTTCGCCTTTGTGCACAGACTGTTCACCCTGTTGATGGCAACACTACTCCCACACATTGCATGGGGAGTACAAGTTGGAACAATGTGTCAGACAACTGTGGCCCCGATACTGGGGATCCTGTCTACCTGGACTTTCTATTCATCTAGGAACTTGGGATTGCAAGATTCATGTACAGCACAATCCATCCTATGCACTATTATCACAGATGTATCACAATAAACACAATAATACACCATACTTGCCTCTGTCGTGATTCCAACGTGGGTGCTGTTATGGGGATGATGAACAACAAAATTACACTGTGTATGCGAACTGCAACAGCAAGGACAACACAGGCATGTGAGTACAGGCAACGTGACACATATGAGGGAGACACACCACCAGGGCTACACAACACATACACACCTAGGCCATCTGACTCATTGCCTACACTGATGTTGCCAGGGAAGACGGTGCAATGCACAGACACCACACCCATTCCCAGTTGTAGTCAAGTAGCCCACAGGTGCAGTAAGCAAATGGCAGTCAAATGTGTGACCACAGACAACGCACATCACTAAGTGAAGCACAGGTTTATTACACAGTAGCAACATGCCGTAACCACTACAGATGCAAGGTAACCCCACCTGGTAGCGGGCACACAGTCAACAACTGTAGACAGAAGGAAGTCCATGGGTGTGGCGCACATCACCTGTAGGGACACAACAGCTACCAGCCTGGATGTGCAATCACGTTGTCGGTGGACACAGTTGACCAAACGAATCTGAAAGTACCCTGTGAAGGACAGAAATGACACACAGTCAAAAGCAATGGAGTACAGGACAGAACAGCAAAACTCATGCACAATACATGTTACAAGATACCCACCCAGAACCAAGTTAGCATGTGAACACTGTTGGGGAGTACAGCCCACCTGTAAGCACACATCGCAACACACATCCAGTCAAGTAGCCCATGGACACACTCCAACAGCACCAGAGCACCACCCACACATCATGCCAACTCACATCATTGACATGACACCTCAGGATACTCACATTCAGCTAAAGAAGTTGGTGATGAGCTGTGTGCGGACATCACCATCACCATCATCATCATCATCGTCACTGGCATCGTGTTCCAGGCCAGGATCCTCCACAGGTGGCGGATGTTGGTCATCGTCATCCTGGATGAGAGGCAACTCCTTCCGCACTGCCAGGTTGTGGAGCATGCAGCAGACGATGATAATCTTGCACACTTTCGCAGGGGCATATGGGAGGGACCCTCCGGTCTTGTCCAGGCAGCGGAAGCGGCTCTTCAGGAGACCAAAGGTCCGCTCAATCACTCTCCTGGTCCGACCATGTGCCTCATTGTAGCGCATCTGGGCAGGTGTCACAGGGTTCCTGAGGGGTGTCAGCAACCACGGCATGTTGGGGTATCCCGAGTCACCTACGGACAGACAAGTGCACATCAGCTGACTTGGAAAAGTGGGCGGAATACTACAGATCAGATCACACACAATGGCACAAAGTCAGTACACACCGACAAGCCAGGCACGCTGGTTCTGCATCTGTGCCATCAACCTGGGGATGCGACTACTCCTCATCACAAAGGCATCGTGTGCTGAACCAGGGAAACGGGCACACACGTGTGTGATGGTCATGTCTGCAAGACACACCACCAGTGCATTGACCGAGTGGTAGTGCTTGCGGTTCCTGTAGGCCTGCTCCTGGGCCTGTGGTGGTACCAAAGCCACATGTGTCCCATCAATGGAGCCAATGACATGCGGCATCCTCCCCAGGGCATAAAAGTCACTCTTCACGTCAGTGAGTCGTCGCAGTCTAGGGAAATAGATGTACCGGTTCAGGAAGAGCAACATTGCCGCCAAGAAATCGCGGAGCACACGGCTGAACATGGTCTGTGACATCCCACCAGCAGACGCCACAGTATGTTGGAAGGTACCGGTGGCAAAGAAGTGTAGGGCTGCCATCACCTTCACCTTGGGGGTCAGCGCTGTAGGATACGGCCGGCCAGGCTGCAAATGTGGGGACAACTGCACTGCCAAATCCTCAATCAGCTGCCTGGTGAAGCGGTACCGTCGGATGCTGTCCCGTTCCACCATCGTTGCCAGGTCTGGGAATGGCCGATGGACAGCAGGAGCCCTGCAGTGCAGAGGAGAAGTAAGCAAGATCGTCAGTCACCCCACATATGCGGCATTGAACACACTCAAGATCCCAACATACATCATCATGAGGCACAACTACATGAAGTGTGCAGTACCGGAACGACATGTATGGTACATACATGGCCAACATCTGTCAACACGGTCCTACAGGTGGCATCAATTTGTCCCAGGTTGGCCCATTGGATATCATGATGCTGTGTCACAGTCACCCCCCAGTGACATGTGAGGACAGATGTGCCCCAGGCACCACAGCTCAACGACAGGCACATTCCCAGGGACCCTGTAATGCCACATGGACACTGGCATCACCTGGAGTATCATGTGTACACCACAACAAAACAAACATGACCCCCACAGGTAGTGGCCACACTTGCCATGGCAGGAGAGCCATGGACGTCTGTGACACACACGCACAACATCAGAGTCCATGCACACACAACGTGGATGTGGAGACTGTCTCCCATTGTGCACATGAAATCAGAGACATTGTAAACACTACATGCACAAAGACTGTGGAGGGCCATCACTATTGTGCCACTGGGACACCCTGGCTCAAACATACCGTCCCACATGGGACTCACGGGGTATGTGACATGACATACACAAACACCACTGTGAAATGTGACCATGGCACATGCACAGATATGAACAGTTGCACATCACAGTGGTCACGTACACGTAACACCCAGGATCCTGTCCCCATTAACACGTGCACAGCCTGGGGGTGGCTGCCCACAGGTGACACCCACAGGACAATATGTACACCAACATACACACAATAGGAAATGCAGCCTTACATGCCTTATGATAAGGTTTGGACAGGCTGTCGTGATGTAGGTGTGCCCCTCACTCCCTGGGAGCTATCTGTGGCTGGCATATGTCCATCTGAGACAGGCATGCTGACATATGCCAGTCACATGTACAGTGATGCGTTGAACAGCAATGGACCGATCGGTGCCTCCGGCCGGCCCATTGCTTTCAATGTGTGCGGGTACGCGTTGTACCCCTGTGCGCGTTGTACTGCAATGGACCGATCGGTGCCTCCGGCCGGCCCATTGCATTCAATGTGTGCGGGTACGCGTTGTACCCCTGTGCGCGTTGTACTGCAATGGACCGATCGGTGCCTCCGGCCGGCCCATTGCATTCAATGTGTGCGGGTACGCGTTGTACCCCTGTGCGCGTTGAACAGCAATGGACCGATCGGTGCCTCCGGCCGGCCCATTGCATTCAATGTGTGCGGGTACGCGTTGTACCCCTGTGCGCGTTGTACTGCAATGGACCGATCGGTGCCTCCGGCCGGCCCATTGCATTCAATGTGTGCGGGTACGCGTTGTACCCCTGTGCGCGTTGTACTGCAATGGACCGATCGGTGCCTCCGGCCGGCCCATTGCATTCAATGTGTGCGGGTACGCGTTGTACCCCTGTGCGCGTTGTACCTCAATGGACCGATCGGTGCGCACCCATTGACAATGGGCTTGCCTGGCAACGGACGCGTTTTCGAATATTCGAACGAGTCGGTTGCTGGAAAATCAGTTGGTCACCCACAACAATGTTGCAAAATCATGTATGTCATGAAGTTGAAATTTTGAAGGATGCTGTGGGCGTGTTTTGGTGCTGCTATTCCATGGATTGGCCAGATTCAGAAGATGCAAACGACTTGGACCTATCACTTTGGACACAAGGGACAGTATCTGCCTCTCCAGCACATATATATTGCTGCATGTTCCCCTGAGAGCCCACTTGCCTGCACTACATGCTCCAGGACGACATCTGCCACTGCACTGCTGCTGTCTCTGCCCCTCTGGACCCTGCAATGGCACGTACTGTGGAGAGAGCCCCAGCCTTCAGCCTTGAAGAGAACCAGGCCCTGCTGGACAGCCTACTTCCACAGTACAGCAAGCTGTATGGGACACCAGGGGAGCAGGTGAGTGTTCTGTGCACTGCCTTTCTGAATGTGCATTTTGTCTGACTAGCAAGGCTGAGAGTCAGCACACCACTGGCTAGCAGGCTCACTGAGTAGTTGTCACCCCCCATAGTGTGTAGTGACTTGCACTGGACAGGTATGGTGCAGTGACAGTGCTTCTGAACAGGGTTTTACTCCCCATGCTATGATACCATGTAGTGACTTCTGGAAAACTGTCCATGGGCAGCCGTGCACTGCCTGGGTACACCATGTGCCCCTGTGATTGCGACATGTATATGCAACTGTGTCATGCACGGATATGTTGCATGTGTAGTAATGTCCTTATCACTTTGTCATCCTGACAGGCTTCTGCCCATCGGAAGCATGAGATCTGGAAGGACATCGTCCGGGCTGTCCGGTCCGTGGGGGTCTACAAGCGCCGGATCCGCAACTGCCAAAAGAGGTGGCAGGACCTTCGGGGCTGGACCCGGAGGATTGCACGGGTCCAGCTGAAGCTGTCGCCTCCTCGCAGGAGGGCGGAACACGGACCCTGACCCCCCACATGCTCAGGATCCTGGCGGTGGTCTTTCCAGACCTGGATGGGCAGCTGAAGGCCAGAGAGCAGCAAGGAGGGGGTGAGTCAAAGACTGCACTGTGTACTCTGTCTAACATGTTATGTGCCCTCCTCGGGCCAGGTTGAACTGCCACAGTACAGCAGTCATGTTGTCCAGGAGCCATGTCCCTCTATTGTGCACTGCCCACTCCTCATCTGATACCCAGGTGTGGCCCTTACATGCAGGGAATTCTGTCACTTAGGACTGTGTCCTTGCAGTTTGCTTGACTCAAGGTGGGAGACAGCATCTGTTTCCCTGACTCTGTGGTGGGCATCATGGGTGGGTCCATTGCTTACACAATGCCTGTATTCTGACATGTATTCAGCGTGTTACTTTGATCTGTGGTCCAATTGCTGAGCTGATCCACCACATGTGGCTGGGGTACCTGGCACACACCCATGCTGCGGGTGGGAACAATGTTTGGGCCCCAGGAGTATGTATATGACGTGTGTCACACATACTTAGCCAGCTGCCTACAGTCCAGGGCTCATCCCTCATTCATGTGGGGCTGGACAGTCATGCCTACTCCAGGCCATACAATACACTCTGTACTCCCACTCCCGTGTATCAGAGGACACATTGTGCACAGTGATTTGACCCCTCAGGTGTCTGCCTCTGTGTCAGTGTGCTGTGGATTAGTCGCCAGGACTGCTGTGGAGTTTCTTGGTAGGGGCTCAGCATGCCACTGGAGATGTGACCATAGGAGACGATACTTGTGTGACACATAGGTGTCTGATCAGCTGCCCATGCAGACTGGGGCATGTAAATGTGAAGTTCAGGCAGCTGTTCCCCATGCACAGCAGAGTGTGAGGGGCTCAGGTTCAGAGGGTAGTGTCACAGGTCTCCCATATGTCCAATAGGTATGACCTGGACAGATGAGGGTTAAGAGGATGTGTTGTGGGGGGGATGTACATGTGCACTTGTGCAGCTCCAGGACTTGCATTCCCCATGACCTACTATTGTGACACAGTGCAGAGTGTTGTTGTCTGGCTGCAAAGTCATACATCACTGAGACAGTGATGTATGACTTTGCAGTCATGCCTCCGCCATGGCATGTGTCTACTGATTGGTGATCCTGCAGGGGAGTGACATGTGCTACATGCACACCATAGTGGCGCTGGCTATCAGGACATGGGTGCATCATGGTGTCTGTCGCTGGTATGCATCACATGCATTTCCTATTTGACTCTGGGCATCCCTTACATCCGTAAACCTGTACTGACTCAGTGGCAAGAGCTGTGATGTGTCCACACCGTGTCCTCTGCACTGTCCAACTACTGTGTACTTGGTGCATGTGTCAACACTGGGGTGTTGCAATCCAACAGACACCAGACAGATGGGTGCAAGGCCATGTGGGATGTGAGTGCCATGCTTGGCATCAGACTGACAATTGACTTCTCCTGTTCAATTAGGGCACTTTTAGCAATGTACAACTAATGATGCCAGGGCTTGCTCTGTAATGTGCTGTGCTCACAGTGGTGTGTGCGTTTGGTGCAGGTGACTGATGTCTGTCTGTTTCCCCATTGTTTGCAGATACATCCACGGCCACGGAAGGGGACAGCTCCACGGACCAGGAGGAGCCGGAGAGCCAGACTGGGTCAGCAGCCGAGGAGTGGTCGGAGGGACCCAGTGGCACGGAGGGCGAGGGGAGCCACACCGAGGAGTCCTCAGCAGCATCCACCTCAGCTGAGGACCAGAGCAACTCGGAGGATGACTCCCTTGTGGAGGCGGGTGTCAGCAGCCACCACACCCCAGCTAGTGTTGCTGTCCCCGCCACCACCAGCACCACCACCGCCCTCCCATCGGCTCCCATTCCCCAGGTCCGTGGAGGCTCCCATGTCCGGGAGCGTGTCTCCTTTGGGCCAGGCACCGCACCCCCTGCCCCTGTGTCCCCTGCTGCCCTGAGTGAGGAGTCTGTGTACCTCCTTCGCCAGCTCCATGTAGGGCAGACAGCCATGCTGAGTGTCCTCCATGCGCACACCGCGCTGTTGACTCAGCTGGTGTCGTTCATGGAGGGCATCTCATCGGGCATGTCTGACCTACAGAGGGGCAATAGGTCCATGGACTCCTCCCTGACGGCAGCAGTGTCCCTCCTCAAACGGTCCCTCACCCCTCCTGCCTCTGCTCCATCCACACTCCCCAGCACCTTACCCATCCCAGGCACACACACACTGGCACAGGCACACACCAGCACACACACATCCAGCACACTGACACACACGCCAATGACAAAACGCACACGCACGCACATTCAGGGGACTGAAGCCAGACTCACAGGGGATGGGGCCCTGGAACACACACACGCATCCACATGCACTGCGCAGTCCTCAGTTCCCTCTCCCTCCAAAGCACCCTCCCTTGCCTCACCTGCAACCCCAAAGTCACAGCAGCTCTTCCTCTGTGACCTCGGCCTCTTCCCCACCGATGAAGCTGCTCCAGCATCCCGGGGGAAGAGGAAGCCCACCCACACGGAGCAGAGTGCCCCTCGCCCCCGGACACCCTCCCCCAGGCGCAGACGGACTGAGGCCCCCACCCGCAAGTCCCCCGGAGTGCTAAGAGCAAGACCCCGCCACCACCCTGCAGCTCAGGCACAAGGTCTCCGTCCTCCATCCCTCAGGCCCCCACTGCACAGGTGCCCCCACCACACCCTGCCCCAGGTTCCCCCACCCACAGATATACCATCCCCAAGATGCTCCGGCCTTCTCCCCCTGCCACTTGCTCTCCCAGCACCACACCCCCCGCTGCGCTTGTCTGTGCCACTGATGTGGTGAGGGTGTCCCCCCCTCTGTCCAACCCACCTTGCCTGTTCCCCATTCTCCTCCCCTGGAGGTAGGCACTGCAGTGGAGTCCACTACCGCCCTGTCTGACTTGGGCACTGCAGTGGCGGACCTGTCCACCCCATCTGCAGGGTCCACTGCAGTTGTGCCGGCACCCACGACATCTGTGTCATGCCCCCCAGTTGTGCCGGCACACACCATGTCAGACACCTCCACTGCAGTTGTCAGTGGCTCTCCTGCACCCACCACCCCTTCCCTGACTCCCCCTGGTGAGCCCTGATCCTGTCCCTGCGGTGCCTGGCCTGCCCCCCGGTTGCCCCTCCTAGTGGATTGTCCCTGGTATTGTGCAGGCATGCGTAGGGTGACATCTGCCAGTGTCACCCTGTTTGAACTTTGACAATGGACTGGC
This sequence comes from Calotriton arnoldi, assembly GCA_963921515.1. NCBI lineage: Eukaryota > Metazoa > Chordata > Amphibia > Caudata > Salamandridae > Calotriton > Calotriton arnoldi. Next base: position 71,890 of record CAWUFW010000739.1, read on the forward strand.
CATTGGCCTTTGCTCTTTTTTCAGGACTTCGTTTGGCCTCAACACATATGCTGAATAAAGCAACTTTCTTTTCTCTAGTGCTCATGCTTCAGATGTACATGTTGTTGGTGCAGCTAACCATGCCCTTGCTGCAGTGATGGTGATATCTGGTCTCATGATTATGAAGTGTTACTGTGCAGGAACCCATGTGGTCCAGGGGGAATGTGTCCTATCATGTGGTGTATCCATGTCATCAATAGCAGCATCTGAGGGTGTCATGTGTTCAGTATTTGGCAATGGGTTTCCTACTTACATTGGCAATTTCATATCTGTGGCTTCCACCCCTGCACATCTGTTGTGCCTGCCATCGTTGCATTTGTCTACTTCCCTGACCGTGTTGCCATCTCCAGTGGACATGCAGGTTTGGGCATCAATGGGGAGGGACTCATCCGTGTAGTCAGTGCAACATTGCTATACAAGTGTGTTGGATCTGTGCTGATGATTCCGTTGGCACATCCATGACCAGGCTGATGTGATGGGAGCCCTCATTTGGTGCTAATTGTTGATTGTGTGACCAAGTGCTCAGCTGACATGATGGGGCCCTACTGAGGCAACATATGGCACAGCTTTCCTCACACAGGAGTGGAGTCCCCTCATGGCAGTGTGTACACGTGTGACATTGCCTGCGCCCAAGGTGTGTGTTGTATGTGCATGTCTGTGTGTTCACTTCCATTCATCTGCGCATGCTGTGATCCCTAGTGTTGTACCTGTTTGTGATGCTTGCTGACTTGAGCTATGTTCCCCCAAAGTCTTCTCCCTGTGTTCTCTGTGATGTGGGTGCATGGCACATTACTGGTCATCAGGGTGTCACCCATAGGTGTGTTTGCTGTCAGGGCAGAGTTTGTGTGCTGACGCAGATGGGTCACAGTCAGGTTTCCCTTTGGCACTTGTTGTTTGCCCCTGTCATGTGATTTCCAGTTTGTGTTATCTTTCAGTGATTGTGACACGTTGTGTGTGTGACTGCTGGCACTCCTTAGGGTCCGGGCTGCAATGTTGGTTGTTGTCTATGTGTGTTCTTTGTGGGTGACCTTGGCTTCTTCATTGGTGTGTGACTGTGGCTGGGATCCCATTGGTCGGTGTGGTATTGCCGTCATGTCCATGTACAGAGTAGTGTGCAGTGTGTCAGACATTCAGGAGTCTTGTTGAGTGTCCATGTGTGATGTGTTTCTACACCTTGGTTCCCACCCACCACCCTGGAATAGTCATGGGTGCATGTGCAATGTCACCAGTGCATGTGTACTTCACTGCTGCACATTGTTGGAGGTCGAGGGGTGTGGTGTTGAGTGTGTGCAGATGAGAGTTGTTGCCCGGCTAGTCCCCTGCCTCCATGTTGGCCTTGGCTTACTGGCCATGCTGATTGATTTGTGCTTGTGTAGGTGTGATGGTAGTTAGTTGCTCAGGACACCTGACTGTGGTTCACAGTGTGAACGACATTTAGCTTTGTCATCACAGTGGTATTTTTCTTCAGCCCAGGGTCACCACATTGTGGGGGCCCTGGGGGTGGTGCTGTGGTGTGTCTGTGACTTGCTGTGTCAGTTGTTGTTCCTACGTGCCTGTGTGACATGTGTGTTTTGTGCTCCCTCTCACCTGTCAATGCCTGCTTGCCCACATAGGGGATTTGGATCCATGAGTTAGCTTAGTGTGGCAGTGTATGCACATCTGTATGATTGGTATTCAGCTCTCCTCATGTGTTGTGTTGTTGCCTGGGGACACTGGCACCCCCACCCCTCACCTGCTGTGTATGATGACAGTGTTGGTCTGCCTGTTTGTGTTTGTGCATCTGCACCACTGCATTGGCATATCTTGGGTGTGCCATTGGCTGTATGTTGTTTGGTGTGTTTCCCCTGCTGTCCCTGGGACTCCTAGGTCATCGGTCAGCACAGTGATCATGGTTTGTGTGTCCCATTGCTGCCATGGTATGGTATCTGTTCACCTCACATCTGCTGTCTCCACAGGGTATCTGCATTTGTGTGCCCATTGGTGCAAATATGTGGTTCTGCATTCTGATGGTCACTTCTGTCATTGTGTCATTGATGACTGTTGACGGTCTCAGCCCCCATGGGTGTTGTTTGTCTGCACATGGCCAAAGGAATGTTTCATTTGCACTGCAGTATTTGGCTCCCCCAATTTATGTTGCAATGGGACACATACACTACTTTGCCACAGATGAGTTTTTGGTTCTGTGACCAGGAATGATCCATGCAGTTTGGCAGTTGCAGCTCTTTCTTTGTTAACAATTACCTTTTGGTCACTGTGATGATGAGGGTGTAGACCCCATTGCCACAATGGTCAAAATGTGCTTCAGCTATGGACCCCACACTTACCTTTTGGTCACTGTGATGATGGGGGTTTAGACCCCATTGCCACAATGGTCAAAATGTGCTTCAGCTATGGACCCCACACTTACCTTTTGGTCACTGTGATGATGGGGGTTTAGACCCCATTGCCACAATGGTCAAAATGTGCTTCAGCTATGGACCCCACACTTGCCTTTTGGTCACTGTGATGATGGGGGTTTAGACCCCATTGCCACAATGGTCAAAATGTGCTTCAGCTATGGACCCCACACTTGCCTTTTGGTCACTGTGATGATGGGGGTTTAGACCCCATTGCCACAATGGTCAAAATGTGCTTCAGCTATGGACCCCACACTTGCCTTTTGGTCACTGTGATGATGGGGGTTTAGGCCCCATTGCCACAATGGTCATGGGCTGCTTGCATTGTGGGTGCCACACACATATATGTGTGGCACATGTGCTAGGGGGTCACATTGTATGTTCAATGTCATGTTCGGTGTTGTAGGCATTTGACACAGCCTGCTCACACGCTTGTCATGGTGGTGGGGGGATGTCTTAATCTTGCATTCCCTAGGTTGTGGTGTGCTTGTTGTGTCATGCATTGTCCATCCTATGAGTGGGGGTGGTAGTAGTGGTAGGCATCCAGCCCCCCTGGCTAAGGGTGGTAGTAGTGGTAGGCTTCCTGCCCCCCTGGCTAAGGGTGGTAGTAGTGGTGGGCATCCTGCCCCCCTGGGTGAGGGTGGTAGTAGTGGTAGGCATCCTGCCCCCTGGCTAAGGGTGGTAGTAGTGGTAGGCATCCAGCCCCCTGGCTAAGGGTGGTAGTAGTGGTGGGCATCCTGCCCCCTGGCTAAGGGTGGTAGTAGTGGTGGGCATCCTGCCCCCCTGGGTGAGGGTGGTAGTAGTGGTGGGCATCCTGCCCCCTGGCTAAGGGTGGTAGTAGTGGTAGGCATCCAGCCCCCTGGCTAAGGGTGGTAGTAGTGGTGGGCATCCTGCCCCCCTGGGTGAGGGTGGTAGTAGTGGTGGGCATCCTGCCCCCTGGCTAAGGGTGGTAGTAGTGGTGGGCATCCTGCCCCCCTGGGTGAGGGTGGTAGTAGTGGTGGGCATCCTGCCCCCCTGGGTGAGGGTGGTAGTAGTGGTGGGCATCCTGCCCCCTGGCTAAGGGTGGTAGTAGTGGTGGGCATCCTGCCCCCCTGGGTGAGGGTGGTAGTAGTGGTGGGCATCCTGCCCCCCTGGGTGAGGGTGGTAGTAGTGGTGGGCATCCTGCCCCCTGGCTAAGGGTGGTAGTAGTGGTAGGCATCCTGCCCCCTGGCTAAGGGTGGTAGTAGTGGTGGGCATCCTGCCCCCCTGGGTGAGGGTGGTAGTAGTGGTGGGCATCCTGCCCCCTGGCTAAGGGTGGTAGTAGTGGTGGGCATCCTGCCCCCCTGGGTGAGGGTGGTAGTAGTGGTGGGCATCCTGCCCCCCTGGGTGAGGGTGGTAGTAGTGGTGGGCATCCTGCCCCCCTGGCTAAGGGTGGTAGTAGTGGTGGGCATCCTGCCCCCCTGGGTGAGGGTGGTAGTAGTGGTGGGCATCCTGCCCCCCTGGGTGAGGGTGGTAGTAGTGGTAGGCATCCTGCCCCCTGGCTAAGGGTGGTAGTAGTGGTAGGCATCCAGCCCCCTGGCTAAGGGTGGTAGTAGTGGTGGGCATCCTGCCCCCCTGGGTGAGGGTGGTAGTAGTGGTGGGCATCCTGCCCCCTGGCTAAGGGTGGTAGTGGTGGTGGGCATTTGGCACCCCCTGGCTAAGGGTGGTTGTGGTGGTTGGCATCCAGCCCCCCTGGGTTGGGGTGGTGGCGCGCATTCAGGCCCCTGTGTGCATATGTGGCATTGGTGATGGGCATCCCGCCCCTATGGTGCTGCTGTTGCAAGTATATTCAGATTCCCCGTGTATGTGTGTGATGTGTCGTGTACGTGTTGTATGTGTTTTGTGGTTGGTGTCTGACTTACCTTCTGCGCCGTACGCGTCCGTGCCTGTTCCGGTAGTAGATGTAGAATATTGGTATGATCGGGACGAAGGGATTCATGGTTGGTTCGTGTCGTTCGTCCTTCTCGTTGCTTCGCGTCGTCCTCGTCGCTTGGCTTCGTCCTCGTCGCTTCGCTTCGTCCTCGTCGCTTCGCGTCGTCCTCGTCTGTGCTGTGTTCGTCTCGTAGCCGTGGATCGTGTTGTGGCGCGATTCGGAGCTTATGTGCGCCTCTCCCGGATGCTTTGACGTGCCGTGCGTAGCGACGGGTTCGGCGCGTACGGAAAGCGCATCGTACTTGTCCGGCCGGACGGGGCTGCATTTTCCCTTCCGTGCGACTCGATTCGGCGTTTCCGGATTCGCCTCGGTCGGAGAACAGGACCTGGTTTGGGTGAGTACGGCTCGGCCGGAATTTTTGCTGTTGTGCGCATCGTACTTGCTCGTTCGGTGTGCTGTACGGATCGGTCGGGAAACTGGCTTTCGCATGGCTTTTTTCCCGACCGAATAGTATTGGGTGCGCCTCCGACCGAGATCGGAATCGGCCCCTCTGTTGGAATCCCTGCCTGACGATCTTGCTAACCAAAATGATAAATGGGTATGAATATTTGGGAAGGTGGGGATCAATATGGCAGAGTCACTCGAGGTAGCTAATCAGATCTTATTATCGGGGAATCTCCGGAGTCAACACTTCATGTCCATTTTTGATTTGTACTATACACCGGCTAAAATAGCCAAATGGGCTGGGAGTGTGGGTAGTTCCTGTAGTAGATGTGGGGCGCCACTAGCAGATACAGTGCATATGTTTTTTTCTTGTCCTAGGCTTATGATATTTTTTCAGGATTTGGAGTCTTTTCTGGCAAAAATTTTAAAGTTCCCCATATCTATTTGTTCAGACTTGGTCATCATGGGGGTGGGGGCGAATGAAAGCTGGTCAGGTGCTGTCACTGGGTTTGTCTTCATGGCAATGGCTGTAGCCAGACTTTGTATCACTTCTAACTGGATCAGCCCTGACCCCCCCACCTTCTGCAATTGGTGCTCACGGCTATTAGCGGTATATAATTTAGAAAGTTCAGTGTATCGGCTAAAAGGAAGAAGTAGACGAGAAAGGGGACATAAACTGTGGGCTCCGATAACAGATTGGCTTCAGTAATGTGGGCAGTCAGGGCTATTCAACGCTCCGGGGCTTTAGCATGTATATATGTGTATATATTATATTTTGGGAATTGCTGGTGATTCAGCTGTTGTCTGTCATTGTCATTTGCATTTGTCTGCATGATCAATCCTGATTTGTGTGAGTTAATTTAAGGTTTCTTTTAAATGTAACAGTGATTTACTAACTGATACTATTCGCATGTCCTGAAAAAAGGTTTGACGTGTTAGTTGTCCAGTGATAATATGTTTCTGTTTGTATTTCTGTTATTTTTATGTCTGTTAAATCAACAAATAATTAATTATAAATAAATTACCTCCCACCATATTCCCTATAAATACCACCACCAATTTCGTAAAACATGACACAATTAACATAATTAATGAACAATTAATTAATTAATAAAAATTAACAAGCAAAATATAAATAATTATTAATAAATTAATTCACACAATTAACACTATAAAATAAAATTAATTAAATATTATATTAAAAATATTAATATATGTATTAAAATTAAATTACTTCCCACCCTACTCCCCTATCAACCCAAGACCCGCTCCTAAAAAAATAACACAACTAACATAATTACCAATTAATTAATAATAATTAACAACCAATTAATAAATAATTAATAATACATTAATTCCCACAATTAACAATATAAAATACAAAATAAATAAATATTAATTAATAAAAAATATTAATAAATTAATTATAATTAAATTATTTCCCACCCTATTCCCCTATAAACCCACAACCCGCTCCTAAAAAAATGACACAATTAACATATTTACCAATTAATTAATCAATAACAATTAACAGCCAATTATTAATTAATTAATTATAAATTAATTCCCACAATTAACACTATAAAATCAAAAATAAATAATTACTAATAAATAAAAATTAATATTCAATTTATTATAATTAAATTACTTCCCACCCTATTCCCCTATAAACCCACAACCCGCTATGGAACTAAAACGCAAAATTTAATTAAAATAAAATTAATAACTTCTAAAAATGTAACACATATATTAAAAAACAAATGCAAAACTTAGACAAAAAAATAGAGCACATACATTTAAAATACATAACACTAACTAAAAACGATATTTTTTACAACTATATTTTTGCAAACGATATTAATTACTTCGATATTTTGGAAAACGATATTTCTTACCTGAAACTCGATATTCTTGACCACGATATTCTTGCAGTCGATATTTATGTATCTCGATGTTTTGCACTCGATATTAGTGCAAGTCGACATTTCCTACTCGATATTCTGACTCTTTACCTAGTCAGCCTACTGACATTGGTGAGATATGACTCCATGTCCCAGCTTTCTTTGTGTCAGCAGGCTGCATGCGGTCAGGAGATCTTTGTCAATGTTGCTAATTTGGTCAAAACAGAGTGATGCAAATTGATCACCGTTTGAACAGGGCGGGCGGGTGTTACACTTTGTTTTGCCTGTTTTTACTTTTGAGCAGTTTTAGGTCGATTCTTTACCCTGTTGATTTGAACATTGAGGCATCCTGCTTTGGCTTTAAGAATGTTTTTTTTGTACTTTATATTTTAAGTTATAGCTTTATAAAGAAGATGTTGTTAGAACTCACTCCGCGCTCTTTCAGCTGTTTTCAGTGTGTGTTGGTCATCGCTGTCATCTGGCGACAACCGTGGCTTTATTTGTTTTATCATCAGAGGGGTGGTCTCAGCTGATATTTCTTTGAGTGTGGCGTGATGGATTTGGAAGAAGGTGTGGGTGCCACTGGTTGACAGCCGTCCATCAAAGCAGTATGATTATCAGAAGTGACGTCATCCTTGCCTACCTCATTGAAGTCACACTGCCAAGCTTATCCTCTCATTGGTTGAGGGTTGGAGAGGATGAGTGAATGAGATGGGCAAAGGTACAAAGAGGGTCTCTGGCCAGTCAGTTAAGGCGGGATCTCATTTTGCACTTTTGGGGACTACAACAGATCTTTCAATTTGAGCAATTACATAGACTCCTGAGCACTTAAGTTCAAAGAGTATCCAGTCTTCCAAAGTACACAATGTTCTTTTTAAGTTTATAATTCATATGTATCCAAAAGGTCTTGAAAAATTCCAGTAGCCAACACGTGTTTCGTTGTTGTGGTTACAGTCACCAGTGACTTCCTCAGGGCTAAGACTCTCTGCGTCATTTACAGTATCACTGGTGTCGTCTATGGAGAGTAAAAATAAAATCTATAAAGGGTTGCGTAACTATCACGTCTGTGTAAATCGAGTCCACTTATGAACATATTGTTGTAAATACCGTGAAAACGGAGACTACTCCGACCTGCACGTGTGTTTGTCAGCGACAACTGGGCACACACAATTGTGCACAGGCGCACAACCGCGCCGCCCTGCTCTATGCTTCATTTTGAAATGTCGCTTCAGTTCATTTGATGACACAAAAGTGGGTGAAGGCAGAGACGGGGGACCAGAAGATTGTTCGATTTACTACTGAAGCCCCCTAAGAAAACAGAATTGGCAGAATGCAAGACATGTGGCGGGCCATAACCCGTGAGTTCATTAACGCAAGCGGAGTGACTTCATGGAGTATATTACATGCTGAGGAGTGTGAAGCTAGTAGGGGGGGGGGATTGTCACCTCACACTAAAGGAGTTTGAGGGTTTGCAAGAATTGTTGGTCTTTCCTGAGGATGCAGTTGTTGTGAGTTACAAATAAGTCACATTATTACAAGAGGTCCCTAATCCAGCCCAATTGGAACTGTGCAATCGGAGGAAACACCGAAGATCTCTTAACTTCCGACGGAGTGGTAACTAGCGCCAGGACACCCTCGGGTAATCGAGCGCTCAATAAATATCCTTAACATAACATAACATAACATTACTTTCACCTGGAGATTTTGTGAAATTCCGGCCCAAAATGAGGAGTTACTGTGGTAATTCATCATTTCTTAGTGGGCCTCAGGGTTCAACTTGTAGTGAGCCAGAGTTTTCCACTCCCTGGAGTTACCAGTATCCCTGGTATCGGTAACTCCGGGGTGGAGATAGTCCAACCCATTTACTGGATGACTCATAGTGAGGGCCTGAATGTTGGGAAAGAGTTGGTGAACCAGGTTATGGTCCAGTGGTAGAATGATTGGTGCCATTGGAGGTATAGTACATATATTCCAACAGAGCGCAGTTAGAGGCATGTCGGTTTTCCATTTTGTGGGATTGAGACAGTAACCACTGGGATGAGGTTGGAGTGACAGTCCTTCTCCTTGGTGCTCAGAGTAATCTTGTGTGTTGAGTGCGAGTCACAAGTGTGGGGGGATCCTGATGGCAATGCTTCATCTCAGATACGCAGCGGATCGGACAGCCGACGGGTGTGGGCGGAGGAAAGGCGTGATTGTGGTGGATTGTTGCAGTGACAACCATGCACCAAAATATGCCTCGCATCAAAGTAGCCACCCTTGCACCATGGTACAAGGGTGTCTGGGTTGTCGGCAGGATTATTTTCATGCACGAAGGGGCACCTTCCTGCACAGAAACAATCTTAAGAGGTGTATAGACGAAATAAACATATTTCTCCTCATTACTCCTCACCTTGGGAGGCATACGGATTCGTTTCTTCCCCAGGTTAACATCACTTTGTAAATCTGGGGCAGAGTCAAAATCCATGGCTACTGCGTGGGAAAACCCACTGCAACACCCATGGAAGGCCTCCAGGGCACCGAGTAAGGTGACACTGCTCATGATTTATGAGGCCACACAAAGTCATGCAGGGTGGCTTTGAGTGGCTTCCTGAATCGAAATGAGAGCCCTGTGTCACGCATGTACCACTTTACGTTGTGCAAAAGTGACGTGGGGCTCCCGTAAATAATCGCCGTAATATCAACAGAGAATTAAAAACTGTTGACTGTTTGGCAGAACAGCTTTACCCATCCAGAGCTCCCAGGTTGAGTGTACTGTACATACATCCACAATTAATGACTGTCAGCAGTTTCCTGCGTCACACCTCGGCCTGTTAGTAAAAGGACACCATGACACTGATACAGATATAACTGTGTGTATATTTGATCCCTCATAATGTTTTGTTGTTCCAGAGGAGCTTATGTCCAAGGCTCTCTCTGAGGGAACTATTGTTCCGTGTTTTGTATCTAAGGCCAATATGATACCAAGGGTGGAGGTTATGAAAACACAAATGCCACAGTGCTCTAAGAATGGGCACCAGTATGCCAGAACCATCACAAAATAAGGGGTAACACCCAACATGCAAGAGATATCCACATTATACCAACACCAGCAAACACTAGCAACGTGCATCCGCATTCCAAGGAAGCCCACCATTACCACAGGATTCTCACAGTTATGCCAGCATTAGCCTTATACCAAAGTGTGGCAGCGCCACCATCATGCCATGGAGGTCCCTAAAATATGAAGAATGCCCACCCTTATGCCAGGTCCAGCAGTGCCAAAGGATGGCCCTGTTGTGCCATAGAGAGCTACAATTAACAATAGTGTGCCGGGGCCAGCATCACGTCAAGGTTTGGCATTATCATGCCCAATGCTGAGCATCATCTGTCACCGCCTAAGAATTGCCACCATATGCCAGGGCTTTATTTTACTATGCACAGGCTCCATGCCAACAACATGGCAAAAGATGCCACCATTAGCAGCATTAACACTTTATCAGTGGATTGAGGGCTTTATAATATTCATTCACTCACACAAACAAGCATGCATGTGCACACAAATACACACACACACATGCACTCAGAGGCAAACATGTACACACACACACACACACGTGCAGGAGCATTAAATATGTTTTTACATACTTAGCTACATGGTGATCACCATATAGCATCCTCCCATGACATGGATGCTATTTTGAGAAGGTGCTGCAGCAACAAATGATGGGGGGAATGCAGAGCAAATCAAACATTCACCCACAGTCAAGAGATCTGAGTTAAATCCATCATTCTTTTGCTCACTATGCCACCATAGTTTGGACCCAGCCATATGCAAATCAATCTTGACCCTGCTCCTCATGGGAACAGTCTAGCCCGAACTGCCAAGCCAGGTCCTCCCCGGAATGGAAAGAAGCATCCTGGGACCAGTTTTGAGGTAACTCCCCTCATCAGCCAGGCTAGCTTGAATCCAGTGGCCAAGTGAGCCCGGGACCCAAGTCTGGGCATGCCCGGCGCACTTAGGGCGAGAAATCAAAAGACACACAAATGATGGATAGAATGCAGAACAAATCAAACATTCACCCCCAGTCAAGAGATCTGGGTTAAATCCATTGTTCTTTTGCTCACCATGCCACCCCAGTTTGGACCCAGCCATTTGCAAATCAGTCTTGAACCTGCTCCTCATGGGAACAGTCCAGCCCGAACAGCCAAACCAGGTCTTCCCTAGAACGGAAACAAGCATCCTGGGACCAGTTTCGAGGTACCACCCCTTATCAGCCACGCTAGTTTGAATTGAGTTCAGCACAGAACCCACATCTGGGCATACCCTTCCCACTTAGGGCGACAAAAGCAAAAGGAACAAATGATGGACAGAATGCTGAACAATGCAATCATTCACCCCCAGTTACAAAGATCTGGGTTTAATACATCGTTCTTTTGCTCACCATGCCAATTCAGTTTGGACCCAGCCATATGCAAATCAGTCTTGACCCTGCTCCTCATGGGAACAGTCCAGCCCAAATTGCAAAGCCAGGTCCTCTCTGGAACGGAAACAAGCATCCCGGGACCGGTTTCATGGCATCACCCCTCATGAGCAAGGCTAGCTTGAATCCAGTGTCACAGTGAGCACGGGCCCACATCTGGGCATACACTTCCCACTTAGGGTGACAAAAGCAAAAGGAACAAATTATGGACGGAATGCTGAACAATGCAAACATTGACCCCAGTCACAAAGATCTGGGTTTAATCGATCGTTCTTTTGCTCACCACGTCACCCCAGTTTCGACCCAGCCATATGCAAATCAGTCTTGACCCTGCTCCTCATGGGAACAGTCCAGCCTGAACTGCCAATTAATTGATTGATTGTCTCGGTGTAGCCTATTGTCTCTGTTTAAACACACACCTTTAGCAAACCCTACAAATACACTCAACTTAACATTAGAAACGTAAACAAAAAGAACACACAACCTTGGGTTCTGACACATGTTGTGGGTTTTAGTTCTTGACTGCCTGTCTTCTGTCCTCAATCTCTGCAAGCTCCTGTGCAATCAGAATGCAGCTACTAGACAGTTTCTACACCTCAACGAGCATTATTTTGCACATTGTGCTCTGCACTGGCTGCTGATGGCAAGAGCCATCACCTTTGAAGCGCTTTACATTGCCATTACTATAGTCATGCAGTGGACCAACCTTTCAACGACATAAACTCTGCACCTTCCATCCATGATAACCCTCACATCTAGAACCGACCCACCTCTTACAACCCCCAGGGTCCAATAGTCCCACTTTGGAAGAACATCCTTTCAGTTCATAAGGCCGAAAAACACAACACTTCCACAACCCACCAGGTTCTGAAGAACTATAAAGAACAGGCTGTTTGCAAACACCAGGCCCTTGCTTCCATCAAAGATCACTCAAACACAGGTTCAACACACACTTTCACACTGAGCTCCCACCTGTTGGATGATTGGAAATTGAATGTTACGACAAACAAGCTTCTGTCTCCAGCCTCCTACCCTCCGCACATGCGCATGCACAGGTACAGGTCTAAAAAGGCGTGAATAGCGTCTCATCTTGATGTCACATGCTGCACCCAATGCCTCCCACACTAAAACCTACACCCCTAACTGTGTACAACCAGCTGGGCAGCCTCTCTGCTGTCTACCCAGGATGGTGCGTAGGAGCCACACTGGTAATGTAAAGCAAGGAACCAATGCTGGATTACAGTTGCTGCAAAGTCATCCTGAGCCCTGGGTACCCCCATTTTTTTTGACTGGTACTAGTGGTAACTGACTTTACCTGGGCTCTGCCTAACCAGGCCCAGGCCAGTGCTATAGTGGAAACACAGTGAAACACACATTAGGGTACACTATGTGTTAGGGTACCCGTAATGTTGGCATGACCTCTCCTATGAGTCCCTAGTACATAATAGGGCAGGGGGATTGAAACTACCTTTAAGTCCCTAGTAAATAGTAGGGCAGGGCAGTTTAGAGGCAAGCAGCCCTTTCTGCACGTGCATGTGTGCACTGCTGAGGCCTGAGGTCAGTTTAAAAGCAGCCTTGTGTTGCAGGATTGCTTGTAAATGTAAATTGTGTCTAAACTCAACTTTAGTGGTAGGGGCACTTAAAAATGGATAAACTACAACATTTTGGCATATTTGATACCCCCAGGGCTTCAACTAGGTGTCCCAAAGGTGGAGGGTCAGGTACTTCTAAGGAGGACCCTTATAAAAAGAGGTTTTATTTGCCCTGGGGATAGAGAAATTGCACATTTCAATTCCCTCATTGAAGTAAAGTGCTTCCCAAAAATGACTTTTCTGCTAGGAGCAATGGGGGTGAGGCTCCACATTATTTTTGCATATTCAGAACCCCTAAACTCTCTCCTAGATGTCCCAGGGGTGGGGGGTCATGTAGCTGTAAGCAGGGTCCTTATAAAAGATGTTTTATAGGCCCTGGTGTTGGAGAAATTGGACATTTCATTTTCCCCATCATTGATCCCTAGCCACATAGGTTAACATGGCAATAGTTTATGAACTCATAACTAATGCTTGGGACTACCAAACAATATAATTCATGGACTTAGGAGAATGGTATTCATACATCCAACACTATGCTATTGTTGTATTTATCTTGAAATGTACAGAAAAGAAGTTATAAGACTTTCTTGTCTGTAAACCAAAATTCAGCCTTCCTGGGGTCTCGCTCTGTTGGTCAGAGTTAACAAGATTAGCCAGGCTGCTTTGATGAGGTGATAAGTGGCACCTGGGAGAAAGGCTATCTGGTAGGAGAGGGCCATACTGGAGGTTGGTTTAGCTAGTTCTTGCTCCTCTGCTGAGATTTCAGCCATATTGAATTTTAGAGGAATAGTGCTTTCTGGTAGACCATTATGCCGCATTTTGGAGGAAGTGGTCATGCTCTGGGGTGTTGCTCTGCACCTCATTGGACAGGAGTGCCCTCTTGCTTAACCCCAGAGAACACTGAATAAGTACCTGAGAGGGGCAGGGCCTCTCAGCTCTGTTGCTTGAAACTGAGAGAAGAAGGATTGCCACTCTGTAAACCTGATTTGCACCATCAGGACCTGCATTCTGACTGACTGCGCCTGCTGCATTATCTGGAACCACACAATTTTGGATGTATCTTGTTTCAAGAGGAATAAAGAGTGGGCTTCCTGCAAACTACAGGTTAACAGAGCTCACCTGCATCAACTCCACCAAGAGTCCCCTGCCTGGAGTGCATCCAGTGGACTTCTAAGAATTTTGGCCAGGTGCATTGTGGGAATTGTGGTCCCAAACTTTCAAGGACCATCTTGGATTGTGTTTTGGACCCTTTGGGCCCTCGAGAGGAACTTAAGGAAGAAGTTCCAGAAGTTTGGAAAAGTTTAGAGCAACTTTAGAAAAAAAACTCCATAAAGTGACTAAGTGCTATTCTTTTAAAATTCATAGCTCCAGCTCCCTGTATTGGATCTTTGTCGTTTTGGTGTCATTTTAAAGATAAACATATGTCCTATGTTTATATATTGCTGTTGGATTTGTATTGTGTGGTGTGTCTTAATTATTTACTGAATTAGTGTTTTTAAATGCTTTACATACCTGTCTCCTAAGTTACGCCTGCATGCTCACCGCCAAACTACCCAGGGTTAAGCATGGGAATAGTTTTTTTAAATCTGTACTGAGCCCTAGACTGTGCTAGTGACCTTATTGCCAGTGGTAGATGCATATTTACCACTACTAATAACACACTTTCCAACAACAGTGGAACACAATACAATCTGATACAATACAATACAGCACAATACAATACAATCAACACAATACAATACAATACCACAAAATACAATACAACACAATTCAACACAATACAATACAATACAATACAACACAATACAATACAACACAAAACAATGCAACGCAATACAAAACAATAAAATACAACGCAATACAAGTCAATACAACACAATACAACTCAACATAATACAACACAATACATTACAAGACAGTACAAAACAATACAATATGACCTTCATCTACTCAGCAGACACACACAAGATCGACTGGCGCAACTGACACAAAGTACAGAGGTACGGTGTGGTGAGCAAAGAGGCGCTTTGCAGAAAGGGGATGCCTTACCCGTGTGGCACAGCCCAGTGTCCGGGAGATAAGGGCCTTGGTGGGGGAGACTGAGGTGTGATGTGTTGTAGAGGTTGCCTCAAGTTTACCAATAGAGACAATCCCAGAGAGGGGATCACTGCGGATGCTCCGGGGCCATGCAGATTTTACCCCTGCTTGCTTGTACCTCTTTAGGTGGCTTGTGATTGGTCGGAGGTTGATGGACAAATAGCAACAGCATTAGGGAACCCTGATGTCTGACCTTATGCTTGTCATCAGGCATTATTGGCAGTTAATGCTCAGGTGTAGCAGTGCCCAGCCCAAGGGGTCCAGGTAGTGGTTTGCAGTTACTAAGAGAGGCTTTCACAGGAGGCACCCTTGGTCTAGCATGTGTCCCAGGCAGTGGCTTACAGTAGGACAGCAGCAGAGAGATGAGGGGTGACGGCCATTCTCCCTCTGAACCCCGGCAGATGAGTTGGGGCTGGGTCAGACGTGCTTCAGGTGGGATATCGCCCTCGCCGAGATGCCGCAGTGTTAGGTGTCAGGCGGTGTTGGATGTCTGATGACAAGTCCTGATAAAGAACAAGGGTCGTGCTTGAAGTGGCAGGAAAAGTATGTAAAACCCCAGCAAAACCAGACAGGAAGTGAGGCACTGAACGTGGAATGTAGTATGCTGAGTGTGGTATTGTGAAATGTCTGGAGGTTTCTGTCGGCCAGATGAGGTTTGTGACAACACTCCAATTTGTGTTTTGTAGTTTCCAAGTCCAGATGGAGAAGGGGTTGCCCTTGTCGTGTCTGGTTTGGCGTTTATGTATGTTTCGTGTGATAAAGTCTCTACAAGTGTCCAGCCTTCCTCTGCCATGTCTACCACACAGGCGACCTGGAGAGTTTCTGCTGCCTAGCCTCTGAGATGCAGGGATGTTCAGGTAAGTTGACCTCTTGTTATAGGTGAAGCAGTGATCCATGGGGTAGCTTGGACCAGGTGGTCTGTCCCACGAGCAGACAGACACCCAACCATCTGCAAGGCCAGCTGTTACTGAGAGCTACAATGCTGTCAGAAGAAAACACTGCAGAAGTAACTCTCAGACACCCACAAACACCCACACACATACACACACACGAAGGAAATCAGAATGTAAACGTACACAGACAGAGCACATACCTTTACCTGATGCTTTCAACATCCCTCTGACACACAAATGTACACAACATACAGACATACAAAGAGCACACACGTCCTCAATGCTATACACACACTCAAACACACACATACACACACACACACACACACACCCATGCATGGTCTCAACTAACCACCAAGCAAAATCTCACATAAATAATGTCAAATAATAACTGTCCCTAAAATTACAAACATCTGCACAAAACAACTTACAACCCACACTGGTCCTGCCAGAACAGAGACTGACAGTACACACCACTTTCACTGGGATGCAGAAACAGCATCCATTGGCCTTGCCCATATACAAAGAGCAGATGCCACCTGTTCTGGCCATACAAGGACACAGAGGGTGTGTGTGTCACCCATGACCCAGAGTGCATACTCGCGTCACTAACCGTGCAAACAGTGAGAAAACATCAGCCACATTCGTGGATCTCATTCGCTGCAGCGCTCTCTTGCATTGGTTATTTATCAAAGTTTGCACTCAGGCATTTTACCTGCACCATGGAAAGGACTGATCATTCACCCAATATACACAACATGGTAGAGAAACCACCCAGAAAATGATTGATTTATTGTACTCCTGATTGCGATTGTAATATTTTACTGCACAAGCTAGAGAACTGGGCAAAGGAAAAAAATAATCGGCTCGATTCACAAAGATAAACTTAGACTTAAGTCTACGTTTACTATTTTTGGTATTCACAAAGGTAAGTTACTGCTAGTTATTTTACTACTATTAAAGTTCTACTAGTAAAGTTATTACTAGTAAGTTTACTAGTAGTAAAGTTAATAGTAGTAAGTTACCTTTGTGAATACCAAAAAGCAGTAAACTTGGACATAAGTTTAGGTTTACTACATTTTAGTATTCACAAAGATAAGTTACTACTAGTAACTTTACTACTAGTACAGTTCTACTAGTAAAGTTACTAGTAGTAAAGTTACTACTAGTAAGGTTACTAGTAGTAAAGTTAATAGCAGTAAGTAACCTTTGTGAATACCAAAAAGCAGTAAACTTGGACATAAGTGTAGGTTTACTACTTTTTGGTATTCACAAAGGTAAGTTACTACTAGTAACTTTACTACTAGTAAACATACTAGTAGTAACATTACTACTAGTAGGTTTACTAATAGTAAAGTTAATAGTAGTAACTTGCCTTTGTGAATACCAAAAAGTAGTAAACTTGGACTTAAGTGTAAGTTTACTACTTTTAGGTATTCACAAAGGTACATCACTACTTGTAACTTTACTAATAGTAAAGTTCTACTAGTAAAGTTAGTAGTAGTAAAGTTACTCCTGGTAAGCATACTAGCAGTAAAGTTAATAGTAGTAACTTGGCTTTGTGAATACCAAAAAGCAGTAAACTTGTACATAAGTGTAAGTTTACTACTTTTTGGTATTCACAAAGGTTAGTTACTACTAGTAACTTTACTACTAGTACAGTTCTACTAGTAAAGTTACAAGTAGTAAAGTTACTACTAGTAAGTTTACTAGTTGTAAAGTTCATAGTAGTAAATTACCTTTGTGAACACCAAAAAGTAATAAACTTGGATTCAAGTGTAAGTTTACTACTTTTTGGTATTCACAAAGGTAAGTTACTACTAGTAACTTTACTACTAGTAAGGTTTTACTAGTAAAGTTACTAGAAGTAAAGGTACTGCTAGTAAGTTTACTAGTAGTAAAGTTAATAGTAGTAACTTGCCTTTGTAAATACCAAAAAGTAGTAAGCTTGGACTTAAGTGTAAGTTTACTATTTTTAGGTATTCACAAAGATATGTTACTACAAGTAACTTTACTAATAGTAAAGTTCTACTAGTAAAGTTAGTAGTAGTAAAGTTACTCCTGGTAAGCATACTAGCAGTAAAGTTAATAGTAGTAACTTGGCTTTGTGAATACCAAAAAGCAGTAAACTTGGACATAAGTGTAAGTTTACTACTTTTTGGTATTCACAAAGGTATGTTACTTCTAGTAACTTTACTAGTAGTAAAGTTACTACTAGTAAAGTTACTCGTAGTAAAGTTACTAGTAGCAACTTACCTTTGTGAATATCAAAAGTAGTAAACTTACACTTAAGTCTAAGTTTACCTTTGTGAATCAGGCCCAGAAAGTCTCATCAAACCAGATTCCGGACTGGTTGCTCATCCACAGACAACAATACTGCCTTGACACTTTTAGCACACAATGCCATTGACAGACACCTTAGACTACATGCCTTTTACATAGATTACATAACAGCATTTGATAAAGGAAACCGTAATCAACTATGAAGCAAATTGTGGAATTGACAATTCACTGATTCATTTAATCAGAATTACATGAAGAAACGTGGTTACAAATTAAACTATCTAATCAAAACATCTTGTCGCCCAAAATGCCAACATAGCACAGATTAAAACATGGCTGTATCCTGGCACCTTTTTTGTTTTTCTTTATACATTTCTGATCTACCTGCGTTAATCCTCTCTACATAAGGTCTTCCTCCGGAGCCAGGGAAACGAGGAATTACCCACTTCGCTTCCACAGATGACGTGGTCATTTTCTCAATGACATCCAAGTGTCTCCAGCACCAGCTATCAAGCCTTCATGAATACAACCCTGTGATTGGCCACATGGTCAATCACTCAACATGCAAAGTAATGTGTTTTGGGAAACGCAGTAAGAAACGATCATGGTAAATTGGTAATGCAACAATCGACAGAGTAAGTCATTGCGAGGACCTAGGAACAACCATCAACAAGGAGCTGACCTGGGCCCGCATATCCACACAAAGAAATGTAAAGCAGGATTCATAAGGTTTGTCAGGATCTATGGAAGAAGAGCGAGAGGACACTCAATAAACAGATTCAAGACAAAACTTATTCCATCACTTCTTCATGGACCATTAGGTCTCAGTAACAAGACTAACCCTGGGCGTAGTTCGCGAAGCAGCGCTACGCGAAGCTACGCAAAGTGCAGTTCACACTACGCGAGCTATGCGTAGCACTACGCGAACTGCGTAGTGTGCTGTTCGCGATGATTGCACAGTGCCGGATGCTTGTCTGCACTGTGCAATCATTGAAAACGGCATCTTGCACAGTGCGAGCTGTCTTTTACTGCCGCTCGAGTAGATTTTTACTCGAGCGGCAGCTTTCTCAACACGGACTGGTAGTTTCTCATCGCAAGCGGTCGCGAGCATACACAACCACTCGCAATGAGAAACCTGACCTCCCCGCGTTGAGAATCTCGGCGGGAGGTTTATTTTCCACGTTCGCGATCGGCAACTTGATGTTGCTGATCGCGAACGAGGAAAAAGTCTCGCCGGGATGTCATTTTGCTTGTTCGCGGTCGCCAACATGACGTTGAGGACCGCGAGCAAGCAAAAAATGACCGCTGCACTACGCTACGCTACGCTACGCGTGTTTGCACTGTGCTACGTGCAATTCGCGTTGTGCGAAGTAGCGCAAACTTCGCAAACTACGCGAGCGTAGCGTAGTGCTTGGCCCAGGGTTAAACAAGACAAGGACCGACATCAAATCACGCCTTGAATTAAAGTCCTCATCATTGTAAATTCATTACACAGCAGCTCAGCTAATGGTCATCAGCGAAGGCAGCTGGGCAGATGCCAACACAGTAAAGATGCTAATTATGGAAGAGTTAAAAGCAAAGCACTTTAGAAAAGTGGGACTGGATCTTTCAAGACTTACAAAAACAAATGAAGAACAAAATATTGCTGGGAAGCAGACATGAAGAAGACCTCCTGTTATTCTGAAAATACAAACAAACAGGACTGGTTTTATATTCCTACTTTACCCGTAAGCAGCCATCCATCAAATCCAACTAGGAGGTACAGCGCAACATTTGTTTTACAATCGAGACATTTATATATACCAATATCCCAGTTTGAAGGATCGTGGAACTCTCGCTATGTCATTAACAAAGATTGCTTGCTGCTATATGATCGAACCTATTGGTCACATTATCTATGTTATGTTAATAAATGTATTAAGTATACCTAGAGGTGACTTGGTACTGACTCAGCATACCAAACACAGAGACTGAAGTGGAAACTAGTTATTGAAAAGCCAGGTTTTCAGGGGGTTTCTGAATGCTAGTATAGAGGGAGCGGCTCTGATGTTAGAGGGTAAAAGATTCCAGAGTTTAGAAGCTCCTGAAGCAAAGCAACATCCGCCCCATTTCACTCTTTTAAATCTGGGGCGGATAACCTTCAATGATCCTCTCGATCGAAGGTCTCTTCTAGGTACGTACCAGGCTAGGGTTTGTTTAAGGTACTCCAGGCCAGAGTTGTGAAGGGCTTTACAGGTAAGGCAAAGTGCCTTAAATGTGTTTCGGTTACCTACCAATAACCAGTGGAGTCCTTTAATGTCTTGGGAGACTGAGTGAAATTTAGGAAGGTCAAGAAGTCTGGCCGCCGCATACTGTAAAGACTGCAGTTTGTTCGGATATTGTTTTTGAAGGTTTAGGTACAAACCATTACATCAATCTAACTTTGTTAATACTAGTAAAGTGATTACGGTTTTCTTCGAGTTGGGGGGAATGAAGGGAAGGATTTTCCTGATAATTCTAAGGGTATTAAAACAAGAAGAGAGGACTGAGTTGATGTGTTTGCTGAAGTTAAGCTTAACACTGATTGGGACTCCCAGGTTTTTTGCTTTTAGGACTGGGGATGGGAGTGCTCCCATTTCTGAAGGCCAGCACTTAAGGGTCCAGGATTGTGGGTTATTTCCAAAGAGGATAACCTCGGTTTTATCCGAGTTCACTTTAAGGCAATGTTTGCCCATCCAGCTGCGGATTGTTCTCATACAGTTATGAAGTTTGAGGCTTGTGTGGTTGACATTGTTGGAGGCTGACAACACAATGGTGTGTCATCTGCGTAGGAAGTGGGTGAAAATCCAAAGGACCTGATAAGAGAGGCTAATTCCGTGACATATAGTTTCACCTCCAAACCGTTCTCCCTTCCTTATGGGGACCTAATGAGTGTCATGGCCTTCTTCAGGATCAAAAACGTGCTGCTGCTGCTGTGAAGGTGATATATATACAAGAAAAAGTATATTCTTGATATATAAAAACCAGTGATCCAAGGGTCTTCAGAGTGGTGGATTCACTGGTGGTACCCGCAAGAGTCGGGTGTAATGTCTCAGCTGTCCTTGGCATAGACGCTCAAGGGGCAGTCATGTCTCCAACCTAAGTATACGGATTGAAAATGCAGCAAGGCCACGACACTGATTAGGTCATTGGCCGAAACATGTCGATCTTAGTACAGCACGACTGGGTTTAATGGTCCCCATCCTGTCCTATGTTTTTAATCATAGCACATGGCAGCCTGAATAAAGACATGCAGCGAACCCTGTAGCTAGTTTTAATTCACCTCACCACTTGCACTGCGTCCCACACCACATCCTTAAGCTTGAGTTGGGTATTTAGTAATTACCCTCCAAGTATTTAAAACATCCCTGAGCTCCTCCCTCTCAGTGAGGGGGTTGTAGCCCGCACCATGACTAGGTTTCATGGTGTGAGTTGGTTCCCCAGTGAAGTATGCCATCTCTGGTGGGTGAGGGAAACCGTCCTTTAAAGGGACGCCTTTTTCTTCTGGCGTTTTCTCACTCAGCCTAAACTCCACCCACATCAAACAGTGTCTGCACTTATAAATTCTTGAGCTGTGCATGATCCACCTTGCCGTGAAGGAGTTTCTCGCTTCCATCTTAGGGAGTACGGCTCACGCACCTTTAGCACATCTCGCTTTGCGCCAAAACAGAGGGTTTTGCACTGGCACACTCCGGACGCACTCCTGACACACGCCTGACACACTCCTGACGCACTCCTCTTGCTGCAAAACAAATTTAGCTCTGAATGAGGGTCAACTTTCAATGTTGAATAACTTTAGCGTGTGAACAATGATGACTTTAGCGTGTGAACATTGATGACTTTAGCGTGTGAACATTGATGAGCGTCTGCTACTTTTTGTGCCACTTGCGATGCTGTTGTCTGCTCAAATCTGTGGCCAAGAGCACACAATCAACCCACCCCACAAACACATGAAGAGCACGCCACCTCCTGTGACCCCTGATACATGGCTACACAAATGCTGATGCGACATGTCTAGTTTCACAGACCCTCCAAGCGCACACTGACCCCAAGAAATGGATTAGCCCACTAGCTGATGAGAGTTAGGCGGAGGGTCAGAAGACATGTGTGAGAAAGTGCCATCTTTCTTGCATGGTATACCCCCACTTTTTGCTGACTTGCTGATGTGCTTTGACTGAGTGTGCCCTGGGCTCCTGCCAATCAGGTGCCCAGGGCCTGTGTTCCTTCCCTAAAACTGCATTACAGCCTAAACCCAATTGGCCTCTCTGGCCACAGGTAAGCCCCTGGTAAATGGTACCCTAGGTACCCAGGGCACTGTGACCAGAGAAGGCCTCTAAGGGCTGCAGCACTTATTGTGCCACCCTTGGAGGCCCTGCACCCTGACACACACACACTGCCCTTGCAGGCTGAGTGTCTTGGTGCAGAACAAAACAAAGTCGACATGGCACACATCGTGCCATGCCCACAAACACACTGCCCTGGCATACCTCAGTCACCCCTCTAGCTGGGTGCCCTATGCCAGTGGTGAGGGTACAGGTGCATGAGCCCTGTGCCCCTACAGTACCCAGGTCCATTCCTGGGCACTGTAAGTGCAGTGCTGCCATTCCGAGTATATGGTGCTGGGAGGTCGTCAGCACGAAGTCCACAGCACCATGATGGTTGCACTGAAGACTGGGAAGTTTGGTATCAAACTTCTCAGCACAGTAAACCCACACTGATGCCAGTGTGGGATTTACTGTAAAATGCACGACAGAGGGCAACTTAGAGTTGCCCCCTGAACCTAACCTACAGTCCACGTCTTGTCTGAGGGGCTGCCTAGGCTGCCACACAGCAGACATGTTGCTGGACCCCTGGGTAGAGAGCCATCCGCTCTCCCGGGCCAGCAACAATGCACGTCCTGGGCGAGGTGCTAGGCCTCCTCCCCCAGGATGGGCAGGGGAAGCTTCAAAGGCATTCCACCTTTGTGAGCTTCCCCAGACCACTTGCTGTACTCAGCAACTGGTCCCCACCGGTTCTTCCCCCCAATCCTGGCGGGAAGACTGGCGGGAAACACCAAGGGAGGAAAGGGGGTGTGCCATCCTCTGCCAACCCCACCCCTCAGGTGGGGGAGGCGAGGTGAAGCACATCTCCGGGCTCTCGCCATCTTGAAGATGGGGAGCCCTGCCCAATCAGGACTAGGCTCCTGCCCCCCCTCCCACAGGAGAGTGGCAGGATAGGGGGTGTACCCACCCCAGGGCAGGGACCCATTGGTCCCTGCCCTTTACCTACCTGTAACGCCCCTAAATCTAGTATTTAGGGGCACCATGAACCTTCCTTCCGGAGAACCAGATTCCTAAACAAGAAAGAAGATCAAGAAACAAGAAGACCTGCCGTGCAGCTGCTAACAAGAGGAAGACACCAACTGATTTGGCCCCAGCCCTACCGGCCTGTCGACCCTCGAACTTGCTCCTGCTAAACCCCGGAGTCTCCAGTGGTCAGCAACCTCAAGAACCCCGGAGGACCTGACTGCCTTGTGACTCTAACTACCTGGGACTCCCACGAGCAGTGGTACTGCTCAAAAGCAAGTAACCTACCCCTGGTGCCAGCCAGGAACGGCGAATCCAGCACACTCTGCACCCGCCGAGCCCGGCCTGTGCCTGAGTGGACCAAGACCACGAGGACGTCCCCCGGCGACTGTGACCCAGAATCCAGCACCCAAGGACCCTCCTCGACGATCCTGACGACGCCTGCAGCCTCAGAACCTGGGCCCCCTCCAACCGCGACCAGCCGAGGGTAAGATTTCCGACGCCTAAAGACACCCCTGCACTTGACTCCCCGCGGCCTCCTGTGCCCAACTCCTGGGTGCCTACCCTTCCTACAGCTTCCCAACTTACCTCTCGAAGTGGTGGTCGCACTTGAAGAATCACCGTCCCCCCAGAGCTTGCAGCCTTTGTTCGTCACGCAGCTTTCCCATTGAAAACCATTGGGCGCCTGACAGCCCAAAAGCCCACTGCACCCAGCCGCCCCAGTGCCGCTGAGGGTGCACCCACTACCCTGTTCGACTTCCCCACTTGCCTGAGTAAGTGACCAGGAGCTTTGCTCCCACAGCCGAGTGGCCTGCCTGCCAGCAGCCACCAACCCAAGGCCCCCTGCCTGCCATAGGATAACATTGGGCCTACTCACACGGCACCCGGCCGCCCCTGTGCCGCTGAGGGTGTAACAACTGTACTTACCTGACCCTGGGGGACCCCTGAGTCTATGCCCAGAACCTTAACTCTGCCAGTCGAGTACTTACCCAAAAGCCGATAACTCACTTTTCTTCCATAGGGTAACATTGACTGGTTTCACTTGGAAATTCTTCTAAGTGTGGAGTTTTGAAACTTTAAAATATTCATCTAAAATCAGCCGAATTACGAAAACGAATTTACTCACCTGTTATCAGGAGAGATCCCAGTCCTGGATCTTGGTGCCCAGCACTAACCCTGAAAAGTAATCACAACTGTGCTTACCGGTAACTTGAATTTCCTTCCGTAGGATAACATTGCCTGGTTTTTGCTGAAAAAGTTTCTAAGTGTCGATTTTGCAAACTTACAAATATTCGTTAAAAATCGCCTGTGTGACATAAACGCATTCTTTCAACTGTTTACAGGAGATGCACCAGTGCTGGATCCAGGATCCAACACTGAGTAAGAAAAAGTTACGATAACACTGCTTACCTGCTAAGTGAATTTCCTCCCATAGGATAACATTGGTGATTCTATGTGAAAAAGTTTCGAAGTGCCAACTTTTAAAATACAATAATATTCCTTAAAAATCACAACTGTAACCAAAACGTTTTTACTCAACTGTTTACAGGAGATGTCCCAGGACTGAATCTAGGATCCAGTCCTGTGATAAGAAAAGTAATCCAAAAAGTAATCTATTGCATTTAACTAGAAATTGCCATTGAACTCCATGTTATATTGTGTTTGAAATTGTATTGCCTATTGCAACAACTGTAACCATTGCATTCAAAAGTCTATTGCCTATTGAAAGTATTTATCTAAAGCATCTCATTCTGAGAAAGTATATTTCGATACCTATTGTTGGTTCTAAAATAAAACAACTATATTTTTTATATACAAAACAATTGGCCTAGAGTTCAGTTCTTGAGTGTGTGGCTTCATTTGCTGACTGAGTGTGTACAACAAATGCTTTACACTGTCCTCTGATGCTGCCTTACTGCTCGACCAAGATACCACTTTAGAGAGTAAGGTTATATCTAACTTTAGCCTCTGCCAAACCTCTGGGGACTGTGGACTCTGTGCACACTGAACCTTACTTTGGTTCAGTATATACAGAGCCACTTTCTTACAACATGTACCCCCACTCCAATGTACCCCAACACCCCAAACATACATCACGGCGGGATGCAAGGCAAACTCATCCCCTACCCCCTACCCCTTTCCCCCACCACCTCCAACTTCAACACAGAGCTCAGACAGAGCTCGCTTACAGGCAGCGGCTCGTGGGCAAATCTACAGAAGCAGCATAGCCCGTGTGACGTGTGACATAAGTAGGGCATATGCCATGCACAGACCTTCAGATATCGCTGCCTACACCACAGCCACACAGCCTGCAAGAGCCGCCAGCCTGCCTGAGATCTTACACCTCACCCCACGGGTCAGTAGGACCCCGGGGGGAGGAGAGATATGGATACATTGGAGAGATGTGGAACCCGAGTAGGAGAACAGAGGGCCAGGGACCACAGATCGAGGGACACATAGGAGGGGGTGGGGGGAAGAGGGCCAGGAGTCTTGGCTCCAGCTAATGAACCGCTAATGCCATTAGGGCATGCAATATTAATGAAGGCAGCCATTGGGCTGCGTTCTCCATTAGCCAGGCAAGGACTCTCTGAGTAGGGACAAAAGCAAATGTGAACATCTGTGACATCACTAACAAAGCATTCCTTCCCCCTACACACATCCTCAGCCCCTCCCCCTTCCGGAACCAGGGCTGCAGCCAAAGGGCCAACAGGGAGATGACAGACACATATGAGACAGGAGTGGGAGCTCCTGTGACCTCACCTCTCCTCACTGCAGCTGCAGCCAGTGACCAGTGGGAGGCAGTATAGACTACAGAGAGCTCCTGTGACCTCACCTCTCCTCACTGCAGCTGCAGCCACTGACCAGTGGGGGCAGTATAGACTGCAGAGAGCTCGTGTGACCTCACCTCTCCTCACTGCAGCACCTGACCACTGGGGGCAGTATAGACTACAGAGAGCTCCTGTGTCCTCACCTCTCCTCACTGCAACTGCACCCACTGACCAGTGGGGGCAGTATAGGGTACATAGAGCTCTCGTGACCTCACCTCTCCTCACTGCAGCTGCAGCCACTGACCAGTGGGGGCAGTATAGGGTACATAGAGCTCCCGTGACCTCACCTGTCCTCACTGCAGCTGCAGCTACTGACCAGCGGGGGCAGGATAGGGTACAGAGAGCTCCTGCGGCGACCTCACCTCTCCTCACTGCAGCTGCAGCCACTGACCAGTGGGGGGCAGTATAGGGTACATAGAGCTCCCGTGACCTCACCTCTCCTCACTGCAGCCACTGACCAGTGGGGGCAGTATAGACTACAGAGAGCTCCTGTGACCTCACCTCTCCTCACTGCAGCTGCAGCCACTGGCCAGTGGGGGCAGTATAGGCTGCAGAAAGCTCCTGTGACGCCTCTTCTCCTCTCCTCACCGCAGCCAGTGACCAGTGGGGGCAGTATAGACTACAGAGAGCTCCTGTGACCTCACCTCTCCTCACTGCAGCTGCAGCCTCTGACCAGTGGGGGCAGTATAGGGTACAGAGAGCCCCTGCGACCTCAGCTCTCCTCACTGCAGCTGCAGCCACTGACCAGTGGGGGGCAGTATAGGGTACAGAGACCTCCTGCGACCTCACCTCTCCTCACTGCAGCTGCAGCCATTGACCCGTGGGGGCATTATAGGGAACAGAGAGCTCCTGTGACCTCACCTCTCCTTTCCTCACTGCAGCTGCAGCCACTGACTAGTGGGGGGGCAGTATAGGCTACAGAGAGCTCCTGTGACCTCACCTCTCATCTCCTCACTGCAGCCAGTGACCAGTGGGGGCAGTATAGGCTACAGAGAGCTCCTGTGACCTCAATGGTCCTCTGCTCACTGCAGCTGCAGCCAGTGACCAGTGGGGGCTGTATAGGCTACAGAGAGCTCCTGGGACCTCACCTCTCCTCTCCTCACTGCAGCCAGTGACCACTGGGGGGCAGTATAGGCTACAGAGAGCTCCTGTGACCTCTCCTTTCCTCACTGCAGGCGCAGTCATGTGACTAGTGGGGGGCAGTATAGGCTACAGAGAGCTCCTGTGACGCCTCTTCTCCTCGCTGTAGCTGCTGCCACCAACCATTGGGGTGCAGTATAGACTACAGAGAGCTCCTGTGACCTCACCTCTCCTCTCTTCACTGTAGCTGCAGCCACTGACCAGTGGGGGCAGCATAGGCTACAGAGAGCTCCTGTGACCTCTCCTTTCCTCACTGCAGGCGCAGTCATGTGACTAGTGGGGGGCAGTATAGGCTACAGAGAGCTCCTGTGACGCCTCTTCTCCTCGCTGTAGCTGCAGCCACCAACCAGTGGGGGGCAGTATAGACTACAGAGAGCTCCTGTGACCTCACCTCTCCTCTCTTCACTGCAGCTGCAGCCACTGACCAGTGGGGGCAGCATAGGCTACGGAAAGCTCCTGTGACCTCACCTCTCCTCTACTCATTGCAGCTGCGGTCATTTGACCATTGGGGGCAATATAGTCAACAGAGAGCTCCTGTTACCTCACCTCCACTCTATTTGGCTGCAGCCACTGACCAGTGGGGGCAGTATAGGCTACAGAGAGCTCCTGTTACCTCACCTCCACTCTATTTGGCTGCAGCCACTGACCAGTGGGGGCAGTATAGGCTACAGAGAGCTCCTGTGACCTCACCTCCACTCTATTTGGCTGCAGCCACTGACCAGTGGGGGGCAGTATAGGCTACAGAGAGCTCCTGTGACCTCACCTCCACTGTATTTGGCTGCAGCCACTGACCAGTGGGGGGCAGTATAGGCTACAGAGAGCTCCTGTGACCTCAATGGTCCTCTGCTCACTGCAGCTGCAGTCATGTGACCAGTGGGTGGAAGTATAGGTTACCAGTGGCGGCTCCTCCTCTAAGGCGGAGGAGCATCGCCCCACTGTTCGTTGAGCAGTGCAAAAGAAAAATCAAATGATAATAAGAAGAAGTTATTATCATTTTATTTTTCTTTGCAGGACTCCAGCCAGGTCGGGCAGAGCGGGGCTGGGCTCGCCGCCATCCGAGGGAGAAGGAGTAGTTTGCCCTCCCTAAGTGCGCATGACGGATTGGCCAGCCCTCTGGGGCCGGACAAACAGTCATGCATACTTGACATGTTGCACAGCCCAGTGGAGAACATGCCCAGCCTCCCAGATACTGCCTAAGTGGTCAAACAGGCCGCTCAGACCAATCACGATGCTGCTCCTGCAGCGTTGTGATTGGCTGGGAGAGTCTGGGAGCCTCGGTGCTTCCGGTGGAAGTTCAAGGATATCAACTGCTGTGGTGTTAGGGTCATGTGACCTGCCTTCCTGGAAACAATCAGGGTCCAGAGTCATATGATGTCACTTCCTCTGATGCCATTAAGATCAAAGGGTATGTGTTGTCACTTCTGCTATCCCTATTTCAGTAAATAGATGCCCATGCACAAAGGGCCAGCAGCTGAACCACCGGACCAGTGGAAGGGCAGTATGGATTATGGACAGAGACAATGTGACGTCAGGCGTGATCTACCCTCCATCTGTGGGCACAGATGGACAAGCAGAAGCTGCCGCCTGGGAGCGGTGAGGGGCAGAATAGAGCACAGCGCACGAGGAGAAGCTTCAGCCTGGTACCAGTGATGGGCAGTAGGGACCAAAGACAAGGTGGCGTCAGGCGTCAGCTATCCTCCCTCTCCAAGCACAGCTGGGGTAGACAGCAGCTGCAGGCTGGTACCAGTGACGGCCGGGCAGTAGGGACAATAGACAGAGACACCATGACATAATGCGCAAACGATCCCCCTTCTTTAAATAGAGTCTGACCAGCAGAAGCTGCAGCCCGGGAGCAGAAAGGGAGGGTGTGGGGAAGGAAGAAAGGCAACCTGGTACTCCTGGGAACCTGCGTAGCACTATAGTATATGTGTACAATGGCTCCCTCGGATTAATTTAAGCAAAGAGTTTAGGTTCAGATGTACTAACATTAGGAATACCGATTTCCTGAATCGCAATTAGAATTCAGTATTCCTAATGCATGAAACTCTTTTGAGTTTCATTAGGAATGCCTAGTGCGTCGCAAATAGGCCTACCTCATGAATATTAATGAGGTAGGTCACAATTTGTGACCCATTAGGAATCGCAGCCATCACATGGATGGTGGCCAGCTGAGGTCAGCAGACCACCATGTCTGTGATTGCTTTTCAATAAAGCAACTTTTTTTTTTTTCAATGCAGCCCTTTTTCCTTAAAGGAAAACGGGATGCATTAAAAAGAAAATAATGGAACTTTGCAGTTTCATTTTTTTTGAGTAGACAGCGGTCTGTGGGACCATGGCTAGCTCCTAAAAAATATTTGTTTTCCATTTTCAAAGTGGAAGGGTGTCCTCTGGGGCTCCTGCCCATTTGCGAATAGATTACCACCTCCTTCTAGGAGGCGGTAAAATATTAATTTTTGAAACCATAATTCGGTTGCAAAACATTCATACATCCCATTCCGATTCGGTATCTGGAAGGGATGCCCTAAACATGCCCATGCCAAACACTGAATCGCCAGCACAAATTGTGATTTGATAATGTGTTACCTAATCACAATTTGTGTTTTACATACGTAAAAGCATTTTTGCGGTCGGAAACGTCCCGAACGGCCGTTTCCAACTGCAAAAATGCTTCGTACATGTGGTCCATAGTTAACTTTGAACAGGACAAGTAGGTGCTGCGTGTGATGGTGCAGTGCGGGGGATTCGTAGGATATGTTTAAAAGTGTGTCATTAAGCACCATATTAAGTGAATATAGGCAAATTATAGCACATTTTCTGTGACACTACGATCTAGGTACTTTGACATTTTACTACAAAAGGCACATCAAAATGATCACATTGAAAATATTAAATGCGCACAAATTAATATTTTTGCCTTGCAGGAAAGCACAGGAACATCATGACCTCTCAGAGTAAAATAAATTAAGTAAAACATTAACAAGTGTGCTCAGCAGAAAGGAGCCTATATGTGCACACTTCTCTCAATAAAAGATACGCCCATTTATTTGGCACATTGCAGTTATGTTGTAAAACCTATCTTTAGTTTCAGGTGTATCCTGTGTTCACATTATTACAGTGTCTACGAAAACGTCCCTTTTTATTACAAAAAAGCCCTGGAGGACAGTGGAAAACCTTCATATGTACTATCCGTCTCCCAGGAAGACAGTGTTTTATTCAAGACAATGGAGTTTAAAAAAGGAGTAATGTGTGGGGGTTCTTTTAAAGTCCAGGTGTCCTCTCGTAATAAGTGCTATTGTGTATACCATGTATGTGTTGTAAACATGCATTTTCATGACAACAAAGGAATCGTTCCTACTACGCTGCTAATATGCCATTTAAGGGCCTATTCACAAACTGCATTTTGTAGTAAGTTTAGTACTACAACAGCGGTAACTAATAAAGAACTACAAAACGCTATTCACAAACCTACGTACGGAGGTCTCCACCTCACCCCTCTTTTATACATGGAGACCTGTGCTCCGACTGCACAGATCTCTGCACGGCCTTCTAAGTTTTACTAGTAAATGTGGAACAGACAGGAGGAAGGGCTGGAAAATGGGAAATGCCTATTACTAAAGGGGAAGGATTAAGGGAGGACTAAAGAGGGTAAACGCAGGGTTATGGAGGGGCTTAAGGACAGACATGCACCCACCCACTAAAGAGCCAAACTGCGCTTCTATAGTTACTACAGCCAAAAAGGACCTAAAACAGTAGTAACTGTGCTCCAGCTCAGAGCTGAAGTAAGTCCATCAACACACATGACCACTACAGGTAATGCCCATAGCAAATAATAGAGGTTGGACTGAAAAATAAATCCCCATAGGAAACAATGTTGAAATAAATTAATTTATTTAAAAATTCTAAAATATACATACATTTATTTTAAAAACTGAAATTTAATTTATAAACAAATATTATTTTATTAAAATATTTGAATTCTCCATTTTAATTTAAAAACAATTGTAACTTAAATATTTTTTTTTTTATGAATTCCTTCCTAACTTTTAGTAAAGTTTAATACAGTTTAAATATGAACATTTAACCTTACGCAGGTGTTTGTTTTAAAATAAATCATTAAAAAATTCTCTTTATTTAATTTAATATATTTTAATTATATTTCTAATCTAAAATGTAGTTACTAAAGCGGTATCTAAAAATTATTCTACATTTAAAATACATATATAAAATTAAATTACATTAACATTCAACTTCTAAATATTTTAAACATTTTTGTCAAACTTTAACATTTCAGAATTTCCCATAGAGAGATAACTGCCACAATCGCGGAGGTCTTCGCCAAGTGTGCGGAAAGTTAAATATGGTTCTAAAGTCACTGCTAGTAGTGACTTTATGGCTGTATATAATGTTTTTACTGACTCCACCTCCCATTTCAGGGGGTGAGGTCATGCAAGTTTACAGTTTGAGCAAATTTACACTTGTAAATGGTGAACAGCCAGAAATAGCAAAATTATTTAAAAGTGTAAGAGTAAACGTACACATTTAGATTTACTCACATGTAAGTTTACCTTTGTGAATAGGTCTTTACATGTTTAAGCGTGTTGTTACTTGGTGAGGAAAAAAGTTTGCTAGTGAGTCCATGAAATGGGTATTTTGTTTACATGATATAAGCAAAATTGTCACCTTTTCAAATTCCTGAATAAAGCACTCAACAGCTGAAAGGTGTCCGGCTAACGCTTGAAAAATGCCAGACACAATGATACACTCTGTGTGCACTGACCGCAATAACCTGTGGCCCATTAGTGCTAGGAGCATGCTTCTGTTACAATCTGCAAAGTATGCAAGTGATTGTGGATTATGTGGCAAAGGTGGAACTTTCCTCTTCACGTGGGTAAGGATGGAGCCACACAATTCCGTTGTGCTTGATGTGGCTATTTTCCCAGATTAGCAGGCACCATGCAAGTTGGGTCGGTTCTCATAGGTCAGGGGCTTCACGAGACTGTAAGACTTGTGCTACCTGAGAGCTAGCTCTGCTGTCCAAGGGTTGAGCCTAAGCTGAGTTTATAGATTTCCTGTCACCAGAGTGTTTGCTCTGTGTAACCTTAGGGTCAGCACTGATGTCAGATGCCTCAGCTCGAGGGATAGTTTTGCAGACACATACCTGAAGCTTGACTCTGTAAAATCTATATAGTCTGAGACAGGGCTTTGCGGTCAAAGACATGAGCCTGTAAGATCTGTGAATCCTGTGGGATAATACTGGTGTCAGAGGTCTTAGCCTGTAAAATATAGGCAGGGCCCACTTGACTGGTAGATGACTGAACATTCAAAATGTCTGAAATCTGAAGGGCTGCTTTGCTGTTAAAGGTTTGAGCTGAAACTGTCTGTGTAACCTGGTGGGTAGTTTAGCTGCTAGATGCCTTAAACTGTAATACTTCTGTACCTTGAATGATGGCGCTGTTTGTATAGGTCTGTGCCTGTAACATCTGAGCGTGTAGTAACTTTATATGGAAAGCTTTGCTGTCAGATGCCTGTGCCTATGAAGATCACGTAGCTTAAGGGATAACTTTACTGCTCAAAGTTCAAGCTTGTGGGATCACCTGATAGAGGACAAGTTCTTGTGTTAGAGACATTTACCTGTAAAATGCCCATTGCCTGATGGATACACCTGGTACCTGAAGAGATCTGTATAACCTGTGACATTGCATTCTTCTCTCAGGCCCGGGCCTTCACAGCCTTGCACGTGGCGTGCTGCATGTCTGGTGGAACTGTCCAAAGCTTGCAATTTACATAACCCAGAATCTAGGGGCAAATCAGGAGATAGGATACCCTCTCCTTGAGGATTCCACTGAGCTGTTATTGGGTCTGAGGCTTCCCCAATATTCAAGGATGGTGCACACTGGCAGCTCTGTTATTTGGCAAAGCTTGGGAGCAGTGAAGTTAGCTCTCGCTGGTTGTGGAAGAGGTTGGACAATCCTACCTTGCACAGACTTTTCTGACGAAAGGTCACCATCAAAAATATTGCTGACAAAAATAAATATAATATACTTTGTAAAGTCAAAAATACATAGAAAACAATAACATAGTCAG
The DNA here is from genome assembly GCA_963921515.1 of Calotriton arnoldi. Classification (NCBI taxonomy): domain Eukaryota; kingdom Metazoa; phylum Chordata; class Amphibia; order Caudata; family Salamandridae; genus Calotriton; species Calotriton arnoldi. Next base: position 105,241 of record CAWUFW010000739.1, read on the forward strand.
AAATGGGTCAGTATATAGAATTTTAACTATTACACAGTGTTAACTTTGAAACATATATTACCTTTACAAGTATTACATTTTTTAAAAAACATATATTTATAAAATAAAACAACAAATAATAAAAATTGATAGTTTATAATATCTGAAAAAAACAATATTTAAACAAAGGCTTTAACATAAATAATACATATGACAAATAACAATTATATCAAACACTAGATAACAAAAATAAAAATACATACACTAACAACAATAATGAATAAAAATAATAAAAATTACATTCATATATTGTTTGAAATGAAAACAAAAATATATATTAAAACAACTTAAGAAATCTAATTAACAAAAAGTAGACTTGGAAAGATAAAATCCACTCCTCCTCTCCAACCTGAGCAACACTAGAGAAAGTATGTGACTTTGAATGGGTTAAATTTACTATTTCCCCTCCAACATAAGAAAAACGTGAGGGAAACTGTTGAACCTTAGAGGGGTCAGATTAGGAGCCGATTATGATGTCGGTCGAGGTATTCTGACCGATACGGCGTCGGTTTGCGGTCCGACCGTCTAATTACGATGTCGGTGGTCGGAACGTAAACCGGCCGGTCATTCCGACTCAGTTCCGACCGGCTTTCAGGAGTCTTCCAGCCGATTGGGACCACACTGTAGTCCCCAAATGACGGTGTTTCCGCCGTCGGGATTACGATGTCGGTTTCCCACAGCCTTTCCGTGCCGGCCTTTCCGACACGGAAAGGCTGTTGGAAAGCGATTTTGGTGGCCCCTAGCAGGGCCCCCTTGACTCCGCGGCCTATGGTTGGTGGTCGTGAGAGGGTACCTAGGGCACCCCCTGTAAAAGCTTAGACTGTGGCAGGCACTGCAGGTGCCTGCACAGGATGCAGGGTTTTACACAACTCTCATTTCTCATAGGAGCCTGTATTACGTCCGGTTTACAGCCGTGACACAAGCTCCCATAGAGAAAAGTGAGTATGTGACCGAACAGTGTTCGGTCGCATCGTAATCAGGCGGTCGGAACCGCCGACCTCAGGTCGGTCGGTCCCGAGTCCGAGACAGTGTCGGTTGGAGGCAACTCCAACCGACATCGTAATAAGGCAATTAGTATTCCTACTACAATCTAAGCAAAAGCAGGGAATGTGTTCGACTTTGGAGGGGCTATATAGTCTATCCCACTCCAAAGTGAGCAACATTAGCCAAAGTGTTGGACTTTTAAAAGGTCAAATTTACCATTCCCAATCAACGTAAGCCAAGCTACAGAAACTATTGGACTTTAGATGGGTCAGAATAACTATTTCTACTTCAACGTAAGCAATAATAGAGAAAGAGTTGGACTTTGGAGGGTCGGAATTACTTTTGTCACTCTTAATTTTTTAATAAAACATTATTTATATAGACTAGAATAGTTCAAACATTTGAAAGAATACATCAAATATAAAGCAAATGCAATTACATTGTACAAACAAAATGTTAAATTACAAATAAAGAACATTTTTAAAAGATGTAAAATATTTGACATTTGAACACTTCCTCCCTTCCACCTAAAAGACAAACAATAACACACAATTAAAATTAATTAAATAAATATTTTAAAAATGAAAAACAGACTATAAAATGAGTAATTACAAAAACAATTAAAAATAAAACATATAATAAAAATATAATAAATACAATTTAATAATTAAATAAACTGATCAACCCTAATTCCCTACAAGTCACAAGTAATTTTACTTTTTTAATTCAATTAAAAATTCATATAAACATTTGGAAACTATACTAAAATAAATGTCACTGAAATATTATGAAAATACTATTCACTTATAATAAAAACTAATATTTATCAAACCAATTTGAAAGATGATATTGTATACAACTATATTAAATTAAACAATATTACATACAACTATATTTTAAAAAAATTACATCACGATATTTTTGGTATTTTTGATCCAATATTTGTGAACTACAATTTTTTTGTCAAAATATCCTGAACTGTGGCAAACGTGCCTCTGTCACATTTTGGCAGTGATTGCCAATGTCTTGGGGCAGCACCTGAAATTTGAAGTGGCTTGGAAACTAATAATGGACTATATAGTGCGATACTGATCTTCTGTGGCATTAGCAACCCCCCTAAGAGCCTTGCATATGTCTTCCTGATATTCAAATGTACTCCCTTGTTATTCTGGGGGTTGTGGACAGACTGGAAGCTATATATGTGGTACTGGTTGCACATGTTAGAGGGGGGCACTGGTCTAATTATAATTAGGGTGTAGCTATGGGGGCGGGGTTTGGGGTGTTACACTACCCTAAAAAGTATTCTGTACTAAATAGGTGGGTACAGGTGCTTTCCTTCGGGTTTGTGAGTTGCCTGTTGGATTTCACTCTGGATTTTTAGATGCTCAAACAGACAAAAACACGCACCTACACACACTGTCTCTCGTTTCTGCCTTGAAATTGATTAGTTTGAAAACTTTTGTGTTTTAAGTACCCCTAACAATCCGCACTGCTCTCTTTCACTGCCTCTTAAGCCCTCATCGTGTCCTGCTTCTCATAATGTATTTTAACAAGATATGCCAGCGTCATTGTTGGGAACCCTGAAGCTTACAGCCCCCCCCCCCCAATCTTCCTGACCAAGCGACGCCCCTGACTATAGTCAGGAATATGGATTAGGGTTCACACTAAGGAGGGGAGAGTCTTAGGGAGGCTTTTTTTGCCCATAGTAAGCTATTATGAAACTGTGTAATTATTGTGAGGTCAGCTGTGCGATGCTATTTCTAGGGGGAAAAGCAATATAACATTTTAAAGGCGGTCCCGGCACGGTTCTCAAGAAATATTACATTACTTTAACGGTGTGTCAAGTTGAAATAACTTTCCCAGGAGTGTTTGGGGCTTACACAGCCTTTTAAAAGAGATTTGAAGACACTGGGGCAAACTGTGTGTACGTCAGCTTGAACTCTTTTTCAATGGCTACATTACTAATGGTTTTGAGATCGTTGAAATAATCTGGGTATGTGGTTCTGTGTAACTTCTTATAAATGTTATATCTCGCCTAAACCCAGCTGCATCTGGATGTCAGAGACCCAGTCTTACCAATACAGCACAATAAACATAAAGGCAGAGAGTGGGCTTTTAGTGAGCCCCTCATACCAATTGGCTATTGCCATTTTTAGGTCGAAGCCTGCCAGGCAGCGCAGCTGTCCGTTTGCTAATGTCGTGGGGACATTAGGAAGGCTTCCCTGGGAATGCGTTCCGCCGTTGCTTATCATTGGCTTTGCAGTTTGTAACTCACATTTGCTTGATTTCTATTTGCTGGCTCTGTTTGTTTTAGGCTGTCCAGCTTGAGTTGTCCTTTCCGTTGCCCAAATCTTATCTACTGTATTCTTCCGCTGGAGCTCGATTTCTGTACACAGGCCTTTAAATCTTGTTCTCATCTTGTCACATTTCATATGCATTAAAAGACAGAGGTCAAATGTCAGGCTCTCTCTTCCAGGGAGCTTGGTGTTTAGTTTTCTTTCTCTGACTGCAAAGTGAGAGGATGTGTGTGACACTCATGCTGGCTACCGGGGGTGTGCTTGAGGAAGGCTGTACGATGTTGTTTGTTTTCTAGCCCACTACAACATTTAAATGTCTGTAAATTAACTCTGTAGACATTTCAGAATATATAAAATGAGAAAAGCACAAATGAAACACATTTTTGGTAGATCTGAAGTGTGGTGGAAACAAATATTTTAATACGATCAAAACAAATCAATACACTAGGTGACGACATTTCACAACACTCTCACTTGTGCGCTGTATACGTTTATCAGTAAAACTGTATGTTTGTGCAAATGCAATGGTCATTTCAATTGAAGATGTCTTGTCTGTAATGGCAGTACGCTGCCACACCATGCATAGTTCACTTTACCCCACTCCACTCTACTCTGCACCACTCCGCACCACTGCAGCCTACTATGCACCACTCACATTATGCCACTCCACACCTCTCCACACTGTGTCACTGCACTCTACTCTGCAACACTCCACTCTACGCCACTTCACTTTATGCTGCCGTACTCTACTCTATACCAATGCACTCTATCCCACACTACTCTACTGTGCACCACTCCACTCTTCACCTCTGCACTCTACACCACTCCACTCTGCACCACTCTACTCTGCAACAAAGCACTCTATGCCACTGCACTCTATGCCAATGCACTCTACTCTGTACCACTCCACTCTACGCCAGTGCACTCTCTATGCCAATCCACTATACGCCTCTATAATCTACTCTGCAATGTGGGGCACACCCTGCACTTGGTGCAACTCCACTCTGTGTCACTCCACTCTACTCTGCGCCACTGCACTCTATGACAATTAACTCTACACCACTTTACTCAAAACCAATGCACTCTACACCGATCTACTCTGCACCACTGCACTATATGCCACTATACTGTACTCTGCAATACTTTATGCCACTGCACTATACGCCACTGCACCCTACAACATTATACTCTATGCAACTGCACTCTACGGCACTCTATTCTACCCTACCCCTCTGTACTCCACACCACTGCTCTCTGTGCCACTCTACTCTGCACCACTCTATGCCCCTGCACTCGCCAATGGACTCAATACTGTACTATACACCCCTGCATTCTACAACAGTCTACTATGGATTACTGCACTTTCTGGCACTGAACTCTAGGCCACTCGTCTCTATGCCACTGCACTCTACAGCACTGCACTCTACTCTGCACCACTCTATGTCAATGCACTCTACACCACTACACTCTATGCCACTACACTCTGCATCACTCTACTCTGCAACACTGCACTCTCCGCCCCTGACCTCTATGCCACTCTTTTGCGCACCAATGCACTCTATGTCACTGCACTCTACTCTGCAACAGTCTACTCTACGCCAATTCACTGTAAGCCACTCTACATAACTCCACTCTACACCAATCCACTCTAAACCACTCTAGACTACTCTGTACTACTGCACTCTCAGGCACTCTACCCTGCACCACTCCACTCTACTCTACTCTGCACTGCTCCACTGTATGCCACTTCATTCTACGCCACTCTACTCTGCAACGCTGCACTCTCTGCCACTGAACTCTATGTCACTCCTCTCTACACCAGTTTATGCTTTGCCACTACACTCTACTCTGCACCAGTCTACTCTGCACCACTCTACTGCACTCTATGCCAGTGTACTGTAAGCCACTTCACTCTATGCCACTCTACATCACTTCACTCTACACCAATCCACTCTAAACCACTGTAATGTACTCTGCACCACTGCATTCTGTAACACTGCACCCTATGACACTGCACTCTACTCTGACACAATCTTCTCTATGCCACTGCACTCTACTCCACACTATTCCACTCTGTGCCACTGCAGTCTACCCTGCACTATTGTATGCTACGCCGCTGCACACTACATTTCTGCACTCAGCGCCAATGCACTCTATACCACTTTACTCGAAACCAATACACTCTATGCCACTGCACTCTGTGCCAATCTACTCTGCACCACTGCACTGTATGCCACTATACTCTGCAGTACTCTACTATACGCCACTCTACTCTACACCATTGCACTCACTTTACTCTGCAAAACTCTATGCCACTGCACTCTACAGCAATTACTCCACACCACTGCACTCTATAACACTCTACTCTGCAATACTCCACTCTCTGCCACTGAACTCTACGCCAATCTACTCTGCACCACTCTACTGCACTTTACACCACTACACTCTAGGCCACTCTTATCTACTGTACACCACTGCACTCTTTGATACTGCACACTACACCACTTCCTTCTATGCCTTTCCACTCTACTCTGCACTACTCTACTCTATACCAGTGCACTCTATCCCATTCTACTATGCACCACTGCCCTCTTTGCCACTCCACTCTACACCACTCAAGCCTAGGCCACTCCACTCTGCACCCATCCACTCTACACCACTCTACTCTGTGCCTCTCTACTCTGCAACACTGCACTCTATGCCACTGCACTCTACGCCAATACACTCTACGCCACTACTCTATGCCACTGTACTCTACACTGCATCATTGCACTCAATGCCACTTCACTCTACTCTGAAACAATCTACTCTATGTTACTGCACTCTACGCCACTCTACTCCACTCTGCACCACTCTACTTTATGTCACTGCATTCAATGTAACTCTACTCTACCCTGCACCACTCTACTCCACTTCACTCTACTCTGAAACAATCTACTCCATACCACTGCACTCTATGCCACTTCACTCTACGCCACGTTACTCCACTCTGCACCACTCCACTCTATGCCACTCCACTTTACACTGAGTCACTCTCCACCACACTACTCTACCCCACTCTACTCTTTGCCACTGTGCTCTACGCCACCCTACTTTAAACCACTACCAGTGCACTCAACACCACTTGAGTAAAGGGGGTTGCCCTGCCCAGCATCCTCCAGCAACTGACGGGCCAGACCGGCCTGCCCCTGGCTCACTGGGTCTGGCCCGTCAGTTGCTGAAGGATGCTGGGCAGGGCCGCCCCCTTTTTATCTCTGCATCAGTATATGGCTATATACAGAATTGTCACTGCACTCTACGCCACTCTTTTCTACTCTGCACCACTGTACTCTACGCCATTGCTCTCGGCACTACTCTACTCTGCCCCACTCTACTCTGTGCCACTGCACTCTATGCCACTACACTCTCCAGCACAGAACTCAGCAACACTCTACTCTGCCCCACTCCACTCTGCGCCACTGCACACTACACCATTCTACACCATTGTGCTCTACGTCACTGTAGTCTACGCCACTCTTTTCTACTCTGCACCTATCTACTCTATGCTTTACTCTACGTCACTGTACTCTACGCCAATGCACTCTTCACCACTTTACTCAAAACCAATGCACTCTACACTACTGCACTCTGCGCCAATCTACTCTGCACCACTGTACTTTACACAACTTCACTCTAGGCCACTCTACGACACTACACTTTGCGATACTCCACTTCATGACTCTACTCCATGAAACTCTACTCCACTCTATGCCACTCCGTAACACTCTACTCCACTTTATGCCACTCTACAACACTACTCCACCCTACAATGCTTTACGTAACTCCTTCTTTGCCACTCCATGCCACTTTACTCCACACCACTTTATTCTATGACACACTACTCCAGTCCACTACTCCTCTCTATGCCACTCCTCTCCACTCTGTGCCACTCCATTCTACCACTCAACTCTACAACACTCTACTCCACTCTCAGCAAAACCCTCTACACCACTTCACTCTGCTCTACACCACTACACGCCACTCTACTCAACTCTATTCCACCCTACACCCTGCCACTCTATGACACTGTACTACCTCCACAACACTCCACTCCACTCCACAACACTCCACAACACTCCACTCCACTCCACTCAACCACACTAAACTCTACTACTGTGCAGCACTCCACTCAACACCACCCTCCTTTACCCCACTAACTTTTAGCCATGCTGAACAACAGCCACGCTGATTTACAATATGGCTATAACATATTGTCAAAGCCAAAAACTTGTGCTTAGGCTAGACCTATTGGATTTGCCAATGCTTGTTTAATGAGTTGCTATTGACTGGGTTAGCTGTCCTTAAAGCCATGGTATTTTGTGGAAGGTTATATAGGGCTTTAAATAGTCCTGTGTGTAGTCTTTCCACTGTTGTGCCCCTACCTCCTCATTCACTGCTCACCTTCACTGCGCCCCAGCTGCCTCCGTTCTTTCCAGTACCTGGGGTGAGCCATGCTGCCGACTGTCCCTGCCCAGTACTGGGTAGGAGGAGGCTGGCATTATATTGCATTGCATTACAAGCATTGACAAAGCCAAATTGTTTCAAAATGGCTGCCATTAATACGTAGGCATGCATGGTGGCCATCTTGCAATGGAGTTTATGTGTTTTTGCAGAGGCATTCCTAGAACACTGCCCTACAAGTGCCCCAGAAATCCATCCGTGTGTGACTACAGGCCCTGCTCCAGGTCCGAATGAACCATGCATCCCAGGGCCAGTCAGGACTACAGCGACAGAGAGCAGCAGAGCAGCAGCTGCAGCCTGAGCTTCAGAGGGGAAAGAACACTAAAGCACTCTGACCTCATCAAGAGAGAATCCCCTCTCCAGCCAGCAGCAACAGCAGAGACAGCCTGGGGCTACTGAGGACAGAACTCAATGCACAGAGAAGAGCAGAGAGCAGCAGACTGAACCTGGGTGCAAAGCATGGGGGGAAAAAAGGTACCCCAACCTCACCCAGAGAGAATCCCCACTCCAGCCAGCAGCAACAGCAGAGACAGCCTGGGGCTACTGAGGGCAGAACTCAATGCACAGAGAAGAGCAGCAGACTGAACCTGGGTGCAAAGCATGGGGGTCAAAAAGGTACCCCAACCTCACCAAGAGAGAATCCCCACCACAGCCAGCAGCAACAGCAGACTCAACCTGGGGCTACTGAGGGCAGAACTCAATGCACAGAGAAGAGCAGAGAGCAGCAGACTGAACCTGGGTGCAAAGCATGGGGGACACAAAAGGCACCCCGACATCACCCAGAGAGAATCCCCTCTCCAGCCAGCAGCAACAGCAGACTCAGCCTGGGGCTACTGAGGGCAGAACTCAATGCACAGAGAAGAGCAGCAGACTGAACCTGGGTGCAAAGCATGGGGGACACAAAAGGCACCCCGACATCACCCAGAGAGAATCCCCACTCCAGCCAGCAGCAACAGCAGACTCAGCATGGGGCTACTGAGGGCAGAACTCAATGCACATAGAAGAGCAGAGAGCAGAATCCTGGGTACAAAGCATGGGGGACACAAAAGGCACCCCGACATCACCCAGAGAGAATCCCACTCCAGCCAGCAGCAACAGCAGACTCAGCATGGGGCTACTGAGGGCAGAACTCAATGCACATAGAAGAGCAGAGAGCAGAATCCTGGGTACAAAGCATGGGGGACACAAAAGGCACCCCGACATCACCCAGAGAGAATCCCACTCCAGCCAGCAGCAACAGCAGACTCAGCCTGGGGCTACTGAGGGCAGAACTCAATGCACAGAGAAGAGCAGCAGACTGAACCTGGGTGCAAAGCATGGGGGACACAAAAGGCACCCCGACATCACCCAGAGAGAATCCCTCTCCAGCCAGCAGCAACAGCAGACTCAGCCTGGAGGCTACTGAGGGCAGAACTCAATGCACAGAGAAGAGCAGAGAGCAGAATCCTGGGTAAAAAGCATGGGGGACACAAAAGGCACCCCGACATCACCCAGAGAGAATCCCCACTCCAGCCAGCAGCAACAGCAGACTCAGCCTGGGGCTACTGAGGGCAGAACTCAATGCACAGAGAAGAGCAGAGAGCAGAATCCTGGGTACAAAGCATGGGGGACACAAAAGGCACCCCAACATCACCCAGAGAGAATCCCCACCCCAGCCAGCAGCAACAGCAGACTCAGCCTGGGGCTACTGAGGGCAGAACTCAATGCACAGAGAAGAGCAGCAGACTGAACCTGGGTGCAAAGCATGGGAGGCAAAAAGATACCCCAACCTCACCAAGAGAGAATCCCCACTCCAGCCAGCAGCAACAGCAGACTCAGCCTGGGGCTACTGAGGGCAGAACTCAATGCACAGAGAAGAGCAGAGAGCAGCAGACTGAACCTGGGTGCAAAGCATGGGGGACACAAAAGGCACCCCGACATCACCCAGAGAGAATCCCCTCTCCAGCCAGCAGCAACAGCAGACTCAGCCTGGGGCTACTGAGGGCAGAACTCAATGCACAGAGAAGAGCAGCAGACTGAACCTGGGTACAAAGCATGGGGGGCAAAAAGGTACCCCAACATCACCCAGAGAGAATCCCCACTCTAGCCAGCAGCAACAGCAGACTCAGCCTGGGGCTACTGAGGGCAGAACTCAATGCACAGAGAAGAGCAGAGAGCAGAATCCTGGGTACAAAGCATGGGGGACACAAAAGGCACCCCGACATCACCCAGAGAGAATCCCTCTCCAGCCAGCAGCAACAGCAGACTCAGCCTGGGGCTACTGAGGCAGAACTCAATGCACAGAGAAGAGCAGAGAGCAGAATCCTGGGTACAAAGCATGGGGGACACAAAGGCACCCCGACATCACCCAGAGAGAATCCCCACCCCAGCCAGCAGCAACAGCAGACTCAGCCTGGGGCTACTGAGGGCAGAACTCAATGCACAGAGAAGAGCAGAGAGCAGAATCCTGGGTACAAAGCATGGGGACACAAAAGGCACCCCGACATCACCCAGAGAGAATCCCCACTCCAGCCAGCAGCAACAGCAGACTCAGCCTGGGGCTACTGAGGGCAGAACTCAATGCACAGAGAAGAGCAGAGAGCAGAATCCTGGGTACAAAGCATGGGGGACACAAAAGGCACCCCGACATCACCCAGAGAGAATCCCCACTCCAGCCAGCAGCAACAGCAGACACAGCCTGGGGCTACTGAGGGCAGAACTCAATGCACAGAGAAGAGCAGAGAGCAGAATCCTGGGTACAAAGCATGGGGGACACAAAAGGCACCCCGACATCACCCAGAGAGAATCCCCACTCCAGCCAGCAGCAACAGCAGACTCAGCCTGGGGCTACTGAGGGCAGAACTCAATGCACAGAGAAGAGCAGAGAGCAGAATCCTGGGTACAAAGCATGGGGGACACAAAAGGCACCCCGACATCACCCAGAGAGAATCCCCACTCCAGCCAGCAGCAACAGCAGACTCAGCCTGGGGCTATTGAGGGCAGAACTCAATGCACAGAGAAGAGCAGAGAGCAGAATCCTGGGTACAAAACATGGGGGACACAAAAGGCACCCCGACATCACCCAGAGAGAATCCCCACTCCAGCCAGCAGCAACAGCAGACTCAGCCTGGGGCTACTGAGGGCAGAACTCAATGCACAGAGAAGAGCAGCAGACTGAACCTGGGTGCAAAGCATGGGGGGCAAAAAGATACCCCAACCTCACCAAGAGAGAATCCCCACTCCAGCCAGCAGCAACAGCAGACTCAGCCTGGGGCTACTGAGGGCAGAACTCAATGCACAGAGAAGAGCAGCAGACTGAACCTGGGTGCAAAGCATGGGAGGTAAAAAGAGACCCCAACCTCACCAAGAGAGAATCCCCACTCCAGCCAGCAGCAACAGCAGACTCAGCCTGGGGCTACTGAGGGCAGAACTCAATGCACAGAGAAGAGCAGAGAGCAGAATCCTGGGTACAAAGCATGGGGGACACAAAAGGCACCCCGACATCACCCAGGGAGAATCCTCACTTCAGCCAGCAGCAACAGCAGACTCAGCCTGGGGCTACTGAGGGCAGACCTCAATGCACAGAGAAGAGCAGAATCCTGGGTACAAAGCATGGGGACACAAAGGCACCCCGACATCACCCAGAGAGATCCCCACCCCAGCCAGCAGCAACAGCAGACTCAGCCTGGGGCTACTGAGGGCAGAACTCAATGCACAGAGAAGAGCAGCAGACTGAACCTGGGTGCAAAGCATGGGAGGCAAAAGGTACCCCAACATCACCCAGAGAGAATCCCCACTCCAGCCAGCAGCAACAGCAGACTCAGCCTGGGGCTACTGAGGGCAGAACTCAATGCACAGAGAAGAGCAGAGAGCAGAATCCTGGGTACAAAGCATGGGGACACAAAAGGCACCCCGACATCACCCAGAGAGAATCCCTCTCCAGCCAGCAGCAACAGCAGACTCAGCCTGGGGCTACTGAGGGCAGAACTCAATGCACAGAGAAGAGCAGAGAGCAGAATCCTGGGTACAAAGCATGGGGGACACAAAAGGCACCCGACATCACCCAGAGAGAATCCCCACTCCAGCCAGCAGCAACAGCAGACTCAGCCTGGGGCTACTGAGGGCAGAACTCAATGCACAGAGAAGAGCAGAGAGCAGAATCCTGGGTACAAAGCATGGGGGACACAAAAGGCACCCCGACATCACCCAGAGAGAATCCCCACCCCAGCCAGCAGCAACAGCAGACTCAGCCTGGGGCTACTGAGGGCAGAACTCAATGCACAGAGAAGAGCAGCAGACTGAACCTGGGTGCAAAGCATGGGGGACACAAAAGGCACCCCGACATCACCCAGAGAGAATCCCCACTCCAGCCAGCAGCAACAGCAGACTCAGCCTGGGGCTACTGAGGGCAGAACTCAATGCACAGAGAAGAGCAGAGAGCTGCATCCGCAGACTGAATCTGGGTACAAAGCATGGGGGGCAAAAAGGTACCCTGACTTCCAGGGCCGGACTGGCTGTAGCAGGCACCAGGCGTTTCCCCGGTGGGCCAGAGGGGTGGGGGACGGTTTTCTGGTCTTGGGGGACGGTTTTGCTGCAGTGCTGCAATATCGGCCCCCTGTAACAAAAGCGAAAAGAGGGAGCGGTGCTTTTTACTAGAACACCCCCCCCAACTCCACCCCCTGTGCACCCGGTCAAGCAGCAATATGTCAGGGCTGGTTGCTGTTCCCAGTCCAACCCTGCTGACTTCACCAAGAGAGAATCCCAGCAGCAACAGCAGACTCAGCCTGGGGCTACTGAGGGCAGAACTCAATGCACAGAGAGGAGCAGAGAGCAGAATCCTGGGTACAGAGCATGGGGGCACAAAAGGCACCCTGACGTCTTGCCAATGGTACCGGACATGATCAAACGTCTGACATTAATCAGCACATCTGCACCGCACTGTATGATTCCCTCAAGGCCCAGGAAACCTCTGCTATAACCAGAGACAGTAACACCAACAGCACCAAAGCCATGCTTAAATCTGTAACTGGCAGTGACGCCATCAGCTCACCAGTTCCAACCCGAAATAACTCACAACATCACTTATCTAACTTCGTAACTTCATAAGTTCAGGTGAGGGGTTGTATTGGTGTGTAAAACACCTCAAATACATTCTTGGCAGTTGGGGCCAGTGGTTAACTTGTGAAAACATAAGCGCTGGGGCTCTTGTAAGGAGGCAGCTTGCACCAGCCCATTGCTCCTATTAGCGCAGCCTATAATAGAACCAACTACCAACCATGAAACCCTACAAGCAGGGAGAGCATGTGGCGTAACGGCCAGAGCTGCCGACTTTGGAGCTGGGGAACCAGGTTCGAGTATCGGCGTAGGCTCAACATTTTTTATTCTGGACAAATCCCTTAATCTCCCTGTGCCTACCAAAAATGAATGTGTCCTTAACTTATGCTCATGAAAAGTGCTCCAATACCTTTGGGTCGGGTCGCGCTTTAAGCCCCAGTGTTGACAATTAAGTGCCAGAGCCACGCACTGTAAAACCCCGGCTCAAATTAAGCACTGGTTGGATCCCTGGGTCGGGTTTGCTATGTCTGTGTCGGTTCTTATCCTTCTCATTTTACTAAGAGCTTTTAACTTATTCATTTTCTGGAGGGGAATCTTAAATATATTTAGTGAGCAGTTTACCAAAAAAGCAGTACATTTGCACCCACAGAAGTACTCCTTAAATGAGTGCAAAGTTACTACTTTTTGGAACTCAGAAAGATTGGCCGTAATAGGCTGGCAGCGCTGCGCCAGTCTCAGGCGTCCAGGCATTCTCCAGGCAATCAAAGACCCACAAGGTGATTGGATGAATGCTTGCAAGTAGTCTAACCAGTGGCAATCGCTTAGGGCGGCGACCAACCCATCACTTGTTACCACAGAGACCCACCTAATATCTATTTATTTTTTAATTTAAAAGTTTTTTATAGCATGAACATGACCCATGAGGGTATCAGAGCACTTTACATAAGTACAGCGTGGCGCGTGGTAAATGCAGTAACAGTCGAAAAACATGGAAACAAAGCGGTCTCACCTTGGAAACAGTCCATCCCAAACCTTGGCCAGCTCACCCTCCACCCTGCAGCCCACCCTCTACCCTGCAGCTCACCTCACCCTCCATCCTGCAGCCCACCCTCTACCCTGCAGCTCACCTCACCCTCCACCCTCCACCCTGCAGCTCACCTCACCCTCCACCCTGCAGCTCACCTCACCCTCCACCATGCAGCCCACCCTCTACCCTGCAGCTCACCTCACCCTCCACCCTGCAGCTCACCTCACCCTCCATCCTGCAGCCCACCCTCTACCCTGCAGCTCACCTCACCCTCCACCCTGTAGCTCACCTCACCCTCCATCCTGCAGCTCACCTCACCCTCCACCCTGCAGCCCACCCTCTACCCTGCAGCTCACCTCACCCTCCATCCTGCAGCCCACCCTCTACCCTGCAGCTCACCTCACCCTCCACCCTGCAGCTCACCTCACCCTGCACCCTGTAGCTCACCTCGCCCTCCACCCTGCAGCTCACCTCACCCTCCATTCTGCAGCCCACCCTCTACCCTGCAGCTCACCTCACCCTCCACCCTGTAGCTCACCTCACCCTCCATCCTGCAGCTCACCTCACCCTCCACCCTGCAGCCCACCCTCTACCCTGCTGCTCACCTCACCCTCCATCCTGCAGCCCACCCTCTACCCTGCAGCTCACCTCACCCTCCACCCTGCAGCTCACCTCACCCTCCACCCTGTAGCTCACCTCACCCTCCATCCTGCAGCTCACCTCACCCTCCACCCTGTAGCTCACCTCACCCTCCATCCTGCAGCTCACCTCACCCTCCATCCTGCAGCTCACCTCACCCTGCAGCCCACCCTCTACCCTGCAGCTCACCTCACCCTCTACCCTGCAGCCCACCCTCTACCCTGCAGCTCGCCCTCACCCTCCACCCTGCAGCCCACCCTCTACCCTGCAGCTCACCTTTCACCCTCCACCCTGCAGCCCACCCTCTACCCTGCAGCTCACCTCACCCTCCACCCTGCAGCCCACCCTCTACCCTGCAGCTCACCTTTCACCCTCCACCCTGCAGCCCACCCTCTACCCTGCAGCTCACCTGACCCTCCACCCTGCAGCCCACCCTCTACCCTGCAGCTCACCTTTCACCCCTCCACCCTGCAGCCCACCCCTCTACCCTGCAGCTCACCTCACCCTCCACCCTGCATCCCACTCTCTACCCTGCAGCTCGCCTCACCCTCCACCCTGCAGCCCACCCTCTACCCTGCAGCTCGCCTCACCCTCCATCCTGTAGCCCACCCTCTACCCTGCAGCTCACCTCACCCTGCAGCCCACCCTCTACCCTGCAGCTCACCTCACCCTCAACCCTGCAGCCCACCCTCTACCCTGCAGCTCACCTCACCCTCCACCCTGCAGCCCACCCTCTACCCTGCAGCTCGCCTCACCCTCCATCCTGCAGCCCACCCTCTACCCTGCAGCTCACCTCACCCTCCACCCTGCAGCCCACCCTCTACCCTGCAGCTCGCCTCACCCTCCACCCTGCATCCCACCCTCTACCCTGCAGCTCGCCTCACCCTCCACCCTGCAGCCCACCCTCTACCCTGCAGCTCACCTCACTCTCCATCCTGCAGCCCACCCTCTGCCCTGCAGCTCACCTCACCCTCCACCCTGCAGCCCACCCTCTACCTTGCAGCTCACCTCACCCTCCACCCTGCAGCCCACCCTCTACCCTGCAGCTCACCTCACCCTCCACCCTGCAGCCCACCCTCTACCCTGCAGCTCACCTCACCCTCCACCCTGCAGCCCACCCTCTACCCTGCAGCTCACCTTTCACCCTCCACCCCTGTAGCCCACCCTCTACCCTGCAGCTCGCCTCACCCTCCACCCTGCATCCCACCCTCTACCCTGCAGCTTGCCTCACCCTCCACCCTGCAGCCCACCCTCTACCCTGCAGCTCACCTCACCCTCCACCCCACCCTCTACCCTGCAGCTCACCTCACCCTCCACCCTGCAGCCCACCCTCTACCCTGCAGCTCGCCTCACCCTCCACCCTGCAGCCCACCCTCCACCCTGCAGCCCTCCCTCTACCCTGCAGCTGCCTCACCCTCCACCCTGCAGCCCACCCTCTACCCTGCAGCTCGCCTCACCCTCCACCCTGCAGCCCACCCTCTACCCTGCAGCTCGCCTCACCCTCCACCCTGCAGCCCACCCCTCTACCCTGCAGCTCGCCTCACCCTCCACCCTGCATCCTACCCTCTACCCTGCAGCTCGCCTCACCCTCCATCCTGCAGCCCACCCTCTACCCTGCAGCTCGCCTCACCCTCCACCCTGCAGCCCACCCTCTACCCTGCAGCTCGCCTCACCCTCCACCCTGCAGCCCACCCTCTACCCTGCAGCTCGCCTCACCCTCCACCCTGCAGCCCACCCTCTACCCTGCAGCTCGCCTCACCCTCCACCCTGCAGCCCACCCTCTACCCTGCAGCTCACCTCACCCTCCATCCTGCAGCCCACCGCTTTTTAGTTGGGAATTTTGAGGTCAAGACTGAGGACAAACCAGCGAGAAACCTAGGAATGTCTGTGACGTCATCGAGAGAATACGCTGCCGATGGAACTCACCCTATCGCGCACACTATCACTATTGGAATAAAGAGGCCCACTGACAGTCAGTGACAGAGAGAGGAGCTGGAGAGAGAGTGTCACGTGCAAGACTCTGTGACATCACAATAAGTGTATTCTGAACGGCAGGTGCAAGGCTCCATGACATCATCATGAGTACATTCTGTGCTGCACGTGCAGAGGCTCCATGACACCACGACGAGTACATTCTGTGCTGCACGTGCAAGGCTCCATGACACCACCGCAAGTACATTCTGTGCTGCACGTACATGACTCCATGACATCACCACGAGTTCATTCTGAGCGGCACGTGCAAGGCTCCATGACATCATCATGAGTACATTCTGTGCTGCACGTGCAAGGCTCCATGACACCACGACGAGTACATTCTGTGCTGCATGTGCATGACTCCATGACATCACCACGAGTTCATTCTGAGCAGCACGTGCAAGGCTCCATGATACCACCACGAGTACATTCTGTGCTGCATGTGCAAGGCTCCATGACACCACGACGAGTACATTCTGTGCTGCATGTGCATGACTCCATGACATCACCACGAGTTCATTCTGAGCAGCACGTGCAAGGCTCCATGATACCACCACGAGTACATTCTGTGCTGCATGTGCAAGGCTCCATGACACCACGACGAGTACATTCTGTGATGCATGTGCATGACTCCATGACATCACCACGAGTACATTCTGTGCTGCATGTGCATGACTCCATGACATCACCAAGAGTTCATTCTGAGCGGCACGTGCAAGGCTCCATGACATCATCACGAGTACATTCTGTGCTGCACGTGCATGACTCCATCACGAGTACATTCTGTGCTGCACGTGCATGACTCCATGACGTCACCACGAGTACATTCTGTGCGGCACGTGCAAGGCTCCATGACACCACCACAAGCTCGTCCTGTGCGGCACGTGCATGACTCCATGACATCACCACGAGTACATTCTGTGCTGCACGTGCATGACTCCATGCCATCACCAAGAGTTCATTCTGAGCGGCACGTGCAAGGCTCTATGACATCATCACAAGTACATTCTGTGCTGCACGTGCAAGGCTTCATGACATCACCACGAGTTCATTCTGAGCGGCACGTGCAAGGCTCCATGACACCACCACGAGTACATTCTGTGCTGCACGTGCATGACTCCATGACATCATCACGAGTACATTCTATGCTCGACGTGTATGACACCATGACATCACCCCGAGTTCACTTTGTGTGGCACGTGCTTGGCTCCATGACACCACCACGAGTACATTCTGTGCTGCACGTGCATGAGTCTATGACAACCACACAGTACATTCTGTGCTACAAGTGCATGACTCCATGACATCATCACGAGTACATTCTATGCTCGACGTGTATGACACCATGACATCACCACGAGTTCACTCTGTGCGGCACGTGCTAGGCTCCATGACATCATCACGAGTACATTCTGTGCTGCACGTGCATGACTCCATGACATCACCACGAGTACATTCTGTGCCGCACGTGCATGACTCCATGACGTCACCACGAGTACATTCTGTGCGGCACGTGCAAGGCTCCATGACACCACCACAAGCTCGTCCTGTGCGGCACGTGCAAGACTCCATGACATCACCACGAGTACATTCTGTGCTGCACGTGCATGACTCCATGACATCACCACAAGTTAATTCTGTGCGGCACGTACAAGGCTGCATGACACCACCACGAGTTCGTCCTGTGCGGCACCTGCAAGGCTCCATGACATCACCACGAGTACATTCTGTGCTGCACGTGCATGACTCCATGACATCACCACAAGTTAATTCTGTGCGGCACGTGCAAGGCTGCATGACACCACCACAAGCTCGTCCTGTGCGGCACCTGCAAGGCTCCATGACATCACCACGAGTACATTCTGTGCGGCACGTGCAAGGCTCCATGACATCACCACGAGTACATCCTGTGCGGCACGTGCAAGGCTCCATGACATCACCACGAGTACATTCTGTGCGGCACCTGCAAGGCTCCATGACATCACCACGAGTACATTCTGTGCGGCACGTGCAAGGCTCCATGACATCACCACGAGTACATTCTGTGCTGCACGTGCATGACTCCATGACATCACCACAAGTTAATTCTGTGCGGCACGTGCAAGGCTGCATGACACCACCACAAGCTCGTACTGTGCGGCACCTGCAAGGCTCCATGACATCACCACGAGTACATTCTGTGCTGCACGTGCAAGGCTCCATGACATCACCACGAGTACATCCTGTGCGGCACGTGCAAGGCGCCATGACATCACCACGAGTACATTCTGTGCGGCACCTGCAAGGCTCCATGACATCACCACGAGTACATTCTGTGCGGCACGTGCAAGGCTCCATGACATCATCACGAGTTCATTGTGTGCGGCACGTGCAAGGCTCCATGACATCACCACGAGTTCATTGTGTGCGGCACGTGCATGACTCCATGACATCATCACGAGTGAATTCTGAGCATGACAAACCTACACACCAATGATACTAATGATTATTTGTCTATATCAATTGTATTGTTTTCTTCATGGATACATGATTGTGTTGTACTGTTTTCTATGTCTTGATGATTTTAACTATTTATCACAAGTTAAGAATAATATTTTGATATTGGATATAAATATACCAAAAAAACAATTTAAAATTAAAATAAAAAGTTTTGATAATAAACATATCAACATGGTTATGTTTTTCACCTTACAATAATGCACATTGTTTTATATATCATTATTGTTGTGTTGCCCTGAAATTCATAATTTCTGTTAACTGCATACTTGCTTCAAGCCCTTTTTTCCCTTTAAAACCTACACACAAGAGCAGCTAGAGCTGGGGCCAGCAGGGGCAGCTCAGGGCACACAGGGAGGAGCTGCTGAGGACACGCCCACCGGCCAAGATTGACACCAGCAGAAGATACATCCTGGAGTCTAGTAGTGTAGAGAGAGTGGCGGGGGATGGAGAAAGAGAAGTGATAGAGCAAGAGGGAGAGATAGAGGGGAAAGAGAAAGGCAGTGGGAAGGATAGAGGTGAGACAGAAAGTGTGAAAGAGTATAGGGAAGGATATAAGTAGAGAGAGCAGAGTGACGGACAGATGGAAAGAGGCAGGGCCAGTGGCGGCTCACAGAGGTAACGCCGTGGGGCGGGGGCTGGGCTGGGTGGGGGGGGTAGTGGAGTCCGACGTAAATAAATAAATAAATACCTGCCGTCGTATGTCGGACTCCACTACCCCCCCACTACCCCTCCACTACCCTCCCACCCAGCCCCGCCCCTCCCCGCCTCACCGCCCTAGGGCGTTACCTCTGTGAGTCGGGGGTACACGCAGGTACACGGCGTCCACCCACTCTTTTCACAGGGTGGACGCCATCCCCCCTGCCAAGAAGTTGGGACCCACAGAAATATGCTGAACTTGTCCCATTGTAATTTTCAGACACCGGGACACATTCAGCAGTGCCTGCACGCTGTCTGCTTTCAATTCTCAGCAGCAACGTGCAGGCAGCGAGGGGGCTTCTTTTTCACCTCCAGCTGGGCCGAAGTTAAGGGGCCATCAGGCCTCCTTTTGTTTGAATATCCTGATTGGAGGCGGCCTGGAACCTCACACTTAAATGTGGATGCCAGGGAGGGGAAACAAAGGCACACAGCTTGTTATCTCTTCACAGGTACTTAAGAGAGGGGTTCTTTTGCCTTTGTTCAGTCCCTGTATATAAGAGATGCATGCACTGCAAGAATATCAGGTGTGTTGGTCTGTCCCAGTATTTACACAAACAACAATTTCAATAGCACTATTTTATTTCTTTTAGAGCTAAGAGGAAGAAAGAGAGAAACAGTGGGTGAGAGAAAGTATAGTGAGGAAAGGAGAGTTGGGAGAGAGAAAGGCAGTAAAGAGTGAGAGAGAGAGAGTAAAGAGAGAGGTAGAGAGCGAGTCGGAGAGGCAGGAAAGTAGAAGCGAAGGGAGACCCCATGCAACAAACTGTGATGTACAAACACCGAAGGAATCTCTCCGGAGTCACACATTTCACAAAGCTGAGGGAGGAACAGAAGACCCGCATCCTACCCATGGAAGAGCCAAAGGCAACAGGAAGGGTCTGTGCAGGGCTTTAAGTGGGCCGGGTCCTGCCGGTGCTCAGCACTGGCAGTTCTAACAAGCATTTGCAATGCAATAGGTCTTGCATTTGCGAGAGTTTGAGCTATTGACATTGTCATTTACAATGCCAATAGCTCTAACTCTTGCAAATACGAGACCTATTGCACAGCAAATGCTTGTGTAGCAAAACCATCGCGGCACTCGCACTTTAGCTTCATACATCTTAAATTAAAGCGCGGGTGCCGCGATTGCTTCAAAAGTAAAGAAATAGATTTTCTTTTTATATTTCTTTACTTTTGAAGCAAACACTGCACCCGAGCTTTAGCTTGAGATGTTTAAAGCTAAAGAGCAGATGCCGCGATTGTAACAAAAGTAAACAAATAGAAAATAAAATGGCGGCTACACACTTTTAAAAAATGTATTTACTTTTGTTACAATTGCGGCACCCGTGCTTTAGCTTTAAACATCTTAAGCTAAAGCGTGGGCTCCCCGATTACTTCAAAAGTAAAGAATTAGACAAAAAAATGCACATTTTTTTTCTATTTCTTTACTTTTGAAGCAATCACGGCACCCGCGCTTTGGCTCAAGTTGTATAAAGCTAAAGTGTGGGTGCCACCATTGAAAAATAAAAAGTCAATTAATAAACAGAAAAAGAAATGCATGCGGCCGCGTTTGGCGCCACAAATAATAAAAGAAAGGCGCTGCATGCTGCGCTACCTACATTTTTTAAAAAAGCGCTGCGAGCGCTGCGGGAGGGCGTGTCCTGCCTGCAACAGAAGGCAGGAGAAAACTATTTAAGAAAAGAGTGCTCGAAAGCTGTAATTAAAGTCTATTGAGTAACAACATATGTAACAGGGGGAATCCTCATGGGAGGTCACAAGAACAGAATAGGAGGGACTACTAAGCCTTTTGACCAATGAAAAACCAGCATTTACAATAGACAGTGACTGGAGACAAATAAAAAGATGGGCGGAAAGTGGGCGGAGCTTCATGCCCATATCCTGAAAGCGATACAAAAGGGGGGTACAAAAGGGGAGTGAGTGTTACTGAACTGGGGTGGTGGAGTGAGCTAAAGAATGATGATGGATTAAACCCAGATCAGTTGACTGGGGGTGAGTGTTTGATTGGCTCAAACGTTCCAGTCCATCATCCCCTTTTGTATCGCTTTGTTCGCCCTAAGTTGGCGAGGGGTATGCCCAGACGTGGGTCCCTTGCTCACTTTGCCACTGGATTCAAGCAAGCCTGGCTGATGACGGCTGAAATGCCAGAAACCGGTCCTAGGATGCTTGTTTCCGGTCCAGGGAAGACATGGCTTGGCAGTTCGGGCTGGACTGTTCCCATGAGGCACAGGGTCAGACTGATTTGCATATGGCCATGTCTGAACTGGGGTGGTGGAGTGAGCTAAAGAATGATGATGGATTAAACCCAGATCAGTTGACTGGGGGTGAGTGTTTGATTGGCTCAAGCGTTCCGTCCATCATCCCCTTTTGTATCGCTTTGTTCGCCCTAAGTTGGCGGGGGTATGCCCAGACGTGGGTCCCTTGCTCACTTTTGCCACTGGATTCAAGCAAGCCTGGCTGATGACGGCTGAAATGCCAGAAACCGGTCCTAGGATGCTTGTTTCCGGTCCAGGGAAGACATGGCTTGGCAGTTCGGGCTGGACTGTTCCCATGAGGCACAGGGTCAGACTGATTTGCATATGGCCATGTCTGAACTGGGGTGGTGGAGTGAGCTAAAGAATGATGATGGATTAAACCCAGATCAGTTGACTGGGGGTGAGTGTTTGATTGGCTCAAAGCGTTCCGTCCATCATCCCTTTTGTATCGCTTTGGTCGCCCTAAGTTGGCGGGGGTATGCCCAGACGTGGGTCCCTTGCTCACTTTGCCACTGGATTCAAAGCAAGCCTGGCTGATGACGGCTGAAATGCCAGAAACCGGTCCTAGGATGCTTGTTTCGGTCCAGGGAAGACATGGCTTGGCAGTTCGGGCTGGACTGTTCCCATGAGGCACAGGGTCAGACTGATTTGCATATGGCCATGTCTGAACTTGGGGTGGTGGAGTGAGCTAAAGAATGATGATGGATTAAACCCAGATCAGTTGACTGGGGGTGAGTGTTTGATTGGCTCAAGCGTTCCGTCCATCATCCCCTTTTGTATCGCTTTGTTCGCCCTAAGTTGGCGGGGGCATGCCCAGACGTGGGTCCCTTGCTCACTTTGCCACTGGATTCAAGCAAGCCTGGCTGATGACGGCTGGAATGCCAGAAGCCGGTCCTAGGATGCTTGTTTCCGGTCCAGGGAAGACATGGCTTGGCAGTTCGTGCTGGACTGTTCCCATGAGGCACAGGGTCAGACTGATTTGCATATGGCCATGTCTGAACTGGGGTGGTGGAGTGAGCTAAAGAATGATGATGGATTAAACCCAGATCAGTTGACTGGGGGTGAGTGTTTGATTGGCTCAAACGTTCCGTCCATCATCCCCTTTTGTATCGCCATATCCTGAAAGCAGCATGTCTTGAAGAGACAGAGCAAGCACTGCCTAAGTGAGACCTAAAAAGCAGGTGCTGAGACAGGTCCCAATCGGGCTGACCATTTTTGCCCTCACCCTGGGGTGAATAAATAAATATTAACTCTGAGGCAGTAGCACCCTTCACTGCCTTTGATGTAACTTTAAAGAAACTCGCTATGGTACTTTCACAGTCTCATCATTTCAGAACTGAAGCATTTTCAATATTATAAACAACAAAGCCATAGTTGTTGCTTATTTATCTTATGCAACTAACAACCATTGACAAAGCCAATAGTCCTGTCTTGTTGTAGGTATAATATTACTTGTTGTATTATATATCAGGATTCAATGACAGAAACAGCAAAATACCACTCGGGCGGGACACTATGCTAAGCACAGACTTTTAGCCTAGATGTTTTTAAGCCATGCCCTTAATTACATCAGCAACGCCCCTTTGAGAGACCCCCAGTTTTTTTGTCCCACTTAAAGACCTGGGTCTGTGACACCATCATTTATCACAAGACGGTCTATAAACTGACATTGTAATACCTTTGAATGTGCAAAACTTTGTCAATATTTGGAAACCAGAGGGAGAGGGAGAAAGGCCCTCAAAGCACTCCAGCTTTCACACGCTGGGCCACAAAGTAAAAGATTTACAGTCACAGGTGTGGGGGTGTGGGTCACTGGAGAGCCGGTGGTGCAAGGAGCTGGGGTAGGGTCACTTGCAGTGCAGGGAATGACCCTACAAACTATGGACCAGGAATGGTTTCTTTCTAGTCATGCCAAGTGTTCAGCCACATTGCCCAACTTGGAGACAGTAACCCTGAGATATTATGACATGACCCCTGGGACATCATGGACCCAACATTGCTACTGCATGCTATGGACCCGGACCTGTAGCATCGGCTCCAGTACCTGCACCAGAAGCTACTGGAGCACATGTTCTTGGTTCAGGTCCATCGTTTCTGGTGCAGCAGGCACCGACATGGAATCACAGTGCCCCGAAGAGGTGATGACATCAGCTGCCACCTTCTGGCTCACCGGAGGGC
Source organism: Calotriton arnoldi (assembly GCA_963921515.1). Lineage (NCBI taxonomy): Eukaryota > Metazoa > Chordata > Amphibia > Caudata > Salamandridae > Calotriton > Calotriton arnoldi. The sequence continues at coordinate 129,357 of CAWUFW010000739.1, forward strand.
TTTGCAAACCCACTTACCTTGAAATGTCCGGTTCTGAATGTTCTTCACAATCTGGATCCCATCCTTCTTGGAGCCTCCAGCTTTCAGCGTCTCGTTCAAGGCCATTGCATAAAGTAGCACACCATCATGGAAACAGCCGGCGATGAAGTTCATCTGCCAATAGGAAGAGAGAACAAGAATGAGCAAGTGCATCTCAGACGTCTCACTTGCAAGTTCTCACTTGTGCCTGCGGACATGCGATATCACAGCAAAGATCTCTTTCACGTCCTACAGTGGCAGTTACGCATGCGTTCAGAGTTTTGTGGCATGGGGTGGATTGGAGGAGAGTGGTGTGGAGTAGACTGGCATGGAGTAGAGTGGAGATGCATTCAGAGGCTGAGGACACAAACACGGTGCTTTCAAGAACCCGGGTGCAGGACGTTCTCAACTATAGGCCAAACCTACTGGAATAAGCACAGCCTGGAATGTAGAGCTTGAGGTGGTGGGAATGGGGTCAAACACGGATACTTCATGAGCTGGAGGCTGTAACGGTTCAAGGGGTCAAGAAACTTGGGCAGGTGGACAGTGCAGCTGTGAACCCAGAGAGATGCCGCTCCCATGCAATGAAGGGTTACCACTGAGAACACGGCCCTCATAGCACTAATATCAGAAGGATACAGAGTTGTTTTGTATTGTAGCACTCCATGGTGCTTCATTCCCAGCTGTTGAGCATTTCTGGACTGGTAGCACCCTACACCGTCTTGTACTGTTGAGCTTCTAAGTGTGACTCGTACAGGTGTGCAAGTGCAAGAGGTGCTCTTATCTTGTCTTCGGGCGGAGACCCAGCAGTGTGAGATGGAAGTGCAAATGTAATTATCTGGTGCTTATAATTTACTTTACTTCCAGGGTCAGTGTCCGCTCAGCCTCAAAAAGCCATTATCCACCCTCTATTAAACAAGCACTGAGAAAAAAGAGGTCTTGCCTATGTGAGAGCTATCCACTTTGCCAATGCTTTTTAGACATATTGTACACCAGTGTGGCTGCTGTTCAGCATGGCTAAAAATTACGCTAGCGAGGGTGAGGTTTGTAGAAGGTTTGTGGCGCTCTAAATGACGTACACATAGAGTTATTATAATCCTACTTATGTGCGGTGCTTTGAGGTAGGGAGATCACCCATCCCCAGTTAGATGACCGAGGTCAACCAGTTTAGCAATTAATATCTCCCCCAGCACTCGCTAGTGTCAACATGTAATCATATCGTTATACATTACATAAATTACAGATATCAGCAATTCTTGTTTTTATTTGTATTGTTTGATTTATTCCTGTAGTTCTTTTTAGTTCTCTTTTTAGCCAACACGTGTTTCGTCGCTAAAGGTAAGTAACCGTGACTTCATCAGGGCTAAAAAAATACAAACAGATGTATTTGCTAAGAGGATGTTATGCTTTCAAATGATTCAAGAGTGAGTGACTTATGTGCCTCTATTAACCTAATTTCACATTTTGGTGATGTCATAGTGGCCATATCACCGAAAAACTATGGACATAAGTCTAAACACCAACGATAACAACCAACGATTGCATAACTATACCAATATGCTAAAATTAATATGCATGGGTTGCCACTATGATGTCACCAAAATGTGAATCGGGCCTGTAGTTCTAGTTGTATTGAGATTTACTGCTCTTTACCCCCTCACCCTTCTTTCTCTGCCCCCTTATTCACTTCTCCCCACACCACACCCCTCCCCTTGATTTGTTTTGCAGCCTCTTGAATCACTAACTGCCCAGTCCCTACTTATATCCCCTTAGTTATAGGAAGGCTGGTGTAACTTATGTTCTCCTTATTCAATAGTGTGAAATGTTACATGGTTTACTATGTACTCTGTATTTAATAACAACAAGAACTCCTCAAAGCAGCCCCAAAGCACAGCACAGTCACAGGGGTTCGGACGGGAGGGTCCTGGGTACTCCCCTTCTCTCACTACCCGCTGACACACCCAGCTCTCTTGGCAAAGCACAACTGATTGATTCATTGGTTCATGGATTGATTGAGGTATTGAGTACAATATCTGTAGAGTGAACAAATACCCACAACTATTTCCTGGCGCTAAATAAACTAATGACATAATGTTTGCAATTGCTGGAGCCACAGTATATATATCAAGAATGCGTGACATAGGACAGGATGGCGTGGGATCCTTTGTAAAGTATGCGTGACATAGGACAGGATGGCGTGGGATGCTATGTAAAGCATGGGTGACATAGGACAGGATGGCGTGGGATCCTTTGTAAAGTATGCTTGACATAGGACAGGATGGCGTGGGATCCTTTGTAAAGTATGCTTGACATGGGACAGGATGGCGTGGGATCCTTTGTGAAAGTATGCTTGACATAGGACAGGATGGCGTGGGATCCTTTGTAAAGTATGCTTGACATAGGACAGGATGGCGTGGGATCCTTTGTAAAGTATGCTTGACATAGGACAGGATGGCGTGGGATCCTTTGTAAAGTATGCTTGACATGGGACAGGATGGCGTGGGATCCTTTGTAAAGTATGCTTGACATAGGACAGGATGGCGTGGGATCCTTTGTAAAGTATGCTTGACATAGGACAGGATGGCGTGGGATTCTTTGTAAAGTATGCTTGACATAGGACAGGATGGCATGGGATGCTATGTAAAGCATGCGTGACATAGGACAGCATGGCGTGGGATGCTATGTAAAGCATGCGTGACATAGGACAGCATGGCGTGGGATGCTATGTAAAGCAGGCGTGACATAGGCCAGGATGGCCTGGGATCCTTTGTAAAGTATGCGTGACATAGGACAGGATGGCGTGGGATGCTATGTAAAGCATGGGTGACATAGGACAGGATGGCGTGGGATCCTTTGTAAAGTATGCTTGACATAGGACAGGATGGCATGGGATCCTTTGTAAAGTATGCTTGACATAGGACAGGATGGCGTGGGATCCTTTGTAAAGTATGCTTGACATAGGACAGGATGGCGTGGGATCCTTTGTAAAGTATGCTTGACATAGGACAGGATGGCGTGGGATTCTTTGTAAAGTATGCTTGACATAGGACAGGATGGCATGGGATGCTATGTAAAGCATGCGTGACATAGGACAGCATGGCGTGGGATGCTATGTAAAGCATGCGTGACATAGGACAGCATGGCGTGGGATGCTATGTAAAGCATGCGTGACAGAGAACAGGATGCCATGGGATGCTATGTAAAGTATGCTTGACATAGGACAGGATGGCATGGGATGCTATGTAAAGCATGCGTGACATAGGACAGGATGGCGTGGGATCCTTTGTAAAGTATGCTTGACATAGGACAGGATGGCGTGGGATCCTTTGTAAAGTATGCTTGACATAGGACAGGATGGCGTGGGATCCTTTGTAAAGCATGCATGACATAGGACAGGATGGCATGGGATGCAATGTAAAGCATGCGTGACAGAGAACAGCATGGTGTGGGATGCTATGTAAAGCATGCGTGACATAGGACAGGATGGCATGGGATGCTATGTAAAGCATGCGTGACATAGGACAGCATGGCGTGGGATGCAATGTAAAGCATGCGTGACATAGGACAGGATGGTGTGGGATGCAATGTAAAGCATGCATGACATAGGACAGGATGGTGTGGGATGCAATGTAAAGCATGCGTGACAGAGAACAGGATGCCGTGGGATGCTATGTAAAGCATGCGTGACAGAGAACAGGGTGCCGTGGGATGCTATGTAAAGCATGCGTGACATAGGACAGCATGGCGTGGGATGCAATGTAAAGCATGCGTGACAGAGAACAGCATGGCGTGGGATGCTATGTAAAGCATGCGTGACATAGGATAGCATGGCGTGGGATGCAATGTAAAGCATGCGTGACAGAGAACAGCATGGCGTGGGATGCTATGTAAAGCATGCGTGACATAGGATAGCATGGCGTGGGATGCAATGTAAAGCATGCGTGACAGAGAACAGCATGGCGTGGGATGTTATGTAAAGCATGCGTGACATAGGACAGCATGGCGTGGGATGCTATGTAAAGCATGCATGACATAGGACAGGATGGCGTGGGATGCAATGTAAAGCATGCGTGACAGAGAACAGCATGGCATGGGATGCTATGTAAAGCATGCGTGACATAGGACAGCATGGCGTTGGATGCTATGTAAAGCATGCATGACATAGGACAGGATGGCGTGGGATGCAATGTAAAGCATGCATGACATAGGACAGGATGGCGTGGGATGCAATGTAAAGCATGCTTGACAGAGAACAGCATGGTGTGGGATGCTATGTAAAGCATGCGTGACATAGGACAGCATGGCGTGGGATGCTATGTAAAGCATGCATGACATAGGACAGGATGGCGTGGGATGCAATGTAAAGCATGCATGACATAGGACAGGATTGCGTGGGAAGCAATGTAAAGCATGCATGACATAGGACAGGATGGTGTGGGATGCAATGTAAAGTATGCATGACATAGGACAGGATGGCGTGGGATGCAATGTAAAGCATGCATGACATAGGACAGGATGGCGTGGGATGCGATGTAAAGCATGCGTGACAGAGAATAGCATGGCGTGGGATGCAATGTAAAGCATGCGTGACAGAGAACAGCATGGCGTGGGGATGCTATGTAAAGCATGCGTGACATAGGACAGCATGGCGTGGGATGCTATGTAAAGCATGCATGACATAGGACAGGATGGCGTGGGATGCAATGTAAAGCATGGGTGACAGAGAACAGCATGGCGTGGGATGCTATGTAAAGCATGCGTGACAGAGAATAGCATGGCGTGGGATGCAATGTAAAGCATGCGTGACAGAGACCAGCATGGCGTGGGATGCTATGTAAAGCATGCGTGACATAGGACAGCATGCCGTGGGATGCTATGTAAAGCATGCATGACATAGGACAGGATGGTGTGGGATGCAATGTAAAGCATGCGTGACATAGGACAGGATGGCGTGGGATGCAATGTAAAGCATGCATGACATAGGACAGGATGGCGTGGGAAGCAATGTAAAGCATGCATGACATAGGACAGGATGGTGTGGGATGCAATGTAAAGCATGCATGACATAGGACAGGATGGCGTGGGATGCAATGTAAAGCATGCATGACATAGGACAGGATGGCGTGGGATGCGATGTAAAGCATGCGTGACAGAGAATAGCATGGCGTGGGATGCAATGTAAAGCATGCGTGACAGAGAACAGTATGGCGTGGGATGCTATGTAAAGCATGCGTGACATAGGACAGCATGGCGTGGGATGCAATGTAAAGCATGCATGACATAGGACGGGATGGCGTGGGATGCAATGTAAAGCATGCGTGACAGAGAACAGCATGGCATGGGATGCTATGTAAAGCATGCGTGACATAGGACAGCATGGCGTGGGATGCTATGTAAAGCATGCATGACATAGGACAGGATGGCGTGGGATGCAATGTAAAGCATGCATGACATAGGACAGGATGGCGTGGGATGCAATGTAAAGCATGCGTGACAGAGAACAGCATGGCGTGGGATGCTATGTAAAGCATGCGTGACATAGGACAGCATGGCGTGGGATGCTATGTAAAGCATGCATGACATAGGACAGGATGGCGTGGGATGCAATGTAAAGCATGCATGACATAGGACAGGATGGCGTGGGATGCAATGTAAAGCATGCATGACATAGGACAGGATGGCGTGGGATGCAATGTAAAGCATGCATGACATAGGACAGGATGGCGTGGGATGCAATGTAAAGCATGCATGACATAGGAGAGGATGGCGTGGGATGCGATGTAAAGCATGTGTGACAGAGAATAGCATGGCGTGGGATGCAATGTAAAGCATGCGTGACAGAGAACAGCATGGCGTGGGATGCTATGTAAAGCATGCGTGACATAGGACAGCATGGCGTGGGATGCTATGTAAAGCATGCATGACATAGGGCAGGATGGCGTGGGATGCAATGTAAAGCATGCGTGACAGAGAACAGCATGGCGTGGGATGCTATGTAAAGCATGCGTGACATAGGACAGCATGGCGTGGGATGCTATGTAAAGCATGCATGACATAGGACAGGATGGCGTGAGATGCAATGTAAAGCATGCGTGACATAGGACAGGATGGCGTGGGATGCAATGTAAAGCATCCGTGACAGAGAACAGCATGGCGTGGGATGCTATGTAAAGCATGCGTGACATAGGACAGCATGGCGTGGGATGCTATGTAAAGCATGCATGACATAGGACAGGATGGCGTGGGATGCAATGTAAAGCATGCGTGACATAGGACAGGATGGCGTGGGATGCAATGTAAAGCATCCGTGACAGAGAACAGCATGGCGTGGGATGCTATGTAAAGCATGCGTGACATAGGACAGCATGGCGTGGGATGCTATGTAAAGCATGCATGACATTGGACAGGATGGCGTGGGATGCAATGTAAAGCATGCATGACATAGGACAGGATGGCGTGGGATGCAATGTAAAGCATGCATGACATAGGACAAGATGGCTTGGGATGCAATGTAAAGCATGCATGACATAGGACAGGATGGCGTGGGATGCAATGTAAAGCATGCATGACATAGGACAGGATGGCGTGGGATGCAATGTAAAGCATGCATGACATAGGACAGGATGGCGTGGGATGCCGTCCGATCGGTTGCACCCAAATCAAGGACTGAATAAGAAGCCCCTCACCATCTTGGAGGCTAACTGGGAACCATACGACATATGAAGTTTAAGCATTTTTTTAATCATAAATCATTTAATGATCAACATGACTTCATTTATTTTCTCAGTACGGAACTTGTTTCTTCAAGCACATGCGTGTTTTTTTTACATACTGATATATTCATGACCGTGTTTTCTTTGCAGTTCTATTCACAGTTCAATTCATTTTTACCACGGACTTGCATGGTGTTCTTTTTTTATTAGGAGTTTGCATTTTGTATAGTAGGTATGTGCTTATAGGTGCATGTTATGCAGGTTGCGTTTTTGCGTGGAGACTAGTATTTCTTCCACTACATTTTGCGCGCTGGGGTTGGTGAGCACAGTCACGGGGTCTGTTTGCATCTTAAGGATATATAACACCTGTTTGAGCAGTCCATTAAGGCTTTGTTCCGCCCAGTGGCGTAGCTAGGCACTCTGCCGCCCGTGGCGGTCCCTGCCTTTGCCGCCGCCGAGCGCCTAAGAGCAGGGGGGGGGGTGCTGGCGATAAGTTTCACACTGCCGCCCCCAAATCTCGTGCCGCCCAGGCGCTACCGCCCCTCCGCCCCCCCTTGCTACGCCAGTGGTTCCGCCCATAAACAACACTGTGGGTTACGCGGATGTCCGTTGGAGCGATGTAACCGTGGGTCACGATCATGTTTCATTGCGACGTGAGTTTCTTTTTTTTTCTTTTTACTGTTTAGTTTGCATAACTTATGACTGGGTTTAGCACAGGTGTAATAAGATTCATCACTTTTTTGTAATAGGCAGAGTTTTGCTGCAGCAGTCTAATTGTTTGTTTTGCAACAAGTGACGGTTTAAATCTGCAGGCGCTTTTTGAGTATTAACCAATGTTTTATATCGTTTTATATGGTGACTGTATGTTCACAGATGTAATTTTGTGATGATATGTTTAAAAATATGCAATTACTTTATTCTGATGAAACTTTCCTTTCTTTATCATAGCTACCCCTGACGAAGGGCTTTTAGCCCGAAATGCATTGGGTAAATTGTTCGCATGGTTACCCAGGATTAAAAGTGTATTTGAACGTGTTCCAGAAAAACGCCTGAATGGGCATTTCTTCTACATTAAAGATTTGAATTCACTTTGCCTCTGCGTGAATGTCGAAAAAATTGAACAACAATGGATTACTTGGATTACTGATTGTTTATTGGAATGACAGAATGAGATTACCGGCTTTTGCCATACCGGCAGTGCATCTTGAGGCTGGGGCGCGACGGCACACCAGTGATCTCAAGTAAAGTGTGTGTAACATAGGACAGAATGGCATGGGATGCCATATAAAGTATGCGTGACATAGGACAGGATGGCGTGGGATGCTATGTAAAGTATGCGTGACATAGGACAAGATGGCATAGGATGCTATGTAAAGTATGCGTGACATAGGACAGGATGGCGTGGGATGCTATGTAAAGTATGCGTGACATAGGACAGGATGGTGTGGGATGCTATGTAAAGTATGCGTGACATAGGACAGGATGGCATGGGATGCTATGTAAAGTATGCGTGACATAGGACAGGATGGCGTGGGATGCTATGTAAAGTATGCGTGACATAGGACAGGATGGCGTGGGATGCTATGTAAAGCATGCGTGACATAGGACAGGATGGCGTGGGATGCAATGTAAAGTATGCGTGACATAGGAGAGGATGGCGTGGGATGCTATGTTAAGTATGCGTGACATAGGACAGGATGGCGTGGGATGCTATGTAAAGTATGTGTGACATAGGACAGGATGGCGTGGGATGCTATGTAAAGTATGCGTGACATAGGACAGGATGGCGTGGGATGCAATGTAAAGCATGCGTGACATAGGACAGGATGGCGTGGGATGCTATGTAAAGTATGCGTGACATAGGACAGGATGGCGTGGGATGCTATGTAAAGTATGCGTGACATAGGACTGGATGGCGTGGGATGCTATGTAAAGTATGCGTGACATAGGACAGGATGGCGTGGGATGCAATGTAAAGTATGCGTGACATAGGACAGGATGGCGTGGGATGCTATGTAAAGTATGCGTGACATAGGACAGGATGGCGTGGGATGCTATGTAAAGTATGCGTGACATAGGACAGGATGGCCTGGGATGCTATGTAAAGTATGCGTGACATAGGACAGGATGGCATGGGATGCAATGTAAAGTATGCGTGACATAGGACAGGATGGCGTGGGATGCTATGTAAAGTATGCGTGACATAGGACAGGATGGCGTGGGATGCTATGTAAGTATGCGTGACATAGGACAGGATGGCGTGGGATGCTATGTAAAGTATGCGTGACATAGGACAGGATGGCGTGGGATGCTATGTAAAGTATGCGTGACATAGGACAGGATGGCGTGGGATACTATGTAAAGTATGCGTGACATAGGACAGGATGGCGTGGGATGCTATGTAAAGTATGCGTGACATAGGACAGGATGGCGTGGGATGCTATGTAAGGTATGCGTGACATAGGACAGGATGGCGTGGGATGCTATGTAAAGTATGCGTGACATAGGACAGGATGGCGTGGGATGCTATGCAAAGAATGTGTGACATTATTATTTATTAATGAATTTTATAGAGCGCGCGGCTACCTCCAACGGAAGTGTCCCGGCGCTAGCGGTAAGTACAGATTGCGTGCAGGGGCTGAGGAGTTGAGCAGTGTTCTAAGTTAGGCTGAAGAGCCAGGTTTTTAAGGCCTTTCTAAACAGGGGCTCTGAGTTCGCCTTTCGAAGGTGCGCTGGCATAGAGTTCCACCGAGAGGCGGTTTTCACAGCAAAAGCGCGACCCCCCATCCTGGCTTTTTTGAAGCGCGGGGTCACCATTAGGTCCTGATGGTTTGACCTCAGAGATCTTGATTGGTGATATCTCCGGAGTCTGTGCTTCAGATATTGGGGGCCAGCATCTCTGGTGGATCTGAAGGCCAGTATCAGTGCCTTAAACTCGATCCGTCTCTTGACCGGGAGCCAATGAAGGCTTCGCAGGTGGGGAGAGATGTGGTGGCGAAGAGGCACGTTTCTGATCAGCCTGGCTGCAGCATTTTGTATGATCTGCAGTTTTCTCAGCAGGTAATCCGGGAGCCCCAGGCAAAGACTGTTTGCATAGTCCAGTTGGGAAGTGACAAGCGCATGGACCACATTTATCCTGCAGTTCATTGGCAATAAATGCAGGAATTTACGTAAACTTTTTAATTTCCAGAAGCAGGCGGAAGAGACTTTGCAAATTTGGGCACGACCAGATAAGCTGGAATCAAACCTGAAGCCTAGATTCCTAGCTGAGTTCACCGGGCTAGGAGGGGGGTTAAGCTCAGCCGGCCACCAGAGTTCCGACAAGGGAGGAGAGGATTGGTTAAAAAACAGGACCTCTGTTTTATCAGTATTCAGCTTCATGCGTCAAACTGATGTCGTCAGCGTACGAGACCACCTTCACGCCACACTGTTCAATCATTGAGGAGAGAGGGGCCAGGTACACATTAAAAAGGGTGGGGCTCAACGCCGAACCCTGTGGGACCCCACAGCTGATAGATCTGGAGGCCGAAATAAATGGACGCAGGAACACATTTTGAGACCGGCCTTCTAAGGAAGGTGCGAGAACCAGTTTAGAACAGTACCCTTCACACCTAGGGACTCAAGTCTCTCTAATAAGATCTGGTGTGACACAGTGTCAAAGGCTGCGGACAAGTCCAGCAGCACTAACATTGCGCATCTGCCCTGGTCTACCGTTTCCCGTATGGTTTCTGCCACTTCAAGAAGGGCCATCTCTGTGCTATATCCCTTCCTAAAGCCCGACTGGGAGTCGTGGAGAAGATGGTTAATCTCCAGGAACTCTGGTAGTTGCATTTGGACTACCTTTTCCAGCACTTTGGCCGGTGCCGGGAGGAGAGAGATCGGTCTAAAGTTTTTTAGATCTAACGGGTCCGCGTCTTCTTTCTTTAGGATAGGTTGGACATAAGCCGTTTTCCATGGCGCAGGAAAAATGCCCCGGCTCAGGGAGGCGTTCCATAAGGCATTTAAGAAGGGATTGAGCCGTGGAGCCAGTAATTTGAAAAAGCTGGCTGGACAAGGGTCGGTCGGAGCGCCCGATTTGATTTTACTTAGTTCCACCAGAGAGGTGGCTGTACATAATGGCTGAAATTCCAACCAGGTGTTAGAAGAATTAGGATTGTGGGCTAATGTAGCTGACAATGGAGAGATCCCAGCTAAGGGGAAGGAGGAGTAGATTTTCTGAATCTTGTCATGGAAGAAGCTGGATAGATCTTCACAGAGGGAGGCTGAGGGGGTGATAGTGCTCTTCAAGGCTAGTGGCTTCAAAAAGCCCTGAACAATCTTGAACACTTCTTTAGTTGAATTATCTGAAGTTTTAATCTGATTGGCTACATAATCCCTGATTGTGTTACGTTTTAAAATATGAAATTTCTTTAATGCCATTTTATATCTGCATTTAGCGTTGGAGTTATAGTATTTCCTCCACGTGCGCTCCAATTGCTTACATAGACTTTTCTCCAGCCGGAGTTCGGTAGTGAACCAGGGGGCAGAGGGATTTTTCTGGACAGTTTCTTATTTTTGAGTGGAGCAACTTTGTCCAGAGCAGATGTGATCCAGTTATTGAAAAGAGAGGCATCTTGACTGGGCTCTCCCGTCAGTACTGGGACTGTGTCGTATAGCACATGGTCAATGACCTCCGGTGTAACCTTCCTCCAATTTCTTCTGGTTTCAGGTGTAGAGCTGACCTGATTATTGTTGGAAGGAATAGTCAAATAAAAAGGGACTAAAAAATGGTCTGACCAGGTCAATGGGAGAGGGGTGTCTACTCTAGGGAGGAGATGTTGGTAAAAATAAGGTCCAGCATGTGGCCAGCCACGTGTGTCGGGGCAGACACTTTTTGAATCAAGTTCAACCCTTTGAGAGTGTATAATAATTGAGCGGCCAGTGGGCATATGTCATTGTCCATATGGACATTGAAATCTCCGAGGATCGTGCAATTAGCATATTTTAGAGAGAGATCAGCAATAATGTTATGTAGTTCAGACCACTGAGCGGCCGGTGAGTCTGGGGGTCTGTAGACCAGTAATCCAGCGAATGGGAAAGTGGGGGAGATTTTGACGCAAAACGACAGTGCTTCAATCATCCCAGTATTCTCTATTTTCTTCACCGTGATCTCCCATTCCCTTCTATGGATCACCGCGAGTCCGCCTCCTAGCCTATTGCCAGGCCGATTGGCTGCTGTAATCCTGTAGCCTTCTGGGATAGCTAAAGATAGGTCAGGGTAAGAGTGATCCCTTAACCAAGTTTCAGTTAAAAACATAAGGTCCCAGGAGCGGGACTCTAAATGAAGCCAGATGTCATCAGCATGCTTAGGGAGGGATCTGCAATTGACTAGGCAAGCCCTAATTTCTGGTCTGGTTGTAAAAGTAGAAGTGCAGGCCATCTGTAAGGATACATGGGGAATAGAGGTATTGCTTTCTTCCTCATTTATCCTATTATCCAGTGAATAGGAGCATGTGTTACAGCGTCCTGAATGTCCCACCCATCTTCCATATAGCCCGTGTTTAGACAGGTGGGCCTGACACAATCCGTTGAGGCGAGCATTAGTAATTGTTCCCTGGTCCAGGTGAGGCCTGCTGGGTCCCCAAGGGCAGCGTGGCTGGCGCTGGCCGCTGTCCAGTCGCGGACGGGCGCAGACGGGCCCGCAGCGCGCGTCCGCTGCGCGGCCGCTTCAGCATGGTTCCTTTATCCACACCCCCCGGAAGTGAGAGCCTAGGGGGAGGAGCCACGTCCCTCCGCAACGAACGGCACAGCAGCCGCAGCGGACCGGGGACAGGTAGGAGTTTCAAAGTGCAAATGCGGAAGAGTCTAAAAACACAGAAATACACTTTAAAAATCAGGGTTTAAAAAACGATCTTCCAGCAGTTAAAACACACATGAGCAGCCTGCTCGGTACGCGCTGCAACTGACCGCTGCGCGACCGCTTCAGCAGGGCTCCTTTATCCACACCCCCCGGAAGTGAGAGCCTAGGGGGAGGAGCCACGTCCCTCCGCAACGAACGGCACAGCAGCCGCGGCGGACCGGGGACAGGACATAGGACAGGACAGGATGGCATGGGATGCTATGTAAAGTATGCATGACATAGGACAGGATGGCATGGGAACCTTTGTAAAGTATGCGTGACATAGGACGGGATGGCATGGGATGCTAAGTAAAGTATGCGTGACATAGGACAGGATGGCGTGGGATGCTATGTAAAGTATGTGTGACATAGGACAGGATGGCATGGGATGCTTTGCAAAGTGTGCATGACATAGGGAAGGATGGCTTGTGAAGCCATATAAAGCATGCATGACGTAGGACAAGATGGCCTAGGATGCCATATAAAGCATGCGTGATGTAGAGCAGGATGGAATAGGATGCCATATAAAGTATGCGTGATGTTGGGCAGGATGGCATGGGATGCCATATAAACCATGCGTGACGTAGAGCAGAATGGCATGAGATGCCATATAAAGCATGCGTGATATAGGGCCGGATGACATGGGATGCCATATAAAGCATGTGTGACATAGGCCAGGATGGCATGGGATACCATATAAACCATGCGTGACGTAGGGCAAGAGGGAACGGGATGCCATATAAAGCATGCATGACGTAGGGCCGGATGACATGGGATGCCATATAAACCATGCGTGACGTAGGGTAGGATGGCATGGGATGCCATATAAAGCATGTGTGACATAGGGCAGGATGGCATGGGATGCCATATAAAGCATGCGTGACGTAGGGCAGGATGGCATGGGATGCTATATAAAGCATGCGTGACGTAGGGCAGGATGGCATGGGATGCTATATAAAGTGTGCGTGACACAAGGCAAGAGGGAATGGGATGCCATATAAAGCATGCGTGATGTAGGGCCAGATGACATGGGATGCCATCAAAACCATGCGAGACGTAGGGCAGGATGGCATGGGATGCCATATAAAACATGCGTGACATAGGGCAGGATAGCATGGGATGCCATATAAAGCATGCGTGACGTAGGGCAGGATGGCGTGGTATGCCATAAAAAGCATGCGTGATGTAGAGCAGGATGGCATGGGATGCCGTATGAAGTATGCGTGACGTAGGACAGGATGGCATGGGATGCTATTTAAAGTGTGCATGACGTAGGACAGAATGGCATGGGATGCCATATATAGCATGCGTGACGTAGGACAGGATGGCATGGGGCTCATGTAAAGCATGCGTGACGTAGAACAGGGTGGCATGGGATGCCATATAAAGTATGCGTGACGTAGGAAAGAATGACATTGGGCAGGATGGCATGTGATGCCATATAAAGCATGCGTTGCATAGGACAGGATGGCATAGGATGCCATATAGATCATGCATGACGTAGGACAGGATGGCATGGGATGGTATGTACAGTATGCATAACATAGGACAAGATGGCATCGGATGCTATGTAAAGCATGCGTGATGTAGGACAGGATGGCATGGGATGCTATGTAAAGTATGCGTGACATAGGACAAGATGGCATCGGATGCTATGTAAAGCATGCGTGACATAGGGCAGGATGGCCTGGTTTGCTATATAAAGTGTGCGTGACTTAGGACAAGATGGCGCTGAATGCTATGTAAAGTATGCGTGAAGTAAGACAGGATGGCCTTTGATGCTATGTAAAGTGTGCGTGACATAGGACAAGATGGGATGGGATGCTACGTAAAGTATGTGGGACATAGGACAGGATGGGATGGGATGCTGTGTAAAGTATGCGTGACATAGGACAGGATGGCATGGGATGCTATGTAATGTATGTGTGACATAGGACAGGGTGGCATAGGATGCCATATAAAGCATGCGTGACATAGTACAGTATGGCAAGGGATGCTATATAAGGTATGCGTGACATAGGATAGGATGGCCTGGATTGCCATCTAAAGCATGCGCGATGTAGGGCAGGATGACATGAGATGCCATATAAAGTATGGGTGACGTAGGACAGGATGGCATGGGATGCCATTTAAGTATGCGTGACGTTGGACATGATGGAATGGGATGCCATATAAAGCATGCGTGGCTTAGGGCAGGATTGGATGGGATGGGATGCTAAGTAAAGTATGCGTGATGTAGGGCAGAATGGCATGGGATGCCATATACAGCATGCGTGACATAGGGCAGGATGGCATGGGATGCCATATAAAGCATGCGTGACATAGGGCAGGATTGCATGGGATGCCATATAAAGCATGCGTGACGTAGGGCAGGATGGCATGGGATGCCATATAAAGCATGCGTGATGTAGAGCAGGATGGCATGGGATGCCATATAAAGCATGCATGGCATAAGAAAGGATGGCATGGGATGCCATATAAAGCATGCATGATGTAGGACAGGATGGCGTGGGATGCTATGTAAAGTATGCGTGACATAGGGCAAGATGGCATCGGATGCTATGTAAAGCAGGCGTGACGTAGGACAGGATGGTCTGGGATGCTATGTAAAGTGTGCGTGACATAGGACAGGATCAGATCGGATGCTACGTAAAGTATGCGTGACATAGGACAGGATAGCACAGGATGCCATATAAAGCATGCATGATGTGGGGCAGGATGGCATGGGATGCTATGTAAAGTGTGTGTGACATAGGACAGGATGGCATGGGATGCCATATAAATCATACGTGACGTAGGGGAGGATGGCATGCGATGCTATGTAAAGTATGCATGACGTAAGAGAGGATGGCATGGAATGCTATGTAAAGTATGCGTGACGTAGGGCAGGATGCCATGGGATGCTATGTAAAGCATGCGTGCTGTAGGGCAGAATGGCATGGGATGCTATGTAAAGTATTCGTGACTTAGGACAGGATGGCATGGGATGCTATGTAAAGTATGCGTGACATAGGAAAGGATGGCATGGGATGCCATATAAAGTATGCGTGACGTAGGACACGATGGCACGGGATGCCATATAAAGCATGCATGACGTAGGGCAGGATGGCATGAGATGCTATGTATAGTGTACGTGACATAGGACAGGATGGCATGGGATGCTATGTAAAGTGTACGTGATGTAGGACGGGATAGCATGGGATGCTATGTAATGTATTCGTGACATAGTACAGGGTGGTATAGGATGCCGTATAAAGCATGTGTGACATAGAACAGTCTGGCAAGGCATGCTATATAAGGTATGCATGACATTGGATAGGATGGCTTGGATTGCCATATAAAGCATGCACGATGTAGGGCAGGATGGCATGGGATGCCTTATAAAGCATGCATGACATAGGACAGAAAGATGACATGAGATGCCATATAAAGTATGCGTGACGTAGGACAGGATGGCCTGGGTTGCTATATAAAGTGTGCGTGACTTAGGACAAGATGGCACTGGATGCTATGTAAAGTGTGCGTGACATACGTAAAGTATGTGTGACATAGGACAGGATGGCATGGGATGCTGTGTAAAGTATGCGTGACGTAGGGCCGGATGGCATTGGATACTATGTAAAGTATGTGTGACATCGGAAAGGATGGCAAGGGATGCCATATAAAGTATGCGTGACGTAGGACAGGATGGCACTGGATGCCATATAAAGCATGCGTGATGTAGGGCAGGATGGTATGGGATGCTATGTAATGTGTGCGTGACGTAGGACAGGATGGCATGGGATGCCATATAAATCATGCGTGACGTAGGGGAGGATGGCATGCGATGATATGTAAAGTATGCGTGACATGGGACAGGATGGCATGGGATGCTATGTAATGTATGCGTGACATAGTACAGGGTGGTATAGGATGCTATATAAAGCATGCGTGACATAGGACAGTATGGCAAGGGATGCTATATAAGGTATGCATGACATCGGATAGGATGGCTTGGATTGCCATATAAAGCATGCGCGATGTAGGGCAGGATGGCATGGAATGCCTTATAAAGCATGCATGACGTAGGGGAGGATGGCATGCGATGATATGTAAAGTATGCATGACATGGGACAGGATGGCATGGGATGATATGTAAAGTATGCATGACATAGGAAAGGATGGCATGGGATGCCATATAAAGTATGTGTGACATAGGACAGGATGGCATGGGATGCTCTGTAAAGCATGCGTGACGTAGGGCAGAATGGCGTGGGATGCCATATAAAGTATGTGTGACATAGGACAGGATGGCATGGGATGCTATGTAAAGTAAGCGTGACATAGGACAGGATGGCGTGGGATGCTATATAAAGCGTGCGTGACATAGCACAGGATGGCATGGGGGCCAGACCATCATTCACCTGAGCAAGACCTTTGACAAGAAGGTCCTCAAGGGAAGAATGGATTGAAAAATACATCTCTCAAACAGATGAAATACGTGAAACTGGACTTTTGACTATGTAACACACTTGTTCAGAAATGTGCCTGTCTAAAAAGAGACCCCTGGAGTTACCGACACTACTGAGGCACCTTGCTGTCAGCTCAGCTCTTTCAGGATGCAGCTCACAATCCTCACCTTGCCCTAAACCTACAAAGAATGTTTACGTACAATGCATACATTACATGCAATGCCTCTGGAGCAGGCTAGCAATGATCAACCTTTTCCTCATAAAATCTTCTTGCCCTTCTAAATCCACTAGAAGAGCGCTGTGGAAGACGATAATAACATTTCCAATGAACAAGATCATTAATTTGGTTCCTCGCCACATACAATGACTTTATTTATGTCTCAATTAAATTTGGGATGTCTTGAAACTTGATACCAATTTGGAAAAGACATTATGAAGAAATGTTTAATGATGTATGCAAGGGAACCCATATAAAACAATAGACTCAGACCTAGCGATACCTTTAAGTATGAGACCAGTAAAACCAGGAAGACATGGCACCATCTCCACCACACGGGACATTTAAGTGTAATAACTATATTTGCTGTAAGTTTGTTATGGACAAAACTATACTTTTTGAGGACTCTGGTATGAAACAGAAGCAAAAGATTGGATGTCTTATTAATTGTAACACTATTTATTTATTAACTGGTCCATCTGGACATCAATATGTTGGTTCTCATTTACAAGCCCCTTGCGCCGTCGGTGCGTCACTTTTAATATGCCCCGTTGTCTCTACTGTCCATAAACGTAAAGAAAGATGGGAAGGACAGTTAAGAGCTTTGAGAAATAAGGTTATCAAATATCCAAAAGTTAGTCACATATAGTACAACCTTACTTTAAATAAATAGAAGCTATCGGATGTACTGCCATTGGGGATAATTAATCTGAGAGAAGAGGAGGAATTAAAACTAAGATCAAGAGAAACATTTTGGATTAACAAATTGGAAACTGTTAGGCAGGGTCTAAAGTCAGATAGAGAACTGCACACTCCTCTAACTGCCTGCCGACACCTTGCTGTACACTCGTAAGAAGTTGATAGTTTATTTATGTAGATTACTGAATTCACTTATTGACCTGAAACCTCCCACAGTAACTGAAAATGTTATTCTTTGGTGTTTAATTAGGTCTTCTATAGTTATATTTAACTGGAAAATCTCAAGTGCTACAATTGACTTCATTATGGAACCTTCATAATACGATACAGTGGTTTGAGTCTGATAATCCATATCACATAAAAATCAATTTGAGCAATTCTAATAAATATAAAAATCAATGTATTCACTTAATTTTATGTGAATTGTATGATATGACTGTTCTGGCTTGTAGACAATCTAATTCTAATTGGCACTAATTATGAAGCTCACCTTTATGTGTTTTTCTTTAGCATTTACAAACGATCCTTTAAGAAATGATAGAAAATTACGCAAAATAAATTTAATCTGAATTCCCAATAGCTCGCTCAAAATTACATTGACTTTACAAAGCAAAAGATTGGGGTTTGAGCGAGATTATGAGTGTTAAATATCACTTGATACCACAAAAAATCGTTCCTTTTACTTTCAATTTTTTTCCACAATTCATTTTTGTAATTCAAGATTTTAAATCAAAAAACCACAAAGAATCCAATTTAGGGGATCCTAAAACTAGGGTCCGGTTTTCTTCGTAACTGACCAGTTGCTGTCTGTCTATTTGCAAAGTATAGGACTGAGTACAATGGCAGGGAGACCGTCACCGACAGCCTGTCGGTGACAGTCTCCCCGCCATTTTCATCAACTTCACTGCCCGCCACATTTGGATGGCGGGCGGCTGTGTGGCGGTCGGAAAGACAGACCGCCACGGATCCCTCCATTGGGGGCAGAGTAATGCCTACAATGCTGGCGGTGCCTACCTTTCCGCCGGCCCTTTCATGGCGGTAAACCCGCCATGAAAAGGTTGGCAGAAAGGGACATTGGGGGCCCCTAGTGGGCCCCCCTTAAGCCCTGGCCCACAGACACAAGACCTGGGGTCACCTATGGTGCCCCCTATATATCCCTGCACCATGAGGCAGGCACCACATGGTGCCTGCCACGTAGCGCAGGGGTATGTGCGGGGTGTCTGTTTTGTATTGCGGCGGGTGCTGCAGAGCTCCGCACCCACCGCAATACAAAACATGGGCAATGCAACCACCACTGTGGCGGTTGCATCATAATTTGCCCTGTGGGACCGCCGCCTTGTAGGCGGGTGGTCCCAAATGCGAAACGATGGCAGACGGACTGAAGTCCATCCGCCATCGTAATTGGCCCCTATGTTATCTTGTTCCCACTGCAAGCCATCTATGTTTCACAGACAACTTCCTCTTCCGGGTTAGACCACATGGTCTCCCTAAGGCAGGAAAATCAAGCTCTGTAAATAGCCTCACAAAATGGCGCTCGTCGTGTCATCACATTCGCACCACAGGCGAGCTGTGTCTGTTGACAGCAGGTTCGAGGACTCACACTATCTTAGAACATGACAGATAAAAGAATCAACGGAAGTTCTGGAAAGAGTGACCTAAACAGAGGTTCCTGTGCTTTTTAGTATCCTTTTCACGGGATTTGTCAAACGATTGATGAGAACCTAAATTACAAATGTGAACTAGTGCAACCTAGAACTTTCTAAAACCTCTAAAGTGAACATTTCCCAGCAAGGGAAGCCTTTTTAACATCACTTGCTGTTTGTAGGGATATCTTAGAATTATATATTTTTAAATTGTAATTCTTGTTTTTACAGTTAGATTTAAACACGCTCCTGACATAAATATGGATAGTAAAAAATAATGTTGATCATTTAAGATTTAGGGTAAGCTTTCATGATATTTGTGTATTTTTTTAGTCTGTAACCCAGTTAGAGAAATTAAACTTTAATAACATTGATTTTGCCAATTGAACTTATAAAAGCTTACATTTATGATGCACCTTTCTTAGTTCATGAGAGACTTTAATTAACATATAGAATTATGGATGGGTACCAGTGAATTACGGGGACTTTTTTCACCAGGAGGTTCTGAGTGACATCAAATAGACAACGAAAGTGAAGCTTGACTTGTCTGTGATGTCACTCAGAACCCGATTCCACTCAGATTCCTGAGGTGAAAAACGTCCCCCTAATTCAGCTATTTACATATCAATATTTTTGTGTCATGAATGGCCCCGAAAATCATGTGCCCCAATGCAGGGGCAAAGAAGAAATGGGAGAGACTTAAATAAGATTATCTCAAATCTGAAATAATCCTACTTGTTACCACTGTTGCTTCGGTATAAAGGCCTAGAAGACCTTTACAACGTAGCAACAGCGGTAACAAGTTTTGTTATCAACTGTTGCAACGTCGTAGCAGTGAGGAACCAGATTTAGAATCCAGTGTACATGATGGACGCTTCCTAAAGAAGCCATGTGGAGCTTTTATCGTAAGAACAATGTCAGGGTGAATGAGATGTCAATGCACAAAAGTTATTTACAACAGTAAAGTTGTCGTTTGTCTACTGTCTACATACGAAAACGTTGTACAATCTTTGAAAATTACCAAATTATGTTGTTTAGACGTCAGTCTGTAAATTGTGCTGTTGAGCATTAACCATAGAATTCAGAACTGATCGAGTTGTTTAGATATTGGCTATGGGGAGAGAATCAATATATGAAACATTGTGATTTCAAATATGTGAGTGTGTCTTAATGTTTACTCAGGACCTGATCACTTATCAAGATGACGGATTCTTCACTGATTGGTATTTTTTATTTCTTAATTATGTGCGGGTAGTTACATACATTTGGAATCTGATTATTGAGCATGTTATATGACTTTTCACTGATTGGTGTCTTTATTTTTCTTTCTTATGTACTTACAGCCCTGACGAAGTTGTTAGTCTGTGAAACACGTGTTGGCTGTTTACTTTTTCAAATGTAAAATTCTCATCAAAATTTGAGTGTTGATATATGGAATTTCTCCATCGATGAATGAATTTGAAAGATTTTAAGACTCTTGGGGCCATATTATCAATCAATCAATCACAGAATTTGTAGAGCGCACTACTTACCCGCAAGGGTCTCAAGGCGCTGGGGAGAGGGAAGGGGGGGGTGCTGCTACTGGTCGAACAGCCAGGTCTTGAGTAGCCTCCTGAAGGTCAGCAGGTCTTGGGTCTGTCGTAGGCTTAGTGGAAGGGTGTTCCAGGTCTTGGCGGCGAGGTGTGAGAAGGATCTGCCGCCGGTGGTTGTTCTTTGAATGCGAGGACGGTGGCGAGGGAGAGGTCGGCGGAGCGGAGCTGGCGGTTTGGGGACGTAGAAGAAGAGTCGTCTGTTGAGGTAGGCTGGGCCAGTTTTGTGGAGTGCCTTGTGTGCGTGGATGAGGAGTTTGAAGGTGATCCTCCTGTCGACGGGGAGCCAGTGCAGGTTCCTCAGGTGGGGGTGATGTGGCAGTGGCGTGGTACGTCGAGGATCAGGCGTGCGGAGGCGTTTTGTATGCGTTGCAGTCGCTTGATGAGCTTGGCCGGGCTCCGCGTGAGGCGTTCCCAAAGTCAAGTCTGCTACTGACGAGGGCCTGGGTGACTGTTCTTCTTGTGTCTGTCGGGATCCACCTGTAGATCTTGCGAAGCATGCGGAGGGTGTTGAAGCAGGAGGAGGAGACTGCGTTGACTTGCTTGGCCATGGAGAGCGTTGAGTCGAGGATGACTCCCAGGTTGCGTGCGTGGTCGGTGGGTGTCGGGGCTGCTCCCAGCGTCGTTGGCCACCAGGAGTCGTCCCAGGCTGAGGGGTTGGAGCCGAGGATGAGGACCTCCGTCTTGTCCGTGTTCAGCTTTAGTCGGCTGATCTTCATCCAATCAGCGACGGCCTTCATTCCTTCATGGAGATTGGCTTTGGCGGCGAGGGGTCCTTGGTGAGGGAGAGGATCAGTTGAGTGTCGTCGGGCGTAGGAGATAATGTTGAGGTCGTGCTGTCTGGCGATGCGTGCGAGCGGGGCCATGTAGATGTTGAACAGTGTTGGGCTGAGGTCGGATCCCTGGGGTACGCCGCAGATGATCTCGGAGGCTTCGGATCGGAAAGGTGGGAGCGGACTCTCTGGGTTCTGCCGTCGAGGAAGGAGGTGGTCCATTCCAGGGCCTTGTCTCGGATCCCTGCGTCGTGGAGCGTGCGCGTAGAGTGCGGTGGCAGACAGTGTCGAAGGCGGCGGAGAGGTCCAGCAGGATGAGGGCTGCGGTCTCACCGTTTTCCAGCAGGGTCCTGATGTCGTCGGTGGCGGTGATGAGGGCAGTCTCAGTGCTGTGGTTGCTGCGGAACCCCGATTGGGATGGGTCCAGGATGCTGTTTTCTTCTAGGTATCGGGTTAGCTGTTTGTTGACGATCTTCTCAATGACCTTGGCTGGGAACGGAAGCAGGGAGATGGGCCGGGAAGTTCTTGAGGTCTCTTGGGTCCGCCTTGGGTTTTTGAGTAGGGCGTTGATCTCATGCGTGTTTCCAGCTCTCTGGGAAGGTCGCGGTCTCGAAGGAGAGATTGATAGCGTTGCACAGGTGGGGTGCGATGGAGCTGCTGGCTTTGTTGAAGATGTGGTGCGGGAAAGGGTCTGACGGGGAACCGGAGTGTATTGTGCCCATGGTCTTGATGGTGTCATCGATGTTCACGCTGGCCCAGGCTGGCAAGGGTCATGGTCGATGGTGTGCGGCGGGTCTGGAAGTATCTATCTTGGTGGGGGCTGTCTGGGTGTTGAAGCTGTCGTGGATGTCGGCTATCTTGCGGTGGAAGAAGGTGGCGAGGGATCGCACAGGGCTTGCGACGGCGGGATGTCGTTGGTGTTGGAGCTGGGGTTGGAGAGTTCCTTCACGATGTTGAAGAGATCCTTGCTGTTGTGTGCGTTGTTGTCGAGGCGGTCTTTGAAGGAGATTCTCTTGGCGGACCTGATGAGGTGGTGGTGGTTACGGATGGCGTCTTTATGGGCTGCATGGCTGTCCGGTGTCTTATCACTGTGCCATTTCTTCTCAAGTTTCCGGCAGGTACGCTTGGAAGCTAGGAGTTCCGGGGTGAACCAGCTGGCTCTTTTGGTGGTGTCGCTGTAGGTGAGTTTTTCAGCGGAGCGAGGGTGTTGGCACAGTCGTCCTCCATCGTCTGAGGTTGCAGGCAGCGTGCGTCGGTGTTGGATGGGTCGGAGGGAGGGCTGAGAGCGAGGTTTGCCCGTGGTTGGTCTTCGGTGACTTTGCTCCAGCAGCGGCGTGGGATCTGTTGGGTGCGGTGGTGTGTGGTGGGTTTCTGGAAGGTGAAGTGGATGGTCGGTCCAGAGGAGTTCCGTGGTGTGGGTGAAGGAGACGTGGGAGCTTGAGGAGAAGACGGGGTCGAGCGTGTGGCCGGCGGAGTGGGTCGGTGTTGTGACGAGCTGTCTCAGTCCGAGGTTGGCGAGGTTGTCGATCAGGGTGGTGGAGTTGCTGTCGTTGTTGTTCTCCAGGTGGAAGTTCAGGTCTCCGAGGAGGATGTAGTCGGTAGAAGTCAGGGCGTGCGTGATGATGAAGTCGGCGATGGAGTCGCTGAACTGGGGTCGGGGCCCAGGGGGTCTGTAGACAAGGGTGCCTCTGAGGGTGGTGTTGGGGTCCGTGTGGATCTGGAAGTGCATGTGTTCGGCGGTGCAGAGAACGTGCAGAGAAAATTCCAATAGAAGCCCAGGTTCTGGTGTGAAGGACATCAAACCTGGGCTTCTATTGGAATTCTATAGGGCATATTATCAAGCCCCTTATCGCCGCTTTAGCTGCAGTTTCCTGCCGCTAAAGCGGCGATAATGTTATCGCCGTTCTTGATAATATGGCCCTTGGACTTTGAAAGAATACTTTTAGTTTTATAATCAGAATATAAGGACTGGTGCACTTACATGAATAATGAGGTTGTGATTGGGAGACAGCAGGTTCACTGACTCGAGGACAGTGGTGAGGCATGACAGGGGCCCCTTGTCAGAGCCAGGTTGGGAGCCACAGGGACCTCATGGATTAGGGACTCAATCGCATGGACCCAGTCAATGCGATTGAGTCCCTATGCCTTTGGTGCCCTGGGACTGACCTACAAGAGCCCAAAAAACTGAACACCAAGAACACCTCCTTGAAACTTCTCCCCCATGGCAGTGAAATACTAATACTACAAGCTAAACAGGTCAGGTCTCTCAGTGTAATAAGTGATTCAAGCAAGTTACTCGCAGTAACTACCTTTGTGAATACCGAAAAGTAGTAAAGTTAGACTTTTGGCCTAAGTTAGACCTTTGGGCTAACTTTACCTTTGTGAATCAGGTCCTATGACTCCACCCTCGCCACACTAATAAACAAAATGTAGGTGATTGCTTATGTCATAGGCTGACTTAAATTGTAGTGTCTGTGGCTGATGAGTATAAAGTGGCCACTATTTTGAACGACTGTGTGATCTCACTGAGGCAGTGGATGTGCACCAGTGGAGAGGTGTGGTGCAGCGGCCAGGGCAGCTGACTTCGGAGCACAGGGTTCACGGTTCGATCCCTGGCTGCGGCAGCTCAGCTCAGCACCATGTGACTCTGGGCAATAGCTCACTGAACTTCACTACGGCCCCCAGCGCCTTGAGACCCGTAAGGGTGAGTAGCTGCGCTATATAAACGGACTTACATTTTTTTTAGTGCGCTACAGGTGAACGGGGACAAGACGGAGCTGTGGTGTTTTGGCCCACGAACAATTACCTGCTCACTGAACTGGTAGCCACAGAATTAGGAGAAGCAACAAATCTCTGTGTGATGATCGGCCAAGACCTTAATATAAGTGGTTGTTAGAACTGGGGGTCTCTAGTTGGCAATGGTATACACCTTTGTCCAAATAGGGACCCTTGCTTCTAAGTCAGGAAAGGGGATTACACTCCTGGATAACCCCTGCTCACCCCTTGGTAGCTTGGCACGAGCAGACAGGCTTATCTCAGAGGCAGTGTGTTAAGCATTTGTGAACACATACAGTAATACAGTGAAAACACTACAGATGGACACCACACAGGTTTTATAAAAATAAGTATCCTTTATATAGACTTAACACAAGACCACACACGACAAAAATCCACAATACTGTACTCAAAATAGACTTAAAGATGGTAGAAGTAACTTAATTCAAGATGATGATAAATGCGACACGTTTCTCACAAAAGTACCTTGGATGCGTAACGCAAAACAAACAAAGGGTCCGCAGGGAGGGCGATGCGGCGAGCAGGCGCCTCGATGCGATGCGACGATCCGGTGCAATGCGATGAGAGTGTGCCCTTCCTCACTCATTTAGACCGCTGGACACCTTGAGGCGCGAGCAAGATGGCGGCAGCGTAGGCGACCGATAGCAGCACTAGTGACGGGCTGAAAGTATCCCGTGGATTATGGACGGTGGAAACGAGTAGAGGCACGACTCGTTAAATGCAGTGTGCCCAAAGACGTTACAAGTGCGACTGCAACGTCTGGGCCGGCTGGATCAACCTCGGTCTACGGATTCTGAGTCAAGCCGTAGCGGGGTACACACCTTCCTCGCGTTGTGAGGAGGCGGTGTATCGCCGCGAAATGGGTCCGAAGACAGCGGCGAACAGCGGACCCTCCAAGGCGGGAGGTAACCGCCAGACACGCGGGGCGGTCAGCGTGGAGCAAGACTCACCAAATCAAACAGAGCAGGCATCCGGACGCGGGCGGCGTCTGCAGCCGCAGATTCCTGGCGGCGAGCCTCCAGCTGACAAGAAAGGAAGAGGCGGGGGGACGGGAAACAACGTCCCGCCGGCCTGTCAGTGGCGGAGTTGTTCCAACGCACGAGAGAGACTCAGTCGGGAGGAAGCACTGGGGAAAGCAGGAAAGGACTGGACCAGAGTCAGAACGAGAGTCGAGCGTTTTCCAATACAGCCAGCAGTTGGGGGCGCATCCAATGAAGGTAGGCATCCGCAAAGTAGTAGTCACGGATTCGGTACCCGAAACGGTCAGGAGTAAAGAACCCAAACCAAGGGCTCTCTTGGAGGAGAGCAAGGAACTATTAAAGAAAAAAGAACTATTACCATTGGTGGATCTGTCAGGGCACCAAGGCGTAGCCATTCCGGAACTAGGGCTAATATGTCTGCAATATGGAGGGGTGGAAACGGTGGAAGTGGCGTGCTGTAGACAGTTACTGGAGCGCGCAGAGGAACAAGCTCACAAAGGTGGTGCTGCTGAATCTGAACCCCGGAGTGTCCTTGTGACACCTGGCATGGTGGAGAATGGTGGCTTAAACAAAGTAGAGCTGGACAGAGAACAGAGTGATTGCTTCTTTTCAGTTTCGGAAGGGGCAGAATGGTCAGAGGAGGCTTTTAGTTCTTTCAGTTCATCTGAGGCAAGAAACGCAGAATCAGACCCTGAAGGAGGCGATAAATTGCAACTCCTTACGGCCAAAAAGTTGACCCACCGGACTCTGTCACAACGAAGGGATAGGAAAGATCTTAAATGGGACTATACAGAGATGAATCAGCTGGCAGTAGTCGCTCCAGGGGTTACTGCGGCAGATGCTTGCCTGCCCCTCCTACACTGGAAATTATACATCAGGCAATACTATCGCATAGGGAGGAGACGCGGCAAGATAGTCGTAAAGCCCAGGCAGCAATGAGGAAAATGCAGGGGGTAGTGAGGAAATTATCCAAATCCTGTATTAATATAGGGAAAGAATGACAGAGCTGGAGACAAGAATTGTGACCACCGAGGAAGATGCGGCATGTGCAGTAAAAACTGCTGAGGCACATGGTTCCCAAATTAAAGACATCCAGTGGAAGTTGGAGGATGTCGAAAATCGACAGAGGAGGAATAATTTGAGGGTCCTAGGAATTCCGGAAGGGCTTGAAGGGTCTGATCCCCGGGCATATGTAGTAGAGCTGCTAAAATCTTCATTTCCAGAGCTGGCAGAATGGAATTGGGCAGCAGAAGTTCAGAGAGCCCACCGCACTCCCTTTAAACTTAGACCTCACTCGAAAGAAGGAGCCCTGCCCCGAGCAATTCTTGTGTATTTCGGTAATTTTTATTGCGGCAATTAATTTCGGAGAAAGCCAGACCAGAATCTAGAAGATCAAGCGGCGGGGTGTCGTTTTTGTTAGGCCGGACTTTTGTCACTTAACTGTGGAGAGACGCTGGAGACTAAGGCAGATGATAAAACCTTTTCAAGATAAACATATTCAAATTTACCTGATCAACCCAGCGCAGTTGAAAGTGATTCATGACGGACAGACAAGATATTTTATGTCTGAAATTAAAGCAAAGGAATTTCTTGATGGTTTGGATAAAGAAGGATAAATTAAATTTGATTTAAACTGGGTAATGAAGATAGGGGGAAGGGGGGGAAAGAGGATCAAGTAAAAGATTGTTAGGCTCGGGCACAAAGCATAGTGATAGGGTTTTTTTTTATATGTTTAGGAGTATCTAGTAACTGGCCCTTAAGGGACCATATAGGATCCACAGGGGAAAATGTAGGAACGTATCAGCCCAGTCACGTATGCTGCATTCATCACATGCTCAGACCAAGGTCCGAGCGCTTCACGTGGGTGGTGGTGGTGGGGGTGGGGGGGTTGGGGAGGAGATGGGGGAGGGATGGAGAAGCAGGGGAGGGAGAGGGGGAAGGGGAGAGGGAGGGGGTGAAGGGGGATGAAGGGGGAGGTTAAAGGGGAAGAAAATAATACCCGGAACCATATAGGTGATTATGAGGAATGTAGGCAAAAGGATTGGCACAACCTGGAATGTTAAAACTTGGAAGTATAATCAGATGGCATATAGAATTAACTAAGAATGGGAAAATTTAATTTCTGTACATTAAATGTAGGAGGTTTAAATGATTGGAGAAAGAGGCAACGACTTGATGAATTTGTTAGGATATGCCGCTTTGATCTGGTTTGTTTACAGGAGACGCATATCCCTTGGGGGAAAAGAAACCTGTTGAATCTAAGTGGGTTTAACTTGCTGGCCTGTACAACCCAAACCTCCAATATTAGGGGGTTGCAATTTTTGCTAAATTTGCATTAGGCGGGGCTAAACGTAAATTAGCAGATGCACTAGGTAGGTGGGCGGTGGTTGAATTAGAAATCGGGGTCACGGTATGTACAATTTACGGCTCAAATCAAGACGACCCTGAGATATTTGAGCATTTGGAAGTGGAGCTGGCGACATGGCCCTGTCCCTTAATTATATGTGGCGATTTTAATATAGAAATTGATATGGGTAGAAAGAATACATATACAGGGCGGAAACCCAAAGTATATAGAGCTTTGAAGTCCTTTAGTATTAGTCACGGGCTGGTAGATATCTGGGGTAACAAGGAACCAAACAAAGCAGGTTATACATATTATTCCTGCCCGCACAAAAAATATACAAAACTGGATTATTTTTTGACATCGTCGACTTTGATTAGTAAAGTGGGGATAGAAAAACTTCCAAAAGTGATGATTTCGGATCACAATCCATCAGTACTGTATATCGAAGTCGATGCCCCTAAAAAAATATATTCTAAATGGACATTTGATAGGAAATTGATAGCTAATAAGGCATATATAGAACATCTGGGGAAGTGGGCGCAGGATTTTTAGATAATAATCGATATAGTGCCAGTCGAAACTCGGTATGGGATGCATTTAAAGCAGCCCTCAGAGGGAAACTATTAGTTTTGTGGCAAGGTTAAGAAAAGAGGACAGGATTAAAAATGAAAGGCTAATAGGCGAATTAAAGAGGGCAGAAGAACAACATATAGCAGCTATCTCCCAGGGAGAGGAATCAGCAGACCTACAGCTCAGGATTGTGATTTTAAAATCAGAGTTAAACAGATGGTTAACACAGAAAACGGCGGATGAATACCAAGTACACAAGGGTAAGTCGTATGAATCCGGTGAACAAAGTAGGGAAACTGTTAGCGCTTCGAATTAGGCAAACAAACTCTAGAAACTTAATTTTAGCTATACAGAAGGAAGATCAAACTTATACAGAGGCGGAAGATATACGGAGGGTATTTATGGAGTATTATCAGGTACTCTACAAAGAAGAGCCGCAGACAGGAATGCCCAGGCTGGAGGAGGAGGAATTAGGCCCTAGGTTGGATACCCAAGCAAAACAAGAACTTGAAAGGGACTTCTCATTAGAAGACGTTCTAACAGCTTTACAAGAACTCCCAGCGGGAAAAGCAGCTGGCCCCGACAGTATTCCATTGGAAGTTTATAGATGTATACAATTGGTAATAGCTCCTATACTATTAGATTTATTTATTGGAAAACAACATAACGGCATTGTTCCAGAATCATGGAAAGAAACAAATATCATAGTATTCCATAAAAAAGGGAAACCAACAGTTAACCCCACCTCGTATAGACCGATATCCCTTATAAATGCGGATACAAAACTATATTCAAAACTGTTAGCTAGGAGGATGGGGAGGGTCATAGGCGGTCTGGTCTCTCCGTGGCAGCACGGGTTTATTCCTGGTCGCGGGACGACAGAACATATAAGGCGGACTATTACGTTGTTTGATGTACAGGCTGCCACGGGAGGTCGGATGGCCATGATCCTCCTAGACGCTGAAAAAGCTTTCGATCGTGTCGCCTGGAGTTATTTATGGGGGATATTAGAGCAGAAAGGGTTTGGGCCTAGATTCATCAGAGCAATGAAGGCAATGTATTCGGATCCGAAGGCACGAATACAGCTAATGGGGGTAGTTCGGATAATATAATTATTTCAAGAGGGACGAGGCAGGGTGTCCCTGTTCCCCAATGCTGTTTGCTTTATATATAAATCCCTTAATAGAAAGAGTACTAAGGTGTCATGATATTAGGCCCATTATCACCAAAGGTTTTGAGACCAAACTGCTAGCATATGCAGATGATCTAGCTATTTTAACCCCGGACCCAGATAGTGCAATCAGAGCCGTCACACTGATTGCCAGGGAGTTTGGAAGGTATTCAGGATATTCGTTGAACGAAAGCAAGACCATTATAGTGTGTACAGATAATATTAAGATGAGAGATTCTAGGTGTGCAGAGAGCGCTATATATCTTGGGGTGCGAATTAGTCCAGTAGTTAATACAATAGTGAAGATCAATTTTGATCCCATAATAAAGACAATCTCCACAGATCTTAAAAGGATGGATGGTTTGCATTTATCTATTATTGGGAGGGAAATGTTTTAAAAATGACGATGCTCCCAAAAATCATGTACCTGTTTCGGTCTATTCCCTTTATGATTGATGAGTATCTCATGAAAACACTTGAGGCTACATTTGCAAACTTTATATGGCAGTACGGGAAAGTCAGGCGCTCTCTAAAGTTTATGACACTACCGCAGGAAAGGGAGGCTTGGCGTTTCCAAATGTTAGATTCTATCATTGGGCATGCTTACTCTGTCAGATGACGGTATTATTTGTGCCAGCAAGTAGGGTAGCCGGGGAGGTAGTATGCCCTGATGCCCTCCCATCGATTTTTGAGCTCATGTTGGGGGGAGGCTCGTGGGCTGCTCCTGCGTAAAATAGATGGGAGCTATTATAAGAAGGTGCGGTTCAAGGTTATGCAGAGTGCATGGCAGTTATGGAAGATAGTTCAAAAACCATGCTAATCCCGAAAGTTAATTATTATACACCATTATGGCGATCACATGCCTTGCCACACATATTTTATGACGTGATAGGTAGATACTGGGAACAACTAGGTCTAAGGACGATAGGAGACATATTTGAGGCAGATCAGTTACTCCTTTTGGTGTTCTGCAACAGAAGTATGGGATTCCAGCTGGTCAGTACTTTAAATATGCGCAAATTCAGAAAAGCTTGGCGGGATGTAGGCCATTGGTATCTCCCGGGGGTAAGATTCTTCTAGTAGAGCAAGTAGTTGGGAGTGGTAGAAGGATCAAGAATATGTATGGAATCTTGTTACAGAGTATACGGGATGATTTGGAGAAAACTGAATCCATGTGGGTGTTAAAATTAAATGATCCAGATGTTGATGTGTTTAAGGCCTTGCAATTAGCGGATAAAATCTTTCGTATGACTAGCCTAAAGGCACAACATTATAAAACGTTATTTAATGTTTATTTCACCCCCGCCAAACTGTTCAAGTGGGGAAAAAGAGAGGACGATAAATGCCCAAGGTGTGGGGAAGGACCAGCTACCCTGGTACATATGTTTTGTGAGTGCGATAAGTTATCATTAGTCAAAAAAGAGATGGTTAGGTTTTGGGAGGGGCTGCTAGGACATAAGATTAACCTATCCCTACCCTGATGCTGTTGGGTGTTGACAGCAGATTGGGCTTAGACAGGGAGGAAGAATATTTTCTGTTTATGTGTGTAGCGGTTCTTAGGCTGCTTTTAGCAGCAAGATGGAAGGATGTGGATCCTCCCACTTTTCAACTGTGGTTAATTCGCCTCCTAGGGATTCATAACCAGGAAGTGGCACTATATTCAAGCCGAGGTAGGGAGGCAAAGAAGTTGGGGTTGGCAATTTGGGCACCTCTTGCCAGCTGGAGAGAGAGGATTCAGCCCCCGGATATTAGCAGGATTGGGGGAGTAGGGGAAACGAATAGTGTTATCTGATACCCTCTTTTGAAGGATCTAGTGTTTTAACGGACTTAATTGATGTTAGTCAATATGAGGTTACAATTTTCATTTGTTAATTGTCTTCCTGATTTAAAGTAATGACTGTATACAAGCTGTGTTAGTGGACCTGCTGATAACAATTTTGTTTTAGGCTGTGCCATGTTAGCTAAAAGATATTAATGGATTTGTATATACTGTATTTTGTATTATGCCAGGTTTTTAAGATGTGATCTATCAATTCTGATCAATGTACTATGTTCTGTTTTTTACGGGTATTTATAAATAAAAATATCAAAAGGAAAAAAAAAAAAAAAAAGAGAGTGTGCCCTTGATGCGATGCGACGACGTGAAGATGGTGCGTGCACGTCCAACGGCCGTGCGGCGAACTCTGTACCTTTGGAGCCGCGACAGGCCCTGCGACACGCCTCTACGGTGATGCGACGGCAGGCAGCTGCGACGGCAACACGCTTCTCCGGTGATGCGACGGCGACCCTTGCGGTGGCGACACGCTTCCCCGGTGATGCGACGGCAGGCAGTTGCGACGAAGACACACTTCTCCGGTGATGCGACGGCAGGCAGCTGCGACGAAGACACGCTTCTCTGGTGATGCGGCGGCGGCGTCTGCGGCGGCGACACGCTTCTCCGGCGATGCGACGGCAACAGCTGTGACAGCGACACGCTTCTT
This sequence comes from Calotriton arnoldi, assembly GCA_963921515.1. Lineage (NCBI taxonomy): Eukaryota > Metazoa > Chordata > Amphibia > Caudata > Salamandridae > Calotriton > Calotriton arnoldi. The sequence continues at coordinate 161,682 of CAWUFW010000739.1, forward strand.
CTCGTTGAGTCGCACTTCCAGCTCCCAGCGACACGCAGGCTTCTGCAGACAGAATACCCAGCAAGGGAATTCAGGAGGGAGCTGGTGGTGAAGTCTTGTAGCCCTGAGACTTCAGCAGGAGGCAAGCTCCAGTTCAAGACCTTGGAGAAATATTCTGCAAGATGATGAAAGTTCTTTGAAAGTTCCTTCTCCTTTCCTTGGCAATGAAGACCACTGCAGGCCAACCCAGCAAACAGCACACTGGCAGAGGGGCAGTCCAAACTCCTGCAACTTCCTTGGTTCTTCTCCTTGGCAAATGTTCGTCTTGTTGTTCCAGAAGTGATCTAAAGTTCTGGGGTCTGGGCCCCACTATTTATACCAGTAAATCCTTTGTCCTCTGAAGGCATAGGGTCCTGTACCTAGTCCAAACCAGTTCTGGGTGCATTCTGCCAGTGCACAACTTCTTCCTTTGTCAGTGTGGGCCAGGGTCATCAGACACACCACAGGAGGTGGAGCCAGCATTGTGGAAGGCAGGCACAGCCCTATTCAGGCCCAGGTGCTACACCTCCCACCACTCTACATGCAGGTAGGTCTATTCAGCCTAGGCTGACTCACCCTGTCTCCTGGAATCCCCCAGCCCCTGTCACTCACAAACCAGACATGCAATACACAACCTAGCGGAGGCAGGCTGGATGGTTAGGTAAGAAAATACCTACTTTCTAAAAGTGGTATTTTCAAACACAGAATGTTAAAACCAACTTCACTAAAAGATGTATTTTATCATTCTGAGTTCAGGCATACTAAACTCGAATTTCTACCATGTTCCCTGGGTCAGTTAGGATTATAAGATGTTATAATCAAACTGCCCATTCTGGCCTATGGGGACAGGTAGCCTTGCAATAGTGAAAACGAAATAGGCTGTAATTCACTATCAGGTCATGCCACACATCAGGGCATGACCTACTTTCACATACAATGCACCCTGCCCTTGGGCCTACCTTAGGGGTGACTGATATGCAGATAAGGGAAGGTTTAGGGACTGGCAAGTGGGTGCACTTGCCAAGTCAACATGGCAGTCCCAGACTGCACACAGGCTCTGCACTGGCAGGCCTGAGCCATAGTTTACAAGCTGCTCCTGTGGGTGGCACAACCAGTGCTGCAAGCCCACCAGCAGCGTTTGACTTACAGGCCCTGGGCACACATGGTGCACTGTACTAGGGTCTGACAAGTAAATCAAATAAGCCAATCATGGAGTCACTAATCCATTCCAACAATTTACAATAGAGAACATATGCACTTTAGCACTGATCAGCAGTGGTAAAGTGCCCAGAGTCATAAAACCAACAAAAACAGGTCAGAAAAAATACAGGAGGAAGGCAAAAAATTCAGGGATGACCCTGCAAAAAGGGCCAAGTCCAACACAACCCCCTTCCAGCCAAAACGCAGGGTAGACCAATCACTACCTTGATGGGATTCCCTGCTTTGGGCGATAGAACATGGACCCTGGCCCGCAACAGCAGGGGCATATTCCAGTTCTACGCCAGTCTGAACCCATTTGGATCCCTCTGTCCATACACTCAGGGCCCACCAAGCTAATCCATGGGGAACCCTTCTCCTCATCTGTGGACCCCACCTGTGCAGCACCTAACCTTAACTTGCTCACAGGTGTGTCCCAACAGACAGACAGCAAGCCACAGTGGCCACTGACAGTGGTCAGTGATGAGACCCAGGCCTTATGCCTCTCAGGGCTCTCAAACCTCTGTGGCGTCAGAGAGCGGGAGGCAGTAGCCCCAGGTAATTGGCACCCTTTGTCCACTCTCCCTCCTGTCAGATCAGGTATGGCATCCTGACACTGACCCACCAGCCCCGGGCCTGTACCTGGCGGCTGGACAGGAGACTGGGGGGGGTTTTCCCACACCCGGTCCTCCTCCTCCTTGGGGCTCTGCACCCTCCCACTTGGAGTGGTACCTCTTCCAGAATTGTCAGGGTGCCTGTGGCAGGTGTCCTGCACAATTCGCCCACCAGTTCAGGGGTTCTATCCTGCAACTGGGCTTCCAGGTCAGGGGGGACACCCCGAACCTGGCCCTCCAACCTAGGGTCTAAACCCTCCAGTTGAACCGGGGTCAGAGGCGAGGACTCCCTCCCTCTGCACCCCCTTCCAGAGTGCGGTACCCTCCCACCTGGAGTGGTACCCCTAGAAGACCAACCGGGCAGGACACTGTTTACAGTTGTCCCTCCCTCCAGGTCAGACAACACCCGAACCTGGCTTCCCAACCCAGGGACCATCCCCTGCGGTTGAATACTTGCCCAGCGCACCAGGACTTCATGGGGAGCACATATGCCCCCCCCGAGGGTGACACACAACTCATGTGTTGTGTGACAGTCTGCCTGGCGCAGATCTCCCGACCCCTGTCCATCTGACAGTGCGTGAAGATCCCCCATGACAGAAGTGGTGTCACCACGGTCATTCACTGGTGACTCAGCCCTTCTGGCTGGCCCCTGACCCACTGGTTCTTCCACTGGGGACTCTTTCCCCCTCTCACCCCTCAATCTGGACTTCTGCACCCTCCACTTAGGAGTGGCACTGCCAGACACCAGAACTGAGGGAGGCCTGCTTACAGACACTCCCAGTTCACCAGGCACTGGGGGATCCCCCTCAACGGGCGGCCCATCAGGACAGACTAGGCTCCCCACCTGGTGTTCCCTTAAAGAACCATCCAGGCCCTGAGACTGGGTTTCGGGCACCTTGGGACACGCAGCCCCACACTCACTCCGTCTCCGCTGAGACAGGACGTGAGCCCCTACACCCCTCCCACTACACCAGGACCTAGCTGGGCTACTCTGAACCACCTCCACCACTCTGGGTTGGAAGATACCTGAGCCACTCCCCTTAGGGTCACTTCCCAATGCCTCTTCAGACCCTCTGGAATCCACCAAAAGGTCTGCCTCCCTGGTGAACTCCCTGGGGTCAGAGAACTCACTCTCCAACAGGTGTTGGCATAGCTCTGGAAAACAGGGACTTACAATATGCTCTCCCACAATTGGATCACACAGCCCCCTACAAGGGTTAACCAAACTATCCTTCACCTCACCATCCAGTGCCTCGCACACGTACTCCACACCACTCTCCTGAGATTGGCAAGATAGTATCTGACTGTCTCTGTCACTCAACCCACACTCTTCTGGGCGGTCTCCACATTCACACACCAGGACTTCAACCATGGGGGAACCTCCTCCCTGCTCCCCTCAGCTAGAGTCAGTGGAGTGTCCCTCCCAACACTAGGACCATGAACCCCTGCGCCAGTGCCCCAATCTACTTCCGGGACACTGCGCACCACTGGAGCTACCTCAGATCCTTGAACCTCCTCGTGTATGTTAACCCCCTCCAAGTCAGGCGCCACATCTCTGGGTGTGTGCACTACCCCCTCAGCACTACATAACTCAATATTGCTGCCACCATCTGAGCTGGATTCCACCTCCAACTCAGCAAAGCTCACTTCCTGAGCTACACAAATTTCTTCTTCTTGGTCTAAGGCCCTCTTAGCCTCATCCAACTCTTTCAGCTCCTCATCAATCTCTCTCAGCCTCTGCTCACAAGCCAGAAGCCAGTCATCTTTTTCTGTTTCTCTCTCACTTTCAGAGAATTCCTCCTCCACAGACTCAACCGGTAGTTTTGCCTTCCAGCGTGGTAACTCAAACTGAAATAGGGATGCCTCTAGGTCCTCCCTGGACCTTTTCCTCACAGGCAGCCCCCTTTCCTTGCAAAACACACAAAGCTCCTTCATTGTGTAGATGAACATGTGCCAGAAGTTAAGTTCTATTTTGCAACAACTAACCAGAGTCATAGTATCAAAAAATACTTCCAGGAGAACACCAGAAAACAGAAAAACAGTATGTGGTTGCGTTTGGTCTGCACTCACTAGTAGTGTACACCAATTACTGTATATGAGTCACAAATGCAAGTCCAGAATCCTCACCGCTGACCACCAATGTTAGAACTGGGGGTCTCTAGTTGGCAATGGTACACACCTTTGTCCAAATAGGGACCCTTGCTTCTTAGTGACGGAAAGGGGATTTTACTCCTGGATAACCCCTGCTCACCCCCTTGGTAGCTTGGCACGAGCAGACAGGCTTATCTCAGAGGCAGTGTGTTAAGCATTTGTGAGCACATACAGTAATACAGTGAAAACACTACAGATGGACACCACACGGGTTTTATAAAAAATAAGCATTCTTTATATAGACTTAACACAAGACCACAAACGACAAAAATCCACAATACTGTACTCAAAATAGACTTAAAGATGGTAGTAGTAACTTAGTTCAAGATGATGATATGCGACACGTTTCTCACAAAAGTACCTTGGATGCGTAACTCAAAACAAACAAAGGGTCCGCAGGGAGGGCGATGCGGCGAGTAGGTGCGATGCGATGAGAGTGTGCCCTTGATGCGATGCGACGACGTGAAGATGGTCCGTGCACGCCCGATGGCCGTGCGGCAAACTCTGTACCTTTGGAGCCGCGACAGGCCCTGCGACACGCCTCGCCGGTGATGCGACGGCTGGCAGCTGCGACGGCGACATGCTACTCCGGTCATGCGACGGCGACCCTTGCTGTGGCGACATGCTTCCCCGGTGATGCAACGGCAGGCAGTTGCGACGAAGTCATGCTTCTCCGGTGATGCGACGGCAGGCAGCTGCGACGAAGACACGCTTCTCTGGTGATGCGGCGGCGGCCTCTGCGGCGGCGACACGCTTCTCCGGCAATGCGACGGCAACAGCTGCGACAGCGACACGCTTCTTCTTGTTGAGTCACGCTTCCAGCTCCCAGCGACACGCAGGCTTCTGCAGACAGAATACCCAGCAAGGGAATTCAGGATGGAGCTGGTGGTGAAGTCTTGTAGCCCTGAGACTTCAGCAGGAGGCTAGCTCTAGTTCAAGACCTTGGAGAAATATTCTGCAAGATGATGAAAGTTCTTTGAAAGTTCCTTCTCCTTTCCTTGGCAATGAAGACCACTGCAGGCCAACCCAGCAAACAGCACACTGGCAGAGGGGCAGTCCAAACTCCTGCAGCTTCCTTGGTTCTTCTCCTTGGCAAAGGTTTGTCTTGTTGTTCCAGAAGTGATCTAAAGTTCTGGGGTCTGGGCCCCACTATTTATACCAGTAAATCCTTTGTCCCCTGAAGGCAGAGGGTCCTGTACCTAGTCCAAACCAGTTCTGGGTGCATTCTGCCAGTGCACAACTTCTTCCTTTGTCAGAGTGGGCCAGGGTCATCAGACACACCACAGGAGGTGGAGCCAGCATTGTGGAAGGCAGGCACAGCCCTATTCAGGCCCAGGTGCTACTCCTCCCACCACTCTACATGCAGGTAGGTCTATTCAGCCTAGGCTGACTCACCCTGTCTCCTGGAATCCCCCAGCCCCTGTCACTCACAAACCAGACATGCAATACACAACTTAGCGGAGGCAGGCTGGATGGTTAGGTAAGAAAATACCTACTTTCTAAAAGTGGTATTTTCAAACACAGAATGTTAAAACCAACTTCACTAAAAGATGTATTTTATCATTCTGAGGTCAGGCATACTAAACTCGAATTTCTACCATGTTCCCTGGGTCAGTTAGGATTATAAGATGTTATAATAAAAAACTGCCCATTCTGGCCTATGGGGACAGGTAGCCTTGCAATAGTGAAAAACAAAATAGGCTGTAATTCACTATTAGGTCATGCCACACACATCAGGGCATGACATACCTTTTACATACAATGCACCCTGCCCTTGGGCCTACCTTAGGGGTGACTGATATGTAGAAAAGGGAAGGTTTAGGGACTGGCAAGTGGGTGCACTTGCCAAGTCAACATGGCAGTCCCAGACTGCACACAGGCTCTGCAATGGCAGGCCTGAGCCATAGTTTACAAGCTGCTCCTGTGGGTGGCACAACCAGTGCTGCAAGCCCACCAGCAGCGTTTGATTTACAGGCCCTGGGCACACATGGTGCACTGTACTAGGGTCTGACAAGTAAATCAAATAAGCCAATCATGGAGTCACTAATCCATTCCAACAATTTACAATAGAGAGCATATGCACTTAAGCACTGATCAGCAGTGGTAAAGTGCCCAGAGTCATAAAACCAACAAAAACAGGTCAGAAAAAATACAGGAGGAAGGCAAAAAGTTCAGGGATGACCCTGCAAAAAGGGCCAAGTCCAACAGTGGGCAAATAAACAGGGTCCCAACTTCCTGTTTTGTTGTATATAAGGATGCTGTTAAAAGTGCGTCCAATGTTACCCAAACAAACTCACAAAAAGTTGGTCCAAGCCACAGTTCTATCTCGCTTGGACGGCTGTGATGCCCTATATTTGTGGCTGCCGATAAAACCTATAGCATGATTGCAGAGGGTGCAAAGCTGGGCCGCAAGACTCCAATCGGGCTCAAAGCATTACTACCCTCCACACCAATACTTAAAACTCTACACCCGGTGCCTATTGGTAAGAGGATATTGTTGAAAAAACATATGTATGTCCCTTCAAACCTACTACAATCAGGGCCCTGAAATTCTATGAGAGAAATGTCAGATCTACCTCGTGCGCAGGCCTTTACGGACTGTGAATCCTCTCCTGTTCACAATGCTCCAATAATCTTTGCTCAAAAGGGCGGTGGGGCTGTTTTTCTTGCCTCCTTAAATGTGGAATGCTCTCCCCTTCCACTTGAGGGGTGAAGCTAATCACCTCATGTTTCATAAAGGCCTAAATACATAGTTGCTTCAGTCTTTCTGCACCAGGACACCAGTTTTGGGGTAACAGTTGTGCTTTATAAATTTATCTCATCATCATCATCACATAGAAGTGCCCCAGCAGGCACAGAGATAGACAGACAGACAGATAGACAGACAGAGGATTTCCCAAGCAGGCAGAGCAATGGCTAGTAAGATGGTTGCCCTCGCATGAGCAGGATAGACACAAAGGTGGCGCAGCTTAGAGGGTGATGTCCTACCAGGGAGTAGTTCAGGTCCACTCCGAACTGCTCCTTCGCTTTCTGAATTAGCTTCGTCTGGAACTGCAAGTACTCGGGGTTCTGGGGTTCCCGATATGTAATGACGAGCACCGTCTGCAAAGAAAGAGAGAAGAGACTCAGAGTGTTAGCAAAAGACCCCAAAATCTGCAAACAGAGAATCAGGGTTATCAACTGCAAAAAGGGAATCAGGGTTATCACCAGAGAGTGGCAGAACCAACAGCTGTAAATGAAAACAGAGAAAAATAAATCCCACAGCATGTAAAGTAAGGAGAGACAGTAGAGTGGGGACTAAAAAAGAAGTGGGAAATATAAAAACATCTAAAATAAAAAAGGAAAGACAAAGAGAGCGGCGCCTGAGTGAGTAGATTCACTGTCATCTAAAAACGAGAAGAGACAACAAGAGGGGAGAGCAGGAGAGTAGAGGATAGAACACCAGGGTAAGCAAGGGTAGGCAAGAACAGGGGAGACTGAGAGAGGTGGAGAGACATCAGCAGGTAAAAAGGAGACGGAAAAGCCAGGAACCAAAACAGTCTAAAAACAGGGATGGACAGAGTGAGAGGGTAAATAGAGGGAGAGAGAGAGGGAGAAATCCAACACCATTCAAAGGCAAGAAGTGGCACAGAGGTAGGAAGGAGATCAAACACCAACTACAAATTAGAACAGACAAGGAAGGGAGAGGCTGAGAGCAAAACAGGTCCCCTAATGAATACAGACATGGAGAGGAAGAGAAGGATGGCCAGACATGTCCTTGTACCAGATGCTGAGATGTTCCTCGTTCTACAGAACCAGGAACCCTCTGTGACACCGTCACTGGTTTATGAACTATGAGCCGGCACATCTCCACCCATAGCAATCTGTCCCTTGCAGTGTTTGGTCAGCAGAACCTCTGGTCCTGAAGGGAAGATACTGCTTCTCATACAACCGGCGGAGCCCCATGGGAAGAGAGGTACTGGGAAATGTAGACCCAACTGCTGGAAGGGGTTTTGATGGAAGTTCTTGGGGTTCCTGCTCAAACCCCAAAAGATGATATTACACCCAATATTCCAGGGATATTGCCTCATAGTCCATCAGCATCCAATCACTTCCCTGCGCCTTGAAGGCCTTCTATGAAAAGCCGATCTCTGATCCTGGACAGTGGGCCATCCTTGTATGAACCGTGGCACATCCCTGGACCCGCCATGATTGAACATGCACCGCTGGTGGTCCACGGAGAACCAGTGCCCCCTGAGGGATCGCTTACTTTGAACGCTTCCTTCAGCTGCGGCTCCTGGCTCTGGTTGGTCTGCCAGGGCTTCGAGGCTCCCCTGCCCGCGTCAGCTCGCAGACTCTCACCGAACACGTCCACGTAGAAGAAGACATAGTCCCCGTTGGTCAGCTCGTCCTTGTGGGCTTGCAGCATGATCCGGTGCAGCATGTCCAGGGGGCCGCAGATGTAAATAACTGCAGAGGACAAAGAGGAGAGTGCCTGCTTCAGTCAACACACAGTGCACATGCATGTAACCCACCTACACCTGCCACATGTGAGACCCACTGGACCTGTGAGAATAGCTACTGCCTACAGGGTGCAACCCACAGCCCTGATAGACAACTCTACATACCCGTGTCATCACAGATGTGGTCAGCGCTTCTACAGCATCATCAAATACTGCCCATGTGGTGGTAAGAAACTCAACAGTGAACACTACACACACTCACTACAAAGACTATGGGCCTAATTTAGATCTTGGTGGGCAGGTTACTCCGTCATAACGGTAACAGATATCCCGTCCGCGAAAATATGAATAGCATTATATCCTATGAGATCTATATTTCAGCGGATGAGATATGTCATTATTGTGACGTAGTAACCCGTCCACCGAGATCTAAATCAGGCCCTATGTAGTTTGGCTTTGCAGGCTGCTGTGTTCAACTCCCTACGCTGTATCGAGTTAGCCGGCAGTGCCACACTTGTCATTTACAGTGGCAAACTATGCTGTGGGAAGGACCACAGAAACACAAGGCATTGGGCTGAGCTCATAAGATAAAGAGTAAAAGTAGTCGCAAAGATTCCTACCTATGATTTAACGTTTCCCAGTAGTATGTGTGTAAAGCCTCACAAGTCAGAAGTTTCCAGGTGTTGTATGAATACTTGGAAAAGGCAGCTCTGATGTGAAAAGTACATATTTTGATTTTTTTCCTCTACTGCTACAACATTTTTACCCATCGAAGAGCCCTCTCCCCTACACACCACCATGAGAAGGGGTGTTCTGTTCCCCTTTCCATCTTGGGAAGAGATTTGCCCAGATATTCATAGGAGCGAATCACCAACAATTTCTGTGGTGGAAAAGGGTCAGAGAGGAGCTTGTGACTGGTACAAACATCTCAGTCTGTGGCAACGACAAAGCCACATGGCTACTAGCCTTGCAGGGAAGAGCCACTTCAAACCCTTTGCATGAGATTTACTCCTGTTTCATTGTGTGCAGTTGTAGAATGCATTTACACAGGTGTAAATAGATTTACAGCTACCAGGTATCCTGTAAAATGAATAATCCAATAAGTCCAATAGAAGGTAGAAGCAGTTTAATGGATGGGGCACAGTACTGCTTGAAGAGAAACCCAGAGCAGAATGACATTCACCACAATTCCAAATGAAGTCATAAGCAACTGCAAGGCAGGTGCTGATATTGAAAGTATACAAAGCAATTAAAGGGAAAGGGGAAATAGAAGGAAACATGTAGATGAACATTAAAGGTAATGTAACACATCCCTTTGTGAATATCTAACAGTTTGTAAATTGAAGCAATTGCAGCCATGAATGTTTGTATATGACTTAAAATATATGTTTTTAATTAGACCCATTATAGATTTGTTTAGTAAAAGGACAGTGAGATTATAGCTGGAGTTAAAGCTACAACACGGGTAACTACAACATATAAAAAAATGAAGTGTGAATGTACTGACGTCAGTTAAGGCGCATTTTACGAAAACAACACATGACATTGACATTTTACCAAACCAACACATGACAGCGCTGTGAGAAACCTTAACCATTATTCAGTAACACAAGGAGTCGTTTGTTCATTCATTCATTCGAGTCGTGTGGTCCAACTCTGACGGTAAAAATCGTAAGTTATGCCCGTCACATTCCTATGCACACCTTAGCGTGTGTGCATGGTTTATGTGAGCTCAGAATTTACTCTGTGCCACGAGTCCTGAAGAAAGCCATTCGATTTGACACTTTTGGCTGAAACATGTAGACCACCTCACTAAAATTCACTTTTCACATAATTTGAGGAGACGTGCGAGACCAGTGTGTCACTCACGTCCATTTGAATTGTAATAATTTTGTAATCCTACCCCAGGGACCATACAATAAAGGATTAGGTACCCTGTAGGTAGTTTTAACCTTTCACTTTCACGGTATCCACTATTCACATACTACAAACAAAAAAACCAGCTCCGCTGTAATCAGGCGTCGAAGCACATCCTAGGAGGCATTCAGCCTTCCGGGTGGGAACCCGATGATGAAGCATGCCACCAACTAGGTTGTTGGATGAGGGTTCTTCTAAAAAAGCATCTGGTTTCCCAGTCAAGGAGGCAAAAATTTAATTAACCCTTCATATTGGGTTTTCTAGAGCGCAGCAGGATTTCCCTAAACCCTCCTTGTACAAAGTGGGAAGCTGACATAGTCTGAGCGCTTAATGATAAAGACTGGCAGAAAGTATTAGAATACCCCCAGAATACCCCCAGTGCTCCTTTTAAGTCAGCCCAATAGTCTATACTTCACAGGGAATACCTTACCCCCCACAGAATCAGTCTGATGTATCCAACTGTGGTGGAAGAATGTTGAAGATGTCTGTATTTGCCAGCAGATTTGTTGCATATGTTTTGGGCTTGTCCTGTGTTGTCAAACTACTGGACTGCAGTACGGCATAAACTCTCTCAAGTCACGGGGAAGTCACACTGGGTCAACGCTGGTAGCTGCATGTTGGAGTTAAACAGCAGACCAAAGAGATCCAAGGTTGTGATGAAATGTACATGTCTCAATCAATCAATCAGTAGATTTGTAGAGCGCTTCTTGTCACCCGTGAGGGTATCCATTCACTAGAAGGGTCCCGTTGATTAGCTGAATAGCCAGGTCTTCGGTGACTTTCGGAACTCTGGAAGAGATGGGGAGGTCGGGAGATGAAAGGGCAGCTCGTTCCATGTTTTCGCTGCTAGGTAGGAGAAGGTGCAACCTCCGCATGTGCTACGTCGGATACTGGGGTGAGGGTAGGAGAAAGGGACGTGGAGTGGAGGTGTCTGGTGGGCTGATGGTTAAATAGGCGGGTCCGCAGTTGTGTAGGGCCTTGTACGCATGGGTCAGGAGCTTGAACTGGCATCTGTTAAGTACAGGGAGCCAGCGAAGTTCCCTGAGGTAGGGGGTGATGTGGTTTCGTCTAGGGAGATCCAGGAAGAGTCTGACTGCGGCGTTCTGTATGATCTGTAGTCATTGCAGGAGGCGAGCTGCGATCCCTGCGTAGAGAGCATTGCCATAGTCCAGTCGGGTGAAGATGAGGGCCTGTATGATGGTGTGTCTTGGGCTTTGGGGTACCCATTTGAAGATCTTACGAAGCATGCGGAGGATTAACACACAGGAGGAGGAGACAGAGTTCACCTGAGTCATCATGGTGAGCTTGTTGTCCAGAATGATGCCTAGGTTCCTAGCTTGGTCAGTGGGGGTAGAAGTAGGTCAGCATTGCTCCTCGCTAACAGAAGGCTCTCCATGAGGTGGACATCTACTGCACACCCCGTGCACTCTGTGGCACAAAGAAGAAGTTTAATGAGCAGAGGCTGAAAGTAAGGTGTTACTCAGGTAAGGAAACGGCGGGGTGAGAAAAACTACCGATCTCCTTACAATCGGACAAACTTATAGAATTCTTTAAAGAAGCTCAGAAAGATGATCTACGGTCCCCCTGATTACAGTTGGTGCGTGCCCTCTCTCGGAGCTGGTCAAGGGCCCTGCTGCCTGTGCCCTTACTTGTTGTATGGGCTGGGACCAGGATGACGGAATATATAATCGTATGCCCCCTATTCATATAAAAATCATACTATAGATGCTCATGTTAAAGATCCTGCCTTTCCAGATTGAGAATTTCCAAGGCACTGCTAAGGTGGCAGAACGAAGGGGGGTTAGGGGGTTTCATTTTTGTTTAGCCTTCACATAATTTGTTTTCTACCTTAAAAATCTGTGACTTTAGTTCTGATGATAATCCGTATATACGACAACATACCAAAGTATTTTATACTTTATGTATTCAATAAGCTAACAAAATATGGATACGAAAAATGATTATGTTGGTACCACAGATCCATACGGCTACCGTTGTGAGAATCCCATGAGAACACCCCATGTTGCATGTGTTGTTACTCCCTAAGTTTTAATTACAGCCTCAAGGCACTATTTTATTAAAAGGCTTCAGGCAAAACACACACTTGGTCCTAAGCTAGGCTGGTAGTGGTTACTGCGCTCACTAGAACATCTCACATTTATGTGAGACGTCTATAAATTTCCCTTTATCAACTCCACACAGAGTACAACCTAATACGAAATTAATGTAATAATTCTTTTGTCACATTTCAAAGCTACTAATTGTATATATGGACATAGCTATTTGAATGTACTCGTACTACTGTCCTGGATGCAATGCATTATGGGTAGGGTGGATTTACCATATCTTCTGCAGAGTGCAGTACCATATGTGACCAAAAGAGGTCCGCAGTGCTGGTGCCTTGCTCACTAGGGACCTTTAGAAGCAGTTTGCGGTACTGCACCTAGACATGCAGTGCTGGTGCCTTGCTCACTAGGGACCTCTAGGACCACTTGCGGTACTGCACAGAGACAGGCAGTGCTGGTGCCTTGCTCACTAGGGACATCTAGGAGCAGCTTGGGGTACTGCACCTAGACATGCATTGCTGGTGCCTTTCTCACTGGGGACCTCTAGGAGCAGCTTGGGGTACTGCACTGAGACATACAGTGCTGGTGCCTTGCTCACTAGGGACCTCTAGGAGCAGCTTGCGGTACTGCACAGAGACATGCAGTGCTGGTGCCCTGCTCACTAGGGACATCTAGGAGCAGCTTGGGGTACTGCACCTAGACATGCATTGCTGGTGCCTTTCTCACTGGGGACCTCTAGGAGCAGCTTGAGGTACTGCACTGAGTCATACAGTGCTGGTGCCTTGCTCACTAGGGACCTCTAGGAGCAGCTTGCCGTACTGCACTGATACATGCAGTGCTGGTGCCTTGCTCACTGGGTACCTCTAGGAGCAGCTTGCGGTACTGCACAGAGACATGCAGTGTTGGTGCCTTGCTCACTAGGGACATCTAGGAGCAGCTTGGGGTACTGCACCTAGACATGCATTGCTGGTGCCTTTCTCACTGGGGACCTCTAGGAGCAGCTTGGGGTACTGCACTGAGACATACAGTGCTGGTGCCTTGCTCACTAGGGACCTCTAGGAGCAGCTTGCGGTACTGCACAGAGACATGCAGTGCTGGTGCCTTGCTCACTAGGGACATCTAGGAGCAGCTTGGGGTACTGCACCTAGACATGCATTGCTGGTGCCTTTCTCACTGGGGACCTCTAGGAGCAGCTTGAGGTACTGCACTGAGACATACAGTGCTGGTGCCTTGCTCACTAGGGACCTCTAGGAGCAGCTTGCGGTACTGCACTGATACATGCAGTGCTGGTGCCTTGCTCACTGGGGACGTCTAGGAGCAGCTTGTGGTACTGCACCCAGACATGCAATGCTGGTGCCTTGCTCACTGGGGACCTATAGGAGCAGCTTGCGGTACTGCACCCAGACATGCAGTACTGGTGCCTTGCTCACTAGGGACCTCTAGGAGCAGTTTGAGGTACTGCACAGAGACATGCAGTGCTGGTGCCTAGCTCACTAGAGACCTCTAGGAGCAGCTTGCGGTACTGCACAGAGACATACAATGCTGGTGCCTTTCTCACTGGGGAACTCTAGGAGCAGCTTGGGGTACTGCACTGATACATGCAGTGCTGGTGCCTTGCTCACTAGGGACCTCTAGGAGCAGCTTGCGGTACTGCACATAGACATGCAAAGCTGGTGCCTTGCTCACTGGGGACCTATAGGAGCAGCTTGCGATACTGCACCCAGACATGCAGTGCTGGTGCCTTGCTCACTAGGGACCTCTAGGAGCAGCTTGGGGTACTGCACTGATACATGCAGTGCTGGTGCCTTACTCACTAGGGACCTCTAGGAGCAGCTTGCAGTACTGCACCGAGACATACAATGCTGGTGCCTTGCTCACTGGGGACCTCTAGGAGCAGCTTGGGGTACTGCACCTAGACATGCAGTGCTGGTGCCTTGCTCACTAGGGACCTCTAGGAGCAGCTTGCGGTACTGCACCTAGACAAGCAGTGCTGGTGCCTTGCTCACTAGGGACCTCTAGGAGCAGCTTGTGGTACTGCACTGATACATGCAGTGCTGGTGCCTTGCTCACTAGGGACCTCTAGGAGCAGCTTGCGTTACTGCACTGAGACATACAGTGCTGGTGCCTTGCTCACTAGGGACCACTTGGAGCAGCTTGCGGTACTGCACTGATACATGCAGTGCTGGTGCCTTGCTCACTAGGGACCTCTAGGAGCAGTTTGCGGTACTGCACAGAGACATGCAGTGCTGGTGCCTTGCTCACTAGGGACCTCTAGGAGCAGCTTGCGGTACTGCACCTAGACATGCAGTGCTGGTGCCTTGCTCACTAGGGACATCTAGGAGCAGCTTGGGGTACTGCACCTAGACGTGCAGTGCTGGTGCCTTGCTCACTGGGGACCTATAGGAGCAGCTTGCGGTACTGCACAGAGACATGCAGTGCTGGTGCCTAGCTCACTAGAGACCTCTAGGAGCAGCTTGCGGTACTGCACAGAGACATACAATGCTGGTGCCTTTCTCACTGGGGACCTCTAGGAGCAGCTTGGGGTACTGCACTGATACATACAGTGCTGGTGCCTTGCTCACTAGGGACCTCTAGGAGCAGCTTGCGGTACTGCACCCAGACATGCAATGCTGGTGCCTTGCTCACTGGGGACCTATAGGAGCAGCTTGCAATACTGCACCCAGACATGCAGTGCTGGTGCCTTGCTCACTAGGGACCTCTAGGAGCAGCTTGGTGTACTGCACTGATACATGCAGTGCTGGTGCCTTACTCACTAGGGACCTCTAGGAGCAGGTTGCAGTACTGCACCGAGACATACAATGCTGGTGCCTTGCTCACTGGGGACCTCTAGGAGCAGCTTGGGGACTGCACAGAGACATGCAGTGCTGGTGCCTTGCTCACTGGGGACCTCTAGGAGCAGCTTGGGGTACTGCACCTAGACAAGCAGTGCTGGTGCCTTGCTCACTAGGGACCTCTAGGAGCAGCTTGTGGTACTGCACCGAGACATGCAGTGCTGGTGCCTTGCTCACTAGGGACCTCTAGGAGCAGCTTGCGGTACTGCACTGATACACGCAGTGCTGGTGCCTTGCTCACTAGGGACCTCTAGGAGCAGCTTGCGTTACTGCACTGAGACATACAGTGCTGGTGCCTTGCTCACTAGGGACCTCTAGGAGCAGCTTGCGGTACTGCACTGATACATGCAGTGCTGGTGCCTTGCTCACTAGGGACCTCTAGGAGCAGTTTGCGGTACTGCACAGAGACATGCAGTGCTGGTGCCTTGCTCACTAGGGACCTCTAGGAGCAGCTTGCGGTACTGCACAGAGACATGCAGTGCTGGTGCCTTGCTCACTAGGGACCTCTAGGAGCAGCTTGCAGTACTGCACCGAGACATGCAGTGCTGTTGTGTTGCTCACTAGGGACCTCTAGGAGCAGCTTGCGGTACTGCACCTAGACATGCAGTGCTGGTTCCTTGCTCACTAGGGACCTCTAGGAGCAGCTTGGGGTACTGCACCGAGACATGCAGTGCTGGTGCCTTGCTCACTAGGGACATCTAGGAGCAGCTTGGGGTACTGCACCTAGACATGCAGTGCTGGTGTCTTGCTCACTAAGGACCTCTAGGAGCAGCTTGAGGTACTGCACCTAGACATGCAGTGCTGGTGCCTTGCTCACTAGGGAGCTCTAGGAGCAGCTTGCAGTACTGCACTGAGACATACAATGCTGGTTCCTGGCTCACTGCGCAAGCATTTGCAATGCACTTGGTCTCGCATTACTGAAAGTATGAGCTTTTGGCGTTGCATTATTATTTGCAACGCCAATACCTCAAACTATCAGTAATGCAAAACCTATTGCATTGCAAATGCTTGTTTACTGGTGCCTCCATTGTCTATTCTGTCCTGATGATACCGTTAAAAATATTTCATTGAGGGGTTGAAACGTCGACAAAAACACCATGTGGACTGATTTTTAAAATTTGATTGTGTCTTGTGACAGTCGCTTTGCAAATGCCGTCAGTAACAATGTACTGTCACAATCAGTCACATTGATATATTTTGTATAGAGCACAAGCGCACCATTTAGTCACTTCACTCACTTTCACTGCGCCGACAAACTGTAGATGCACCTGATTGTCTATGTTTATTTTATTAATATCTTTTTTTTTGAGAAATGCAAAATGAAAAAAGATAAAAATGTTGTGCCATTTTTGGCCAATTATCAAAATAAATGAATGCACTTACCACAACATCAAAACAAGATAAGTTTCACTTTCTTTATATCACGATTGCCGTGGAAGTCCAAGGCTACACTTCTCTTTTGGGGACCAATTTTATGATAATAATTGCCCGGCCCAGGTCCCTGGGTTACTGTGCTGCCCCCTTTTCTAAACTCTCAGTACCATCTGGGCACAGCCTTCAGCTGTGCACACATGGTACAGGGCAGAAGCCATCGACTAGCCTGTATAAATACCTTGCTACCAGTACACTGCTTCCAGTACCCATTGGGCATGTACTGCAACTGTGCACACTTGGCACACTGACGAAGGTACTAACTAGTCTGTATCATTGCACTGTGGCCAGTACCCTGCTCCCAGTACCCACGGGGCACAGCCAGCAGCTGTACACACTTGGCACAGGAGCGAAGGCACAGACCAGCCTGTATGAATACCCTGTGGCCAGTACTCTCCTCCCAGTACCTGCTGGACACAGCCTTCAGCTGTGCGCAATTGGTACATGACAGGAGCCATCGACTAGCCTGTATGAATACCCTGCTACCAGTACACGACTCCTAGTACCTTGTTCCATCCATCATTTGTTTGCCTAGCATTCTTTGCCCTAAGTGGGATGGGTATGCCCAGACGTGGGTCCCTTCCTCACTGTGCCACTGAATTCAAGCTGTCCTGGCTGGTGAGGGGTGATGCCCCAAAACCGGTCCTAGGATGCTTGCTTCCGGCCCAGGGAGGACTGGCTTGGCAGTTCGGGCTGGACTGTTCCCATGAGGAACAGGGTCAAGACTGATTTGCATATGGCTGGGTGTAAACTGGGGTGGTATGGTGAGCAAAAGAATGATGGATTTAACCCAGATCTCTTGACTGGGTGTGAATGGTTGATTTTTTCAGCATTTCGTCCATCATTTGTTTGCGTAGCGCCTAGTACCTGTTGGGCACCGCCTGCACACTGCAGAAGGCACAAACCAGTCTGTATCATTGCGCTGTGGCCAGGTCCTTGCTCCCAGTACCCGCTGGGCAAAGGCAGCAGCTGTTCACATTGGCACAGGACAGGAGGCACAGACTAGTCTGTACAGAAGCCCTGTGGTTAATACTCAGCTCCCAGTACCATCGGGGCACCGCCTGCAGCTGTCCACACCTGGCACACGGCACTGCCTCGCCTGTACGGATGCCCTGTTACCAGTACAGCTCTCAGTACCTGCTGGCCACAGCCTTCAGCAGTGCACACCTGGTAGAGGGCAGAAGCCATCGACTAGCATGTATGGATGCCCTGTTATCAGTACAGCTCCCAGTACCATCGGGGCACCGCCTGCTGCTGTGCACACCTGGCACATGGCACACGGCACTGCCTAGCCTGTACGGTTGCCCCGTTACCAGTACAGCTCTCAGTACCATCGAGGCACCGCCTGCAGCTGTGCACACCTGGTAGAGGGCAGAAGCCATCGACTAGCATGTATGGATGCCCTGTTACCAGTACAGCTCCCAGTACCATCGAGGCACCGCCTGCAGCTGTCCACACCTGGCACAAGGCACACGGCACTGCCTCGCCTGTACGGATGCCCTGTGGTCAGTATCCTTGTGTACAGTACAAACATGGCACTGGGCCCGGCTAATGACTCCATTTAAAGGTACTTGCTTTCACTTCTTAGAGACATGTCAGATGGGAGATGTCAGCGCCTCAAGCAGCACATCTCCCCGCAGCGCCTCATCTCAGACCCAGAGCCCAGGTGTCAGGCCAGCAGGCCTGCTTCTCTGCCTCGGTCTGCGCAGCGCCGGGTTCCTCCCTCGCTTTTCCATCTCATATTTGATGCTAATTGCATTTTTCTCGCTGTTTGCTGATCTGGTGTCCGGTGAGTGTCGCAGTAACACCTCCAGCTTTCTATTATCAGCTCTGGTGTGAGCCTCGCCTGTCACTTCATGGAGACACACACGGCGCAGGCGACACTCTCCTGACGCGCTCGCCTGTGTGACCGCATCATTTATACATTCATATTTCAAGCGCCCATCATTTCACGCTCCTGTCTGAGTGGAGGCTGGGGTCTTTGGGGTGGGGTCCTTCTCCCACCAGGGCCTCCCGGAGGCTGGGGGTTGGAGCGCGCGGGTATCCTCCCACCCTAACACAACCTCATTCTCTCAGAGGCTGGTGGGACGCGGGCGTCCTCCCACCCAGGTCCTGCCGTAAGCTGTGGGGCACGGCTTCCTCCCACCAGACCCTGCTGGAGACTGGAGCGCACGGGCGTCTTCCCACCCTGGCCCTGCCATAGGCTGTGGGGCGCGGACATCCTTCCACCAGGCCCTGCCATAGGCTGTGGGACGCGGACATCCTTTCACCAGGCCCTGCCATAGGCTGTGGGGCGCGGACATCCTTCCACCAGGCCCTGCCATAGGCTGTGGGACGCGGACATCCTTTCACCAGGCCCTGCCATAGGCTGTGGGGCGCGGACATCCTTTCACCAGGCCCTGCCATAGGCTGGGTCGCATGGGAATCCTTCCACCAGGCCCTGCGATAGAATGCGGGGTGAGGGCATCCTTTCACCAGGCCCTGCCATAGGCTGTGGGGCGAGGGCGTCCTTCCACCAGACTCTACCATAGGCTGTGGGGCGCGGACATCCTTTCACCAGGCCCTGACAGAGGCTGTGGGGCGCGGACATCCTTTCACCAGGCCCTGCCATAGGAAAGATAGTGACATGTGGTCAGAACAATGGTGGCCAGACAAATTAAAACCTGCACCACTGCCTAAAGAGGCGGTCAAAAACCTAGGCTTTTGGATCGATAATGGCCTGTCCTTTGACACTCAATCTAAACTTGTTGCAGGGTCCTGTTTTGGACTCCTGAGGGGGCTAAAACCTCTATTGGGGTTTTTTGACCCTAAAATTCGTCAAACCATTCTCCAGGCCACAATCTTGTCTAGGTTAGACTATGGCAATTCCCTATATTTAGGTGCCAACAAATCCTGTGTTCAGCGCCTTCAAAGAATCCAGAACGCGGCAGCCCGCGCAGTGTTGGCCCTTCCAAAATCATGCTCAGTGTCCAAACTTCTATCTAAACTACATTGGTTACCTGTAGAAAAACGAATTCAGTTTAAGACACTGTGTGTTGCCCATAAAATTATGACTCAACAAGCACCTCCGGTCTTGGCAGCTTTACTTGTGCCGTACGTTCCGAGTCGCTCTTACGCTCAGCTAATCAAGGACTCATTTGTACCCCCGTATCTTAAGAGCGCGAGCGGGTGGTCGATCTTTCAAAGTTTTGGCAGCTAAACTCTGGAACTCTCTCCCAGTTTCCATCAGAGGGCTCCAGAATCATCTGGCTTTCCGTAAAGCCGTAAAGACCTGGCTTTTCCCGGCTTAATTTTTCTTTTTTCATGTGGGCTGGGCGTTATTTTTAAGTCACCTGTACTCTGGGTAGCGCTAGGACGCCCGGTTGCTGGGGCAGCTACGCGCTGTATAAATCCAAACTAAACTAAACTAAACTGCCATAGGCTGTGGGGCGCGGACATCCTTTCACCAGGCCCTGCCATAGGCTGTGGGGCGCGGACATCCTTTCACCAGGCCCTGCCATAGGCTGTGGGGAGCGGGCATCCTTTCACCAGGCCCTGCCATAGGCTGGGTGGCACGGGAATCGTTCCACCAGGCCCTGCCATAGAATGTGGGGTGCGGGCATCCTTCTACCAGGCCATGCCATAGGCTGTGGGGCGCGGACATCCTTTCACCAGGCCCTGCCATAGGCTGGGTGGCAGGGGAATCCTTCCACCAGGCTCTGCCATAGAATGTGGGGTGCGGAAATCCTTCCACCAGGCCATGCCATAGGCTGTGGGGCGTGGGCGTCCTTCCACCAGACTCTGCCATAGGCTGGGTGGCACGGGAATCCTTCCACCAGGCCCTGCCATAGAATGTGGGGTGCGGGCATCCTTCTACCAGGCCATGCCATAGGCTGTGGGGCGAGGGTGTCCTTCCACCAGACTCTACCATAGGCTGGGTGGCGCGGGCATACTTCCGCCATGCTATAGGCTGTGGGGCGCGGACATCCTTCCACAAGGCCCTGCCATAGGTTGTGGGGCGCTGGCATCCTTTCACCAGGCCCTGCCATAGGCTGTGGGGCGCGGGCATCCTTTCACCAGGCCTTGCCATAGAATGTGGGGTGCGGGCATCCTTCTACCAGGCCATGCCATAGGCTGTGGGGCGCGGACATCCTTTCACCAGGCCCTGCCGTAGGCTGTGGGGAGCGGGCATCCTTTCACCAGGCCCTGCCATAGGCTGGGTGGCACGGGAATGCTTCCACCAGGCCCTGCCATAGAATGTGGGGTGCGGGCATCCTTCTACCAGGCCATGCCATAGGCTGTGGGGTGAGGGCGTCCTTCCACCAGACTCTACCATAGGCTGGGTGGCGCGGGCATACTTCCGCCATGCTATAGGCTATGGGACGTGGTGACCTTCGCAGACCCCAACGTGCAAGAAACATGCTGAGATCACCGCAGATCCCTGGCTGAATGACACCAATGTATGTTCGCTCCCATTAGGATATTTTTACTGGGAGTCACACTGAGTTCCCTAAACCGTTGCCCTCCGATTCCTGCCCGGGCAGGACGAGCATTGGGTGGCGAGGCCATCTGGGTGAATCTCTCTGCTGGGGTTTGTGTAAAGACATTTGAGGCTCAAAATGGGAATTGCCAGGTTGTGAGTTACAAGGCGGGACCAAGTTTGTATCTAATCAACTTTTATAGCAATGATTTTAGAAATGTTGCAAATATCAAATTTCCAATTTTATTTGATTATATTTCATCGTTGCAGAGTAATGTTGGCATTAAAGGACAATTGGCAGGGTTTTGCCTAGCAGGAGAGTTTAACGCAAGGCTTGTTACACACGTTAATTCCTTTAATACCCCAACCATAGCTGTAGCAAATAATCGAGTAAATGCCCCAAAGGGCTCTGGTGCCAGAGCTGTGGAGCGGGTGCAGTCGCGTATCTTGGACGGTGAGATCCAGGGGGTGCGACTCTCACATATCGCACCTGAACCAGTGGGAAAAACCAACATAGGAGTAGCAGGCCCGATCCTGGGCCCCCAGACCCAACTACCAAACTAAGAATGCATTTATTTGGGGGGTGTCACACTCCAAACACCCCCCTGAAGCTACGCCCCTGCGCTGATGGCTTAACTGGCCTCCCAGGATTTAAAGAATGTAATGGACGTAGCCAGGCGATTGATGCTTACTTTAGGGTCCAAAGCGATACAAAAGGGGGTGATGGACGGAACGCTTGAGCCAATCAAACACTCACCCCCAGTCAACTGATCTGGGTTTAATCCATCATCATTCTTTAGCCCAGACGTGGGTCCCTTGCACACTTTGCTCACTTTGCCACTGGATTCAAGCAAGCCTGGCTGATGACGGCTGGAATGCCAGAAACCGGTCCTAGGATGCTTGTTTCCGGTCCAGGGAAGACATGGCTTGGCAGTTCGGGCTGGACTGTTCCCATGAGGCACAGGGTCAGACTGATTTGCATATGGCCATGTCTGGAACTGGGGTGGTGGAGTGAGCTAAAGAATGATGATGGATTAAACCCAGATCAGTTGACTGGGGTGAGTGTTTGATTGGCTCAAACGCTCCGCCCATCATCCCCTTTGTATCGCTTTGTTCGCCTCTAAGTTGGCGGGGGTATGCCCAGACGTGGGTCCTTGCTCACTTTGCCACTGGATTCAAGCAAGCCTGGCTGATGACGGCTGGAATGCCAGAAACCGGTCCTAGGATGCTTGTTTCCGGTCCAGGGAAGACATGGCTTGGCAGTTCGGGCTGGACTGTTCCCATGAGGCACAGGGTCAGACTGATTTGCATATGGCCATGTCTGAACTGGGGTGGTGGAGTGAGCTAAAGAATGATGATGGATTAAACCCAGATCAGTTGACTGGGGGTGAGTGTTTGATTGGCTCAAACGCTCCGGTCCATCATCCCCTTTGTATCGCTTTGTTCGCCCTAAGTTGGCGGGGGTATGCCCAGACGTGGGTCCCTTGCTCACTTTGCCACTGGATTCAAGCAAGCCTGGCTGATGACGGCTGGAATGCCAGAAACCGGTCCTAGGATGCTTGTTTCCGGTCCAGGGAAGACATGGCTTGGCAGTTCGGGCTGGACTGTTCCCATGAGGCACAGGGTCAGACTGATTTGCATATGGCCATGTCTGAACTGGGGTGGTGGAGTGAGCTAAAGAATGATGATGGATTAAACCCAGATCAGTTGACTGGGGGTGAGTGTTTGATTGGCTCAAACGCTCCGTCCATCATCCCTTTGTATCGCTTGTTCGCCCTAAGTTGGCGGGGTATGCCCAGACGTGGGTCCCTTGCTCACTTTGCCACTGGATTCAAGCAAGCCTGGCTGATGACGGCTGGAATGCCAGAAACCGGTCCTAGGATGCTTGTTTCCGGTCCAGGAAGACATGGCTTGGCAGTTCGGGCTGGACTGTTCCCATGAGGCACAGGGTCAGACTGATTTGCATATGGCCATGTCTGAACTGGGGTGGTGGAGTGAGCTAAAGAATGATGATGGATTAAACCCAGATCAGTTGACTGGGGGTGAGTGTTTGATTGGCTCAAACGTCTCCGTCCATCATCCCCTTTGTATCGCTTTGTTCGCCCTAAGTTGGCGGGGTATGCCCAGACGTGGGTCCCTTGCTCACTTTGCCACTGGATTCAAGCAAGCCTGGCTGATGACGGCTGGAATGCCAGAAACCGGTCCTAGGATGCTTGTTTCCGGTCCAGGGAAGACATGGCTTGGCAGTTCGGGCTGGACTGTTCCCACGAGGCACAGGGTCAGACTGATTTGCATATGGCCATGTCTGAACTGGGGTGGTGGAGTGAGCTAAAGAATGATGATGGATTAAACCCAGATCAGTTGACTGGGGTGAGTGTTTGATTGGCTCAAACGTTCCGTCCATCATCCCCTTTGTATCGCTTTGTTCGCCCTAAGTTGGCGGGGTATGCCCAGATGTGGGTCCCTTGCTCACTTTGCCACTGGATTCAAGCAAGCCTGGCTGATGACGGCTGGAATGCCAGAAACCGGTCCTAGGATGCTTGTTTCCGGTCCAGGGAAGACATGGCTTGGCAGTTCGGGCTGGACTGTTCCCATGAGGCACAGGGTCAGACTGATTTGCATATGGCCATGTCTGAACTGGGGTGGTGGGAGTGAGCTAAAGAATGATGATGGATTAAACCCAGATCAGTTGACTGGGGGTGAGTGTTTGATTGGCTCCAAACGTTCCGTCCATCATCCCCTTTTGTATCGCTTGTTCGCCCCTAAGTTGGCGGGGTATGCCCAGACGTGGGTCCCTTTGCTCACTTTGCCACTGGATTCAAGCAAGCCTGGCTGATGACGGCTGGAATGCCAGAAACCGGTCCTAGGATGCTTGTTTCCGGTCCAGGGAAGACATGGCTTGGCAGTTCGGGCTGGACTGTTCCCATGAGGCACAGGGTCAGACTGATTTGCATATGGCCATGTCTGAACTGGGGTGGTGGAGTGAGCTAAAGAATGATGATGGATTAAACCCAGATCAGTTGACTGGGGGTGAGTGTTTGATTGGCTCAAACGTTCCGTCCCATCATCCCCTTTGTATTACTTTAGGGTCCAAGGCTGCTCTTCTGCATTAGAATATTTCCTTTTATCATCTAATTTGGTGCACCGGGAACGTAGTCCCATCAAACTATGGGGATCATAACACCATTGAGGTGGAACCTGTATTGTCCCCTAAGCCCAAACCTAGAACGGAGTGTGGAACTAGACACTTTCAATCGTTTACAGACGGTTTATGATTAATATGGAGAGAAGAAGAACCCGGCCAACTCTTTCATAAAATGATCATGGAGAATCCAAACCTGGTTGAGGTCTGTTTAGGTGAGAGCGATACAGAACATGACGTGGTCGGGGCTCTCACTCACCCATGTTTCAATATAAGGAAACGGTATTATGACCATCACGCACGTTTGTCACCAAGCCCAGGTGGTTTAATCATGAACGATCAGAACTAATCGCCAATTACGTTCGGCGCTCACAGCTAATCCAAGGGACCCTCTGAACGTGGCACTAAGACGTAGGATATATATAGAGGTTACCTCCAGCAGGAAGAGGGCAGGGATACAACACCAATGGGACCCTCTGAACGTGGCACTCAGACGTAAGATATATATAGAGGTTACCTCCAGCAGGAAGAGGGCAGGGATACAACACCAATGGGACCCTCTGAACGTGGCACTCAGACGTAAGATATATATAGAGGTTACCTCCAGCAGGAAGAGGGCAGGGATACAACACCAATGGGACCCTCTGAACGTGGCACTCAGACGTAGGATATATATAGAGGTTACTCCAGCAGGAAGAGGGCAGGGATACAACACCAATGGGACCCTCTGAACGTGGCACTCAGACGTAAGGATATATATAGAGGTTACCTCCAGCAGGAAGAGGGCAGGGATACAACACCAATGGGGACCCTCTGGAACGTGGCACTCAGGACGTAGGATAATATATAGAGGTTACCTCCAGCAGGAAGAGGGCAGGGATACAACACCAATGGGACCCTCTGAACGTGGCACTCAGACGTAGGATATATATAGAGGTTACCTCCAGCAGGAAGAGGGCAGGGATACAACACCATTGGGACCCTCTTGAACGTGGCACTCAGACGTAAGATATATATAGAGTGTTACCTCAGCAGGAAGAGGGCAGGGATACAACACCAATGGGACCCTCTGAAAGTGGCACTCAGACGTAAGATATATATATGGAGGTTACCTCCAGCAGGAAGAGGGCAGGGATACAACACCAATGGGATCCTCTGAACGTGGCACTCAGACGTAAGATATATATAGAGGTTACCTCCAGCAGGAAGAGGGCAGGGATACAACACCAATGGGACCCTCTGAACGTGGCACTCAGACGTAAGATATATATAGAGGTTACCTCCAGCAGGAAGAGGGCAGGGATACAACACCAATGGGACCCTCTGAACGTGGCACTCAGACGTAAGATATATATAGAGGTTACCTCCAGCAGGAAGAGGGCAGGGATACAACACCAATGGGACCCTCTGAACGTGGCACTCAGACGTAGAGATATATATAGAGGTTACCTCCAGCAGGAAGAGGGCAGGGATACAACACCAATGGGACCCTCTGAACGTGGCACTCAGACGTAAGATATATATAGAGGTTACCTCCAGCAGGAAGAGGGCAGGGATACAACACCAATGGGACCCTCTGAACGTGGCACTCAGACGTAAGATATATATAGAGGTTACCTCCAGCAGGAAGAGGGCAGGGATACAACACCAATGGGACCCTCTGAACGTGGCACTCAGACGTAGGATATATATAGAGGTTACCTCCAGCAGGAAGAGGGCAGGGATACAACACCAATGGGACCCTCTGAACGTGGCACTCAGACGTAAGATATATATAGAGGTTACCTCCAGCAGGAAGAGGGCAGGGATACAACACCAATGGGACCCTCTGAACGTGGCACTCAGACGTAAGATATATATAGAGGTTACCTCCAGCAGGAAGAGGGCAGGGATACAACACCAATGGGACCCTCTGAACGTGGCACTCAGACGTAAGATATATATAGAGGTTACCTCCAGCAGGAAGAGGGCAGGGATACAACACCAATGGGACCCTCTGAACGTGGCACTCAGACGTAAGATATATATAGAGGTTACCTCCAGCAGGAAGAGGGCAGGGATACAACACCAATGGGACCCTCTGAACGTGGCACTCAGACGTAAGATATATATAGAGGTTACCTCCAGCAGGAAGAGGGCAGGGATACAACACCAATGGGACCCTCTGAACGTGGCACTCAGACGTAGGATATATATAGAGGTTACCTCCAGCAGGAAGAGGGCAGGGATACAACACCAATGGGACCCTCTGAACGTGGCACTCAGACGTAAGATATATATAGAGGTTACCTCCAGCAGGAAGAGGGCAGGGATACAACACCAATGGGACCCTCTGAACGTGGCACTCAGACGTAAGATATATATAGAGGTTACCTCCAGCAGGAAGAGGGCAGGGATACAACACCAATGGGACCCTCTGAACGTGGCACTCAGACGTAGGATATATATAGAGGTTACCTCCAGCAGGAAGAGGGCAGGGATACAACACCAATGGGACCCTCTGAACGTGGCACTCAGACGTAGGATATATATAGAGGTTACCTCCAGCAGGAAGAGGGCAGGGATACAACACCAATGGGACCCTCTGAACGTGGCACTCAGACGTAAGATATATATAGAGGTTACCTCCAGCAGGAAGAGGGCAGGGATACAACACCAATGGGACCCTCTGAACGTGGCACTCAGACGTAAGATATATATAGAGGTTACCTCCAGCAGGAAGAGGGCAGGGATACAACACCAATGGGACCCTCTGAACGTGGCACTCAGACGTAAGATATATATAGAGGTTACCTCCAGCAGGAAGAGGGCAGGGATACAACACCAATGGGACCCTCTGAACGTGGCACTCAGACGTAAGATATATATAGAGGTTACCTCCAGCAGGAAGAGGGCAGGGATACAACACCAATGGGACCCTCTGAACGTGGCACTCAGACGTAAGATATATATAGAGGTTACCTCCAGCAGGAAGAGGGCAGGGATACAACACCAATGGGACCCTCTGAACGTGGCACTCAGACGTAAGATATATATAGAGGTTACCTCCAGCAGGAAGAGGGCAGGGATACAACACCAATGGGACCCTCTGAACGTGGCACTCAGACGTAAGATATATATAGAGGTTACCTCCAGCAGGAAGAGGGCAGGGATACAACACCAATGGGACCCTCTGAACGTGGCACTCAGACGTAAGATATATATAGAGGTTACCTCCAGCAGGAAGAGGGCAGGGATACAACACCAATGGGACCCTCTGAACGTGGCACTCAGACGTAAGATATATATAGAGGTTACCTCCAGCAGGAAGAGGGCAGGGATACAACACCAATGGGACCCTCTGAACGTGGCACTCAGACGTAAGATATATATAGAGGTTACCTCCAGCAGGAAGAGGGCAGGGATACAACACCAATGGGACCCTCTGAACGTGGCACTCAGACGTAAGATATATATAGAGGTTACCTCCAGCAGGAAGAGGGCAGGGATACAACACCAATGGGACCCTCTGAACGTGGCACTCAGACGTAGGATATATATAGAGGTTACCTCCAGCAGGAAGAGGGCAGGGATACAACACCAATGGGACCCTCTGAACGTGGCACTCAGACGTAAGATATATATAGAGGTTACCTCCAGCAGGAAGAGGGCAGGGATACAACACCAATGGGACCCTCTGAACGTGGCACTCAGACGTAAGATATATATAGAGGTTACCTCCAGCAGGAAGAGGGCAGGGATACAACACCAATGGGACCCTCTGAACGTGGCACTCAGACGTAAGATATATATAGAGGTTACCTCCAGCAGGAAGAGGGCAGGGATACAACACCAATGGGACCCTCTGAACGTGGCACTCAGACGTAGGATATATATAGAGGTTACCTCCAGCAGGAAGAGGGCAGGGATACAACACCAATGGGACCCTCTGAACGTGGCACTCAGACGTAGGATATATATAGAGGTTACCTCCAGCAGGAAGAGGGCAGGGATACAACACCAATGGGACCCTCTGAACGTGGCACTCAGACGTAAGATATATATAGAGGTTACCTCCAGCAGGAAGAGGGCAGGGATACAACACCAATGGGACCCTCTGAACGTGGCACTCAGACGTAAGATATATATAGAGGTTACCTCCAGCAGGAAGAGGGCAGGGATACAACACCAATGGGACCCTCTGAACGTGGCACTCAGACGTAAGATATATATAGAGGTTACCTCCAGCAGGAAGAGGGCAGAGATACAACACCAATGGGACCCTCTGAACGTGGCACTCAGACGTAAGATATATATAGAGGTTACCTCCAGCAGGAAGAGGGCAGGGATACAACACCAATGGGACCCTCTGAACGTGGCACTCAGACGTAAGATATATATAGAGGTTACCTCCAGCAGGAAGAGGGCAGGGATACAACACCAATGGGACCCTCTGAACGTGGCACTCAGACGTAAGATATATATAGAGGTTACCTCCAGCAGGAAGAGGGCAGGGATACAACACCAATGGGACCCTCTGAACGTGGCACTCAGACGTAAGATATATATAGAGGTTACCTCCAGCAGGAAGAGGGCAGGGATACAACACCAATGGGACCCTCTGAACGTGGCACTCAGACGTAAGATATATATAGAGGTTACCTCCAGCAGGAAGAGGGCAGGGATACAACACCAATGGGACCCTCTGAACGTGGCACTCAGACGTAAGATATATATAGAGGTTACCTCCAGCAGGAAGAGGGCAGGGATACAACACCAATGGGACCCTCTGAACGTGGCACTCAGACGTAAGATATATATAGAGGTTACCTCCAGCAGGAAGAGGGCAGGGATACAACACCAATGGGACCCTCTGAACGTGGCACTCAGACGTAAGATATATATAGAGGTTACCTCCAGCAGGAAGAGGGCAGGGATACAACACCAATGGGACCCTCTGAACGTGGCACTCAGACGTAAGATATATATAGAGGTTACCTCCAGCAGGAAGAGGGCAGGGATACAACACCAATGGGACCCTCTGAACGTGGCACTCAGACGTAAGATATATATAGAGGTTACCTCCAGCAGGAAGAGGGCAGGGATACAACACCAATGGGACCCTCTGAACGTGGCACTCAGACGTAAGATATATATAGAGGTTACCTCCAGCAGGAAGAGGGCAGGGATACAACACCAATGGGACCCTCTGAACGTGGCACTCAGACATAAGATATATATAGAGGTTACCTCCAGCAGGAAGAGGGCAGGGATACAACACCAATGGGACCCTCTGAACGTGGCACTCAGACGTAGGATATATATAGAGGTTACCTCCAGCAGGAAGAGGGCAGAGATACAACACCAATGGGACCCTCTGAACGTGGCACTCAGACGTAGGATATATATAGAGGTTACCTCCAGCAGGAAGAGGGCAGAGATACAACACCAATGGGACCCTCTGAACGTGGCACTCAGACGTAAGATATATATAGAGGTTACCTCCAGCAGGAAGAGGGCAGAGATACAACACCAATGGGACCCTCTGAACGTGGCACTCAGACGTAAGATATATATAGAGGTTACCTCCAGCAGGAAGAGGGCAGGGATACAACACCAATGGGACCCTCTGAACGTGGCACTCAGACGTAAGATATATATAGAGGTTACCTCCAGCAGGAAGAGGGCAGGGATACAACACCAATGGGACCCTCTGAACGTGGCACTCAGACGTAAGATATATATAGAGGTTACCTCCAGCAGGAAGAGGGCAGGGATACAACACCAATGGGACCCTCTGAACGTGGCACTCAGACGTAAGATATATATAGAGGTTACCTCCAGCAGGAAGAGGGCAGGGATACAACACCAATGGGACCCTCTGAACGTGGCACTCAGACGTAAGATATATATAGAGGTTACCTCCAGCAGGAAGAGGGCAGGGATACAACACCAATGGGACCCTCTGAACGTGGCACTCAGACGTAAGATATATATAGAGGTTACCTCCAGCAGGAAGAGGGCAGGGATACAACACCAATGGGACCCTCTGAACGTGGCACTCAGACGTAAGATATATATAGAGGTTACCTCCAGCAGGAAGAGGGCAGGGATACAACACCAATGGGACCCTCTGAACGTGGCACTCAGACGTAAGATATATATAGAGGTTACCTCCAGCAGGAAGAGGGCAGGGATACAACACCAATGGGACCCTCTGAACGTGGCACTCAGACGTAAGATATATATAGAGGTTACCTCCAGCAGGAAGAGGGCAGGGATACAACACCAATGGGACCCTCTGAACGTGGCACTCAGACGTAAGATATATATAGAGGTTACCTCCAGCAGGAAGAGGGCAGGGATACAACACCAATGGGACCCTCTGAACGTGGCACTCAGACGTAAGATATATATAGAGGTTACCTCCAGCAGGAAGAGGGCAGGGATACAACACCAATGGGACCCTCTGAACGTGGCACTCAGACGTAAGATATATATAGAGGTTACCTCCAGCAGGAAGAGGGCAGGGATACAACACCAATGGGACCCTCTGAACGTGGCACTCAGACGTAAGATATATATAGAGGTTACCTCCAGCAGGAAGAGGGCAGGGATACAACACCAATGGGACCCTCTGAACGTGGCACTCAGACGTAAGATATATATAGAGGTTACCTCCAGCAGGAAGAGGGCAGGGATACAACACCAATGGGACCCTCTGAACGTGGCACTCAGACGTAAGATATATATAGAGGTTACCTCCAGCAGGAAGAGGGCAGGGATACAACACCAATGGGACCCTCTGAACGTGGCACTCAGACGTAAGATATATATAGAGGTTACCTCCAGCAGGAAGAGGGCAGGGATACAACACCAATGGGACCCTCTGAACGTGGCACTCAGACGTAAGATATATATAGAGGTTACCTCCAGCAGGAAGAGGGCAGGGATACAACACCAATGGGACCCTCTGAACGTGGCACTCAGACGTAAGATATATATAGAGGTTACCTCCAGCAGGAAGAGGGCAGGGATACAACACCAATGGGACCCTCTGAACGTGGCACTCAGACGTAAGATATATATAGAGGTTACCTCCAGCAGGAAGAGGGCAGGGATACAACACCAATGGGACCCTCTGAACGTGGCACTCAGACGTAAGATATATATAGAGGTTACCTCCAGCAGGAAGAGGGCAGGGATACAACACCAATGGGACCCTCTGAACGTGGCACTCAGACGTAAGATATATATAGAGGTTACCTCCAGCAGGAAGAGGGCAGGGATACAACACCAATGGGACCCTCTGAACGTGGCACTCAGACGTAAGATATATATAGAGGTTACCTCCAGCAGGAAGAGGGCAGGGATACAACACCAATGGGACCCTCTGAACGTGGCACTCAGACGTAAGATATATATAGAGGTTACCTCCAGCAGGAAGAGGGCAGGGATACAACACCAATGGGACCCTCTGAACGTGGCACTCAGACGTAAGATATATATAGAGGTTACCTCCAGCAGGAAGAGGGCAGGGATACAACACCAATGGGACCCTCTGAACGTGGCACTCAGACGTAAGATATATATAGAGGTTACCTCCAGCAGGAAGAGGGCAGGGATACAACACCAATGGGACCCTCTGAACGTGGCACTCAGACGTAAGATATATATAGAGGTTACCTCCAGCAGGAAGAGGGCAGGGATACAACACCAATGGGACCCTCTGAACGTGGCACTCAGACGTAAGATATATATAGAGGTTACCTCCAGCAGGAAGAGGGCAGGGATACAACACCAATGGGACCCTCTGAACGTGGCACTCAGACGTAAGATATATATAGAGGTTACCTCCAGCAGGAAGAGGGCAGGGATACAACACCAATGGGACCCTCTGAACGTGGCACTCAGACGTAAGATATATATAGAGGTTACCTCCAGCAGGAAGAGGGCAGGGATACAACACCAATGGGACCCTCTGAACGTGGCACTCAGACGTAAGATATATATAGAGGTTACCTCCAGCAGGAAGAGGGCAGGGATACAACACCAATGGGACCCTCTGAACGTGGCACTCAGACGTAAGATATATATAGAGGTTACCTCCAGCAGGAAGAGGGCAGGGATACAACACCAATGGGACCCTCTGAACGTGGCACTCAGACGTAAGATATATATAGAGGTTACCTCCAGCAGGAAGAGGGCAGGGATACAACACCAATGGGACCCTCTGAACGTGGCACTCAGACGTAAGATATATATAGAGGTTACCTCCAGCAGGAAGAGGGCAGGGATACAACACCAATGGGACCCTCTGAACGTGGCACTCAGACGTAAGATATATATAGAGGTTACCTCCAGCAGGAAGAGGGCAGGGATACAACACCAATGGGACCCTCTGAACGTGGCACTCAGACGTAAGATATATATAGAGGTTACCTCCAGCAGGAAGAGGGCAGGGATACAACACCAATGGGACCCTCTGAACGTGGCACTCAGACGTAAGATATATATAGAGGTTACCTCCAGCAGGAAGAGGGCAGGGATACAACACCAATGGGACCCTCTGAACGTGGCACTCAGACGTAAGATATATATAGAGGTTACCTCCAGCAGGAAGAGGGCAGGGATACAACACCAATGGGACCCTCTGAACGTGGCACTCAGACGTAAGATATATATAGAGGTTACCTCCAGCAGGAAGAGGGCAGGGATACAACACCAATGGGACCCTCTGAACGTGGCACTCAGACGTAAGATATATATAGAGGTTACCTCCAGCAGGAAGAGGGCAGGGATACAACACCAATGGGACCCTCTGAACGTGGCACTCAGACGTAAGATATATATAGAGGTTACCTCCAGCAGGAAGAGGGCAGGGATACAACACCAATGGGACCCTCTGAACGTGGCACTCAGACGTAAGATATATATAGAGGTTACCTCCAGCAGGAAGAGGGCAGGGATACAACACCAATGGGACCCTCTGAACGTGGCACTCAGACGTAAGATATATATAGAGGTTACCTCCAGCAGGAAGAGGGCAGGGATACAACACCAATGGGACCCTCTGAACGTGGCACTCAGACGTAAGATATATATAGAGGTTACCTCCAGCAGGAAGAGGGCAGGGATACAACACCAATGGGACCCTCTGAACGTGGCACTCAGACGTAAGATATATATAGAGGTTACCTCCAGCAGGAAGAGGGCAGGGATACAACACCAATGGGACCCTCTGAACGTGGCACTCAGACGTAGGATATATATAGAGGTTACCTCCAGCAGGAAGAGGGCAGGGATACAACACCAATGGGACCCTCTGAACGTGGCACTCAGACGTAAGATATATATAGAGGTTACCTCCAGCAGGAAGAGGGCAGGGATACAACACCAATGGGACCCTCTGAACGTGGCACTCAGACGTAAGATATATATAGAGGTTACCTCCAGCAGGAAGAGGGCAGGGATACAACACCAATGGGACCCTCTGAACGTGGCACTCAGACGTAAGATATATATAGAGGTTACCTCCAGCAGGAAGAGGGCAGGGATACAACACCAATGGGACCCTCTGAACGTGGCACTCAGACGTAGGATATATATAGAGGTTACCTCCAGCAGGAAGAGGGCAGGGATACAACACCAATGGGACCCTCTGAACGTGGCACTCAGACGTAAGATATATATAGAGGTTACCTCCAGCAGGAAGAGGGCAGGGATACAACACCAATGGGACCCTCTGAACGTGGCACTCAGACGTAAGATATATATAGAGGTTACCTCCAGCAGGAAGAGGGCAGGGATACAACACCAATGGGACCCTCTGAACGTGGCACTCAGACGTAAGATATATATAGAGGTTACCTCCAGCAGGAAGAGGGCAGGGATACAACACCAATGGGACCCTCTGAACGTGGCACTCAGACGTAAGATATATATAGAGGTTACCTCCAGCAGGAAGAGGGCAGGGATACAACACCAATGGGACCCTCTGAACGTGGCACTCAGACGTAAGATATATATAGAGGTTACCTCCAGCAGGAAGAGGGCAGGGATACAACACCAATGGGACCCTCTGAACGTGGCACTCAGACGTAGGATATATATAGAGGTTACCTCCAGCAGGAAGAGGGCAGGGATACAACACCAATGGGACCCTCTGAACGTGGCACTCAGACGTAGGATATATATAGAGGTTACCTCCAGCAGGAAGAGGGCAGGGATACAACACCAATGGGACCCTCTGAACGTGGCACTCAGACGTAGGATATATATAGAGGTTACCTCCAGCAGGAAGAGGGCAGGGATACAACACCAATGGGACCCTCTGAACGTGGCACTCAGACGTAAGATATATATAGAGGTTACCTCCAGCAGGAAGAGGGCAGGGATACAACACCAATGGGACCCTCTGAACGTGGCACTCAGACGTAAGATATATATAGAGGTTACCTCCAGCAGGAAGAGGGCAGGGATACAACACCAATGGGACCCTCTGAACGTGGCACTCAGACGTAAGATATATATAGAGGTTACCTCCAGCAGGAAGAGGGCAGGGATACAACACCAATGGGACCCTCTGAACGTGGCACTCAGACGTAAGATATATATAGAGGTTACCTCCAGCAGGAAGAGGGCAGGGATACAACACCAATGGGACCCTCTGAACGTGGCACTCAGACGTAGGATATATATAGAGGTTACCTCCAGCAGGAAGAGGGCAGGGATACAACACCAATGGGACCCTCTGAACGTGGCACTCAGACGTAAGATATATATAGAGGTTACCTCCAGCAGGAAGAGGGCAGGGATACAACACCAATGGGACCCTCTGAACGTGGCACTCAGACGTAAGATATATATAGAGGTTACCTCCAGCAGGAAGAGGGCAGGGATACAACACCAATGGGACCCTCTGAACGTGGCACTCAGACGTAAGATATATATAGAGGTTACCTCCAGCAGGAAGAGGGCAGGGATACAACACCAATGGGACCCTCTGAACGTGGCACTCAGACGTAAGATATATATAGAGGTTACCTCCAGCAGGAAGAGGGCAGGGATACAACACCAATGGGACCCTCTGAACGTGGCACTCAGACGTAAGATATATATAGAGGTTACCTCCAGCAGGAAGAGGGCAGGGATACAACACCAATGGGACCCTCTGAACGTGGCACTCAGACGTAAGATATATATAGAGGTTACCTCCAGCAGGAAGAGGGCAGGGATACAACACCAATGGGACCCTCTGAACGTGGCACTCAGACGTAAGATATATATAGAGGTTACCTCCAGCAGGAAGAGGGCAGGGATACAACACCAATGGGACCCTCTGAACGTGGCACTCAGACGTAAGATATATATAGAGGTTACCTCCAGCAGGAAGAGGGCAGGGATACAACACCAATGGGACCCTCTGAACGTGGCACTCAGACGTAAGATATATATAGAGGTTACCTCCAGCAGGAAGAGGGCAGGGATACAACACCAATGGGACCCTCTGAACGTGGCACTCAGACGTAAGATATATATAGAGGTTACCTCCAGCAGGAAGAGGGCAGGGATACAACACCAATGGGACCCTCTGAACGTGGCACTCAGACGTAAGATATATATAGAGGTTACCTCCAGCAGGAAGAGGGCAGGGATACAACACCAATGGGACCCTCTGAACGTGGCACTCAGACGTAAGATATATATAGAGGTTACCTCCAGCAGGAAGAGGGCAGGGATACAACACCAATGGGACCCTCTGAACGTGGCACTCAGACGTAAGATATATATAGAGGTTACCTCCAGCAGGAAGAGGGCAGGGATACAACACCAATGGGACCCTCTGAACGTGGCACTCAGACGTAAGATATATATAGAGGTTACCTCCAGCAGGAAGAGGGCAGGGATACAACACCAATGGGACCCTCTGAACGTGGCACTCAGACGTAAGATATATATAGAGGTTACCTCCAGCAGGAAGAGGGCAGGGATACAACACCAATGGGACCCTCTGAACGTGGCACTCAGACGTAAGATATATATAGAGGTTACCTCCAGCAGGAAGAGGGCAGGGATACAACACCAATGGGACCCTCTGAACGTGGCACTCAGACGTAAGATATATATAGAGGTTACCTCCAGCAGGAAGAGGGCAGGGATACAACACCAATGGGACCCTCTGAACGTGGCACTCAGACGTAAGATATATATAGAGGTTACCTCCAGCAGGAAGAGGGCAGGGATACAACACCAATGGGACCCTCTGAACGTGGCACTCAGACGTAAGATATATATAGAGGTTACCTCCAGCAGGAAGAGGGCAGGGATACAACACCAATGGGACCCTCTGAACGTGGCACTCAGACGTAAGATATATATAGAGGTTACCTCCAGCAGGAAGAGGGCAGGGATACAACACCAATGGGACCCTCTGAACGTGGCACTCAGACGTAAGATATATATAGAGGTTACCTCCAGCAGGAAGAGGGCAGGGATACAACACCAATGGGACCCTCTGAACGTGGCACTCAGACGTAAGATATATATAGAGGTTACCTCCAGCAGGAAGAGGGCAGGGATACAACACCAATGGGACCCTCTGAACGTGGCACTCAGACGTAAGATATATATAGAGGTTA
Source organism: Calotriton arnoldi (assembly GCA_963921515.1). Lineage (NCBI taxonomy): Eukaryota > Metazoa > Chordata > Amphibia > Caudata > Salamandridae > Calotriton > Calotriton arnoldi. The sequence goes on from CAWUFW010000739.1 coordinate 198,591, forward strand.
CCTCCAGCAGGAAGAGGGCAGGGATACAACACCAATGGGACCCTCTGAACGTGGCACTCAGACGTAAGATATATATAGAGGTTACCTCCAGCAGGAAGAGGGCAGGGATACAACACCAATGGGACCCTCTGAACGTGGCACTCAGACGTAAGATATATATAGAGGTTACCTCCAGCAGGAAGAGGGCAGGGATACAACACCAATGGGACCCTCTGAACGTGGCACTCAGACGTAAGATATATATAGAGGTTACCTCCAGCAGGAAGAGGGCAGGGATACAACACCAATGGGACCCTCTGAACGTGGCACTCAGACGTAGGATATATATAGAGGTTACCTCCAGCAGGAAGAGGGCAGGGATACAACACCAATGGGACCCTCTGAACGTGGCACTCAGACGTAAGATATATATAGAGGTTACCTCCAGCAGGAAGAGGGCAGGGATACAACACCAATGGGACCCTCTGAACGTGGCACTCAGACGTAAGATATATATAGAGGTTACCTCCAGCAGGAAGAGGGCAGGGATACAACACCAATGGGACCCTCTGAACGTGGCACTCAGACGTAAGATATATATAGAGGTTACCTCCAGCAGGAAGAGGGCAGGGATACAACACCAATGGGACCCTCTGAACGTGGCACTCAGACGTAGGATATATATAGAGGTTACCTCCAGCAGGAAGAGGGCAGGGATACAACACCAATGGGACCCTCTGAACGTGGCACTCAGACGTAAGATATATATAGAGGTTACCTCCAGCAGGAAGAGGGCAGGGATACAACACCAATGGGACCCTCTGAACGTGGCACTCAGACGTAAGATATATATAGAGGTTACCTCCAGCAGGAAGAGGGCAGGGATACAACACCAATGGGACCCTCTGAACGTGGCACTCAGACGTAAGATATATATAGAGGTTACCTCCAGCAGGAAGAGGGCAGGGATACAACACCAATGGGACCCTCTGAACGTGGCACTCAGACGTAAGATATATATAGAGGTTACCTCCAGCAGGAAGAGGGCAGGGATACAACACCAATGGGACCCTCTGAACGTGGCACTCAGACGTAAGATATATATAGAGGTTACCTCCAGCAGGAAGAGGGCAGGGATACAACACCAATGGGACCCTCTGAACGTGGCACTCAGACGTAAGATATATATAGAGGTTACCTCCAGCAGGAAGAGGGCAGGGATACAACACCAATGGGACCCTCTGAACGTGGCACTCAGACGTAAGATATATATAGAGGTTACCTCCAGCAGGAAGAGGGCAGGGATACAACACCAATGGGACCCTCTGAACGTGGCACTCAGACGTAGGATATATATAGAGGTTACCTCCAGCAGGAAGAGGGCAGGGATACAACACCAATGGGACCCTCTGAACGTGGCACTCAGACGTAGGATATATATAGAGGTTACCTCCAGCAGGAAGAGGGCAGGGATACAACACCAATGGGACCCTCTGAACGTGGCACTCAGACGTAGGATATATATAGAGGTTACCTCCAGCAGGAAGAGGGCAGGGATACAACACCAATGGGACCCTCTGAACGTGGCACTCAGACGTAAGATATATATAGAGGTTACCTCCAGCAGGAAGAGGGCAGGGATACAACACCAATGGGACCCTCTGAACGTGGCACTCAGACGTAGGATATATATAGAGGTTACCTCCAGCAGGAAGAGGGCAGGGATACAACACCAATGGGACCCTCTGAACGTGGCACTCAGACGTAAGATATATATAGAGGTTACCTCCAGCAGGAAGAGGGCAGGGATACAACACCAATGGGACCCTCTGAACGTGGCACTCAGACGTAGGATATATATAGAGGTTACCTCCAGCAGGAAGAGGGCAGGGATACAACACCAATGGGACCCTCTGAACGTGGCACTCAGACGTAAGATATATATAGAGGTTACCTCCAGCAGGAAGAGGGCAGGGATACAACACCAATGGGACCCTCTGAACGTGGCACTCAGACGTAGGATATATATAGAGGTTACCTCCAGCAGGAAGAGGGCAGGGATACAACACCAATGGGACCCTCTGAACGTGGCACTCAGACGTAAGATATATATAGAGGTTACCTCCAGCAGGAAGAGGGCAGGGATACAACACCAATGGGACCCTCTGAACGTGGCACTCAGACGTAAGATATATATAGAGGTTACCTCCAGCAGGAAGAGGGCAGGGATACAACACCAATGGGACCCTCTGAACGTGGCACTCAGACGTAGGATATATATAGAGGTTACCTCCAGCAGGAAGAGGGCAGGGATACAACACCAATGGGACCCTCTGAACGTGGCACTCAGACGTAGGATATATATAGAGGTTACCTCCAGCAGGAAGAGGGCAGGGATACAACACCAATGGGACCCTCTGAACGTGGCACTCAGACGTAAGATATATATAGAGGTTACCTCCAGCAGGAAGAGGGCAGGGATACAACACCAATGGGACCCTCTGAACGTGGCACTCAGACGTAAGATATATATAGAGGTTACCTCCAGCAGGAAGAGGGCAGGGATACAACACCAATGGGACCCTCTGAACGTGGCACTCAGACGTAAGATATATATAGAGGTTACCTCCAGCAGGAAGAGGGCAGGGATACAACACCAATGGGACCCTCTGAACGTGGCACTCAGACGTAAGATATATATAGAGGTTACCTCCAGCAGGAAGAGGGCAGGGATACAACACCAATGGGACCCTCTGAACGTGGCACTCAGACGTAGGATATATATAGAGGTTACCTCCAGCAGGAAGAGGGCAGGGATACAACACCAATGGGACCCTCTGAACGTGGCACTCAGACGTAAGATATATATAGAGGTTACCTCCAGCAGGAAGAGGGCAGGGATACAACACCAATGGGACCTCTGAACGTGGCACTCAGACGTAGGATATATATAGAGGTTACCTCCAGCAGGAAGAGGGCAGGGATACAACACCAATGGGACCCTCTGAACGTGGCACTCAGACGTAGGATATATATAGAGGTTACCTCCAGCAGGAAGAGGGCCGGGATACAACACCAATGGGACCCTCTGAACGTGGCACTCAGACGTAGGATATATATAGAGGTTACCTCCAGCAGGAAGAGGGCAGAGATACAACACCAATGGGACCCTCTGAACGTGGCACTCAGACGTAGGATATATATAGAGGTTACCTCCAGCAGGAAGAGGGCAGAGATACAACACCAATGGGACCCTCTGAACGTGGCACTCAGACGTAGGATATATATAGAGGTTACCTCCAGCAGGAAGAGGGCAGAGATACAACACCAATGGGACCCTCTGAACGTGGCACTCAGACGTAGGATATATATAGAGGTTACCTCCAGCAGGAAGAGGGCAGGGATACAACACCAATGGGACCTCTGAACGTGGCACTCAGACGTAAGATATATATAGAGGTTACCTCCAGCAGGAAGAGGGCAGGGATACAACACCAATGGGACCCTCTGAACGTGGCACTCAGACGTAAGATATATATAGAGGTTACCTCCAGCAGGAAGAGGGCAGGGATACAACACCAATGGGACCCTCTGAACGTGGCACTCAGACGTAAGATATATATAGAGGTTACCTCCAGCAGGAAGAGGGCAGGGATACAACACCAATGGGACCCTCTGAACGTGGCACTCAGACGTAGGATATATATAGAGGTTACCTCCAGCAGGAAGAGGGCAGGGATACAACACCAATGGGACCCTCTGAACGTGGCACTCAGACGTAAGATATATATAGAGGTTACCTCCAGCAGGAAGAGGGCAGAGATACAACACCAATGGGACCCTCTGAACGTGGCACTCAGACGTAGGATATATATAGAGGTTACCTCCAGCAGGAAGAGGGCAGGGATACAACACCAATGGGACCCTCTGAACGTGGCACTCAGACGTAAGATATATATAGAGGTTACCTCCAGCAGGAAGAGGGCAGGGATACAACACCAATGGGACCCTCTGAACGTGGCACTCAGACGTAAGATATATATAGAGGTTACCTCCAGCAGGAAGAGGGCAGGGATACAACACCAATGGGACCCTCTGAACGTGGCACTCAGACGTAGGATATATATAGAGGTTACCTCCAGCAGGAAGAGGGCAGGGATACAACACCAATGGGACCCTCTGAACGTGGCACTCAGACGTAAGATATATATAGAGGTTACCTCCAGCAGGAAGAGGGCAGGGATACAACACCAATGGGACCCTCTGAACGTGGCACTCAGACGTAAGATATATATAGAGGTTACCTCCAGCAGGAAGAGGGCAGGGATACAACACCAATGGGACCCTCTGAACGTGGCACTCAGACGTAAGATATATATAGAGGTTACCTCCAGCAGGAAGAGGGCAGGGATACAACACCAATGGGACCCTCTGAACGTGGCACTCAGACGTAAGATATATATAGAGGTTACCTCCAGCAGGAAGAGGGCAGGGATACAACACCAATGGGACCCTCTGAACGTGGCACTCAGACGTAAGATATATATAGAGGTTACCTCCAGCAGGAAGAGGGCAGGGATACAACACCAATGGGACCTCTGAACGTGGCACTCAGACGTAAGATATATATAGAGGTTACCTCCAGCAGGAAGAGGGCAGGGATACAACACCAATGGGACCCTCTGAACGTGGCACTCAGACGTAAGATATATATAGAGGTTACCTCCAGCAGGAAGAGGGCAGGGATACAACACCAATGGGACCCTCTGAACGTGGCACTCAGACGTAAGATATATATAGAGGTTACCTCCAGCAGGAAGAGGGCAGGGATACAACACCAATGGGACCCTCTGAACGTGGCACTCAGACGTAGGATATATATAGAGGTTACCTCCAGCAGGAAGAGGGCAGGGATACAACACCAATGGGACCCTCTGAACGTGGCACTCAGACGTAAGATATATATAGAGGTTACCTCCAGCAGGAAGAGGGCAGGGATACAACACCAATGGGACCCTCTGAACGTGGCACTCAGACGTAAGATATATATAGAGGTTACCTCCAGCAGGAAGAGGGCAGGGATACAACACCAATGGGACCCTCTGAACGTGGCACTCAGACGTAAGATATATATAGAGGTTACCTCCAGCAGGAAGAGGGCAGGGATACAACACCAATGGGACCCTCTGAACGTGGCACTCAGACGTAAGATATATATAGAGGTTACCTCCAGCAGGAAGAGGGCAGGGATACAACACCAATGGGACCCTCTGAACGTGGCACTCAGACGTAGGATATATATAGAGGTTACCTCCAGCAGGAAGAGGGCAGGGATACAACACCAATGGGACCCTCTGAACGTGGCACTCAGACGTAAGATATATATAGAGGTTACCTCCAGCAGGAAGAGGGCAGGGATACAACACCAATGGGACCCTCTGAACGTGGCACTCAGACGTAAGATATATATAGAGGTTACCTCCAGCAGGAAGAGGGCAGGGATACAACACCAATGGGACCCTCTGAACGTGGCACTCAGACGTAAGATATATATAGAGGTTACCTCCAGCAGGAAGAGGGCAGGGATACAACACCAATGGGACCCTCTGAACGTGGCACTCAGACGTAAGATATATATAGAGGTTACCTCCAGCAGGAAGAGGGCAGGGATACAACACCAATGGGACCCTCTGAACGTGGCACTCAGACGTAAGATATATATAGAGGTTACCTCCAGCAGGAAGAGGGCAGGGATACAACACCAATGGGACCCTCTGAACGTGGCACTCAGACGTAAGATATATATAGAGGTTACCTCCAGCAGGAAGAGGGCAGGGATACAACACCAATGGGACCCTCTGAACGTGGCACTCAGACGTAAGATATATATAGAGGTTACCTCCAGCAGGAAGAGGGCAGGGATACAACACCAATGGGACCCTCTGAACGTGGCACTCAGACGTAAGATATATATAGAGGTTACCTCCAGCAGGAAGAGGGCAGGGATACAACACCAATGGGACCCTCTGAACGTGGCACTCAGACGTAAGATATATATAGAGGTTACCTCCAGCAGGAAGAGGGCAGGGATACAACACCAATGGGACCCTCTGAACGTGGCACTCAGACGTAAGATATATATAGAGGTTACCTCCAGCAGGAAGAGGGCAGGGATACAACACCAATGGGACCCTCTGAACGTGGCACTCAGACGTAAGATATATATAGAGGTTACCTCCAGCAGGAAGAGGGCAGGGATACAACACCAATGGGACCCTCTGAACGTGGCACTCAGACGTAAGATATATATAGAGGTTACCTCCAGCAGGAAGAGGGCAGGGATACAACACCAATGGGACCCTCTGAACGTGGCACTCAGACGTAAGATATATATAGAGGTTACCTCCAGCAGGAAGAGGGCAGGGATACAACACCAATGGGACCCTCTGAACGTGGCACTCAGACGTAGGATATATATAGAGGTTACCTCCAGCAGGAAGAGGGCAGGGATACAACACCAATGGGACCCTCTGAACGTGGCACTCAGACGTAAGATATATATAGAGGTTACCTCCAGCAGGAAGAGGGCAGGGATACAACACCAATGGGACCCTCTGAACGTGGCACTCAGACGTAAGATATATATAGAGGTTACCTCCAGCAGGAAGAGGGCAGGGACACAACACCAATGGGACCCTCTGAACGTGGCACTCAGACGTAGGATATATATAGAGGTTACCTCCAGCAGGAAGAGGGCAGGGACACAACACCAATGGGACCCTCTGAACGTGGCACTCAGACGTAAGATATATATAGAGGTTACCTCCAGCAGGAAGAGGGCAGGGATACAACACCATTGGGACCCTCTGAACGTGGCACTCAGACGTAAGATACATATAGAGGTTACCTCCAGCAGGAAGAGGGCAGGGATACAACACCAATGGGGCCCTCTGAACGTGGCACTCAGACGTAGGATATATATAGAGGTTACCTCCAGCAGGAAGAGGGCAGGGACACAACACCAATGGGACCCTCTGAACGTGGCACTCAGACATAAGATATATATAGAGGTTACCTCCAGCAGGAAGAGGGCAGGGATACAACACCAATGGGACCCTCTGAACGTGGCACTCAGACGTAAGATACATATAGAGGTTACCTCCAGCAGGAAGAGGGCAGGGACACAACACCAATGGGACCTCTGAACGTTTCACCCAGACGTAGAGATATATAGAGGTTACCTCCAGTAGGAAGAGGGCAGGGACACAACACCAATGGGACCCTCTGAACGTGGCACTCAGACGTAGGATATATATAGAGGTTACCTCCAGCAGGAAGAGGGCAGGGATACAACACCAATGGGACCCTCTGAACATGGCACTCAGACGTAAGATATATATAGAGGTTACCTCCAGCAGGAAGAGGGCAGGGATACAACACCAATGGGACCCTCTGAACGTGGCACTCAGACGTAGGATATATATAGAGGTTACCTCCAGCAGGAAGAGGGCAGGGATACAACACCAATGGGACCCTCTGAACGTGGCACTCAGACGTAGGATATATATAGAGGTTACCTCCAGCAGGAAGAGGGCAGGGATACAACACCAATGGGACCCTCTGAACGTGGCACTCAGACGTAGGATATATATAGAGGTTACCTCCAGCAGGAAGAGGGCAGGGATACAACACCAATGGGACCCTCTGAACGTGGCACTCAGACGTAGGATATATATAGAGGTTACCTCCAGCAGGAAGAGGGCAGGGATACAACACCAATGGGACCCTCTGGAACGTGGCACTCAGACGTAAGATATATATAGAGGTTACCTCCAGCAGGAAGAGGGCAGGATACAACACCAATGGGACCCTCTGAACGTGGCACTCAGACGTAAGATATATAAAGAGGTTACCTCCAGCAGGAAGAGGGTAGTGATACAACACCAATGGGATACACTGTTGTTATCCGCAGCCAAAACGAACAGCAAACTGTTCTGGCGGCTGTATCAGACATGATGCACTTGAGTCTCGTAGCAACTCTGATTAGTTGTCACATCACCCGTGGGTCATGGGAAGCACATTTTACTAGTATCTTTGCTGCCACTCAGGCTTGGAGTGATTTCCCTATGCGGACCAATTTTAGGGAGATCTTGGTAACGCCGAGTGAGGTAGAAGATGCCATAGGCCAGAGTATTGGATGTAAGGCCCCTTGTCCGGATGGACTACCAATCGATCTCATAAAGTACAGTCCTGATTTCTGGGCACTTCTACTGGTGAATGTTTTTAATGGTCTTGCCCACGGACAACCTCCATCATAGTACCCATTTTTAGGTCTCGCCTGAGCCAGCGCATGCGCTGCGCTGGCGAGACTTTTAGTAAGTGGGCTTCAAAAAGCCGACCACAGCTTTTTGTGTGGCCTAGAGCGTGCGGTTACGTGCACAGTTACGAGCACAGGCGCCATCTGGCTTTCCTGTCTCGTCATGGCTCATTAAGTGCATCTCTCGCGAGCACCCTTACAGCCCGCGATCGCAATCACTTTCACTTTCGCGGCCGCGTCACTTTCACGGCCGCGCGGCCAATGCTTCTTTTTTTTTTTTTACTTTTAGCGCGAGGCGCGTGCACGCACGCACCACTTGCGTGCTTGTTTGTATTTTTGATAAGGCGGTCATTCTTTTTACCATTGCGTGGTTCATAAAAGCGCAGCTTTTGCATCTCGTGTTTTTAAGTTAGCGAACCCGATTTCCAATTTAAATTTTCTATTATTGTATTAGGCTCCAAAATCACCAGCGGCTGCACTCCGTTATCGAACCTCATCCTCATAGCAGAAAGCCCTTCCGTTCCATCAAGGTTGCGCCGGAAGTGACCATACCTCGGACCTGCTGAACATGGCGGCCGTGAAATAGCTCAGCAGAGGATGTAAACAAAATATATCTATAGGCTTGGCCTACCTCCGGCATGAAGCAAGCGGCTCCAAGGGCAGTGCGGAGCCGAACAAGCAGTCGGGGCCCGATGTCCACCGCCCCGGACCTGCATTGAGGAGGCGGACGCTCCAACCGGCGCTGCAGCGCTGCAGAGAGGTAAGCGCTACTACACCTGTCACCACACAATTAAACAAAGTCATTTAAACAATCAAAGACATTTCGCGTACGAGGGGACTCTGCCTGCACAGACAGCTATATTTGAAGCACAGCCCCAGGGCAAGTATGCTCTCCCTGCACAGCTGTGGTATTAACATCTCTACCACCTGTCCATACTTATTTTCTGAACTCTCGCATATTACTCTTCTTATCAGGTGATCGCTTAGTGTGCTCCCACAGCCCAGTATGTGCCAGCCTAGATGCGGACGTTCCTGCAGATGGCCTGGAACCAGAGGGAGGGCAGTGGCAATGCTTCAGACTGGTATGCAGCCACAGCTATCCTTTGAGCTCCAACTCGGGAGGTTTCCTAGACAGCACTTCACTTTCATAAGTTATTTTTAAAATCCAAATGTTTATCTTTCTTTTTCTTTTTTGCTTCCTATAAGATGTGTTTTGGTGATTCGCTACGTTCAGCGTTTTATTATTAATCTTGCTTTTGTACCGAACACACAAAGTTGTTTTTAATTTATACGTAAAGGGTAGGGTGGTGAATTTTGCATTATCACTTCTCAAGACTCTTCACGTGCGAGCAGACAATATAAAACGGCCTGGTTCGTTTCTGAGTTTTCATTCTATAATTCTCTCCTCTAAACAGCCCCCCCCCCCAGGGATTTTGCAGCATCAAAATTGAGATTTTGAGGCCAACGTTGATTTATTTTGCGGCAACTTTTTAGTATTTTATTTTACCAGTATTCCTTGCTTGCCAACACCTCACTGGCTTCTGCCATTAACTTACCCTGCCCTCACTATCTTCAGCCATCACCATTTTCAGCGATCACATCTCTGCCAACTGCCTGCTCTGGTATTCTTTCTCTGCTACCATCCTCCTGTTATTAGCTTTATTCGTAAAGAGTTTGGTCACCACCCCCCCTCCTCTTCCATGGCCCTTCCTTCCCTCCCTCTCCTCTTCCATGGCCCTTCCTTCCTTCCCTCCCTCTCCTCTTCCATGGCCCTTCCTTCCTTCCCTCCCTCTCCTCTTCCATGGCCCTTCCTTCCCTCCCTCTCCTCTTCCATGGCCCTTCCTTCCTCTCCCTCCCTCTCCTCTTCCATGGCCCTTCCTTCCTTCCCTCCCTCTCCTCTTCCATGGCCCTTCCTTCCTTCCCTCCCTCTCTCTTCCATGGCCCTTCCTTCCCTCCCTCTCCTCTTCCATGGCCCTTCCTTCCTTCCCTCCTCTCTCCTCTTCCATGGCCCTTCCTTCCTTCCCTCCCTCTCCTCTTCCATGGCCCTTCATTCCCTCCCTCTCCTCTTCCATGGCCCTTCCTTCCCTCCCTCTCCTCTTCCATGGCCCTTCCTTCCTTCCTTCCCTTCCTCTTCCATGGCCCTTCCTTCCTTCCCTCCCTCTCCTCTTCCATGGCCCTTCCTTCCCTCCCTCTCCTCTTCCATTGCCCTTCCTTCCCTCCCTCTCCTCTTCCATGGCCCTTCCTTCCTTCCTTCCCTCCCTCTCCTCTTCCATGGCCCTTCCTTCCTTCCCTCCCTCTCTCTCTTCCATGGCCCTTCCTTCCTCCCTCTCCTCTTCCATGGCCCTTCCTTCCTTCCCTCCCTCCTCTTCCATGGCCCTTCCTTCCTTCCCCTCCCTCTCCTCTTCCATGGCCCATCCTTCCCTCCTCTCCTCTTCCATGGCCCTTCCTTCCTTCCCTCCCTCTCCTCTTCCATGGCCCTTCCTTCCCTCCCTCCCTCTCCCTCTTCCATGGCCCTTCCTTCCCTCCCTCTCCTCTTCCATGGCCCTTCCTTCCTTCCCTCCCTCTCCTCTTCCATGGCCCTTTCCTTCCTCCCTCTCCTCTTCCATGGCCCTTCCTTCCCTCCCTCTCCTCTTCCATGGCCCTTCCTTCCTTCCCTCCCTCTCCTATTCCATGGCCTTCCTTCCTTCCCTCTCCTCGTCCATGGCCCTTAGTTCCTTCCCTCCCTCTCCTCTTCCATGGCCCTTAGTTCCTTCCCTCCCTCTCCTCTTCCATGGCCCGTCCTTCCCTCCCTCTCCTCTTCCATGGCCCTTCCTTCCTTCCCTCCCTCTCCTCTTCCATGGCCCTTCCTTCCTTCCCTCCCTCTCCTCTTCCATGGCCCTTCCTTCCTTCCCTTCCCTCCCTCTCCTCTTCCATGGCCCTTCCTTCCCTCCTCTCTCTCTTCCATGGCCCTTCCTTCCTTCCCTCCCTCTCTCCTCTTCCATGGCCCTTCCTTCCCTCCCTCTCCTCTTCCATGGCCCTTCCTTCCTTCCCTCCCTCTCCTCTTCCATGGCCCTTCCTTCCCTCCCTCTCTCTCTTCCATGGCCCTTCCTTCCCTCCCTCTCCTCTTCCATGGCCCTTCCTTCCTTCCCTCCCTCTCTCTTCCATGGCCCTTCCTTCCTCCCTCTCCTCTTCCATGGCCCTTCCTTCCTTCCCTCCCTCTCCTCTTCCATGGCCCTTCCTTCTCTCCCTCCCTCTCCTCTTCCATGGCCCTTCCTTCCCTCCCTCTCCTCTTCCATGGCCCTTCCTTCCCTCCCTCTCCTCTTCCATGGCCCTTCCTTCCCTCCCTCTCCTCTTCCATGGCCCTTCCTTCCTTCCCTCCCTCTCCTCTTCCATGGCCCTTCCTTCCCTCCCTCTCCTCTTCCATGGCCCTTCCTTCCTCCCTCTCCTCTTCCATGGCCCTTCCTTCCCTCCCCTCCTCTTCCATGGCCCTTCCTTCCCTCCCTCCCTCTTCCATGGCCCTTCCTTCCTTCCCTCCCTCTCCTCTTCCATGGCCCTTCCTTCCCTCCCCTCTCCTCTTCCATGGCCCTTCCTTCCTTCCCTCCCTCTCCTCTTCCATGGCCCTTCCTTCCTTCCCTCCCTCTCCTCTTCCATGGCCCTTCCTTCCCTCCCTCTCCTCTTCCATGGCCCTTCCTTCCTTCCTTCCCTCCCTCTCCTCTTCCATGGCCCTTCCTTCCTTCCCTCCCTCTCCTCTTCCATGGCCCTTCCTTCCTTCCCTCCCTCTCCTCTTCCATGGCCCTTCCTTCCTTCCTCCTCTCTCCTCTTCCATGGCCCTTCCTTCCTTCCCTCCCTCTCCTCTTCCATGGCCCTTCCTTCCTTCCCTCCCTCTCCTCTTCCATGGCCCTTCCTTCCCTCCCTCTCCTCTTCCATGGCCCTTCCTTCCTTCCCTCCCTCTCCTTCCATGGCCCTTCCTTCCTTCCCTCCCTCTCCTCTTCCATGGCCCTTCCTTCCTTCCCTCCCTCCTCTTCCATGGCCCTTCCTTCCCTCCCTCTCCTCTTCCATGGCCCTTCCTTCCCTCCCTCTCCTCTTCCATGGCCCTTCCTTCCTCCCTCTCCTCTTCCATGGCCCCTTCCTTCCTCCCTCTCCTCTTCCAGGGCCCTTCCTTCCCTCCCTCTCCTCTTCCATGGCCCTTCCTTCCTTCCCTCCCTCTCCTCTTCCTCAGCCATCATCCTCTCACTCCCCTGTTGCCACACTCGTTGAACTCTGTTATACAACTTTGGAAGGCCATGTAAGCACTTCTACACGGAATAAGTTTGCACATTTTGTGGCAGCTTTTCTTATACTGCATGCAGTGTGTCTTCTGCTGTGTGCAATACATTTCATTTTCTAAACTTTGGCAGCCTTTGTGTGATACACTATTTGAAATCCTGACATACATTCACAGTGCTTTCTGTTGCAGGCTGGACCCTCATAGCACTATAAATACACAATACTATTCCCCAGCCTGCCAACCGGGATTCAAGTCTGTGACCCTTTGGATACACACACAAAATTCTGAAGTCATTGCATTACCAACTGAGCTTTTCTAGCAAAGCCATGTATTTCCCATCTATAAGCGTAACTCGCATTTATTTGTCATTTAATACATGTGCCTTAGATGTTATATGCTGTTACTTGTAGGTAAAAGGCCAACAAAATAGATTCTGATTATGGCAAGATCAATTACAAGTTGTGAGAATAACGCTTCCTCTTATTGTGTAATATGCGCTTTCTGCTAACATCATATAACTGCTTCTACACGTGTGTACACATAAGAAGGCAACATACACATACTGCTGCAAACTACTGATTACGGTCTATTATTAGCGGAGAGAAGGGTATACTTCTAGCAGCTGAGAGTGTTAGCTATCCACGGTAAGATTAGAGAACAAGCATTTGCCACGCAATAGGTCTCGCATTTACGCGAGTTTAAGCTATTGGCATTGTAAATGACAATGCCTTTTATTTATGTTTTAAAAACAAAAATAAAAGGCATTATTTGCAATGCCAATAGCTCAAACTCGCGTAAATGCGAGACCTATTGCATTGCAAATGCTTGTTAAAAAGGGCGATGGTTCACAGTCGAGATTCTTGGAAGCGTCTTCTGCCATAGGAGTAGGGAGCGGGCAGAGGAGAAGTCTCTTCTGCACCCTTGCCAATATGGATTCAGGAATCGAGTTGGTAAATTGAGCAATGTTTAAACTTGTGCCTGATTATTAGGAAATATACCATAGCGAAGCAATCTCCCTTATATTTAGCGTTTATGGATCTGACCTCAGCGTTTGATTCCGTCGATCGCTCGAAGCTGTGGTCCACTCTTTTGTCTTACAGGATGGATGAAGCACTTGTGCACTTATTAGCGTATTTGCACACGATATGAAGGCCCGAGCTAGAATAAACTCCGATGGGAGGTCACAAAAGACATATGAGTTTTTCAAGGAGTGAGACAAGGATGTGTTTTAGCCCCACTTTTATTTCTTTTATATATTAAGAGTTTACATCCTTTTTTAACGAATATCACAACAGATGTCCCAAAAATTAAAGGTTTCGCACTACCCTGACGCTGTGCTAATGGCATGGTCACCAAGAGCCCTGCTCCTCCTAGTCCAGGGTTTTGTGGATTTTATGGGTGCATTAGATATGCCGACCAATTTGACAAAATCTTGCATCATGGCCTGCAGTCCAAAGAAATGTCGGTTGCCCAATGCCACCCTTACAGTTGGCAATAATAGCCTGAAATGCACCAGCACTTCTTCATATCTAGGATTAACTTTTGCTGCCACGTGCTTGTTTCCGGTCCAGGGAAGACATGCCTTGGCAGTTCGGGCTGGACTGTTCCCATGAGGCACAGGGTCAGACTGATTTGCATATGGCCATGTCTGAACTGGGTTGGCGGAGTGAGCTAAAGAATGATGATGGATTAAACCCAGATCAGTTGGACTGGGGGTGAGTGCTTGCAATGTTCAACACTCCGTCCATCATCCCCTTTGGTTTTGCTATGTTCGCCCTAAGTTGGCAGGGTATGCCCAGACGTGGGTCCCTTGCCACTGGATTCAAGATAGCCTGGCTGATGACGGCTGTAAGCCAGAAACCGGTCCCAGGATGCTTGTTTCCCGTCCAGGGAAGACATGGCTTGGCAGTTCGGGCTGGACTGTTCCCATGAGGCACAGGGTCAGACTGATTTGCATATGGCCATGTCTGAACTGGGTTGGCGGAGTGAGCTAAAGAATGATGATGGATTAAACCCAGATCAGTTGACTGGGGGTGAGTGCTTGCAATGTTCAACACTCCGTCCATCATCCCCTTTGGTTTTGCTACGTGATCTTGGGCTCCGCACTTTGCACACTGTAGGACCAAGTTAACAAAAGCCTACTGGCACTTTATTTAGCCTACCACAGTCTAGGGGTGGGGGTGCAGTTGTGTCTCTTTTGCAAATCTATACATCACAGTGTATTTCCAACAGAAACATATGGAGCAGAGGTATGGGGCATCTATAAATGGAACACCCTCCACTCTGAAGAAAATAGGTTTTGTAGAAAGGCCCTGGCGACCCCCATCTCTTCCTCACACTTAATATGTCATAAAGAATTGGACATCCCATGTATGGAAGATGACATTAGAGCCCGCCCTCCTTTACTATGGTTAGCAGTATGGAAAAACAAGGAGGCGACTCTTATAAGAGATATCCTCAGGTGTCACGAAGGCTCTGAGATTCCCTGGATAGCCTGTGTGGAATCGAGCCTGCGTAAGAGTGGTTTTCAGAATGTTTTTAGGACCCTAAGGGAAACCTTAGCATTAATAAAATGCAGTTACAGAAAGCTCTGTCCAATCTGGGCGATCCTGAAGGAATGACCATAGAGAGGGGGAAGACGAGCGTGGTTAGATACTTGAACTTCGTAACAGTCAGCCCGACCGTATGGTGTCCGCTGGGAGCGAAATGTATAGTTCCCTTACAGGGCTGGCACGATCAGACACCCGCTGCGCTTCCCACTGGGCTTTAATGCCAATCTCGATTCCTGCCCCGCCCTTGTGACGGGAAGTCTGGACAATCAATGCTGCATTTTACATTTTCTGTGGTTATTAATCTATGTATTCAAGACATTTCAAGACAAAGGTGTAATATCTTCACCTTTAGGGCAGCTCTCAGTATCCCCTTCAGCTCACAGACGAGGAGGTAATCGCCCATGTAGGCTCTGTTTTGAGAGTAGCGGTGCGAGCTCGTGGCACCGTGAATACTGAATACGTTCACAGAGACGTTTGCTGCATCGCTTTGCACATTTTTGTTATGGGATTTGAATTTTAGCTCACTGTTTTTATCGAATTGTGTTTTTATCATGCACTACATGTATTTTATTGTACGTTTTGTACTTTTATGGATACTTTTGGTATTCAAATAAATCTATTGAACTGAACATCACTCTCACTACTTCAAATCACTGTGATCCCCTGCTGCACATCACTCTTTGATTACCTGCTGCACATCGTCTTGTGTGCGACTGATGCTCCACACCACCCAGTGATCTCCTGCTGCACATCACCCCATGCACCCTGCTGCACAGCTCTCTCTGATCTCCTGCTGCACATCACCCCATGCACCCTGCTGCACATCTCTCTCTGACCTCCTGCTGCACATCACCCCATGCACCCTGCTGCACATCTCTCTCTGATCTCCTGCTGCACATCACCCCATGCACCCTGCTGCACAACACTCAGTGATATCCTGCTGCACATCACCCCATGAACCCTGCTGCACATCTCTCTCTGATCTCCTGCTGCACATCACCCCATGCACCCTGCATCACACCACCCAGTGATCTCCTGCTGCACATCACCCCATGCACCCTGCTGCACATCTCTCTCTGATCTCCTGCTGCACATCACCCCACGCACTCTGCTGCACACCACCCAGTGATCTCCTGCTGCACATCACCCCATGCACCCTGCTGCACATCTCTCTCTGATCTCCTGCTGCACATCACCCCATGCACCCTGCTGCACATCTCTCTGACCTCTGCTGCACATCACCCCATGCACCCTGCTGCACACCACCCAGTGATCTCCTGCAGCACATCACCCCCATGCACCCTGCTGCACACTCTCTCTGATCTCCTGCTGTACATCACCCCATGCACCCTGCTGCACACCAGCCAGTGATATCCTGCTGCGCATCACCCCATGCACCCTGCTGCACATCACCCCATGCACCCTGCTGCACACCACCCAGTGATCTCCTGCTGCACATCACCCCATGCACCCTGCTGCACATCACCCCATGCACCCTGCTGCACATCACCCATTGCACCCTGCTGCACATCTCTCTCTGACCTCCTGCTGCACATCACCCCATGCACCCTGCTGCACATCTCTCTCTGATCTCCTGCTGCACATCACCCCATGCACCCTGCTGCACAACACTCAGTGATATCCTGCTGCACATCACCCCATGCACCCTGCTGCACATCTCTCTTGATCTCCTGCTGCACATCACCCCATGCACCTCTGCTGCACACCACCCAGTGATCTCCCTGCTGCACATCACCCCATGCACCCTGCTGCACATCTCTCTCTGATCTCCTGCTGCACATCACCCCATGCACCCTGCTGCACACCACCCAGTGATCTCCTGCTGCACATCACCCCATGCACCCTGCTGCACATCTCTCTCTGATCTCCTGCTGCACATCACCCCATGCACCCTGCTGCACATCTCTCTCTGACCTCCTGCTGTACATCACCCCATGCACCCTGCTGCACACCACCCAGTGATCTCCTGCAGCACATCACCCCATGCACCCTGCTGCACATCTCTCTCTGATCTCCTGCTGTACATCACCCCATGCACCCTGCTGCACACCAGCCAGTGATATCCTGCTGCGCATCACCCCATGCACCCTGCTGCACATCACCCCATGCACCCTGCTGCACACCACCCAGTGATCTCCCTGCTGCACATCACCCCATGCACCCTGCTGCACATCACCCATTGCACTCCTGCTGTACATCACCCCATGCACCTCTGCTGCACACCACCCAGTGTTCTCCTGCAGCACATCACCCCATGCACCCTGCTGCACATCTCTCTGAGCTCCTGCTGCACATCACCCCATGCACCCTGCTGCACACCACTCAGTGATCTCCTGCTGCACATAACCCCATGCACCCTGCTGCACATCCCCCCATGCACCCTGCTGCACATCTTCTGACCTCCTGCTGCACATCACCCCATGCACCCTGCTGCACATCTCTCTGACCTCCTGCTGCACATCACCCCATGCACCCTGCTGCACACCACCCAGTGATCTCCTGCTGCACATCACCCCATGCACCCCTGCTGCACATCTCTCTGATCTCCTGCTGCACATCACCCCATGCACCCTGCTGCACACCACCCAGTGATCTCCTGCTGCAGCATCACCCCATGCACCCTGCTGCACATCTCTCTGACCTCCTGCTGCACATCACCCCATGCACCCTGCTGCACACCACCCAGTGATCTCCTGCTGCACATCACCCCATGCACCCTGCTGCACACCACCCAGTGATCTCCTGCTGCACATCACCCCATGCACCCTGCTGCACATCTCTCTCTGATCTCCTGCTGCACATTACCCCATGCACCCTGCTGCACACCACCCAGTGATCTCCTGCTGCACATCACCCCAAGCACCCTGCTGAACAGCAGCATGAGCTCCTGCTGCACATCACCCCAAGCACCCTGCTGCACACCACCTAGGGATCTCCTGCTGCACATCACCCCATGCACCCTGCTGCACACCACCCAGTGATTTCCTGCTGCACATCACCCTATGCTCCCTGCTGCACATCACTCCGTCCTCCCTGCTCCACATCACCCCATACACCCTGCTGCACATCACCCTATGCACCCTGCTGCACATCGTCTTGTGTGCGACTGATCTCCTCCTGCACATCACCCTATGCACCCTGCTGCACACCACCCAGTGATCTCCTGCTGCACATCACCCCATGCACCCTGCTGCACATCTCTCTCTGATCTCCTGCTGCACATCACCCCATGCACCCTGCTGCACACCACCCAGTGATCTCCTGCTGCACATCACCCCATGCACCCTGCTGCACATCTCTCTGACCTCCTGCTGCACATCACCCCATGCACCCTGCTGCACACCACCCAGTGATCTCCTGCTGCACATCACCCCATGCACCCTGCTGCACACCACCCAGTGATCTCCTGCTGCACATCACCCCATGCACCCTGCTGCACATCTCTCTCTGATCTCCTGCTGCACATTACCCCATGCACCCTGCTGCACACCACCCAGTGATCTCCTGCTGCACATCACCCCAAGCACCCTGCTGAACAGCAGCATGAGCTCCTGCTGCACATCACCCCAAGCACCCTGCTGCACACCACCTAGGATCTCCTGCTGCACATCACCCCATGCACCCTGCTGCACACCACCCAGTGATTTCCTGCTGCACATCACCCTATGCTCCCTGCTGCACATCACTCCGTCCTCCCTGCTCCACATCACCCCATACACCCTGCTGCACATCACCCTATGCACCCTGCTGCACATCGTCTTGTGTGCGACTGATCTCCTCCTGCACATCACCCTATGCACCCTGCTGCACATCACCCTGTGCTCCCTGCTGCAAGTCATCCTGTGCTCCCTGCTGCAAGTCACCCTGTGCTCCCTGCTGCACGCCACCCTGTGTTCACTGCTGCACGGCACTCTGTGCTCCCTGCTGCACATCACCCTGTGCTCCCTGCTGCATGTCACTCTGTGCTCCCTGCTGCACATCACCCTGTGCTGCCCTGCTGCACACCACCCTCTGTATTCCTCCTGCACATCACCCTGTGTATTCCTGCTGCACATCACCCTGTGTATCCCTGCTGCCCATCAACCTATGTTCCCCTGCTGCACATCACCCTGTGTATTCCTGTTGCACATCAACCTGTGCTTCTCTGCTGCACATCACCCTGGGTATTCTTGCTGCACATCAACATGTGCTCTCCTGCTGCACATCACTCTGTGTGTTCCTACTGCACATCACCCTGTGCTCCTCTGCTGCACATCACCAAGTGTATCCTTGCACATCACCCTGTGCTCCTCTGCTGCACATCACTGTGTGTATTCCTGCTGCACATCAACCAGTGCTCCCCTAATGCACATCATCATGTGTATTCCTGCTGCACATCACTCTGTGTATTCCTGCTGCACATCACCCAGTGTATTCCTGCTGCACATCACCGTGTATTCCTGCTGCACATCACCCAGTGTATTTCTGCTGCACATCACCCTGTGTATTCCTGCTGCACATCACCCTGTGTATTCCTGCTGCATATCACCCTGTTTATTCCTGCTGCACATCACCCTGTGTATTCCTGCTACACACCACTCTGTGCTCCCCTAATGCACATTATCCTGTGTATTCCTGCTGCACATCAACCTGTGCTCCCCCTGCTACACATCAACCTGTGTATTCCTGCAGCACATCACCCTGTGTATTCCTGCTGCACATCACCCTGTGTATTATTGCTGCACATCACCCTGTGCATTCCTGCTGCACAGCACCCTGTGTATTCATGCTGCATAGCACCCTGTGTATTCCTGCTGCACATCATCCTGGGCTCCCCTAATGCAAATCATCCTGTGTATTCCTGCTGAACATCACTCTGTGTGTTCCTGCTGCACAGCACCCTGTGTATTCCTGCTGCACATCACCCTGTGTATTCCTGCTGCACATCACCCTGTGTATTCCTGATGCACATCAAGCTGTGTATTCCTGATGCACATCACCCGGTGCTCCCCTAATGCACATCATCCTGTGTATTCCTGTTGCACATCACTCTGTGTATTATTGCTGCACATAACACTATGTATTCCTGCTGCACATCAACCTGTGCTCCCCTGCTGCACATCACCCTGTGTATTCCTGCTGCACATCACCCTGTGCTCCCCTAATGCACATCACCCTGTGTATTCCTGTTGCACACCACCCTGTGTATTCCTGCAGCACATCACCCTGTGCTCCCCTAATACACATCATCCTGTGTATTCCTGTTGCACATCACCCTGTGTATTCCTGATGCATATCACCCTGTGCTCCCCTAATGCACATTACTCTGTGTATTCTTGCTGCACATCACCCTGTGCTCCCCTAATGCACATCATCATGTGTATTCCTGTTGCACATCACCCTGTGTATTCCTGCTGCACATCACCCTGTGCTCCCCTAATGCACATCACCCTGTGTATTCCTATTGCACATCACCTTGTGTATTCCTGTTGCACATCACCCTGTGCATTATTGGTGCACATCACCCTGTGTATTCCTGCTGAACATCACCCTGTGTATTCCTGCTGCACATCACCCTGTGTATTCCTGCTGCACATCACCCTGTGTATTCCTGCTGCACATCAACCTGTGCTCCCCTAATACACATCATCCTGTGTATTCCTGTTGCACATCACCCTGTGTATTCCTGCTGCACATCACCCTGTGTATTATTGCTGCACATCACCCTGTGCATTCCTGCTGCACAGCACCCTGTGTATTCATGCTGCACAGCACCCTGTGTATTCCTGCTGCACATCATCCTGGGCTCCCCTAATGCAAATCATCCTGTGTATTCCTGCTGAACATCACTCTGTGTGTTCCTGCTGCACAGCACCCTGTGTATTCCTGCTGCACATCACCCTGTGT
The DNA here is from genome assembly GCA_963921515.1 of Calotriton arnoldi. Lineage (NCBI taxonomy): Eukaryota > Metazoa > Chordata > Amphibia > Caudata > Salamandridae > Calotriton > Calotriton arnoldi. The sequence continues at coordinate 219,592 of CAWUFW010000739.1, forward strand.
ATTCCTGCTGCACATCACCATGTGCTCACCTAATACACATCATCCTGTGTATTCCTGTTTGCACATCACCCTGTGTATTCCTGCTGCACATCACGCTGTGTATTATTGCTGCACATCACCCTGTGTATTATTGCTGCACATCACCCTGTGAATTCCTGTTGCACATCACCCTGTGTATTCCTGTTGCACATCACCCTGTGTATTCCTGCTGCACATCACCCTGTGCTCACCTAATACACATCATCCTGTGCATTCCTGTTTGCACATCACCCTGTGTATTCCTGCTACACATCACCCTGTGTATTATTGCTGCACATCTCCCTGTGTATTATTGCTGCACATCACCCTGTGAATTCCTGTTGCACATCATCCTGTGTATTCCTGTTGCACATCACCCTGTGTATTCCTGCTGCACATCACCCTGTGCTCACCTAATACACATCATCCTGTGTATTCCTGTTGCACATCACACGGTGTATTCCTGCTGCACATCACCCGGTGTATTATTGCTGCACATCACCCGGTGTATTATTGCTGCACATCCCCCTGTGTATTATTGCTGCACATCACCCTGTGTATTCCTGTTGCACATCACCCAGTGTATTATTGCTGCACATCACCCTGTGTATTCCTGTTGCACATCACCCTGTGTATTCCTGCTGCACATCACCCTGTGTATTATTGCTGCACATCACCCTGTGTATTATTGCTGCACATCACCCTGTGTATTATTGCTGCACATCACCCTGTGTATTCCTGCTGCACATCACCCTGTGTATTATTGCTGCACATCACCCTGTGTATTATTGCTGCACATCACGCTGTGTATTATTGCTGCACATCACCCTGTGTATTCCTGTTGCACATCACCCTGTGTATTCCTGCTGCACATCACCCTGTGTATTCCTGTTGCACATCACTCTGTGTATTCCTGCTGCACATCACCCTGTGTATTTCTGCTGCACATCACCCTGTGTATTCCTGCTGCACATCACCCAGTGTATTCCTGCTGCACATCACCCTGTGTATTCCTGTTGCACATCACCCTGTGTATTCCTGCTGCACATCACCCTGTGTATTCCTGTTGCACATCACCCTGTGTATTCCTGCTGCACATCACCCAGTGTATTCCTGCTGCACATCACCCTGTGTATTCCCGCTGCACATCACCCTGTGTATTCCTGCTGCACATCACCCTGTGTATTCCTGCTGCACATCACCCTGTGTATTCCTTCTGCACATGACCCTGTGCTCCTCTACTGCACATGACCCTGTGTATTCCTGCTGCACACCACCCTGTGTATTCCTGCTGCACACCACCCTGTGTATTCCTGCTGCACACCACCCTGTGTATTCCTGCTGCACACCACCGTGTGTATTGCTACTGCACATCACCCTGTGTATTCCTGCTGCACATCACCCTGCGCTCCCCTAATGCACATCATCCTGTGTATTCCTGTTGCACATCGCCCTGTGTACTCCTGCTGCACATCACCCTGTGTATTCCTGCTGCACATCACCCTGTGTATTCCTGATGAACATCAGCCTGTGTATTCCTGCTGCACATCAACCTGTGTATTCCTGCTGCACATCAACCCTATGTATTCCTGCTGCACATCACCCTGTGCTCCCCTGCTGCACATCACCCGGTGTATTCCTGCAGCACATCAACTTGTGCTTTTTTCTGATGCACATCAACCTGCGCTCTCCTCCTATACATCGTCCTGTAGTCCTCTGCTGCACATCACTCGGTGCTCTTTGATGCAGAACACAATATGCTCCCTAGTTCAAACCACTGTGCTCCTTTCTGCACATCTCAGTCACAGTACTGCAAGGAGACCTTCACACAAGCTTCAGTCCACGGGTGATGCACTGATTCTAGGATAAGACCCCAAGGCGACCTTCACACAGGCTTCAGTCCACAGGTAGATGCATTGAGTCCAAGCTCAGGTCCTCGAGGAGAACTTCACACAGTCTTCCATCCACAGGGTGATGCACTGATTCCAAGCTCAGTTCCCCGTGGCGACCTTCACACAGGCTTCCATCCACAGGGTGATGCATTGAGTCCAAGCTCAGGTCTTTAAGGGGATCTTCACACAGTCTTTCGCCCACAGGGTGATGCACTGATTCCAAGCTCAGTTCCCCGTGGCGACCTTCACACAGGCTTCCATCCACAGGGTGATGCACTGATTCCAAGCTCAGTTCCCCGTGGCGACCTTCACACAGTCTTCCGTCCACAGGGTGATGCACTGATTCCTAGCTCAGGTCCCCGAGGCGACCTTCACACAGGCTTCCATCCACAGGGTCATGCACTGACTCTTAGCTCAGACCCCGAGGCGACCTTCACATAGTCTTTTATCCACAGGGTGATGCACTGATTCTAAGCACAGACCCCGAGGCGACCTTCACAGAGGCTTCCGTCCACAGGGTGATGCACTGATTCCAAGCTCAGACCTCGATGCGACCTTCACATAGTCTTTTATCCACAGGGTGATGCACTGATTCTAAGCACAGACCCCGAGGCGACCTTCACAGAGGCTTCCGTCCACAGGGTGATGCACTGATTCCAAGCTTGGGTCCCCAACACTACCTTCACACAGGCTGCCGTCCACAGGGTGATGCGCTGATTCTAGGATAAGACCCCAAGGTGACATTCACACAAGCTTCAGTCCACGGGTGATGCACTGATTCCAAGCTCAGACCCTGAGGCGATCTTCACACAGGCTTCCATCCACAGGGTGATGCACTGATTCCAAGCTCAGACCCTGAGGCGATCTTCACACAGGCTTCCGTCCACAGGGTGATGCACTGATTCCAAGCTTGGGTCCCCAACACTACCTTCACACAGGCTGCCGTCCACAGGGTGATGCGCTGATTCTAGGATAAGACCCCAAGGTGACATTCACACAAGCTTCAGTCCACGGGTGATGCACTGATTCCAAGCTCAGACCCTGAGGCGATCTTCACACAGGCTTCCATCCACAGGGTGATGCACTGATTCCAAGCTCAGACCCTGAGGCGATCTTCACACAGGCTTCCATCCACAGGGTGATGCACTGATTCCAAGCTTGGGTCCCCAACACTACCTTCACACAGGCTGCCATCCACAGGGTGATGCGCTGATTCTAGGATAAGACCCCAAGGTGACATTCACACAAGCTTCAGTCCACGGGTGATGCACTGATTCCAAGCTCAGACCCTGAGGCGATCTTCACACAGGCTTCCATCCACAGGGTGATGCACTGATTCCAAGCGCAGACCCTGAGGCGATCTTCACACAGGCTTCCATCCACAGGGTGATGCACTGATTCCAAGCTCAGGTCTTCAATGGGATCTTCACACAGGCTTACGTTAACAGGGTGATGCACTGATTCCAAGCTCAGACCCCAAGGCGACCTTCATACAGGCTTCCATCGACAGGGTCATGCACTGACTCTTAGCTCAGACCCTGAGGCGATCTTCACACAGTCTTCCGTCCACGGGTTAATGCACTGATTCCTAGCTCAGACCTCGATGCGACCTTCACACAGTCTTTTATCCACAGGGTGATGCACTGATTCCAAGCTTGGGTCCCCAGGACTACCTTCACACAGGCTAAAGCGATACTAAAGGGGACGATGGACGGAGCGTTAGAGCAAATCAAACACTCACCCCCAGTCAACTGATCTGGGTTTAATCCATCATCATTCTTTAGCTCACTCCACCACCCCAGTTCAGACATGGCCATATGCAAATCAGTCTGACCCTGTGCCTCATGGGAACAGTCCAGCCCGAACTGCCAAGCCATGTCTTCCCTGGACCGGAAACAAGCATCCTGGGACCGGTTCTCGGGTTCAAATCCCTCATCAGCCAGGCTATCTTGAATCCAGTGGCAAAGTGAGCAAGGGACCCACGCCTGGGCATACCCTGCCAACTTAGGGCGAACAAGCGATACCAAAGGGGACGATGGACGGAGCGTTAGAGCAAATCAAACACTCACCCCCAGTCAACTGATCTGGGTTTAATCCATCATCATTCTTTAGCTCACTCCACCACCCCAGTTCAGACATGGCCATATGCAAATCAGTCTGACCCTGTGCCTCATGGGAACAGTCCAGCCCGAACTGCCAAGCCATGTCTTCCCTGGACCGGAAACAAGCATCCTGGGACCGGTTTCGGGTTCAAAACCCTCATCAGCCAGGCTATCTTGAATCCAGTGGCAAAGTGAGCAAGGGACCCACGTCTGGGCATACCCTGGCAACTTAGGGCGAACAAAGCGATACCAAAGGGGACGATGGACGGAGCGTTAGAGCAAATCAAACACTCACCCCCAGTCAACTGATCTGGGTGGCGGAGTGAGCTAAAGAATGATGATGGATTAAACCCAGATCAGTTGACTGGGGGTGAGTGTTTGATTAGCTCAAGCGCTCCGTCCATCATCCCTTTGGTATCGCTTTGTTCGCCCCTAAGTTGGCAGGGTATGCCCAGACGTGGGTCCCTTGCTCACTTTGCCACTGGATTCAAGCTAGCCTGGCTGATGACGGCTGAATAGCCAGAAACCGGTCCCAGGATGCTTGTTTCCGGTCCAGGGAAGACATGGCTTGGCAGTTCGGGCTGGACTGTTCCCATGAGGCACAGGGTCAGACTGATTTGCATATAGCCATGTCTGAACTGGGGTGGTGGAGTGAGCTAAAGAATGATGATGGATTAAACCCAGATCAGTTTACTGGGGGTGAGTGTTTGATTAGCTCAAGCGCTCCGTCCATCATCCCCTTTGGTATCGCTACCTTCACACAGGCTGCCATCCACAGGGTGATGCACTGATTTTAGGATAAGACCCCAAGGTGACATTCACACAAGCTTCAGTCCACGGGTGATGCACTGATTCCAAGCTCAGACCCTGAGGCGATCTTCACACAGGCTTCCATCCACAGGGTCATGCACTGACTCTTAGCTCAGACCCTGAGGCGATCTTCACACAGTCTTCCGTCCACGGGTTGATGCACTGATTCCAAGCTCTGACCTCGATTCGACCTTCTCACAGTCTTCCGTCCACGGGTTGATGCACTGATTCCAAGCTCAGCTCCCGAGGCTTCCATCCACAGGGTGATGCACTGATTCAAAGATCAGGTCTTCAAGGGGATCTTCACACAGGCTTACGCTAACAGGGTGATGCACTGATTCTAAGCTCAGACCCCAAGGCGACCTTCACACAGGCTTCCATCCAAAGGGTGATGCACTGATTCCAAGCTCAGGTCCCTGAGGCGATCTTCACACAGGCTTCCGTCCAGAGGAAGATGCACTGAGTCCAAGCTCAGGTCCCCGAGGAGACCTTCACACAGTCTTCTGTCCACAGGGTTATGCACTGATTCCAAGCTCAGGTCCACGAAGCGACCTTCACGCAGGCTTCCGTCCACATGGTGATGCACTGATTCTAGGATCAGACCCTCAGGCGACCTTCACACAGGTTTCTGTCCACAGGAAGATGCACTGAGTCCATGTTCAGGTCCTCAAGGCGACCTTCGCACAGGCTTCCATTCACAGGGGAATGCACTGATTCCAAGCTCAGGTCCCCGAGGCGACCTTCACACAGTCTTACGTCCACATGGCTATGCACTGATTCCAACCTCAGTTCCCCGAGGCGACCTTCACACAGGCTTCCGTCCACAGGAAGATGCATTGAGTCCAAGCTCAGGTCCTCGAGGAGATCTTCACACAGTCTTCCGTCCACAGGGTGATGCACTGATTCCAGGCTCAGGTCCCCGAGGCGACCTTCACACAGGCTTCCATCCACAGGGTCATGCACTGACTCTTAGCTCAGACCCTAAGGCGATCTTCACACAGGCTTCCATCCACAGGAAGATGCATTGAGTCCAAGCTCAGGTTCTTGAGGAGACCTTCACACAGTCTTCCGTCCACAGGGTGATGCACTGATTCCAAGCTCAGACCTCGATGCGACCTTCACACAGTCTTCCATCCACAGGGTGATGCACTGATTCCAAGCTCAGCTCCCGAGGCTTCCATCCACAGGGTGATGCACTGATTCCAAGCTCAGTTCCCCGTGGCGACCTTCACACAGGCTTCCATCCACAGGGTAATGCACTGATTCCAAGCTCAGGTCTTCAATGGGATCTTCACACAGGCTTACGTTAACAGGGTGATGCACTGATTCCAAGCTCAGACCCCCAAGGCGACCTTTATACAGGCTTCCATCCACAGGGTCATGCACTGACTCTTAGCTCAGACCCTGAGGCGATCTTCACACAGTCTTCCGTCCATGGGTTGATGCACTGATTCCAAGCTCTGACCTCGATGCGACCTTCACACAGTTCTCCGTCCATGGGTTGATGCACTGATTCCAAACTCAGCTCCCGAGGCTTCCATCCAGAGGGTGATGCACTGATTCAAAGATCAGGACTTCAAGGGGATCTTCACACAGGATTACGTTAACAGGGTGATGCACTGATTCTAAGCTCAGACCCCAAGGCGACCTTCACACAGGCTTCCATCCAAAGGGTGATGCAATGATTCCAAGCTCAGGTCCCCGAGGCGATCTTCACACAGACTTCCGTCCATAGGAAGATGCACTGAGTCCAAGCTCAGGTCCCCGAGGAGACCTTCACACAGTCTTCCGTCCACATGGTTATGCACTGATTCCAAGCTCAGACCCCAAGGCGACCTTCACACAGGCTTCCATTCACAGGGGAATGCACTGATTCCAAGCTCAGGTCCCCGAGGCGACCTTCACACAGTCTTACGTCCACATGGCTGTGCACTGATTCCAAGCTCAGTTCCCCGAGGCGACCTTCACACAGGCTTCCGTCCACAGGGTGATGCACTGCTTCTAGGATCAGACCCCGAGGTGACCTTCCCACAGGCGTCAGTCCACAGGGTGATGCGCTGAATCCAAGCTCAGGCCCTTGAGGCAACCTTCATACAGTCTTCTGTCCACAGGGTAATGCACTGATCCTAAGCTCAGACCTCGAAGCGAACTTCACACAGGCTTCCTTCCACAGGGCAAAGCACTGATTCCAAGCTCAGGTCCCAGTAGGCGACCTTCACACAGTCTTACGTCCACATGGCTGTGCACTGATTCCAAGCTCAGTTCCCCGAGGCGACCTTCACACAGGCTTCCGTCCACAGGGTGATGCACTGCTTCTAGGATCAGACCCCGAGGTGACCTTCCCACAGGCGTCAGTCCACAGGGTGATGCGCTGAATCCAAGCTCAGGCCCTTGAGGCAACCTTCATACAGTCTTCTGTCCACAGGGTAATGCACTGATCCTAAGCTCAGACCTCGAAGCGAACTTCACACAGGCTTCCTTCCACAGGGCAAAGCACTGATTCCAAGCTCAGGTCCCAGTAGGCGACCTTCACACAGACTTCCATCCACAGGGTGATGCACTGATTCCAAGCTCAGGTCTTCATGGGGATATTCACACAGGTTTACGTTAACAGGGTGATGCACTGATTCCAAGCTCAGGTCCCTGAGGCGACCTTCACACAGGCTTCTGTCCAGGGTGATGCACTGATTCTGGGCTCAGACCCTGAGGTGACCTTCACACAGGCCTCAGTCCACAGGGTGACGCACTGATTCTAAGCTCAGACCCCAAGGCGACCTTCCCACAGGCGCCAGTCCACAGGGTGATGCACTGATTCTAATCTCAGACCCTGAGGCGACCTTCACACAGTCTACCATCCACAAGGTGATGCACTGATTCTAAGCTCAGACCTCGAAGCAAACTTCACACAGGCTTCCGTCCACAGGATGATGCACTGATTCTAGGATCAGACCCTGAGGCGACCTTCAGACAAGCCTCAGTCCAAAGGGCGATGCACTGATTCCAAGCTCAGGTCCCCGAAGCTTCCGTCCACAGGGTGATACACTGATTCCTAGCTCAGGCCCTTGAGGCAATCTTCACACAGTCTTCTGTCCACAGGGTGATGCACTGATTGTAAGCTCAGACCTTGAAGCGAACCTTCACACAGTCTTTGCACTGATTCCAAGCTTAGGTCCTCGAAGCAACCTTCACACAGGCTTCCATCCACAGGATGATGCACTGATTCTAAGCTCAGGCCCGACACGACCTTCTGTCAGGCTTCAGTGCACAGGAGTACTTGCTTCTCCTGTCGTCGGATACAGGTTCTTCTTCCTCAGTCACAGGTCCACGGCTTCTTGTCAGATACTATGCTCCTCCACAGCATGCAGGGACACAAGAGGTACCTATAGTCCTGTGTAGGGTCACTACATCACTCCAGGGTAGTAATGACATTGTCTACAGTGTAGAACTTTTCACCTACAAATCATCGCTGTCAGGTATGTTGGTCAAATTAGTTCAATGAAGGCAAAACAAGACTACAACACCCAGAATGCATTAGATTATCACACGAAAGTGCAGTCATGGAAACTGTGTCTGTAAGGACCTGGAGGGAGGTGGTCACCCTAGACTAGCTCCTGACAAAGGCTTCTTGGCGCAGGTGTCCTCTCGAGTCCAGACGAAGTCCAGTGACTGCTGGATGAGGTGAGTGTATATCCGACCAGCACTGGGGGGGGTGGGGGGAGGTCTAGCAGGAGGCCTGAGGCTGCCGACTAGCCTTTAATCTTCAAGGTCTTCTGCAATCACAGAGACGTTTTAAGGCATGGGCAAAGTGGGCTCTGGCCCATGGCCCTATTCCAGGGGCCCCTTTGATAGCACCAGGTCTGTTCTGCAGACTCTTGCCCTGATGACCTTGAATAATTCTTAAACAGATTGTTTTAAATGCTGTTTTCCTTTCATTTATTTTTAATGTGGGTGAGGAGTCTATTATAGACATTTTGCAGACAAATGTTGTGTTTATGCTTCATGCAGCATCCATAAAAAAGTTTGTTTTAGATCAAAACAGGACCTCTCCTATGAGAAATGGGAGGGGGTCACAGAGATTATCTGCTGTTATGTTAGTGAGCTGCTGCTGTGTCACAATGTTGTCACTTTCTCTAAATATTAGATGGAAACACATTTAGAATTTGGACCAGTGTGTCTGTGCGCTGTCAATGATCTGCCAAAGAGAGCATGAAAGAGCAGAAACTGGATCATAAATTAAAAACTGTTCCAAATAGGGTCCCCCAAAGTACATTTGGGCCAAGGCCCCCAAAATCCTTAAGATATCCCTGCAGAGAGTGCCTGTTCCGGCCTTCCCGTGAGGGAGGGGGGAGGTTTTTATTAACTGGTCAGAGCGCGTGCATTGACTGATCAGGCTCTCGGCCAAGGTCTCAGGGTTGCTGAACAACGACCACCGCTGCACCAAGGGACCCGTGGAGACCAGGTACCGTTAGTGGACAGATGCAGGCCTGAAGGAAACCGGATGTATATTCTGGCCGCCCACCCATTGACTGGGGCCTCCCGGGCTGATCACCAGGGGCAACAAGTGGTAACCGACCTGGCCCACATGAAAAGACAAGACCACTTGATGGGGAGGAGCTCCGTGCGCAGCACTCACTGGACAGGACTCCACAGGACATGGTGCAACCTGCAGAACTGCCCCCATCCCCCCAGGCACACAGCACGCTCAGCAGGAACACAGGGCCCACCAGGCAGTCCCTAATTTGAGCCAGTGGTTTCCGGTGCTCGGCACCTGTGGCACTTAATTGTCACCACTGCACATATGACAGCCTGCCACATGGTGGCGCTGTTTCTCAAACTTAGAGCTAAGCACAACAACAGTTGTTTTTAATTCAATATAAATTAGCAATGACTAATACCTACCGCCTAAGCCCTTCTTATAGCTGTGGGGGCCTGGAAAAGTCTGAACTGTCACACTTGTAGGAGTGTGATGGTTAGTAGTTGTGTTGGTTCTGTCTTTTGGCAGCGCTGGCCGGGGCAATGGGTGGTGCAAGCTGCAGTGGCCTCCTGGTGAGAGCCCTGACACTTTTTTTTTTTTTTTTTTACAAATTAAGCGCTGGAGGGCGCAGGTAGAGGCGTGCTCCCCCGCACTGCTATCAGCAGCCTGTGAACATCACACGCCCCAGTGCCTGGTTTGGGGGGTCTGTGTCTAAGATCACAGCCTGGTGCTCTGCTGGCGAGGGGCACTGAACCCCTGGAGCTGCCCCTGTGGACTCACAGATACTCGAGTCCACTGAGAGAGAGCTCAGGGCAGGCCGGGAAGGGGCAGGCAGGGTGGCTGACAGCCGAGCTGTGCCAGCCATCGAGACTGGGGCACCGTTTCCCCTACAGGTGCACTGCACAAAAGCCCGACCCGCTGGCCTTGCCAATGCTTGCTTGATCTGTGGAACACGAGGTCCTGCGTAGGATACATCAGGGCTCCAGCAACATCTGTGTTTGTAGTTGAATGTACTTCGAGGAATGCGCCTCTTCCCCAATCTTTGAAGCAGATGCGCGCCCCTCACTGATGCTCAACATGTTTCCGGCCAACGAGAAGGAAGGAATGCGGGGCGACGGCGGGGCGGCTGCCTGAGGCATGAGGCACAGGGGACCAGGCCGTATCTGATGGAGCCGCGCCGGGCATTCCTGGGCCTCCCCGGCCGTGCACACCCCCCCCATGGGAGGGCAGGCTGGCACCTCCAAACAGTGGCATTCCTTCAGCCGTCCCTGTCAGGCATGCCTGTATCACTCCCCTCCCATTCATGTGTACGAGAAGCGTACCTGTGTCTAGCCTGACGTCACTTCATATATAACCGTTTGTAGTTCATACAGGCTGAATAATAACATAACGTGTATTTGTAAAAAACACGTTCACCGAGAAGGCCATCTGGGTGCTGAATAACAGATGTTTATTGTTACCCAACTCAATGGAACTCATTTTATCGACCTCAGAAGCATGAAAGGCTGAGTGGACCCGCTAGGTTTTGAAACTGTGACCATGAGGTCACACATAGGCCTCTACTGGCAGCATTAGTGCAGTAAGCCACCAGACCCGGCTTGTAATAAGTCCCATTTACAGCTTGACTCTCTTACACTCACATAAGACAAAGCAGCTAAGAATCACGCCCATCGCCCAGCACTGCACCAGTCCACGGCAGTAAACCAGCCGTCACCAACTGAACAGGCGCGGAACAACTAAAGAGATCGGCCACACGCCGCTGGCCGGCGGAGGGTTTTAATGTAGTCCAGCACTGCGGGTCCCAATATGCTACACACTACAACCGCTTCTAGACATCTCACAAAGGCCATCATATATGAGACACTCCATGGTGAAGCTGTGGGTGTTATAAATTGTCTTCATCATCATCATCATATGGGATGATCTTAACAAGGTCCACCCTCTTACGCTCACATAAGACAAAACTGCTGCGGGTACGTCCATCACCCAGTACGGAGCCAGTCCACCTTCTAATAAATCTAGATGCAAACAGTAATAACATCTGTTGAAATATGGCAGGATACAAAAACCACTTTCTGGGGCGAAGGTGAGAGAACAGTATTCTACCCATGGATGCTTTGGCGGGAAACATCCTTTACCCCACAGCAGTCGCGGTCCGTGTAGGAGTGCCGGCCGGGCGGTGACGTGGGGCGGGGGAGGGGCAGGGTGGGGGGTTGCAAAGTACGGATTACGGACCAATACAGGTAAGTAAACATTTAAATCAATAAAACGAATTTCGTTGTGAGCGCTGCATCACCAAATGCAAGGATGGGAGTACACTCAGTGGTTTAAGCGCTCGAGAAGAGCCAAGTCTTAAGGTCACAACGGAAAATAGGTTCAGAATTGGTCAGTCGCAGCGGCAGAGGCAAGCTGTTCCAAGTTTTGGTGGAGAACACCGCAAAAGCTCTGCCGCCCATTCTAGCGCGGTGAAAGCGGGGGGTGACGAGGAGGCGCAGGTGGTTGGATCTAAGAGCGCGGTTAGACTGTGCATGTTTGAGCCGAGCTCTAAGGTAGGCCTGGCCCGTACCCTGTAGTGATCTAAAGGCGAGAACCATTGATTTGAATTGGATGCGTTTGGCCACTGGAAGCCAGTGAAGCTTCTTCAGGTATGGGGAGATCGAGTGGCGATAAGGAATATTATATATTAGCCTAGCAGCCGCATTCTGGACAGTCTGTAAGCTGTCTGATCAGGTACGCAGGGGCCCCTGCGTACAAACTGTTTGCGTAGTCCAGATGTGAGGTGATCAGTGCGTGAACAATGGTTCTGCGACAGTCCCGTGGGAGAAAGGGGAACATTTTTCGGATCATGTGGAGTTTTCCGAAGCAGGCTGCAGAAACTTGATCGATTTGATTTTTACATGAAAGTTCGTTATTGAACCGGAATCCCAGGTTCCTGGCTGACGTCACAGGTTCCGGAGGGGGGTTCATCTCTGATGGCCACCAGAGGGGAGGAGGGGGAGGGCTAGTTTGATTGAAGAATAGCACCTCCGTTTTGTCTGAATTAAGCTTGAGGGTGTTAAGGGCCATCCAGGAAGAGATGTTGAGCAGGCAACGTCTAAAATTAGAGAAGGTAGCTTCGGAGTGGTCCCTGAATGAGAACACTAATTAGGTGTCATCAGCGTAGGAGATTACTCTGACTCCACAGGTCTCTACTACAGTGGCCAAGGGGGATAGATAAACATTAAAAAGTAAAGGGCTAAGTGCGGAGCCCTGAGGGACGCAGCAGTTCAGAGGTTTCTCCCCGGAAACAAAAGGCTGAAGGAGGACCTGTTGAGTGCGGTTATTTAAAAATGATCTAATCCTGGATAGGGGGATGCCCTGGATCCCGAGGCCGAGTAGTCTCTCAATCAAAATATCATGAGAGGCCGTATCGAATGCCGCGGACAAGTCGAGGAGCAATAACATTGCCGCATCGCCTGTGTCCACGCATTCATGAATATTTTCCGACACCTCCAGCAGTGCAGTCTCCGTGCTGTAGCCAGATCTGAATCTGGATTGAGAGTCGTGTAGAAGGCGGCCGGCTTCAAGATAGGTGGCTAATTGCTCCTGGACTATTTTTTCGAGAACTTTGGCCGGTTTAGGTAGGAGGAGATGGGGCGATAGTTTTTAAAAACCGAGGGGTCAGCATCAGGTTTTTTCAGGATAGGTATCAGCATGGCCTGTTTCCAGGCAGAGGGGAAGAATCCAGACTGTAAAGAGGAGTTCCATATGGTGTTCAGGGGGAATGATGAGGGGGCAACTGAACTAAAAAGTGAAGCCGGGCAAAGGTCCTTAGGAGAGCCTGATTTACAGGTGAGACATTTTTGAAGAGCAAGTTCGGAGGGGATAGGGGCGAAGGAGGTGAATGAGTGGTGGTTAGTAACCTCAGTGTTTTGTTCCGGGTGTTTCTGGGTGGGGCCGAAAGTGGAATAAATGTCAGAATTTTGTCATAGAAAAGTCTGATAGGCCATCGCAGAGTTCCTGAGTAGGGGGAATCCTACTAGACAGGGCGGCAGGCTTAGTAAAATCTTTGACAATTTTAAAGAGGGATTTGGAAGAATTACTGGCAGAGTTTATCTTCTTAACATAGTAATCTTTCATTTCAGCGCGCTTTAGTCTGTGAAAGTTCTTGATTGCGGCTCTGTCATTGAACATGTCATGAGTCACAATATGTGAGGTCACTGGAAAGTTCCGTGAGGTTTAGTCAAACAGTGCCAAAGTTATTAGCAAAACAAAAAACAATCTTCCTATGGTAACTTAGTCCTAACTGTACCTACACAGTGGCAACTGCCACTGTATAAATATATATACTGAGCCATTTAAAGGCCCCCTTGGACCTCATCTCCCCGGGGCTCAATACTTTTTTTTAAGGAGGAGGACATGCTGTCCGCTCCCGAGCCCTAGAATGGCCCAAGCGACCACCTCTCCTGGGGTCCATGCATACACTGTCCCTGGGACCCCATCCCTGGGACACTCTCTTGTTCTCTACCCACAAGACCGTGGCAGGGGTACACAAAGCTAACTCCCATCTCACGCACTTTTGGGCAGGGAACATAGATTTGTTCCCACCAGGCAGGAACAGAAGCAAAAGCTGCTCCCTCCAGGAGGAAGCAAAGTAGTATGGCCGGCTCCCGTCAGCACCCAGGAGGGATGCTGGCTTAGGAGTCGGCAGGGCCGCGTGGGCCCTGGGCCTCCCCGCGCAGACCCCAGCATAATATCAGGTTGTTCATGCCCCGGGTGGGACCTGGGCACCCACAAAACCAAAAAAAGAAATTGCACAGCAGCACAGGGGTAGGCTCCCAGCACCGCTATTAAAAAAAAAAAAAAAAAACTTACTGTAGGTGCCCCAGATGGGACGGGGGACCCAGAATATTAAAAAACAAATAACAAAATATAGTCGCCCCTCGCTGCTTAGTATTGAAGTGGAGAGAAAATTGATAAAGTATTTACTGCTCCCTCCCAGGAGTGCACCATAATGCCCCGTGTAGGCTTTGTTTGCCGAGATTGATGTTGTGGTGCCCCAAGGAGGGGCAAGGGCACCACCATCAATTTATCAAAGTGTTCCGGGGGCTGCAAGGAGCACAGCAGCCCCCCAGGATAGTTAAAAAACACTGTAAGTCTCCTTGGTCATTGCATGCACGACCCCAGACGAGCTTACCACCATTTCCAAAGCACTCAGAGTTGGAGCTGTAAACTCTTCAGCTGGAGTGCGGGGACCCCTTGTGGTTGGTACTGTGGCTGCATTTTGTAGCCTTAAGTGTGTTAAAGAAAGATTCAACCACACATTTGTGATTGTTTGGAATAAAAATGATTTATTTAAAATATTTTGACAATAATGAATAAGCATTGCACCTTGTATATTTATAGTGACTTTTTGACAAAGCCAATAGGCCTGCTTAATATAGGTTGATGTGCTGAACCCCTGCCAAAGCCAATAGGCTAGCTTTATATATTTTGGTGTTCTGACCCTTTGACAAAGCCAGTAAGTCTGCCTTTCTTAAAATGACATCCCTTGATACTGTTACTTACATTAACAAATCTCGAAATTCACTGAAAAAAACAATAGTTAAAGTGTCCTTATTGTTAGGTGGAAATGTCAGTAAAAACATAACATTTTACACTCAAATAAGCACTGAAATGCACCAGTTATAGTTAACTCAAGTCATTATAACTCGTGTCTTCACCAGGCACAGCTTATGACATCACATATTACATCACTCATGACATATTCTATGATAATACTGTAGGAAGCTGGCTCTTTATACAGTATATCAAAAGAGATATACTGTGCAAAGAGTCTGGGTATTCCCTTACAGTGGACAGGGGTTTGCTCTTGCAATCCCGAGGGGCTCTTCTAGGGGGTAGTGAGGTCGAGCAGCCTCAGGCTTATCAGAGAGGAGTGTTAGACATCTGCAGTATACACACAATCAATAAATGACGCACACAACTCAATAAGGAGATCCACACCAATTTATAAAAATAACAGTTATCTTTATATATGTTTAGGAATCAATACGATCAGGTAAATATATTTTTCAAGAGAAATATTTTTGCGTTTAAAAAGCTGACAGTGCATTTTTCAGAGTCTGCAATGTTATCCTATAGGAGGAAAAACAAATAAGGCATACTAGCTTTTTGCAGCGACTTACAAGATCAACCTCCCAGACTTGAAGTGAGTATGGGGCAAGGCTCAAGGCAGCACCAGAAGGTCACCTCCAGCGGCACGAGAGCAGCCGGATGCAGCGGTCCAAACAGGAGGCACATTTGCAGAGTGGAGCAGGGAGGGGGCGGGGCCTCCGGAGAGTTGCCGGTTTCTTGTTTTTTAGGAATGGGGGCTGAGCCTGACCCATTATTCTTTTTTTTTTTTTTAAATAAAAAGGGAGGGGGGCGTGCAGCCCCTCTCCCTAGGCCGATTTTGGCCCCTGGGACCCCATCCCCCGGGGCTAGGCCTTTGCTTTTCATTTTATTTTTAAGGGAGAGTGGCCGTGTGCCCCCCCCCCTCCCCAGGCCGATTTCTCCCCGGGGACCCCATCCCCCGGGGCCCGGCCATTTTCTTTATTTTATTTGTTTTTCTTTAAGGAAGGGGGGCAGCGTGACCCCCTTCCCTGACCAGTTTTGCCCCAGGGCCTGCCCTGCCTTTTTAAAAAACTGTTTGGAGGGGGGCCGCACGGCTCCCCTCCTGAGGCCAATTTTGGCAATGCGGACCCCATCCCCCGGGGCCTGGCCTTATTTATTTATTTTAAAAATAATTAAAGGAGGGAAGAGGGCCTAGTAGCCCCCCTTCCCATGGCCACTTTTGGTCCCTGGGACCCCATCCCCCGGGGCCTGGCCTCACGTTGGGGACCGCAGGGGAGTCCCAATGCCCTGCGCGGTCCCAGCCGGCTCCCCGCCTCCTTCGGGAGCCGGCATTGCTTTTGGGCAAAGGGAGCTGCTAACATGCAGCTCCCTAAGCCCAAAAGCGATTCTGCTTCATTTCATGGAAGCGAGAGCAGGAAAACTGCTCTCGCTTCCATGAAGCGAAGCAGAAGTTTGCAATGGCAGGGCGGGGGCTTTGCTCCTGCCCTGTCATAGCAAACTGCAATGTCAAGGGGGTGGGCACCCCGGGACATTGCTGGAGCCGGCCCTGGGGGGTGGCGGTCCCCAGGGCCATGGAGGGCTCCAGGAGGGGGGGGCGCGTGGCCCTCCTCCAACAGATTTAAAGCCCCAGGGAGGTGGTGGTCCCCGGGGGCGGGGGCCGCTACGGACCCCCGTATGTTAGTTATTAAATGCCCCGGGGAGGTGGTGGTCCCCGGGGCAGTGTGAAGGGGGGCAGGAGCCCCCCCACACTTAATTTTTTTATTATTGAAGCCCCGGGGAGGAAGCGGTCCCCGGGGCTTGGGGGGGTCCGTGAGGCCCCCCCACACATAATAATAGCAATGCCCTGGAGAGGTGGCAGTCCCTAGGGCAGCATGGGGGCTGCGAGGTCCCCCTCATTTAATGATTAAAGCCCCGGGGAGGTGGCAGTCCCCAGGGCTGCATGGGGGGGCAAGAGCCCCCCCCACGCTTTTATTTAAACAAGAAGCCCCAGGGAGGTGGCGGTCCCCTGCATGCTAATGTGGCATTCCCCCCAGGACCTGGCCCACCCGGGGGCTTAAAGAAACAAAGCGCGGGAGACCGCACTTCGTTTTTTTTAAAAATTCTGTCGGATTCGCGCACGCAGTGCGAATCCCTCCATTTTTTTTTTTTTTTAAATGGTTTTTTGGGCCCTGGGGGCCTAGTGGGTCAGGGTGTTTTTACCCTGCCCCTTTTCTTGATTTTTATCCTTTTTTTTACCATTTTCTTGTGACTCGGTTCAACTGAGTCACAAGATGGCTGCCAAAACTTCCTGGTTTGGAGTGTTGGCAGCCAATCAGAATAAAGCTCGTGCTCGGGAGGGTTCGCGGATCCACTGCGGTCACCAGATATCAATATTTTTTATTTTTTTAATTTCTCAGGAACTAATGAACGAATTTACACCAATTAACAAAAAGAAAGCTTTCTGAACCAAGAGCTACACTTTTGCCAAATTTGGTGTAATTCCGTTCAGCAGTTCGGGCTGTAGCTTTGTCTAAAGTTTCCTATGGACATTAACATGGAGAAAGCACGTTTTGGGACCTCCCTTTTTTCTCGGCTCCCGCTTCACGAATCACCCCGAAACTTTCAAGACAGGAGCTGATCGGAGCGCCCCATTAGTTTTGAAAATTTTGTGAAGATTCGTCAAACGGCGCCAAAGATATTGGCAAAAGAAAAAACGCTTTTTCTATGGAAACTAGGTCCTAACTATAACTACCTACTGGCGACCGCCAGTAGGTAATGTATATATATATATGTGAAACCGAGTGGTGGTGACTACCATGTAGTTAGAGTTATGTCGGAGTTTGCATAGGAAAGCCATTTTTTTTTTGCTTATAACTTTGGCACTCTTTCACAAACAATCAAAAAAGTTTCCTAACAAAAGCTCTGAGATGTCAGTGTGTGTTGTCTCTGGACGCTCTGAGACGGTGCGGGGTGGATGGGGTATGCGCCCTGAGACGGTGCAGGGTGGTTTGTCTCTGCTCCCAGAGACGGTGTGGGGTCTGCGCTCTGAAGATGGTGCTAGGTGGGTTGTACCTGTGTTCTGAGACGGTGCAGGGTGGATGGCGTCTGCGACCTTAGACGGTGCAGGGTGGGTTGTCTCTGCACCATGAAACGGTGCAGGGTGGGTGGGGTCTGCGCCCTGAGATGATTCAGGGTGGGTTGTATCTGTGCCCTGAGACTGTGAAACAGTGCAGGGTGGATGGGGTCTGCGCCCTGAGATGGTGCAGGGTGGGTTGTCTCTGCGCCCTGAGACAGTGCAGGGTGGGTTGTCTCTACTCCCTGGACGGTGCAGTGTGGGTTGTCTCTGCAGCCTGAGATGGTGCAGGGTGGGTGGGATCTGCGCCCTGAGACGGTGCAGGGTGGGTTGTCTCTGTGCCCTGAGATGTTGTGAGACAGTGCAGGGTGGGTTGTGTCTGTGCACTGAGATGGTGCAGGGTGGGTTGTCTCTGAGCCCTGAGACGGTGCAGGGTAGGCTGTCTCTGTGCCATGAGACTCTCTGAGACAGTGCACAGTTGGTTGTCTCTGCGCCCTGAGACAGTGCAGTGTGGGTTGTCTCTGTGCCCTGAGACAGTGCAGGGTGGGTTGTCTCTGCGTCCTGAGACAGTGCAGGGTGGGTTGTCTCTGTGCCCTGAGACGGTGCAGGTCGGACAGCTGGCCTCCTTGTGCTGTTTTCAGACTGCTCCTCGCCAGGGTCCCCTCCCTGGCCCCTCCGCACACACCGCTCGTTATTCACAGCCCTCTGCAGTTTTTTCACCTCCCTGGGCTATAAATCTGGCTTTATGCAGATGTTTGGCTTGGCCCTCTCCGGATTTCAAACACGGGCCTCAGATTTATTTGCTGGAATGTAAACATCTTAAACTGCCTGAATCCTGGCCTTCCCGGGCTGCCGTACTGCTATGTCTGAGACTTACTGACACAGCAAGGGCTCGACATCTCACTCACCTCAGTCTTAGACCCTCAGCACGTCCTCAGACCCTCACCTCCGTCTCAGACCCTCAGCACATCCTCAGACCCTCACTTCCGTCTCAGACCCTCAGCACATCCTCAAACCCTCGCCTCGGCCTCAGACCATCAGCAGATCCTCAGACCCTCACCTCAGTCTCAGACCCGCAGCAGATACTCCGACCCTCACCTCAGTCTCAGACCCTCAGCACATCCTCAGACCCTCACCTCCGTCTCAGACCCTCAGCACATCCTCAGACCCTCACCTCCGTCTCAGACCCTCAGCACATCCTCAAACCCTCGCCTCGGCCACAGACCATCAGCACGTCATCCTCAGAAGCTCGCCTCGGTCTCAGACCCTCAGCAGATCCTCAGACCCTCACCTCAGTCTCAGACCCGCAGCACATCCTCAGACCCTCACCTCAGTCTCAGACCTGTCGCACATCCCAAGACCCTCACCTCCGTCTCAGACCTTCAGCACATCCCAAGACCCTCACCTACGTCTCAGACCTTCAGCACATCCCCAGACCCTCACCTCCGTCTCAGACCCTCAGCAGATCCTCAGACCCTCACCTCCGTCTCAAACCCTCAGCACATCCTGAAACCCTCGCCTCGGCCTCAGACCATCAGCACGTCATCCTCAGAAGCTACCTCGGCCTCAGACCCTCAGCAGATCCTCAGACCCTCACCTCAGTCTCAGACCCGCAGCACATCCTCAGACCCTCACCTCAGTCTCAGACCCGCCGCACATCCCAAGACCCTCACCTCCGTCTCAGACCTTCAGCACATCCCCAGACCCTCACCTCCGTCTCAGACCTTCAGCACATCCCAAGACCCTCACCTCCGTCTCAGACCTTCAGCACATCCCCAGACTCTCACCTCCGTCTCAGACCCTCAGCACATCCTCAGTCCCTCACCTCCGTCTCAGACCCTCAGCACATCCTCAGACCCTCACCTCAGTACTAGACACTCAGCACATCCTCAGACCCTCACCTCCGTCTCAGACCCTCAGCACATCTTCAGACCCTCACCTCCGTCTCAGACCCTCCGCACATCCTCAGTCCCTCACCTCAGTACCAGACCCTCAGCACATCCTCAGACCCTCACCTCCGTCTCAGACCCTCAGCACATCCTCAGACCCTCACCTCAGTCTCAGACCCTCAGCATATCCTCAGACCCTCACCTCAGCACATTCTCAGTCCCTCACCTCCGTCTCAGACCCTCAGCACATCCTCAGACCCTCACCTCCGTCTCAGACCCTCAGCACATCCTCAGACCCTCACCTCAGTACCAGACCCTCAGCACATCCTCAGATCCTCACCTCCGCCTCAGACCCTCAGCAAGTCCTCAGACTCTCACCTCCGTCTCGGACTCTCAGCACACCCTCAGACCCTCACCTCCGTCTCAGACCCTCGGCACATCCTCAGATCCTCACCTCCATCTCAGACCCTCAGCACATCTTCAGACCCTCACCTCCGTCTCAGACCCTCAGCACATCCCCAGACACTCACCTCAGACCCTCAGCACGCCCTCAGACTCTCCCCTCCGTTTCAGACCCTTAGCACATCCTCAGACCCTCTCCTCAGTACCAGACCCTCAGCACATCCTCAGACCCTCAACTCCGTCTCAGACCCTCAGCACGTCCTCAGACCCTCACCTCCGTTGTAGTCCCTCAGCACACCCTCAGTCCCTCACCTCCGTCTCAGACCCTCAGCACATCTTCAGACCCTCACCTCCGTCTCAGACCCTCAGCACATCCTCAGACCCTCACCTTCGTCTCAGACCCTCAGCACATCCTCAGACCCTCACCCCAGCCTTATTCCCTCATTGCATCCTCTGACCCTCGCCTCAGTACCAGACCCTCAGCACATCCTCAGACCCTCAGCTCCGTCTCAGACCTTCAGCACATTCTCAGGCCCTCACCTCCATCTCAGACCCTCAGCACATCCTCAGACCCTCACCTCAGTCTCACACCTCCTAGCCTCAATCTGAAATATTGGCCTCACAATTAAGGCCATCGTCTCACTGTCCGACCTAAGGCTGTCTGTCAGACCCTTACCTCACTCTCTGAGCCTTGCCACCCTGTCAGACCCTCACCTAGCTGTCAGACCCTCACCTCACTGTCAGACCCAAGGATGGCTGTCAGACCTTCACCTTACTCTCAGACCCTCACCTCCCTCACAGACCCTCACTTCTCTGTCAGACCCTCACCTCACTCAGACCCTCACCTCAATGTTAGACCCTCACCTCACTGCCAGACCCTCACTGTCAGACCCTCATCTCACTGTCAGACCCACGGCTCACTATCAGACCCTCGGCTCACTATCAGACCCTCATCTGTCAGACCCTCACCTAGCTGCCAGACGCTCGGCACACGGCTATCTGTGAAACCCTCACCTAGCTGTCAGATCCTCAGCTCATTGTCAAACCCAAGGCTGTCTGTTAGACCCTCACCTCACTGGCATATCCTCACCCCACTGTCAGACCCTCGGATCACTGTCAGAACCTCACCTAGCTGTCAGAACCTCACCTAGCTGTCAGACGCTCATCTCACTGTTAGACCCTTACCTCGCTGTTAGACCCCCACCTAGCTGTCAGACCCTCGGGTCACGAGTATCTGTCAGACCCACATCTAGCTGTCAGACCCTCAGATCACTGTCAGACCCACATCTAGCTGTTAGACCCTCAGATCACTGTCAGACCCTTGGTTAGCTGTCAGACCCTCACCTCACAGTCAGATCCTCGCCTCACTGTCAGACTTTACACCACCTCACCCTTGCCTAAATCACAGGCCCTCACCTCACTCTCAGGCCCTCACCTCACTCTCAGACCCTCATATTACTGTTAGAAGTTCACAATGCCACAGACCCTCTCTTAGATCCTGTTAGACTTGGCATCTTTTGGCGTGTTTCCCCTGACTTTTTGCTTTCTGACCTCCCGGTTTTGACTCTGTTTTTGCTGGTGTAATGATTCTGCGCACTTTCCTCATTGCGGTCCAGTGGGAAAGTGCAAGTGCTCCTGTATAAAATGTGTTATGGATTGGTGTTTCCATGATTGGCCTTTTTGGTTTATGTGTCAGTCCCTTGTAAAGTGCACTGCGAGTGCCAGGGCCTATAGACCAAATGCTGTTGGTGGGCTGCAGCACTGGATTGTGCCACCCACGCAAACAGCCCGTAAAGTGTAACTCGGGCCTGCCAACGCAGAGCCTGTGCGCAGCATGGGGCTGCCATGTCGACTTGGCAAGTGCACACACTTGCAAGTCCCTAAACCTTCCCTTTTGCTACATGTTAGTCACCCCTAAGGTAGGCCCAAGGTACCCCTGTGGGCAGGGTGCGGTGTATGCGAAAGGTAGGACATGCCCGGGTGTGTGCGGCATGTCCTGATAGTGAATCACAGCCTAGTTCGTTTTTCACTATTGCAAGGCTACCTGTCCCCCTAGGCCAGAACGGGCAGTTTTGATTATTACAGTTTATAATCCTAGCTGACCCCGGGAACATGGTAGAAATTCGAGTTTAGTATGCCTGGACTCAGAATGATAAAATGCAGCTTTTAGTGAAGTTGGTTTTAACATTCTGTGTTTGAAAATACCACTTTTAGAAAGTGGGTATTTTCTTGTCTAACCATCCAAGCCTGCCTCTGCGAGGTTGTGTATTCCTTGTCTGGAATGTGAGTGACAGGGGCTGGGGGATGCCAGGAGACAGGGTGAGTCAGCACAGGGCTGAATAGCAAGATCTACATGTAGATGGGTGGGAGGGGTCGCACCTGGGCCCTGAATAGGACAGTGCCTTCCCTCCACAATGCTGGCTCCACCTCCTGTGGTGCGTCTGATGTCCCTGGCCTGCTCACTGAAAGAAGGGACGGAGACTTGTCAACAAAGTGCTCCAGAACTGGTTTGGACTAGGCAAAGGCCTCTCTGCCTTCAGAGAACAAAGGAATTTGGGATATAAATATTGGGGCCCTGACCCCATGAATTTAGATCTCGCTGGAATCAAGGAACCTGCCAAGACGAAGAGCTGCCAGGAGGAGTACTGCCCCGTTGCTGTGTTGTTGCTTTGTTGGGTTGGCCTGCAGTTGCTGCTTCTGTCTTGGGCAGTGAAAGGACTGGACTGAACTTTCTACAAACTTGTGCTGAGTATCTCAAAGGGCCAGGAACCGAGCTGGCCTCCTGTTAAGAAGTCTCAGGGACTGCAAAGACTTCACAAGCCTCTGGGTACCGCTTCTGGAACGCTGTTTCAGTTGCCACAGAGGAAGGGAACTGCAACCGACTCCGTCAACCGAATCCATCCCTGGCCGGTGACCTGTTTGCACCGCAGACCGCATCGCCCCGCTTCGCATCGCAACCCTGGTCTCACCGTGGGCGACGTCCGACGCCGCCAACATCGAGCCGCTGCTTGCACCGTGACCTGTGGGCACCGCAGTTCGTATCGCATCGCTTCACTGGGCCAGCCGGACCAGACCGACTCTGTCACTGCAACTGGCTCAAGAGTCGAGACCGCACCGCATTTGGGTCACCGCTCGCACGTCTGCGACGCACCGCTCCGACTCGCACCGCTGTCCGACGCCAGCTCCCGCACTCCGGCTTGGTCGCCTGCATCGCAACCTGTCAGCACCGCATCGAGCATCGTCCCGCCCTGCATCGCACGCCTTGGACTCACCGACTCCGTCTGCACGACGCTCATCGAGCCGCTGCCTGCACCGCATTGAGGGACACCGCACCTTGCATCGCTCCGTCTTGCACCGCAACCGCGACGAACGCCGACCGGCTCGTACACTCCGTACCAGCCACAACGAGAAAGGTACTGTAACCGAGTCTGTTCATGACTCTGCTGGCCCGTATCGACGCGGTCGGCTGGAACTGTTAGACTCTGTGGTTTTCAGCATCACGGTAGGCTCGGACGGAGCTACCGACTCGCACGAACTTTGCTTTTGTGCTATTCCTGCAAAGAAGAAGTTACCGTATCAAGTATTCATTCGTAAAGTATAGTATTGTGGATTTTTGTCGTAATTGGTCTTGTCTTGAGCATATAAAATATTGATTATTTTTCTAAACTGGTGTGGTGTCCGTTTATAGTGCTTACACTGTATTACTGTTGGTTATGTGCAAATGCTTTACACACTGCCTCTGAATTAAGCCTGACTGCTCGTGCTAAGCTACCACGAGGGTGAGCAGGGGTTACTTCACGAGTGTAACAACCCTTACCCTGACTAGGAAGAAGGGTCCCTACTTGGACAAAGGTGCAAGCCCTTGCCAACTAGAGATCCCATTTCTAACATTGGTTGTCAGCGGTGAGGATAGGACTTGTGTTTGCACTTGACTTACAGTGATTGGTGTGCACTACTACCATATCGCAGACCATTACGTACCACATACTGGTTCTTTTTCTTTTGACCTATTTTTGATCTTGCCAGTTTTCAACTCACTACTTTTGTCATGCCTGAATCAATTGCATCATCCGTTGCATCTCTGGAAGTTATCTTTGAGGAGGACAGGTTGGAATCCTACGCCGTAAAGGAGTTACGAGCGATTTGTAAAAACCTGAAAGTCCAAATTAAAGGCCTCACAAGGAAGGAGGAGCTACAGAAGGCGCTGAGGGCCTGGGTAGCAGCCAGACATGCCACTGGGCAGCCTGGTAATCTCAGTGAGGAGGCGGAGGAGCCTATTTCCAGGGTGGATGTGCTTTTGGGTAGGGGGAACCCGCCAGGTCAGGCAGCAGCAGTCTGTCCCCAGAGGAGCTGGAGGACAGGCGGGAGGCAAGGCAGTTTGAGCTGCAGAAGCTCAGGCTGGAGAGTGAGCGGGAGGAGAAGAGATTGGCCATAGAGGAGAGGAAGATGCTCTTAGAGCATGAGAGAGAACTGAAGGAGCTAGAACTTAGGAGTAAGTCAGGCTCAGATGGTGGCAGCAATTCGTCCAGAAAGGCAGACAGGATTGTGCACATTCCCAAGAACGTGGGCAAGGAGTTCAAGAAGGGGATGACATACAAAGGTGGTTTCAGGGTTATGAGGCAGCCATACACATGAATGGGGTCCCTGAGGAGAATTGGGGAGCAGGATTGTGGCCACTTTTCCCGGAAGAAGCAAGGGATGCTCTGATAGCTTTGGGTAAGGGGTATCACCTCACCTATGCTGACATGAAGGATGCCCTTCTCACGAAGTATGGTCTTACTCCTGAAAAGTACAGGGATCAGTTCAGGTCCAGTAAGAAGTCTGATGCCAACACTTGGTTGGAATGTGTGGATGTGTTCTGCAGGTCTCTGGATGGTTGGGTGAAGGGCAGTAGTGTAACAGATTTTCAGGGGCTCTACAACTTGATTGCATGGGAGCACTTGTCTAGTATATGTTTTGCAGATCTGCGCCAGCACCTAGTAGATAGTAAGCTAACTGACCCCAGGAAGCTTGCTATGGAAGCGGACCGCTGGGTGAGTACCAGGGTCCACAAGAAAGCGTTTGGGGGAGACTCAGCCAAAGGTGGGCAGGGTCCCCAGCAGAAAAGTGGGGGACAAGGGTAAAGCACAGGAGTTCTCTAAAGGGCCCCAAACTAGTACCCAGGGTAAAGGTTCCCAGCCCCCAGTGATAAGAAGAAAGGGGTCTCTACAGGAAGCCTGTTGAGACCGGCCCCCGCAAGTGTTATGCATGTGACCAGGTAGGTCACTTTAAGGGGGACCCCAAGTGCCCGAAAGGGACACAGCCACCCACCGGTGGACAATCCAAAGTGTTGGCTAGTGTAGCGCTTGGGGAGGAGGGGTGCCCACAGGAGGGTGGGGATCCCGCAGAAATGACCCTAGTCTCACTGGGGACAGTGAGATGGTCCCAGGAAACCAGGTGCCCCTAACACAAAGAAATATAGCACCTGGGTGACCATTAATGGGAACAGGGTAGAGGCTCTCAGAGATACTGGAGCCAGTGTGACCTCAGTCCGGTGTCACCTGGTGTCTGAGAAGCAAGTAGTCCCAGGAGCATTCCACCAAGTAGTTGCTGTAGACAACTCAGAGCGCCAATGTATGGTGGCGCAGGTTCCCTTTGAATGGGGGGTCTCAGGTCCCTTGAGGGTGGTTGTGAGCCCTACCATGCCTGTAGATTGTCTGCTAGGAAACGACCTGGAGCAGTCCTCATGGAAGGAGGTTGAGCTCAGATTGCACTTGGAGATGCTTGGGTTGCCAGAGTGGGCATGCGTGTCTACTCGGTCAATGGCAGCCAGAAAGGGTGATCAAGAGGACTTGGAGCCTGAAACAGTGGCCCAAGTCCCTGCCAAGAGAAAGGGCAGGGGGCGCGGGAAACCGGCCCCCGAAGTTCCCACGGACCGGGAGGAGGCGGACCTCGAGGGGGACGCCCGGTGCCTACAGGGGAGCAGGTAGCCGAACTGGGAGACATCTCTGAGCTGACCCATTGGCAGCAAGAAGGGGGTCCCACCAGGGAGGAGTTCTGCAGGGAGCAGAACGAGTGCCCTACTCTGGAGGGTCTGCGGCGGCAGGCTGCAGACCAGGCAGCTGGTAATCAGTCCGGGTCACATCTGATCTACTGGGAGAGTGGTCTCCTATACAGTGAGCCTAAGGTTGCTGAGCCTGGGTCAGCCCGTGTGCTGGTGGTACCCCAGCGCTTCAGGACCTTCCTACTGGGTCTGGCTCATGACGTGCCTTTGGCAGGACATTTGGGGCAGGACAAGACCTTTGACAGGCTTGTCACCCACTTCTTTTGGCCCCAAATGCGAAGGCAGTCAGATGCACACTGCAGGTCTTGCCAAACTTGCCAGGCAAGTGGTAAGAGTGGGAGGAAGGTCAAAGCTCCTCTCCAACCTTTTCCTGTTGTTGGAACACCCTTTGAAAGGGTAGGGATGGATATTGTGGGGCCACTGGATCCCAAGACAGCCATGGGCAACAGGTACATCCTGGTCTTGGTGGACCATGCCACCCGGTACCCCGAGGCAATCCCTCTCAGGACAACGACGGCGCCAGTGGTGGGCCGGGTGTTAATGGGGATCTTTTCCTGTGTGGGATTCCCCAGAGAGGTGGTTTCTGATAGGGGGACCAATTTCATATCGAAGTATATGACATCCCTGTGGAAGGAGTGTGGTGTAACCTACAAGTTCACCACTCCTTACCACCCACAAGGAAATGGTCTGGTGGAGAGATTCAACCAGACCTTGAAAGGCATGATCAAGGGTCTAACAGAACCCATGAGGCGTAAGTGGGACGTCCTCTTGCCATGCCTACTCTTTGCATACAGGGAGGTGCCTCAGAAGTCTCAGCCCCTTTGAGCTCCTGTATGGCCACCCTGTGAGAGGACCTCTGAGTTTGGTAAAGGAAGGCTGGGAGGCGGCTCCCAGGAAAACTCCCCAGGATGTATTTAGCTACATGCTGGCCTTTAGAAACCAAACTGCGCACTTCAGGAAACTCGCTCAGGCGAACCTAGAAGCAAGCCAGGAAGAAATGAAGAGATGGTATGACCAGAACGCCACTCTGGTCGAATTTCAACCTGGGCAAAAGTGTGGGTAATGGCCCCAGTGGCACCTTGTGCCTTGCAGGACAAGTGGACTGGGCCATACGAGGTAAAGGAGCGCAAAAGTGACGTCACCTACCTGGTGGATTTGCAGGCTCCAAGGAACCCTTTGAGGGTCCTTCACGTGAACCGCCTCAAGCCCCACTTCGAGAGGTCCGAAGTGAGTATGCTCTTGGCGACAGATGATGGGGTGGAAGAGGAGAGCGAGCCTCTCCCTGACCTCCTGTCTACCAAGGAGCATGATGGGTCAGTAGAGGGTGTGATCCTCTCCCCTACTCTGACTCTGGAGCAGCAGGGGGACTGTCGCCAGTTGTTGGGACAGTTCGCCCCACTGTTCTCTCTGACCCCCGGTGTTACTCACTGGTGTACCCATGACGTGGACACCGGTGACAGCCATCCTGTGAAGCACAAAATTTACAGGTTGACTGACCGGGTCAGGGCCAGCATCAAGGAGGAGGTCTCTAAGATGTTGGCGTTAGGGGTGATTGAGCCCTCCCACAGTCCTTGGGCCAGCCCAGTGGTCTTGGTCCCAAAGGCTGCGGCGCCCGGTGCCACTCCAGAACTCCGGTTTTGTGTGGACTACCGTGGGCTCAATGCCGTCACCAGGACTGACGCGCACCCCATCCCCAGAGCTGATGAGCACATTGATCGGTTGGGAGCTGCCCGGTTCCTCAGCACGTTTGATTTAACGTCTGGGTACTGGCAGATCGCCTTAACCGATGGGGCCAAGGAGAGATCAGCGTTCTCAACCCCAGAAGGTCATTACCAATTCCGGGTGATGCCCTTTGGGTTGAAGAATGCCCCTGCGTCCTTTCAGAGGTTGGTCAATCAGGTGTTGGCTGGGCTGGAGGATTTCAGTGCCGCCTACCTGGATGACATTGCTGTGTTCAGTTCCAGCTGGGAAGAACATTTACAGCACCTTGAGAAAGTGTTGAGGGCTCTGCAAGGTGCAGGCCTCACGATCAAGGCCAGTAAGTGCCAGATCGGGCAGGGTTCTGTGGTGTACTTGGGACACCAGGTAGGAAGCGGCCAGGTGGCGCCCCTACAACCCAAGATTGACACCATTCTGGCTTGGGAGACCCCAAGACCCAGACAGAGGTGAGAGCCTTCTTAGGTCTCACCGGCTATTATAGGAGATTTGTTAAGGGCTATGGCACCATCGTTGCCCCCTTAACAGAGCTGACTCTCAAGAGGCAGCCCAGGAAAGTGATCTGGACTGAGTCCTGCCAGAAAGCTTTTGATGCCCTGAAGGCAGCCATGTGCACGGCGCCCGTGCTCAAGGCACCTGACTTCTCCAAGGAATTCGTCGTGCAGACTGACGCTTCAGAGCATGGTGTGGAGCGGTGCTCTCACAACTGAACGAAGAGGGCCTGGATCAGCCTGTAGTCTTCCTTAGCAGGAGACTACTTCCCAGGGAACAGAGGTGGAGTGCCATAGAAAGGGAAGCTTTTGCTGTGGTCTGGGCACTGAAGAAGTTGAGACCATACCTGTTTGGGACTCACTTCCGGGTTCAGACAGACCACAGGCTCCTCAGATGGTTGATGCAAATGAGGGGTGAGAATCCAAAACTGCTGAGGTGGTCCATCTCCCTACAGGGAATGGACTTTACGGTGGAGCACCGTCCTGGTACAGAACACGCCAACGCAGATGGTCTGTCCAGGTTCTTCCGCCTTAGTGAGGAGAACTCCAATGGGGTTGGGTAGTTCTCCCTACTTTCAGCTGGAGGGGACATGTGTTAGACTTGGCATCTTTTGGCGTGTTTCCCCTTACTTTTGCTTTCTGACCTCCCGGTTTTGACTCTGTTTTTGCTGGTGTAATGATTCTGCGCACTTTCCTCACTGCGGTCCAGTGGGAAAGTGCAAGTGCTCCTGTATAAAATGTGTTATGGATTGGTGTTTCCATGATTGGCCTATTTGGTTTATGTGTCAGTCCCTTGTAAAGTGCACTGCGAGTGCCAGGGCCTATAGACCAAATGCTGTTGGTGGGCTGCAGCACTGGATTGTGCCACCCACGCAAACAGCCCGTAAAGTGTAACTCGGGCCTGCCAACGCAGAGCCTGTGCGCAGCATGGGGCTGCCATGTCGACTTGGCAAGTGCACACACTTGCAAGTCCCTAAACCTTCCCTTTTGCTACATGTTAGTCACCCCTAAGGTAGGCCCAAGGTACCCCTGTGGGCAGGGTGCGGTGTATGCGAAAGGTAGGACATGCCCGGGTGTGTGCGGCATGTCCTGATAGTGAATCACAGCCTAGTTCGTTTTTCACTATTGCAAGGCTACCTGTTCCCCTAGGCCAGAACGGGCAGTTTTGATTATTACAGTTTATAATCCTAGCTGACCCCGGGAACATGGTAGAAATTCGAGTTTAGTATGCCTGGACTCAGAATGATAAAATGCAGCTTTTAGTGAAGTTGGTTTTAACATTCTGTGTTTGAAAATACCACTTTTAGAAAGTGGGTATTTTCTTGTCTAACCATCCAAGCCTGCCTCTGCGAGGTTGTGTATTCCTTGTCTGGAATGTGAGTGACAGGGGCTGGGGGATGCCAGGAGACAGGGAGAGTCAGCACAGGGCTGAATAGCAAGATCTACATGTAGATGGGTGGGAGGGGTCGCACCTGGGCCCTGAATAGGACAGTGCCTTCCCTCCACAATGCTGGCTCCACCTCCTGTGGTGCGTCTGATGTCCCTGGCCTGCTCACTGAAAGAAGGGACGGAGACTTGTCAACAAAGTGCTACAGAACTGGTTTGGACTAGGCAAAGGCCTCTCTGCCTTCAGAGAACAAAGGAATTTGGGATATAAATATTGGGGCCCTGACCCCATGAATTTAGATCTCGCTGGAATCAAGGAACCTGCCAAGACGAAGAGCTGGAAGAGCTGCCAGGAGGAGTACTGCCCCGTTGCTGTGTTGTTGCTTTGTTGGGTTGGCCTGCAGTTGCTGCTTCTGTCTTGGGCAGTGAAAGGACTGGACTGAACTTTCTACAAACTTGTGCTGAGTATCTCCAAGGGCCAGGAACCGAGCTGGCCTCCTGTTAAGAAGTCTCAGGGACTACAAAGACTTCACAAGCCTCAGGGTACCGCTTCTGGAACGCTGTTTCAGTTGCCACAGAGGAAGGGAACTGCAACCGACTCCGTCAACCGAATCCATCCCTGGCCGGTGACCTGTTTGCACCGCAGACCGCATCGCCCCGCTTCGC
This sequence comes from Calotriton arnoldi, assembly GCA_963921515.1. Taxonomy (NCBI): domain Eukaryota; kingdom Metazoa; phylum Chordata; class Amphibia; order Caudata; family Salamandridae; genus Calotriton; species Calotriton arnoldi. Next base: position 250,128 of record CAWUFW010000739.1, read on the forward strand.
ATCGCAACCCTGGTCTCACCGTGGGCGACGTCCGACGCCGCCAACATCGAGCCGCTGCTTGCACCGTGACCTGTGGGCACCGCAGTTCGCATCGCATCGCTTCACTGGGCCAGCCGGACCAGACCGACACTGTCGCTGCAACTGGCTCAAGAGTCGAGACCGCACCGCATTTGGGGCACCGCTCGCACGTCTGCGACGCACCGCTCCGACTCGCACCGCTGTCCAACGCCAGCTCCCGCACTCCGGCTTGGTCGCCTGCATCGCAACCTGTCAGCACCGCATCGAGCATCGTCCCGCCCTGCATCGCACGCCTTGGACTCACCGACTCCGTCTGCACGACGCTCATCGAGCCGCTGCCTGCACCGCATCGAGGGACACCGCACCTTGCATCGCTCCGTCTTGCACCGCAACCGCGACGAACGCCGACCGGCTCGTACACTCCGTACCAGCCACAACGAGAAAGGTACTGTAACCGAGTCTGTTCATGACTCTGCTGGCCCGTATCGACGCGGTCGGCTGGAACTGTTAGACTCTGTGGTTTTCAGCATCACGGTAGGCTCGGACGGAGCTACCGACTCGTACGAACTTTGCTTTTGTGCTATTCCTGCAAAGAAGAAGTTACCGTATCAAGTATTCATTCGTAAAGTATAGTATTGTGGATTTTTGTCGTAATTGGTCTTGTCTTGAGCATATAAAATATTGGTTATTTTTCTAAACTGGTGTGGTGTCCGTTTGTAGTGCTTACACTGTATTACTGTTGGTTATGTGCAAATGCTTTACACACTGCCTCTGAATTAAGCCTGACTGCTCGTGCCAAGCTACCACGAGGGTGAGCAGGGGTTACTTCACGAGTGTAACAACCCTTACCCTGACTAGGAAGAAGGGTCCCTACTTGGACAAAGGTGCAAGCCCTTGCCAACTAGAGATCCCATTTCTAACAGATCCTAATCTCATTGTCAGAGCAGCACACCGCTCTCAGAACCTGGCTCTCAGACCCTCACCTCCCTGTCAGACCCTCACCTCACTCTCAGACCCTCACCTCACTCCCAGGCCCTCACCTCACTCTCAGGCCCTCCCCTCACTCTCAGACCCTCATATTACTGTTAGAAGTTCACAATGCCACAGACCCTCTCTTAGATCCTAATCTCATTGTCAGAGCAGCACACCGCTCTCAGAACCTGGCTCTCAGACCCTCACCTCCCTGTCAGACCCTCACCTCACTCTCAGACCCTCACCTCACTCTCAGGCCCTCACCTCACTCTCAGACCCTCACCTCCCTGTCAGACCCTCACCTCACTCTCAGACCCTCACCTCACTCTCAGGCCCTCACCTCACTCTCAAGCCCTCACCTCACTCTCAGACCCTCACCTCACTCTCAGACCCTCACCTCACTCTCAGGCCCTCACCTCACTCTCAGACCCTCACCTCCCTGTCAGACCCTCACCTCACTCTCAGACCCTCACCTCACTCTCAGGCCCTCACCTCACTCTCAGACCCTCACCTCCCTGTCAGACCCTCACCTCACTCTCAGGCCCTCACCTCACTCTCAGGCCCTCACCTCCCTGTCAGACCCTCACCTCACTCTCAGACCCTCACCTCACTCTCAGGCCCTCACCTCACTCTCAGACCCTCACCTCCCTGTCAGACCCTCACCTCACTCCCAGCCCCTGCTATGGTTACCGCCTGGCCGTTTTTTTACCAGCTTGACTAGTATTTTAATGTCCCAGCCAGTACTAGAATCAGGAAACTCAGCCAGAACCCGTATATTTCCCCCTTTCCAGTAAGTTCAATTTATTATCGGTAATTGCATGAGTTCGGCTCTGTCCATCACTTTCCTTTATTAGGTAGTGAGGGAGCCCTGCTTTTCAGACACTCCACCCGTCCATCGCATCCTGTTGGTACCAAGCCACAGCCCCCACAGCCGGCGCGAGGGAGATCAGTCATGAATGAAAGGGAGGGAAGGACGAGGGAGATCAGTCATGAATGAAAGCGAGGGAAGGAGTCAGAGCATTGCAATGACCGGTAAGTCATTGAAGCATTATTCCATAACGCCTCAAACAAGGTGTACGGGGTGGCCCAAGTAGCAGCCTTGCAGATCGCTGCCGATGATGCCCCGGGGGCATCCACCAGAGAAGCCGACATACCCCAGGTTACCACCCCTGAACTCCGAAGGGAGAAGGGACGCCTGACTAGTGTTATGCCAAAGTTCTCAGGATTCTTAACCGCCTGCTCATGGTTTGGACTGCAGGTTTAAAGCCCCTCTTGGCTGGCTCAAAGTTTATAAAAGGGAACGAGAAACTCTGGAATCCACAACCCCATCCAGGTAAATGAGCAGGGTCCTGATGACATCCGGATTGCGAAGAACCGCCTCGCGGGCGGAGTGGGACACCGGAAGGACAACCTCCTGCTCCTTAGAGAAGCAGAGTTTACCTTGGAGACAAAGAAAGGACCTGGTCGTGAATGATTCTGTCCTCAAAAACCCTCAAAAAGGATGTTTTTGTGATGAAGATCCTGACTCTCCGAGCCTTCTGGGGAAAGTGATGGGAAGTTTTCAAGGTGAAAATCTTGAACTCTTCTTCCTGCAGAGGCTCAACAGGGGTCTTTTAAGGGCCTCTAGGACCACAGAGAGATGCCAGGGAGGACATGAAGGCTCTGGTGGTGGGCAGATGTTGTAAAAACCTTTACAAAGTCTTTGGACCGAACCTTGTTCATTCGACAGGTTCTCCCACAAAACCTCTAGCTGCCCTTAAAGCTGCCCACTGTAGTCTAACGCTGAGACTCTAAACCCAGCTCAAACACATCCTGTGTGAAAGAAAGGACGTGAACCACCTCTGTGGATCGAGGGATTCAATTCTTTGCCATACACCGCCTACTGAATACATCCCCACGTTTACAGTAGGATCTTAACGTAGGAGACCTCCTCGAAGACGGAATAGTCCTGGCCAACTGATCCGAAAGACCCCTATACTTTAGCCCTTTCAACTTCCAGGCCGCAAGCCAGTGCTTAATTTGAGCTGGTGGCTTCCGGTGTTCGGCACAAGCACTTTATTGTCAACACCGGCACTTATGACAGTCTGCCACATGGTGGTGCTGTATGTCAAATTTAGAAATGAACACTACAACAGTCGTTTATTAATTCAATATACATTGAAAAGGACTAATACCTGCTACCCAAGCCATCCTTATAGTGTTGAGCGCCTGGAATGGTGTGAATTGTCACACTTATAGGAATGTGATGGTTACTACTTGTGTTGGTACGGTCATTGGCAGTCCTGGCAGGGGTAAAGGGTGGTACAAGCTACAGTGGTCCTCGGACGAGGGCCCTGGCACTTCATTTTTTACAAATTAAGCACTGCCGCAAGCCTGAGTCTCGCTAGCGAAGTGAAATGGAGAGGAGGAAAGGTCAGGGTAGATGGATCAATAAGTAGTATCGACTCCAGCTTGGTTTTCCATATCAGGAGAGCCTACCAATAGGAGCGGGCCAGGCTGGCACAGCCAGAATCGGGCGGTCCTCGCCTTCCTAGTAGCTTCTCTTAGGCTGGATCCCAACGCGTCACATGCGCAGTGTCGGGTATCACTGGCACTGCTCACCTTCCTTGGTGATACATCCTCATGGGGCGCAAAGATCCTACCACACGATCTGCACCAGTCGGGATTTCAAAGTCAACATTCTCTGTGAGATGAACTACTTTAAGTAAGAACGAGAGTCAATCGATGAGGTGACTGCCAGAGCAGAAGATATATATAGACATACATATTGTATACTGAAGGTTTGTTTAGGATAAAGAACATCAAACCATGATGCTACTTGCTGGACATCTATTGCTGTAGCAGGGAGGACCTTTGGTTAAATTGTGATGTCCTGAGGAAGGTGGTTTTAAATATATGAATAGCACCAAAACGTGTCGATGAATAAATAAAAAACTCCATACTGTATAGACATGGTTTGATCGAGCTCGATAAATTCAACTCTTTGTATGATGATCTGTGGACAGAGGTATTTTGAACAGTTATCCTTGTCTGAATCATGTTTTATGTATTGTCCCCCTGCTTAGTGTTTTTAATGTAATAATTGTGTTGACTAGCAATGTATCTATTTTATATGCTTATTTTTGTATAAATGAAAAGTTTATATTTTTTCATTTGTTGTGATATTCTGCATGACACAAACACTTCATTGTATGTTCTTTTGCTTTAATTTTTGTTGATTTGAAAACAAGGGGATTTTTTTTTTGTCAATTAAGACCCTGCCCCCTTGGATTGGAGGGGTTGCTCTCGTAGTGTTGGTAAATCCTGACAGCGACCTGGGGGTGCAGGCACAGCGTGCCCTGTGGCCCCAGAAGGCACTCTGGGGCATATTTATCAGGGCTTTGTGTCATGCTTGCGCCACGTGACGTGGTACGTGCACCACGCAAACCTCTCAGTCATATTTATGAAGCCACGCAAACTCTGGCTTTGAAAGGCTTCGCAAATATGGAGTCATGCAACACAGCGCAATTCGCTGCGTGGCCGTACTCTGCGCAAAGGAATCGTTCTATGGGCATTGTGATGGGTGTTCCCATGCAACTTCCATGGTTTTTGACGCTTTCCCGGATTTAAAAGGACTTGTAAACCTGGGAATGCGTCAAAATCTTACACCTCCACAGCTGAGGCATAAGGAGGAGAAATGTCTTTATTTCTCCTTCCCTTTCCTGCATAAAAACAATCCTGCCTGTAACGCAGGCACCCTTACGCCGTGGTACAAGGGTCCCGCGTTGGCGCTAGGCTGCCGAAACGGTGCCAGCACAGAGGGAATGGACAGGAATGCACCGTATTGGATAAATACTGTGCATTCCTGCCCTTTCCCTGTGACTCAGAGCAGTGCAGCAAGGGGACTTGCTGCGCTGCATTGTGCCACAATTTCAGTAAATCTGCCCCTCTCGCTCTCCAGCGTATAGGGGCGAGCACAGCGCCGTCCTGGTGAACCGCAAGCAGCCAGACCAACAGCCGCATCGCACAACCTTGTGGCCTGGAAAAAGATCTAGGGAGAACCCGCTTAGCCCGCTACGCAGCGTCTCCCCTAAATATAGTAAATATATCGCTGAAGTAGTTGCTCAGCTCCCAACTAGAATGTCGCATGTCGGACAGACACACTAAAACAGGATGTGATGGAGGGGGAGGGGCATTTATACTAAACAGTTTGGTCAGATGGGCGTGTCTGAGATGCAGGGCTGCCTCACTATGTAATGACTTCAAGCGAGTGTTGGGGGGGGGTGTTTATTAAAGTAAACAAAGACAGAAAGACCATGGTAGAAATTAAAACAGAGAATTGTATAGCTTTTCAGAATCTTAAAACGTGGACAAATGGTTGATATTTTTTTCTGGGAAAGGTGTCAGCACCACACTTACCTCACCCCCAGACCCCCACCTCATTCACTGACCCTCACATCACTGTTTGACTTCACACAGACCACGCCCACCACCACAGCTGGTCCCAACTAGTTATGGATTTGCTATGACGCACTGACTCACAGACTGACTTCACCTGTTGTTGTTAATCATTCCCTGGGCTGCAGGTGCCGCCCAGTACTGCTCCCACTGAGTCCCCCGAGGAATGATGGCGTGCTCTTTGAGTTCCTGCCTCGGATCCATGTGAGTGGAGCCGTTCTGCAGCCTCTGGGCTGTTTTTGGGGCGGAGTGGGCAGCCATGAGCCAGTCCTGAATGCATGCAGCCATTATTATTTTAAAACTGTGCTCTAATGTGCCCTTTGGAAGCATCAGGCAAATTTTATTTGGGAAGTGTTCCCAAAACCAGGCGAAATGGTAAGGCTGGCTTACTGCTGTCACTCACAAAGTGGGGCTGGGCTGAGGACAGTTTTCATTCCTAGTCTGACTTTGACTTTGCGCCCTTTTTAAATACAACATTTAAAGTGATGACGCAGCTCTTGAGGGTGCACGGAGGAACTGAATGGAAACATCCTTCACTCTCAATGGGGTGAATTTTCTACATGCTCAGATCTATCGTTGGTCTTCGAGGAGTCAGTCAGCACCTCCTGACTGACATTCATAGCCAGGAGGACCGACCGTCATTCTAATGAAAATCCAGAAACAGACTGAAAAAATGAACTATTTCTTTCTCATTTTAGTCTACCTTTTACCTTTGGCTAGAGGCCACTTTGGACTTCTGCTTTGAACATTGCCCCAATTTAAAGCTGCACTGTGTTATTTAACAGAAGCCATTCTATTAGCGTTCTGATATGCCATTAGTGACGGCCATCTTGGGCCGGTCAGCGGTCTAGTTGTCCATAATTAATGCCATTGGCTATTTAAGCACGCTTTCATCGTGGATGATCCCGCTCCTATCTAGTGGTGACACGACTCCAAACTCAGCTGGAGAAACCACATTGAGAAGACTGAACAGAAAGCATCAACCAAGCTGGCTGCATTGTACCCACGTCTGAGGACAAAGTCAAACTCATTGTCAGTGGAATTGCTCTCCCACCCTCGCAGCTCCACCATCAAGTGAGGCCCTCCTGAGCCCCTGCACTCTCGAGTGATGGTGTTCGAGGCCCTCCTCCACCCCAGGCTATACCTGCGCCTCATCCCTGGTGGTCCAGTGGACCCTCACTCCTTCGCTCGCTCCGCTTATTCTGCTCGCTTTATCCTCTCCTTTTAGCTCTGTTTTCCGTTTTTCACCCTTTATTTTCTCACCCTTTTACTCTCTTTCTATCACTTTATCACTTTTCTATCATCTTCCATTTTCTACTTTTGCGCTGTTTTTCGCTCCCTTTTCCTGCACCTCCCGCCCGTTTTTCCCGCCGCTGCTGCCCCCGCAGCCCCTCCTCCCCCAGCGCAACCAGCCCAAGCCAGTTTCCCCTTCCCGCTCCCGCCTCCCAGCTGTCCAGCCCTCCCCGACCCCTACTTAATAGCGGCCGCTGCTGGGACAGGCGAGCAAGACCACTGACTCATTGTCAGTGAAATTGCTCTCCCACCCTCGCAGCTCCACCATCAAGTGAGGCCCCCCTGATCCCCTGCACTCTCGAAGTGATGGTGTTCGATGCCCTCCTCCACCCGCAGGCTATACCTGCGCCTCATCCCTGGTGGTCCAGTGGACCCTCACTCCTTCTCTCGCTCCGCTTATTCTGCTCGCTTTATCCTCTACTTTCAGCTCCGTTTTCCGTTTTTCACCCTTTATTTTCTCACCCTTTTACTCCCTTTCTATCACTTTACCACTTCTCTATCATCTTCCATTTCCTACTTTTGCGCTGTTTTTCGCTCCCTTTTCCTGCACCTCCCGCCCGTTTTTCCCGCCGCTGCTGCCCCCGCGGCCCCTCCCCCCCAGCGCGACCAGCCCAAGCCAGTTTCCCCTCCCCGCTCCCGCCTCCCAGCTGTCCAGCCCTCCCCGACCCCTACTGAATGGCGGCCGCGCAGCTGGCGCGCCAAAGGTGCACCAAAGGCAAGCCCGTCTGCGCCCGTCCGCTACCCAGACGCGACCAGCACCAGGAACCCTGGACCGCCGCACCGCCAACGCTACAACCCAGCGGCACTCTACGCACTCAACCCAGGCCACAACAACAACTGCAAGCTAGCATCACCAGCTGACACCCACGGACCCTTCAGCTGTCACCGCTGCCGCCACACCTGCAGCACCGCCAAGACCACGGATCAAGCACAATACGCCCGCAAAAACGCAACCGTACCGAAGACCCTGCAATGCATCCTCCTCAACGTCCGATCCCTCCACAAACACGCCACCAACTTCTGGGACCTCCTCGACAGCAACACCCCGGACATCGCGTTCTTCACCGAAACCTAGACCAACAGCACCTCAGGACTGGACATCACCATCGCCATTCCCCAAGGATACAAGATCTCCCGGAAGGACCGCCCCACCCGCCCAGGAGGGGGAATCGCCATTGTCCACAAATCAACCCTCCGGCTGAGCACACTCCCCGACGAGCCCACAGACCTGATGGAACACCTACACTTCAAGATACAGGCCAGCCCCACCACCACCCTCCGAGGAACCCTCATCTACCGGCCCCCCGGACCCCACGGACCATTCACCAACTCCATCACGGACATCATCTCCCCGCAAGCCATCGCGTCCACCAACTACACCCTGCTGGGAGATCTCAACTTCCACCTCGACAACCAACTAGACCCCAACACCACATTCCTCCTGGTCAACCTCCACAACATAGGACTCCGCCAGATCGTGACCGAAACCATGCACTCAGCAGGACACACCTTCGACCCCCTCTTCACAACAGGAAACTCCATCACTTTCAGCCACACCACCGAACTCCCGTGGACAGACCATCGTTGCATCCACTTCACCTTCAGAACACCCACCATCCACAGAACCCAGCACCTGCTCCCACGAAGAAACTGGACCAAAATCACTGACGACCAGCTCACCTCCTCACTCGGCAACTCCACCCCAACCATCGCGGAAGACAACGACCCCAACACCGCAGCCCGAACTCTGCACAGATGGATCTCCGACAGCGCCAACACCATTGCCCCCCTCAAGAAGAACAACAACACACATGCCAAGAAAGCCAGATGGTTTACCACCGAACTTCGAGAGTCCAGACGCATATGCCGCCACCTCGAAAAGGCCTGGAGGAACTCCAAATCTACAAAAGCCCACAACAACTTCAGAGCCGCCACCAACGCTCACCACCAACTCATCAGAAATACGAGAAAAACAGCGATCAAAGACAGAATCTCCACACACGCGCACAACAGCAAAGAACTCTTCAGCATCATCAAGGAGTTCTCCCAACCCATCAGCGAGTCTACAGACATCCCTCCCTCACAAGACCTCTGCGACAAACTCAGCACCTTTTTCCACCACAAAATCAAGAACATTTACGACAACTTTGACGAAGACAGCCGACACACTGAACCCTCACCAACCACCCCCGACACCCTGAAGCCAACGATTGACAGCTGGACAGCCCTCACCACCAAAGACACACTGAAGACGATGAAGTCAATCCACTCCGGGGCCTCCACGGACCCCTGCCCCCACCACATCTTCAACAGAGCCGCCGACACCATCGCACCCAAGCTTCGCCACACCATCAACCGCTCCCTCGCGAACGCCTCCTTCCCCGACGACTGGAAGCACGCCGAGATCAACCCCCTCCAGAAGAAACCCTCGGTGGACCCCACCGACCTCAAAAACTACAGACCCATCTCCCTGCTCCCGTTCCCAGTGAAAGTCATTGAGAAAGCCATCAACAGCCACCCCCACCTTCATCGAAGAGCACAACATCCTCGACTCCTCCCAATCCGGCTTCAGAAAAAACCACAGCACAGAAACCGACCTCCTCGCCACAACAGACGACATCCGCTCCCTCCTGGACAGAGGTGAGACAGTAGCCCTCATCCTCCTCGACCTCTCAGCGGCCTTCGACACAGTCTCTCACCGCACCCTAACACACAGACTTCACGACGCAGGGATCCGGGACAAGGCCCTCGACTGGATCCACTCATTCCTCTCCGACAGAACGCAGCGGGTCAGACTCCCTCCTTTCCTCTCGGACCCTACACCAACCACCTGGGGAGTCCCCCAGGGATCCTCCCTCAGCCCCACGCTGTTCAACGTCTACATGGCTCCGCTCGCCCCCATCGTCAGAACCCACGGACTCAACATTGTTTCATACGCAGACGACACCCAACTCATCCTCTCCCTATCAAATGAACCCAATGCAGCCAAACACAGCTTTCAAGAAGGCATGGAAGCAGTCGCCAAATGGATGAAAAGCAGCTGCCTACAACTCAACACTGACAAAACAGAAGTACTCATCATGGGCCCACACCCCGACATCTGGAACGACACCTGGTGGTCCCCACCCTCGGAAGCCCGCCCACCTCCACGGACCACGCACGCAACCTCGGAATCATCCTGGACTCTGAGTTCAAAATGGACCGCCAGATCAACTCAGTCGCATCCTCCTGCTTCCACACCCTCCGCCTCCTACGCAAGACCTTGAAATGGATTCCCCTCGAACACAGAAAGACCGTCACTCACGCCCTCGTCACCAGCAGACTTGACTACGGCAACGCACTCTACGCCGGAATCAACAAAAACCTCACGCGCAAGCTACAGAACATCCAGAACGCCGCCGCAAGACTGGTCCTCAACCTGCCAAGACACTGCCACATCTCCCAGCACCTGCGCACACTCCACTGGCTCCCCATCGAGGCTAGAGTCACCTTCAAGATGCTCACCCACGCACACAAGGCCTTCCACGACACCGGACCAGCATACCTGAACAGCCGACTCAAATTCCACACACCCCAAAGGACCCTACGATCAGCCCAGCTCTCCTACGCCGTGGTCCCCCGCACCAGAAAGACCAGATCGGGAGGCCGCTCCTTCTCCTTCCTCGCTGCCAGAGCATGGAACGCCCTTCCGCTCCATCTCCGACAGACAACATCAGTTCCCATCTTCACAAGAAACCTCAAAACCTGGCTCTTCGACAGACCTCCTCCTTGATGGACTGGATCCTGCACCTCCCTTCTGCCCCAGCGCCTTGAGACCCTCACGGGTGAGTAGTCGCGCTTTAACAAACCCCTGATTGATTGATTGATTGATTGATGCCTTGCGGAGCAAGATGTGCGCAATCAACGGAATTATTCAACCAACAATGACATATGCTTCACCGGTGTGGAGCGGTTGCCACCGAAGTACCAGAAGCCTCTGCAGACACTACAGAGAAAGGCCTTAGGGATACCAGCAGGTGTCCCTTGCTTCACAAGAACAGCAGACCTCCTCAGAGATCTAGGCGTCAAGATGTTGGACGGACGTCTCCGCAAATTCAAAGAGAAACTCTACAAAGGACCAGATCAAAAAGAAAACTCACTGTTCAAGAAACTTGCTGACATTTCTGCAATCCCTTCTGACGGCTAACTGCGGCCCGTCCCACCCCTGAGCATGTGAACCAACCTCACCTGTGACGAGGTGTCACAGATCAATAAGAAAACAAAATGTCGACTTAAAAATCCAAAATGAATATGGAGTAATGAGGCAACAGCCTCGGTACCCAAAAAACACCACTGTCAGATCAGAAGGAATCTGAGAGTCGGAGCAGATGAGCAGGCGGATGATGCCGCCAGCGGCCCAACCGTGTGAAGGAGATCAGATGAAACATCAAACGGATCCCCCAGAGTTCTTGTGTCTTTGTTTCCCACCTAAGTCACAAAGTCTCCAGCCAGCATTGCAGTCCGTGGGGCGGATACACTATTTCAGTGCATTCCCCTGCGGAGTGTGCAGGAATCTTTACACCAACCCTCGGATTAATAACGTGATTTAATGCACGTTCAGTCAATGAACACAGACTCCAAACTGCTGACCACAGACACCTGCATCGACTTGACCTGCTGTTCTAAGACACCTGGCGCACTGAGGCCTGTGCGCCTTTCTTCGAGGAGCTAGTCAGTCCTAAAGTCCTTGGAAAGGGACGGTCCAGCAGGACTGGAGGCAGTGAAGGGAGGACTCACTTTCACAACTGAGTTCCAACCACAAACCCTTTTCATTTGCACTTCATTGAAATCTGCTGCTCTGACCTTCATATTCATTTACAGGCCACCTGGGCTCACCTGGGTCCAGCCTCCCATCCCACACAAAGAACTGCAAGCCCACACCCAGGGGTTCCACCTGGGCTCACCTGGGCCCAGCCTCCCATCCCACACAAAGAACTGCAAGCCCACACCCAGGGGTTTCACCTGGGCTCACCTGGGCCCAGCCTCCCATCCTACACAAAGAACTGCAAGCCTACACCCAGGGGTTTCACCTGCGCTCACCTGGGTCCAGCCTCCCATCCCACACAAAGAACTGCAAGCCTACACCCAGGGGTTCCACCTGGGCTCACTTGGGTCCAGCCTCCCATCCCACAAAAAGAACTGCAAGCCCACACCCAGGGGTTTCACCTGGGCTCACCTGGGTCCAGCCTCCCATCCTACACAAAGAACTGCAGGCCCACACCCAGGGGTTTCACCTGGGCTCACCTGGGTCCAGCCTCCCATCCCACACAAAGAACTGCAAGCCTACACCCAGGGGTTTCACCTGGGCTCACCTGGGCCCAGCCTCCCATCCCACACAAAGAAATGCAAACCTACACCCAGGGGTTTCACCTGGGCTCACCTGGGCCCAGCCTCCCATCCCACACAAAGAACTTCAAGCCTACACCCAGGGGTTTCACCTGGGCTCACCTGGGTCTAGCCTCCCATCCCACACAAAGAACTGCAAGCCTACACCCAGGGGTTTCACCTGGGCTCACCTGGGCCCAGCCTCCCATCCCACACAAAGAACTGCAAGCCTACACCCAGGGGTTTCACCTGGGCCCAGCCTCCCATCCCACACAAAGAACTGCAGGCCTACACCCAGGGGTTTCACCTGGGCTCACCTGGGCCCAGCCTCCCATCCCACACAAAGAACTGCAGGCCTACACCCAGGGGTTTCACCTGGGCCCAGCCTCCCATCCCACACAAAGAACTGCAGGCCTACACCCAGGGGTTTCACCTGGGCTCACCTGGGCCCAGCCTCCCATCCCACACAAAGAACTGCAGGCCTACACCCAGGGGTTTCACCTGGGCTCACCTGGGCCCAGCCTCCCGTCCCACACAAAGAACTGCAGGCCAACACCCAGGGGTTTCACCTGGGCTCACCTGGGCCCAGCCTCCCGTCCCACACAAAGAACTGCAAGCCTACACCCAGGGGTTTCACCTGGGCTCACCTGGGCCCAGCCTCCCATCCCACACAAAGAACTGCAAGCCTACACCCAGGGGTTTCACCTGGGCTCACCTGGGCCCAGCCTCCCGTCCCACACAAAGAACTGCAAGCCTACACCCAGGGGTTTCACCTGGGCTCACCTGGGCCCAGCCTCCCGTCCCATACAAAGAACTGCAAGCCTACGCCCAGGGGTTTCACCTGGGCTCACCTGGGCCCAGCCTCCCGTCCCACACAAAGAACTGAAAGCCTACACCCAGGGGTTTCACCTGGGCTCACCTGGGCCCAGCCTCCCGTCCCACACAAAGAACTGCAAGCCTACACCCAGGGGTTTCACCTGGGCTCACCTGGGCCCAGCCTCCCGTCCCACACAAAGAACTGCAAGCCTACACCCAGGGGTTTCACCTGGGCTCACCTGGGCCCAGCCTCCCGTCCCACACAAAGAACTGCAAGCCTACACCCAGGGGTTTCACCTGGGCTCACCTGGGCCCACACAAAGAACTGCAAGCCTACACCCAGGGGTTTCACCTGGGCCCAGCCTCCCATCCTACACAAAGAACTGCAGGTCTACACCCAGGGGTTTCACCTGGGCTCACCTGGGCCCAGCCTCCCAACCCACACAAAGAACTGCAGGCCTACACCCAGGGGTTTCACCTGGGCCCAGCCTACCATCCCACACAAAGACCTGCAGGCCTACACCCAGGGGTTTCACCTGGGCCCAGCCTCCCATCCCACACAAAGAACTGCAGGCCTACACCCAGAGGTTTCACCTGGGCTCACCTGGGCCCAGCCTCCCGTCCCACACAAAGAACTGCAGGCCAACACCCAGGGGTTTCACCTGGGCTCACCTGGGCCCAGCCTCCCATCCCACACAAAGAACTGCAAGCCTACACCCAGGGGTTTCACCTGGGCTCACCTGGGCCGAGCCTCCCATCCCACACAAAGAACTGCAAGCCTACACCCAGGGGTTTCACCTGGGCTCACCTGGGCCCAGCCTCCCATCCCACACAAAGAACTGCAAGCCTACACCCAGGGGTTTCACCTGGGCTCACCTGGGCCCAGCCTCCCATCCCACACAAAGAACTGCAGGCCTACACCCAAGGGTTTCACCTGGGCTCACCTGGGTCCAGCCTCCCATCCCACACAAAGAACTGCAAGCCCACACCCAGGGGTTTCACCTGGGCTCACCTGGGTCCAGCCTCCCATCCCACACAAAGAACTGCAGGCCGACACCCAGGGGTTTCACCTGGGCTCACCTGGGTCCAGCCTCCCATCCCACACAAAGAACTGCAAGCCTACACCCAGGGGTTTCACCTGGGCTCACCTGGGCCCAGCCTCCCATCCCACACAAAGAACTGCAAACCTACACCCAGGGGTTTCACCTGGGCTCACCTGGGTCCAGCCTCCCATCCCACACAAAGAACTGCAAGCCTACACCCAGGGGTTTCACCTGGGCTCACCTGGGCCCAGCCTCCCATCCCACACAAAGAACTGCAAGCCTACACCCAGGGGTTTCACCTGGGCCCAGCCTCCCATCCCACACAAAGAACTGCAGGCCTACACCCAGGGGTTTCACCTGGGCTCACCTGGGCCCAGCCTCCCATCCCACACAAAGAACTGCAGGCTTACACCCAGGGGTTTCACCTGGGCCCAGCCTCCCGTCCCACACAAAGAACTGCAGGCCTACACCCAGGGGTTTCACCTGGGCTCACCTGGGCCCAGCCTCCCGTCCCACACAAAGAACTGCAAGCCTACACCCAGGGGTTTCACCTGGGCTCACCTGGGCCCAGCCTCCCGTCCCACACAAAGAACTGCAAGCCTACACCCAGGGGTTTCACCTGGGCTCACCTGGGCCCAGCCTCCTGTCCCACACAAAGAACTGCAAGCCTACACCCAGGGGTTTCACCTGGGCTCACCTGGGCCCAGCCTCCCGTCCCACACAAAGAACTGCAAGCCTACACCCAGGGGTTTCACCTGGGCTCACCTGGGCCCAGCCTCCCATTCCACACAAAGAACTGCAAGCCTACACCCAGGGGTTTCACCTGGGCTCACCTGGGCCCAGCCTCCCATCCCACACAAAGAACTGCAAGCCTACACCCAGGGGTTTCACCTGGGCTCACCTGGGCCCAGCCTCCCATCCCACACAAAGAACTGCAAGCCTACACCCAGGGGTTTCACCTGGGCTCACCTGGGCCCAGCCTCCCATCCCACACAAAGAACTGCAAGCCTACACCCAGAGGTTTCACCTGGGCTCACCTGGGTCCAGCCTCCCATCCCACACAAAGAACTGCAAGCCTACACCCAGGGGTTTAAATCTACAGTTTGAGTGCAATCCGACACATTTCACAAATAACATGGCCACCTTAAATTTCGAATCACTCGATTAGGATCCCACTCACATTGCTTCTCGGTGATCTGACCACTTTGGAATCATAGTTTTAAACAATGCCCCTTGGCGATGGGCAGCAGGTGCAGGGGCATCATTTCACCCCAGACCAAGCTGATGCAGAATTATGAAATCTATGTCCCAACGAGGCGCGCCCCCTAACTTCAAGTTCTCCATCCATCTCCTCACTCCTCGTTACCTTGAGGGCCAACCTGGGAACAAAAAAGCTGAAATAAAACTTTATTTTCAGGAGAGCTAGAAAAACCTTAATCTAGAGGTTCAGAAAGCTGAAAGACAATGTAGAAAGGACTCCTCCACGTCACATAAGGAGGCGTGCCACTCTTGATCAATATATCTACCTCACCTCAAGCACAAGTTAAAGCTGAGGACATGTCCTCCTCCTCTGCAAAGATCAGGAGGTCCACCGACCTCACTAAAGAGCTCTTCACATTGTGGAGAAGCATCTACACCCCACGGCCATAACATGTGAAATGCCAACATAATCTTCATTTGTGACAAACCTGCACTTCTTTCTGATTGAAAATTACTACCTGGATCAGCAATTATAATTACTGAAAAAGTTCCTGTGTCCATTTCACCATATATATATACATCTATGCTCTAGACAGGGCACGGCCTAGTCTTCTACACATACATTACACAAGAGATAAAGGGCACTTATAGAGCCAGAGCACCGATGGAGTTAGAGGCTAGAGACTGTGGCATTGCAGGGCCAGAGGCAAAGTGTAATTATAGTGTTAGAAGAGAACAAATGCAGCTGGAGACTAGATTGTGGTACGGGGGAGGAGGGGAGGGAGAGACAAGATGCTCCAGGGACAAAGACAGGTCGTAATCAGGAGCTGGAGACTGCAGTGTGTGATACTACAGGGACAGAGACAAGTTGTAATTATAGTGTAAGAGCAGAGAAGGAGCCGGAGACTGCAGTGTGTGATGCTGCAGGAGCAGAGACAAGTTGTAACCATGGTGTAAGAGCAGAGAAGGAGCCGGAGACTGCAGTGTGTGATGCTGTAGGAGCAGAGACAAGTTGTAACCATAGTGTAAGAGCAGAGATGGAGCCAGAGACTGCAGTGTGTGATGCTGCAGGAGCAGAGACAAGTTGTAACCATAGTGTAAGAGCAGAGATGGAGCTGGAGACTGCAGTGTGTGATGCTGTAGGAGCAGAGACAAGTTGTAACCATAGTGTAAGAGCAGAGACTGCAGTGTGTGATACTGCAGGGGCAGAGACAAGTTGTAATCAAGGTGTAAGAGCAGAGAAGGAGCCGGAGACTGCAGTGTGTGATGCTGTAGGAGCAGAGACAAGTTGTAACCATAGTGTAAGAGCAGAGATGGAGCCAGAGACTGCAGTGTGTGATACTACAGGGACAGAGACAAGTTGTAATCATGGTGTAAGAGCAGAGAAGGCGCTGGAGACTGCAGGGTGTGATACTGCAGGAACAGAGACAAGTTGTAATCAAGGTGTAAGAGCAGAGAAGGAGCTGGAGACTGCAGTGTGTGATGCTGTAGGAGCAGAGACAAGTTGTAATCATAGTGTAAGAGCAGAGAAGGAGCCGGAGACTGCAGTGTGTGATACTACAGGGACAGAGACAAGTTGTAATCATAGTGTAAGAGCAGAAAAGGAGCCGGAGACTGCAGTGTGTGAAACTACAGGGACAGAGACAAGTTGTAATCAAGGTGTAAGAGCAGAGAAGGAGCCGGAGACTGCAGTGTGTGATACTACAGGGACAGAGACAAGTTGTAATCATAGTGTAAGAGCAGAAAAGGAGCCGGAGACTGCAGTGTGTGAAACTACAGGGACAGAGACAAGTTGTAATCATGGTGTAAGAGCAGAGAAGGAGCCGGAGACTTCAGTGTGTGAAACTACAGGGACAGAGACAAGTTGTAATCATGGTGTAAGAGCAGAGAAGGAGCCGGAGACTTCAGTGTGTGATACTACAGGGACAGAGACAAGTTGTAATCATGGTGTAAGAGCAGAGAAGGAGCCAGAGACTTCAGTGTGGGAAACTACAGGGACAGAGGCAAGTTGTAATCAAGGTGTAAGAGCAGAAAAGGAGCCGGAGACTTCAGTGTGTGATACTACAGGAGCAGAGACAAGTTGTAATCATGGTGTAAGAGCAGAGAAGGAGCCGGAGACTTCAGTGTGTGAAACTACAGGGACAGAGACAAGTTGTAATCAAGGTGTAAAAGCAGAGAAGGAGCCGTAGACTTCAGTGTGTGATACTACAGGGACAGAGACAAGTTGTAATCATGGTGTAAGAGCAGAGAAGGAGCCGGAGACTTCAGTGTGTGAAACTACAGGGACAGAGACAAGTTGTAATCAAGGTGTAAAAGCAGAGAAGGAGCCGGAGACTTCAGTGTGTGATACTACAGGGACAGAGACAAGTTGTAATCATAGTGTAAGAGCAGAGAAGGAGCCGGAGACTGCAGTGTGTGATGCTGTAGGAACAGAGGCAAGTTGTAACCATAGTGTAAGAGCAGAGAAGGAGCTTGAGACTGCAGTGTGTGATGCTGCAGGAGCGGAGACAAGTTGTAATCATAGTGTAAGAGCAGAGAAGGAGCCGGAGACAGCAGTGTGTGATACTACAGGGACAGAGACAAGTTGTAATCATAGTGTAAGAGCAGAGAAGGAGCTGGAGACTGCAGTGTGTGATGCTGCAGGAGCGGAGACAAGTTGTAATCATAGTGTAAGAGCAGAGAAGGAGCCGGAGACAGCAGTGTGTGATACTACAGGGACAGAGACAAGTTGTAATCATAGTGTAAGAGCAGAGAAGGAGCCGGAGACTGCAGTGTGTGATACTACAGGGACAGAGACAAGTTGTAATCATAGTGTAAGAGCAGAGAAGGAGCCGGAGACTGCAGTGTGTGATACTACAGGGGCAGGGACAAGTTGTAATCATAGTGTACAAGCAGAGTAGGCGCTGGAGACTGCAGTGTGTGAACCTACAGGGGCAGACACAAGTTGTAATCATGGTGTAAGAGCAGAGAAGGAGCTGGAGACTGCATGGTGTGATACTACAGGGGCAGAGACAAGTTGTAATCATAGTGTACAAGCAGAGTAGGCGCTGGAGACTTCAGTGTGTGATACTACAGGGACAGAGACAAGATGCAATCATGGTGTAAGAGCAGAGAAGGAGCCGGAGACTTCAGTGTGTGAAACTACAGGGACAGAGACAAGTTGTAATCAAGGTGTAAAAGCAGAGAAAGAGCCGGAGACTTCAGTGTGTGATACTACAGGGACAGAGACAAGTTGTAATCAAGGTGTAAGAGCAGAGAAGGAGCTGGAGACTGCAGTGTGTGATGCTGTAGGACCAGAGACAAGTTGTAATCATAGTGTAAGAGCAGAGAAGGAGCCGGAGACTGCAGTGTGTGATACTACAGGGACAGAGACAAGTTGTAATCATAGTGTAAGAGCAGAAAAGGAGCCGGAGACTGCAGTGTGTGAAACTACAGGGACAGAGACAAGTTGTAATCAAGGTGTAAGAGCAGAGAAGGAGCCGGAGACTGCAGTGTGTGATACTACAGGGACAGAGACAAGTTGTAATCATAGTGTAAGAGCAGAAAAGGAGCCGGAGACTGCAGTGTGTGAAACTACAGGGACAGAGACAAGTTGTAATCATGGTGTAAGAGCAGAGAAGGAGCCGGAGACTTCAGTGTGTGAAACTACAGGGACAGAGACAAGTTGTAATCATGGTGTAAGAGCAGAGAAGGAGCCGGAGACTTCAGTGTGGGAAACTACAGGGACAGAGGCAAGTTGTAATCAAGGTGTAAGAGCAGAAATGGAGCCGGAGACTTCAGTGTGTGATACTACAGGAGCAGAGACAAGTTGTAATCATGGTGTAAGAGCAGAGAAGGAGCCGGAGACTTCAGTGTGTGAAACTACAGGGACAGAGACAAGTTGTAATCAAGGTGTAAAAGCAGAGAAGGAGCCATAGACTTCAGTGTGTGATACTACAGGGACAGAGACAAGTTGTAATCATGGTGTAAGAGCAGAGAAGGAGCCGGAGACTTCAGTGTGTGAAACTACAGGGACAGAGACAAGTTGTAATCATAGTGTAAGAGCAGAGAAGGAGCCGGAGACTGCAGTGTGTGATGCTGTAGGAACAGAGGCAAGTTGTAACCATAGTGTAAGAGCAGAGAAGGAGCTTGAGACTGCAGTGTGTGATGCTGCAGGAGCGGAGACAAGTTGTAATCATAGTGTAAGAGCAGAGAAGGAGCCGGAGACAGCAGTGTGTGATACTACAGGGACAGAGACAAGTTGTAATCATAGTGTAAGAGCAGAGAAGGAGCTGGAGACTGCAGTGTGTGATGCTGCAGGAGCGGAGACAAGTTGTAATCATAGTGTAAGAGCAGAGAAGGAGCCGGAGACAGCAGTGTGTGATACTACAGGGACAGAGACAAGTTGTAATCATAGTGTAAGAGCAGAGAAGGAGCCGGAGACTGCAGTGTGTGATACTACAGGGACAGAGACAAGTTGTAATCATAGTGTAAGAGCAGAGAAGGAGCCGGAGACTGCAGTGTGTGATACTACAGGGGCAGGGACAAGTTGTAATCATAGTGTACAAGCAGAGTAGGCGCTGGAGACTGCAGTGTGTGAACCTACAGGGGCAGACACAAGTTGTAATCATGGTGTAAGAGCAGAGAAGGAGCTGGAGACTGCATGGTGTGATACTACAGGGGCAGAGACAAGTTGTAATCATAGTGTACAAGCAGAGTAGGCGCTGGAGACTTCAGTGTGTGATACTACAGGGACAGAGACAAGTTGCAATCATGGTGTAAGAGCAGAGAAGGAGCCGGAGACTTCAGTGTGTGAAACTACAGGGACAGAGACAAGTTGTAATCAAGGTGTAAAAGCAGAGAAAGAGCCGGAGACTTCAGTGTGTGATACTACAGGGACAGAGACAAGTTGTAATCATAGTGTAAGAGCAGAGAAGGAGCCGGAGACTGCAGTGTGTGATGCTGTAGGAACAGAGGCAAGTTGTAACCATAGTGTAAGAGCAGAGAAGGAGCTTGAGACTGCAGTGTGTGATGCTGCAGGAGCGGAGACAAGTTGTAATCATAGTGTAAGAGCAGAGAAGGAGCCGGAGACAGCAGTGTGTGATACTACAGGGACAGAGACAAGTTGTAATCATAGTGTAAGAGCAGAGAAGGAGCTGGAGACTGCAGTGTGTGATGCTGCAGGAGCGGAGACAAGTTGTAATCATAGTGTAAGAGCAGAGAAGGAGCCGGAGACAGCAGTGTGTGATACTACAGGGACAGAGACAAGTTGTAATCATAATGTAAGAGCAGAGAAGGAGCCGGAGACTGCAGTGTGTGATACTACAGGGACAAAGACAGGTTGTAACCATAGGGTAAGAGCAGAGAAGGAGCCAGAAACTGCATGGTGTGATACTACAGGGACAAAGACAGGTTGTAATCATAGTGTAAGAGCAGAGAAGGCGCTGGAGACTGTATGGTGTGATACTACAGGGACAAAGACAGGTTGTAATCATAGTGTAAGAGCAGAGAAGGCGCTGGAGACTGCATCGTGTGATACTACAGGGACAAAGACAGGTTGTAATCATAGTGTAAGAGCAGAGAAGGCGCTGGAGACTGCAGTGTGTGATACTACAGGGGCAGAGACAAGTTGTAATCATAGTGTAAGAGCAGAGAAGGCGCTGGAGACTGCATGGTGTGATACTACAGGGGCAGAGACAAGTTGTAATCATAGTGTAAGAGCAGAGAAGGCGCTGGAGACTGCATGGTGTGATACTACAGGGACAAAAACAGGTTGTAATCATAGTGTAAGAGCAGAGAAGGCGCTGGAGACTGCATGGTGTGATACTACAGGGACAAAGACAGGTTGTAATCATAGTGTAAGAGCAGAGAAGGCGCTGGAGACTGCATGGTGTGATACTACAGGGACAAAGAGAGGTTGTAATCATGGTGTAAGAGCAGAGAAGGAGCTGGAGACTGCAGGGTGTGATGCTGCAGGAACAGAGACAAGTTGTAATCATAGTGTAAGAGCAGAGAAGGAGCTGGAGACTGCAGGGTGTGATACTACAGAGACAAGTTGTAATCATGGTGTAAGAGCAGAGAAGGAGATGGAGACTGCAGTGTGTGATGCTGCAGGAGCAGACACAAGTTGGAATCATAGTGTAAGAGCAGAGAAGGAGCCGGAGACTTCAGTGTGTGAAACTACAGGAGCAGAGACAAGTTGTAATCATGGTGCAAGAGCAGAGAAGGAGCCGGAGACTTCAGTGTCAGAGACAAGTTGTAATCAAGGTGTAAGTGCAGAGAAGGAGCCGGAGACTTCAGTGTGTGATACTACAGGGACAGAGACAAGTTGTAATCATAGTGTAAGAGCAGAGAAGGAGCTGGAGACTGCAGTGTGTGAAACTACAGGGACAGAGACATGTTGTAATCAAGGTGTAAAAGCAGAGAAGGAGCCGGAGACTTCAGTGTATGATGCTGCAGGAACAGAGACAAGTTGTAATCATAGTGTAAGAGCAGAGAAGGCGCTGGAGACTGCAGGGTGTGATACTACAGGGACAAAGACAGGTTGTAACCATAGGGTAAGAGCAGAGAAGGAGCCAGAAACTGCATGGTGTGATACTACAGAGACAAAGACAGGTTGTAATCATAGTGTAAGAGCAGAGAAGGCGGTGGAGACTGTATGGTGTGATACTACAGGGACAAAGACAGGTTGTAATCATAGTGTAAGAGCAGAGAAGGCGCTGGAGACTGCATGGTGTGATACTACAGGGACAAAAACAGGTTGTAATCATAGTGTAAGAGCAGAGAAGGCGCTGGAGACTGCAGTGTGTGATACTACAGGGGCAGAGACAAGTTGTAATCATAGTGTAAGAGCAGAGAAGGCGCTGGAGACTGCATGGTGTGATACTACAGGGGCAGAGACAAGTTGTAATCATAGTGTAAGAGCAGAGAAAGCGCTGGAGACTGCATGGTGTGATACTACAGGGACAAAAACAGGTTGTAATCATAGTGTAAGAGCAGAGAAGGCGCTGGAGACTGCAGGGTGTGATACTACAGGGACAAAGACAGGTTGTAATCATAGTGTAAGAGCAGAGAAGGCGCTGGAGACTGCAGTGTGTGATGCTGCAGGGGCAGAGACAAGTTGTAATCATAGTGTAAGAGCAGAGAAGGAGCTGGAGACTGCAGTGTGTGAACCTACAGGGGCAGAGACAAGTTGTAATCATAGTGTACAAGCAGAGTAGGCGCTGGAGACTGCAGTGTGTGAACCTACAGGGGCAGACACAAGTTGTAATCATGGTGTAAGAGCAGAGAAGGAGCTGGAGACTGCATGGTGTGATACTACAGGGACAAAGACAGGTTGTAATCCTAGTGTAAGAGCAGAGAAGGAGCCGGAGACTGCAGTGTGTGATACTACAGGGACAAAGACAGGTTGTAATCCTAGAGTAAGAGCAGAGAAGGAGCCGGAGACTACAGTGCGTGATACTACAGAGACAAGTTGTAATCATGGTGTAAGAGCAGAGAAGGAGCCAGAGACTGCAGGGTGTGATTCTACAGGGACAGAGACAAGTTGTAATTATAGTGTAAGAGCAGAGAAGGAGCTGGAGACTGCAGGGTGTGATGCTGCAGGAGCAGAGACAAGTTGTAACCATGGTGTAAGAGCAGAGAAGGAGCCGGAGACTGCAGTGTGTGATGCTGTAGGAGCAGAGACAAGTTGTAACCATAGTGTAAGAGCAGAGATGGAGCCAGAGACTGCAGTGTGTGATACTACAGGGACAGAGACAAGTTGTAATCATGGTGTAAGAGCAGAGAAGGCGCTGGAGACTGCAGGGTGTGATACTGCAGGAACAGAGACAAGTTGTAATCAAGGTGTAAGAGCAGAGAAGGAGCCAGAGACTGCAGTGTGTGATGCTGTAGGAGCAGAGACAAGTTGTAACCATAGTGTAAGAGCAGAGATGGAGCTGGAGACTGCAGTGTGTGATGCTGTAGGAGGAGAGACAAGTTGTAACCATAGTGTAAGAGCAGAGATGGAGCCAGAGACTGCAGTGTGTGATACTGCAGGGGCAGAGACAAGTTGTAATCATGGTGTGAGAGCAGAGAAGGAGCCAGAGACTGCAGTGTGTGATACTACAGGGACAGAGACAAGTTGTAATCATAGTGTAAGAGCAGAGAAGGAGCCGGAGACTGCAGTGTGTGATGCTGCAGGAGCAGAGACAAGTTGTAATCATAGTGTAAGAGCAGAGAAGGCGCTGGAGACTGCAGGGTGTGATACTACAGGGACAAAGACAAGTTGTAATCAAGGTGTAAGAGCAGAGAAGGCGCTGGAGACTGCAGGGTGTGATACTACAGAGACAGAGACAGGTTGTAATCCTAGTGTACAAGCAGAGAAGGAGCTGGAGACTGCATGGTGTGATACTACAGGGACAAAGACAGGTTGTAATCATAGTGTGAGAGCAGAGAAGGAGCCAGAGACTGCAGTGTGTGATACTACAGGGACAGAGACAAGTTGTAATCATAGTGTAAGAGCAGAGAAGGAGCCGGAGACTGCAGTGTGTGATGCTGCAGGAGCAGAGACAAGTTGTAATCATATTGTAAGAGCAGAGAATGCGCTGGAGACTGCATGGTGTGATACTACAGGGACAAAGACAAGTTGTAATCAAGGTGTAAGAGCAGAGAAGGCGCTGGAGATTGCAGGGTGTGATACTACAGAGACAGGTTGTAATCCTAGTGTACAAGCAGAGAAGGAGCTGGAGACTGCATGGTGTGATACTACAGGGACAAAGACAGGTTGTAATCATAGTGTAAGAGCAGAGAAGGCACTGGAGACTGCAGTGTGTGATACTACAGGGGCAGATGCAAGTTGTAATCATAGTGTAAGAGCAGAGAAGGCGCTGGAGACTGCAGTGTGTGAAACTACAGGGACAGAGACATGTTGTAATCAAGGTGTAAAAGCAGAGAAGGAGCCGGAGACTTCAGTGTATGATGCTGCAGGAACAGAGACAAGTTGTAATCATAGTGTAAGAGCAGAGAAGGCGCTGGAGACTGCAGGGTGTGATACTACAGGGACAAAGACAGGTTGTAACCATAGGGTAAGAGCAGAGAAGGAGCCAGAAACTGCATGGTGTGATACTACAGAGACAAAGACAGGTTGTAATCATAGTGTAAGAGCAGAGAAGGCGCTGGAGACTGTATGGTGTGATACTACAGGGACAAAGACAGGTTGTAATCATAGTGTAAGAGCAGAGAAGGCGCTGGAGACTGCATGGTGTGATACTACAGGGACAAAAACAGGTTGTAATCATAGTGTAAGAGCAGAGAAGGCGCTGGAGACTGCAGTGTGTGATACTACAGGGGCAGAGACAAGTTGTAATCATAGTGTAAGAGCAGAGAAGGCGCTGGAGACTGCATGGTGTGATACTACAGGGGCAGAGACATGTTGTAATCATAGTGTAAGAGCAGAGAAAGCGCTGGAGACTGCATGGTGTGATACTACAGGGACAAAAACAGGTTGTAATCATAGTGTAAGAGCAGAGAAGGCGCTGGAGACTGCAGGGTGTGATACTACAGGGACAAAGACAGGTTGTAATCATAGTGTAAGAGCATAGAAGGCGCTGGAGACTGCAGTGTGTGATGCTGCAGGGGCAGAGACAAGTTGTAATCATAGTGTAAGAGCAGAGAAGGAGCTGGAGACTGCAGTGTGTGAACCTACAGGGGCAGAGACAAGTTGTAATCATAGTGTACAAGCAGAGTAGGCGCTGGAGACTGCAGTGTGTGAACCTACAGGGGCAGACACAAGTTGTAATCATGGTGTAAGAGCAGAGAAGGAGCTGGAGACTGCATGGTGTGATACTACAGGGACAAAGACAGGTTGTAATCCTAGTGTAAGAGCAGAGAAGGAGCCGGAGACTGCAGTGTGTGATACTACAGGGACAAAGACAGGTTGTAATCCTAGTGTAAGAGCAGAGAAGGAGCCGGAGACTACAGTGCGTGATACTACAGAGACAAGTTGTAATCATGGTGTAAGAGCAGAGAAGGAGCCGGAGACTGCAGGGTGTGATTCTACAGGGACAGAGACAAGTTGTAATTATAGTGTAAGAGCAGAGAAGGAGCTGGAGACTGCAGGGTGTGATGCTGCAGGAGCAGAGACAAGTTGTAACCATGGTGTAAGAGCAGAGAAGGAGCCGGAGACTGCAGTGTGTGATGCTGTAGGAGCAGAGACAAGTTGTAACCATAGTGTAAGAGCAGAGATGGAGCCAGAGACTGCAGTGTGTGATACTACAGGGACAGAGACAAGTTGTAATCATGGTGTAAGAGCAGAGAAGGCGCTGGAGACTGCAGGGTGTGATACTGCAGGAACAGAGACAAGTTGTAATCAAGGTGTAAGAGCAGAGAAGGAGCCAGAGACTGCAGTGTGTGATGCTGTAGGAGCAGAGACAAGTTGTAACCATAGTGTAAGAGCAGAGATGGAGCTGGAGACTGCAGTGTGTGATGCTGTAGGAGCAGAGACAAGTTGTAACCATAGTGTAAGAGCAGAGATGGAGCCAGAGACTGCAGTGTGTGATACTTCAGGGGCAGAGACAAGTTGTAATCATGGTGTGAGAGCAGAGAAGGAGCCAGAGACTGCAGTGTGTGATACTACAGGGACAGAGACAAGTTGTAATCATAGTGTAAGAGCAGAGAAGGAGCCGGAGACTGCAGTGTGTGATGCTGCAGGAGCAGAGACAAGTTGTAATCATAGTGTAAGAGCAGAGAAGGCGCTGGAGACTGCAGGGTGTGATACTACAGGGACAAAGACAAGTTGTAATCAAGGTGTAAGAGCAGAGAAGGCGCTGGAGACTGCAGGGTGTGATACTACAGAGACAGAGACAGGTTGTAATCCTAGTGTACAAGCAGAGAAGGAGCTGGAGACTGCATGGTGTGATACTACAGGGACAAAGACAGGTTGTAATCATAGTGTGAGAGCAGAGAAGGAGCCAGAGACTGCAGTGTGTGATACTACAGGGACAGAGACAAGTTGTAATCATAGTGTAAGAGCAGAGAAGGAGCCAGAGACTGCAGTGTGTGATGCTGCAGGAGCAGAGACAAGTTGTAATCATATTGTAAGAGCAGAGAATGCGCTGGAGACTGCATGGTGTGATACTACAGGGACAAAGACAAGTTGTAATCAAGGTGTAAGAGCAGAGAAGGCGCTGGAGATTGCAGGGTGTGATACTACAGAGACAGGTTGTAATCCTAGTGTACAAGCAGAGAAGGAGCTGGAGACTGCATGGTGTGATACTACAGGGACAAAGACAGGTTGTAATCATAGTGTAAGAGCAGAGAAGGCACTGGAGACTGCAGTGTGTGATACTACAGGGGCAGAGGCAAGTTGTAATCATAGTGTAAGAGCAGAGAAGGCGCTGGAGACTGCATGGTGTGATACTACAGGGACAAAGACAGGTTGTAACCATAGGGTAAGAGCAGAGAAGGAGCCGGAAACTGCATGGTGTGATACTACAGGGACAAAGACAGGTTGTAATCATAGTGTAAGAGCAGAGAAGGCGCTGGAGACTGCATGGTGTGATACTACAGGGACAAAGAGAGGTTGTAATCATGGTGTAAGAGCAGAGAAGGAGCTGGAGACTGCAGTGTGTGATGCTGCAGGGGCAGAGACAAGTTGTAATCATAGTGTAAGAGCAGAGAAGGAGCCGGAGACTTCAGTGTGGGAAACTACAGGGACAGAGACAAGTTGTAATCACAGTGTAAGAGCAGAGACGGCGCTGGAGACTGCAGTGTGTGATTGTAGGAGAGTAGGATTTGCCTCTTATGTTGCCCCCACTTTTTTTCTGATGTTTACACTGGTTTCTGGCTATAGTCAGGCTGGGACCCTGCCAATCAGGGCCCCAGCCTCTCTGTTCTCTCTAAACGACTTGGAGTGCACTCTAGGTGCACTAGTGATTGGATACTGTGGTACCTTATGAGTCCCTAGTATATGGTACCTTAGGTGCCAAGGGCATAGGTACTTCACAGGCCTACCAGGGGCTGAAGCATGTATTATGCCACCCCTGGGAAGCAGACTAAATCTGACACCACAGGTCTGCTACTGCAGCCTGGGTAAGGTGGTGCATGCACCCCTTACTGTGATATAGGCTACCTATATCACTACATAGATACACACATATAAACCTATAAGTCACTCCTATGGCAGGCCTTATCAATCCTGAAGGCAGAGTGCTTGGTTCCTATGTGAGACGCTGCCCCTGCATGAGCAGAGCCCCTCTGCAGCATTCGGAGACCCTTCTCTGAGGCTGTTTGTAGTGCAGCCTGACCATATACTCTTAAGCGCATTATAACCTCACGTTAAATGCTAACTTTGGGATGGCTGCACGGAAACATGTCGTGTTTGGTGTCAAACATCTTAGAATACTACCCCCCGCCAGTTCTGGCGGCGGGGGTAGCATTCCACCCTTCTAGAGGGATAGACATGTACCTACTGTGGAAACGCGGTAGAATCCTGAAGAGCCCTGGCATCACAAAATGGATGCCACCAGTCACAGACACTGGGCTGCCCTCCTGCTGATGACCGAAACTCGCAGTGGAGGAAGCCCAACAATAGGTATCCTGTCACAGGAGGGTGTGACCACCTTCCAGACAGGGTTTAGTGTATTGGGGCTGGGTGGGTGCACTCCTAGAGTGCTTTGAAGTCCTGCACTGGGGGAGCAGAAGGCTCCTCTGTGCATATGCCAGTTCAAACCAGCTCAGGGGCTACCTGCCCCTGCTCTGGCGCGAAACTGGACAAAGGGAAGTGGGTGTAGCCACCCACTCCCCTGACCCTCCCATAGGTGGGGTCATAGAGCTAGTCCCTCCCTTCCTTTTAGTATAAGAGGGGGAACCTGTGCATTGCAAACTAGATACCCCTGGACGACGTACTGAAGAAGAATCCTGGACCTTCGACGTTCCACTACCTCTGGAAGACTGAAGAATCTCCCTTGGAGTCAAGGAGTGACTCCCCTGCTTGGCAGGCACCAAAAACTACAACGACGGTCGCAAACTACGCTGCTCCCGCCGGAGCCCGAGGTCCCTGCAGCCCAAGACGAGGATTTCCTGACTTCTCAAAGGCCATCGTGAGTCCCCAGCGAAGCTGAGGCCAGTGGACCCCACGAGTGACGAGGAACCGCAGTCCCTGGGTACTGTGCACTATTGTCGGGTGCAACCCCTTCACGAGGTCCTACGAACCTGTGCTTTGGACCACGTATGGTCACAGCCTCTAGCAGGAATCCCTCTGAAGGTCAGAGGCCTACCCTGTCCCGAGTGACCGTGGGCCCCTGTTGAAGGAATCCTCCCGAGGCGTCTTCGCGATCCCTTGCCAGCCGGCTTGTGGGTCCCCTGAAGACTTTTCTAAAGAACCAAAGGGCTCCCCTGGTTGCTCCAGGCTGGCCCTGACTTACCCTCGCTGGGTGAGTTCCCCAGATCTTTCTGGTCTGCACCATTGACTTTTTACGCTTTCCATGAGACTTGCTGCTACCAAGGCTTGTTGGCTCCAATCGGGTTGCCGACACCGCAGTCAGCTGCAGACTTTGTGGGACATGCCGAATCCAGCTCCTGGTCATCGTCGACACCTCCTGGACCTTGTGGCCAAAGAGTCAAGACACCCATGAATGACCTGAATCTGTCGACGACGGTGGGCATTCATCTTCCTTGCCCCGGGTCACTGCCCAGTGACTTTGAACACTGTCCCCTCTGCTTTCAGGTCTTCCTTCTTCCGAATCCAGGCTTGGATTCCACCGGACACTTCTTCGGACTTCACAAGCAGCAAGTCTTCATTGGCTCCCATTGAAAACGACGCCGCGACCCGACACCAAAGGACACCTATGCACCCGGCTTCCCTGGGTGAGGTAACTCCAGCACTACGGTGCTCCTGTGGGTGTTGGCCCTAGAACTACTTACCCTGTAAGTGACTTGCTTGTAGCTACTCCCGAAGTGCCCTTAAACTCTTAATTTCCAACCGCGACTTGCCCCATTGAAGTCTACGGCGATCCGCACCTGTGTTCACGCACTGCATGCGTCCCTCGTGGGTCCTTTACTTACCTGCCTTGGGTGGTTTCGTGAGGCCCCAACACTTCTGAAGGCCCTGGGCCTTGTGACTTTGCAAGTCGTTGTTCCTAAGTCTCTTTTTTAGTATATGGTCTGGTACGCCCCTAGGGCCCCAGCCATATTTGTGCTTAATTTATTGTGAAACGTTGATTTGTGCATATGTTCTTGACTTCTAATCTCACAAGAGATTAGTAGAGAGTTGTTAGTAATAAATACATATATATTTTATATATATACCTGTGTGGTGTCTTTTCATTTGGTCATTCAAGAGATTGTGTGGTAAAACAAGCTGCTTTACATTCCTCCAAGACCTAGCCTGAAGGCTGCTCTCCACAGCTACCACTAGGATAGCTTTCTATAAAGGTTGTCTTAAACCTACCTACCATAAGAGTCGAATTGTACTGGTGCAAGGTGTCCACTTTAACTAGTGAACAGCATATACCAGGCCAACTTCTCACAGTGATGCTGCAGGGGCAGAGACAAGTTGTAATCATAGTGTACAAGTAGAGAAGGAGCCGGAGACTGCAGGCTGTGATGCTGCAGGGGCAGAGACAAGTTGTAATTATGGTGCAAGAGCAAATAAAGTGCTTCAGTAAAGGATGAAACATGGAAATGCACACTGATACACGCACTACTGACTCACCACTCGTAAACATACGCTTACAAATGCACTGACTCAGCCACTGACACTCTCTCGCAGTCTCTCACGCACACACATGACTCAGGGAAAGATTGGATGTATATAGTGTGTGAAATCTAAAGCTGTCCCCGGTGGTGCACAAACCCCTGTAGGCCATTCATAAAACCACTCTTTCACCAACGAAGCAGTCACCCTTAGCTACCCTGGGAGAGCCGTCCCGTGGGCCCATGCAACAGAGAGGGAGACCTGCCCCGGCCTGTGCCACAGCTGGGTGTGCCAAATGCAGACTGGGTCAGTGTACCGTATCACTATGAAGGTTGTGTTCCCAATGCAAGTGTGAACCTGCGTCTTCGCTGGGAGAGGTGCACTAGTGAAAGACATGCTACAGATAGGGAGCCCTGCCCTGGTCTGTGCCGCAGCGCACCTTTTACTGGGTGTGCCAGCTCCAGAGTGGGTCAGTGTACCATATCACAATGAATGCGGCATTCCCAGTGCAAGTGTCAACCTGCGTCTGCACTGAGAGGAGTGCACTAGTGAGAGACGTGCTACAGACAGAGAGGGCCCGCCCCGGCCTGTGCCGCAGCGCACCTTTAACTGGGTGTGCCAGATGCAGAGTGGGGCAGTGTACCGTATCACAATGAATGCAGTGTTCCAGTGCAAGTGCGAACCTGCGTCTGCACTGAGAGCAGTGCACTAGTGAAAGACGTGCTACAGACAGGGAGCCCTGCCCCGGCCTGTGCCGCAGCACACCTTTAACTGGGTGTGCCAGGTGCAGAGTGGGTCAATGTACCATATCACAATGAATGTGGTGTCCCCAGTGCAAGTGCGAACCTGCATCTGCACTGAAAGCAGTGCACTAGTGAAAGACGTGCTACAGATAGGGAGCCTTGCCCCGGCCTGTGCTGCAGCGCACCTTTAACTGGGTGTTCCAGGTGCAGAGTGGGTCAGTGTACTGTATCTCAATGAATGCATGCGGTGTCCCCAGTGCAAGTGTGAGCCCGCGTCTGCGCTGGGAGCCTTCACTAGTGAAAGACATGCTACAGACAGGGAGCCCTTCCTCGCCTGTGTTGCAGCTGGGTGTGTCAGGTGGAGACTGAGTTAGTGTACCGTATCACAATGAATGTGGTGTTCCCAGTGCAAGTGTGAACCCGCGTCTGCACTGAGAGAAGTGCACTAGTGAAAGTCATGCTACAGAGAGGGAGCCCTGCCCTAGTCTGTGCCACAGCACACCTTTAATCGGATGTGCCAGATGCAGAGTGGGTCGTGTACTGTATCACAATGAATGTGGTGTTCCCCATGCAAGTGAAAACCTGCGTCTGCACTGGTAGAAGTGCACTAATGAAAGCCGTGCTACAGATAGGGAACCCTGCCCTGGTCTGTGCCACAGCGTACTTTTAACTGGGTGTGCCAGGTGCAGAGTGGGTCAGTGTACCATAACACAATGAATGAGGTGTTCCCAGTGCAAGTGTGAACCAGTGTCTGCGCTGGGAGCATTGCACTAGTGAAAGACATGCTACAGAAAGGGAGCCCTGCCCCCGCCTATGCCGCAACGCACATTTTACTGGGTGTGCCAGGTGCAAAGTGGGTCAGTGTACCATATCACAATGAATGCGGTGCTCCCAATGCAAGTGTGAACCCGTGTCTGCGCTGGGAGCATTGCACTAGTGAAAGACATGCTACAGAGAGGGAGCCATGCCCTGTTCTGTGCCACAGCGCACCTTTAATCGGATGTGCCAGATGCAGAGTGGGTCAGTGTACTGTATCACAATGAATGCAGTGTTCCCCATGCAAGTGCGAACCCGTGTCTGCACTGGGAGAAGTGCACTAGTGAAAGACGTGCTACAGATAGGGAGCCCTGCCCTAGTCTGTGCCACAGTGTACCTTTAACTGGGTGTGCCAGGTGCAGAGTGGGTCAGTGTACCATATCACAATGAATGCGGCATTCCCAGTGCAAGTGTCAACCTGCGTCTGCACTGAGAGGAGTGCACTAGTGAGAGACGTGCTGCAGACAGAGAGGCAGTTCGGGCTGGACTGCTCCCATTGGGCACAGGGTCAAGACTGATTTGCATATGGCTGGGTCCAAACTGGAATGGCATGGTGAGCAAAAAAACGATGGATTTAGGCCCAGATCTCTGTACTGGGGTGAATGTATGACATTGTTCTGCATTCTGTCCATCAATTGTTCTTTTTGCATTTGTCACCCCGAGTGGGACGGGTATGCCCAGACGTGGGTCCCGTGCTCTCCATGCCATTGGAGTCAAGCTATCCTGGCTGATGAGGGCTGAAAGCACAAAACCGGTCCTAGGATGCTTGATTCCAGTCCAGGGAGGACCTGGCCTGGCAGTTTGGGCTGGACTGCTCCCATTGGGCGCAGGGTCAAGACTGATTTGCATATGGCTGGGTCCAAACTGGAATAGCATGGTGAGCAAAATAACAATGGATTTAGGCCCAGATCTCTGTACTGGGGTGGATGTATGACATTGTTCTTCATTCTGTCCATCAATTGTTCTTTTTGCATTAGTCACCCCGAGTGGGACGGGTATGCCCAGACGTGGGTCCCGTATTCTCCATACCACTGGAGTCAAGCTATCCTGGCTGATGAGGGCTGAAAGCCCGAAACCGGTCCTAGGATGCTTGATTCCAGTCCAGGGAGGACCTGGCCTGGCAGTTCGGGCTGGACTGCTCCCATTGGGCGCAGGGTCAAGACTGATTTGCATATGGCTGGGTCCAAACTGGAATGGCATGGTGAGCAAAAAAACGATGGATTTAGGCCCAGATCTCTGTACTGGGGTGAATGTATGACATTGTTCTGCATTCTGTCCATCAATTGTTCTTTTTGCATTTGTCACCCCGAGTGGGACGCTCTCCATGCCACTGGAGTCAAGCTATCCTGGCTGATGAGGGCTGAAAGCCCGAAATCGGTCCTAGGATGCTTGATTCCAGTCCAGGGAGGACCTGGCCTGGCAGTTCGGGCTGGACTGCTCGCATTGGGCGCAGGGTCAAGACTGATTTGCATATGGCTGGGTCTAAACTGGAATGGCATGGTGAGCAAAAAAATGATGGATTTAGGCCCAGATCTCTGTACTGGGGTGAATGTATGACATTGTTCTGCATTCTGTCCATCAATTGTTCTTTTTGCACCCGCCTATGGCGCAACGCACCTTTTACTGGGTGTGCCAGGTGCAAAGTGGGTCAGTGTACCATATTACAATGAATGCGGTGTTCCCAATGCAAGTGTGAACCCGTGTCTGCGCTGGGAGCATTGCACTAGTGAAAGACATGCTACAGAGAGGGAGCCATGCCCTGTTCTGTGCCACAGCTCACCTTTAATCGGATGTGCCAGATGCAGAGTGGGTCAGTGTACTGTATCACTATGAATGCGGTGTTCCCCATGCAAGTGCGAACCCGCGTCTGCACTGGGAGAAGTGCACTAGTGAAAGACGTGCTACAGATAGGGAGCCCTGCCCTGGTCTGTGCCACAGTGTACCTTTGACTGGGTGTGCCAGGTGCAGAGTGGGTCAGTGTACCATAACACAATGAATGTGGTGTTCCCAGTACACGTGCAAACCCACTTCTGCACTGGGAGCAGTGCATTAGTGAAAGACTGGCCGGCTGTTTGAAGTTGCTGGTCCACCTTTCACTGTGCAGGCAGCTACCGACCTGCATTTCAACAAGGCTAGCGATCTTGCAAGCAAACACAATAAGTGGTTACACCAGCCTGCTGAGTGATTTATCGGTGGTGCATGGGAGCCCCTTTTCTCACTTTCAAGGGTCACTCTTGGGATGTGCACTGACTGGACACCACCTCAGTGTCACGCACAGTCAGCCTACCCTCTGACAGCTCCTTTGCCTCTGTTCCAGCTCTTGTAATATAGCACGGACACTGAAGCAAAGTGTTTCCTCATTTGCATTGGGCCATAACCCCATGAAAATAAGGGAGCCCTGCCCACCTTTTGAAATTGCACGGGGCATATACAGCGCTGGTGCAATCTGTATTACAGAAGAGGCTGCACAAGTGTCTGCAGCCCTTTCTGTAGCATCAAAGTACCCCAGAGGCTCATAAAGCAGACATGCCTGTTGTGCCCCTGGGGTACTTAGTGAAATACAGCCCCTGGTGGGTAAAAGGAGGAGCCCATTGGGTGCTCCTCATCTAGGCACAAACTGTCTCTTCTTGGTGGCACATCATAGCTAACTCATGGGGGCAAAATACTGCGATCTGGAGCAAAAGCAAAGAGTCACAGGGTTGTGTATATGTGGGAGTGAATTCCTTAAACTGAGGTGTTAAGGGTCGGATCGATGACATGTCCACCAGAAGGGTCGGGAGACTTTATGTATATCAAGGGATGCAGGGGGATACGTTATCCCGGGGGCATACACGTCACTACAAAAAGTAACCTGCCTGATGAGGAAAGAATACGGTGGAGTGTGTGCGTCACGACTATACACCACTTCAGTGAAAAGTGAGAAAAAGGAAAAAGAATCCTTTTTTTATTTATAACCCTCACCTGCTCTAGTTGAGGCATGCTTCATCATCGGGTTCACCCTGACGCCTACGGGTCAGGGGCATGCTTCATCGGGTTCACCCTGAAGCCTACAGGTCAGGGGCATGCTACGGGTCAGGGGCATGCTTCATCATCGGGTTCACCCTGATGCCTACGGGTCAGGGGCATGCCTCATCATCGGGTTCACCCTGATGCCTACGGGTCAGGGTGGGCTCGACCGTATTCCATAAAGCTCTTTGTATATTGCTAGTCAGGGGAGCTACAATTAAAAATTCCTCACCCATTCCAAAGGTATCCCTTTATTAGCGGGAGGATGGGAAATTATTAAAAATAGACTATATAAGGGGCAGGTGGCATTTGACGGTCCTATGACCCTTATTGTGCCAACACGTTTCTGCCTACACTTCTGGCCGGAAACGGTCCCAGACATTCATCAGGATGGGTTTGTTTTTCTACTACTCCCCCGCTGACGTCTTTTTTATAAGAATATTAAGTAATGCACAGCAAAATAATTTCTTAGGCATGCAAAAGGCAGTGATACTTGCCAAGTCAATGGCACCTAGAGCACAAACTTTAGCCCCACCCACCCCCAGTGCAACCATAAGCAGGAAGGGCAGACACAAGCTTCCTCCCCAGTCACCAACACAAAATGTAAAACTGCACAATACGGCAGGGGGCTGCTCTAAATAGGAAAGACACTTCAATAAAGCAATGGCCGAAGGAGGCGGACTCATAGCTCCCAAAGGCTGAAGGAGGCGTACTCAAAGCCACCAATGGCCGAAGGAGGCGGACTCAAAGCCACCAATGGCCGAAGGAGGCAGACTCAAAGCCACCAATGGCCGAAGGAGGCAGACTCAAAGCCACCAATGGCCGAAGGAGGCAGACTCAAAGCCACCAATGGCCGAAGGAGGCAGACTCAAAGCCACCAATGGCCGAAGGAGGCAGACTCAAAGCCACCAATGGCTGAAGGAGGCAGACTCAAAGCCACCAATGGCCGAAGGAGGCAGACTCAAAGCCACCAATGGTCGAAGGAGGCAGACTCAAAGCCACCAATGGCCGAAGGAGGCAGACTCAAAGCCACCAATGGCCGAAGGAGGCAGACTCAAAGCCACCAAAGGCTGAAGGAGGCAGACTCAAAGCCACCAATGGCTGAAGGGTGCGGACTCAAAGCCACCAAAGGCTCAAGGGGGTGGTCCCAAAGCTGCACACCATTTATTGTAATAGTATGAGATATGTAACCAGCAAGCTGTCTTTAGCCAGACCTAACAAGAGACCACAGAACACCCTGATGATCTGATGTCAACACCAAACACTGGAAAAGGATTGATGAGAACCAAAATGAACCACACAGCCAGGAGACGAGATCCGGCATGCAAATTGCTCACAGTACTGGTAACAAATTAGATATATCTCCAAGACACAGGAAAGCTCCATGCAGCTGGAGAGCCCCTTTAAACAAACAACTTATAGAAAAATACAGGGATATACGACTAAAAAAGGGGTGGGGGGGTGAAGGTGGCATTAGTGCTGAGTCAAACCTACCTCAAAATGAAGCATGGGCCCGTGTTACAAGCGCAAGTGTGTCAGCGCCACTGTGCAATGTTAGCTGGGCGCGTCGGGCGGACAGGATCACTGTGGCGCATCACAACGAATGCACCATTTCCGTTGACGGCTCGAACTGGCCTCATTTCAAAGGGAGGCTGAGATCCACTGCAGGCGTGTGAAGGAAGTGGCTGCTGCCGCGAGACATGTCTGAGGGTCCCTCTCCCCCATCCTAGAGTTTCCTAGGGGGTGCGAAGGATGGGAGGAGGGGGACCCCGACTACTCCTCACATCAGTGTGGTGTACAATCAGTGCTCCTCCTGACGGCCTCTTTACCTATGTGCCCGTGTCTATAATACAAGGAGGGCTCTGAAAGGACACCCCCAACAGGCTGTAGGAACTGGGAGGTGCAACAAACTATAGATACTCCCATGACAACGAGTGACAGAAAGGAGCAACCGAGAAACACAAAAAACAGCAAATCACTCGGGCGGGTACAATAATGAATGAAATGCTGACACACGTCAGCGCCATGCTATGAAAGGCAATGGGAAGCCTCTTGAGCCCGACTCTCAGCTCAGGACACATCTGTGAGCCATGGTTGGACGTACTCTCAGCGGTCACCCACACACATACAAGGCCCCTGCTAGAGTCTCAATAAATTGAGGTGCAGTCGGTGGGGTCTGTTAGGCTGCATCCACGGAATCCTCGCATACATGACGCACGAGCCATACAGTGTCTCTCATACCAGGCTGAAAGAAATGACAGCAGAACTCGTAAAGTTCGGGAGACCATTGGTAGAGCGCTGATAGCACTCTATTTTGTTTGAGTACACTATACTCATGGTTTAAATGCACTCTCATGTATTCGTATTGTTTGCAGTGTTTTATGACTATTAAGAAACATTTATTTGAATCATTTGATGTTGAAACTAGTGAACGCATTTAAGTAGAACTTTGTATGTATTATGATTCCTTCACGCATAATGTGCAGGACGATATTATTTCTATATATCGTAATTGTGATTCGTTTAAGTTGCCTGAAATATAGGCCCAAAACTAGTGTTTCGATTCTCCTTGCTCTCGAGAAATAAATAATTAAATGATTGTTGTGTTCGAAGTTAGAATGTTCTCATCCTGCTGCAGGTGCAAGAATACACATTGTTATTTTCAGAGTTAAGGAGAAACCCGGAATGTCTTTGAAGATGGCTGGGAAGCGAGAAGGGAGGATGCCTTGCGTATCTGGTCTGCCGGAAGCCAAGGCCACTGGAAGAAGATATAATTAATTAATTTTGTTTCATGAAAGAAAAAGCTACTGCCTAGAGGTGCGATGGAAACTTTTAAGATGAATGACGTATTGTGGGTTGAATCCCATCTTTTTGTATGATGCGCAGGGACAGCGAGCTCAGACTTCTGCCAGCTTTCGGAGAAGAAGGAGCATCTTAGAGCAAGCTCCATAGCCATAAGCTAAAACGACCCATTTGACGTGAGTACTTCTTAGGAAGTCGACACGTGCTAACACCGTTGGGGAATGATAGAAGAGAGACCGGAAGGGCCCTCATCTAGAGCAGTGAAGGGAAAGATTTTGTTTTCTTTCAATGACTCGAGAACTGAATATCGCATTTATTCTGTGTAGCGTTGTGATTTTGGAATTTATAATCATTTGTCTTTTGGGCCGAATTACTTATATTCGTAAACTTGGCTCTGTATTGATTTTCCTGTACCTTTATTCTTTGCTATTGAGATGCATTTACATCCAATTGTTTTTGGCCTTATAATAAATATTCAAACTGCACTTTGGAGTTGGTG
Source organism: Calotriton arnoldi (assembly GCA_963921515.1). NCBI lineage: Eukaryota > Metazoa > Chordata > Amphibia > Caudata > Salamandridae > Calotriton > Calotriton arnoldi. The sequence continues at coordinate 287,790 of CAWUFW010000739.1, forward strand.
GTCTTTCCAGGCATGACAACTTTGTTGCTATTAATCTGAGTTGTTTCCTCCCCTCAACCACTTTAGGTAAATAAAAGATTGATCGCTTACGCTATATTTAGTAGGGAACATCAGGTGTGCAATTTAGCGTAATCACCATCCGGACTGGAAGTTAACTGGGATGAGCCAACCCATCCCCCATCAGACCCGTTGATGACCTATGCACACCATCATCTTCTAGTCACGCTGTTAAAAGTTCCAGTACTAGGGTGGGGCGGGTACCCGGAAAGAGTGATATTAAACATTAGGGCATCAATTCACCCCTTAAAAGGATGTGTTTCCCTCCGTCGATCATGGGACACACGGTGGTAGTAAAATGGCCGCCCGCCCAGGACTGCTGTGTTGTGCTGTATCCCGATGGTGCAGTTATCTCACTCACCTTTCAAAGATCCAGACCCCACTTTGCTTGCATTAGTATGGGAGTCGGGTACGTGCAGGTTGGCCATTCCGAAGCTTCACTCAACGGTGTCCGCGACAAGGACAGGGATGTTCAGACAGCTCCATAAGGTTAGTGGGTCGGTAGGTGGTCCTGCAGGATTGTTACTCAGTATTGTGAGGGACATCCAGTGAGTTTATCGGTAAAACCCAGGGGTGCGATAGGGGGACTGCTGGGTTTATTGAGGACAGCCTGACACTGGTGGAACTGATGCTGGACGCAAGCAGGGCGAGGAGAGCCCATGCACCTGACATTGCGATACAGGACGGCTTGGGCTGGAAGAGTCATAGAGACCGCAAGAGCTGACGCGGTGGTGGGTCTCGCACTTAGGGCATCAGAGATATCCACCAGAAGGGGGCGCTCCGACTGTCTGTGGATACCATGGACAACCACAGCTTGCAAGCAGGTCAGGCTCTCTCATGCGCTAAAACTGGAGTGAAGCCTAGTAAACCCACCACACATGCAATACTACAGCTGCTGTACTCACTGGAGGACACCAGGCCATGTTGGATAACTCCAATAGTGGCCGAGCAGACCTTAGGAAGAGATGGTCAACTGATGTTGGAGGGTCCTCAATGGGCCCTCCAGAGACCCTCAACGGTAAGAGAAACCAGACAGTGACGTTAGCCCCCCAGAGACCCTCCACTGAGAGATAGCGGACAGTGACATGAGCCTGTCACAGGCCCTCTATCGAGAGAGAAAAGGGACAGTGACGTTAGCCCCCCAGAGACCCTCCACTGAGAGATAGCGGGCAGTGACATGAGCCTTCCACAGGCCCTCTATCGAGAGAGAAAAGGGACAGTGACGTTAGCCCCCCAGAGACCCTCCACTGAGAGATAGCGGACAGTGACATGAGCCTTCCAGAGACCCTCAACGGAAAGAGAAAGGACAGTGACATGGGACCTCCAGAGACCCTCAACGGAGAAATAGAGGACAGTGACATGGGACCTCCAGAGACCCTCAACGGAGCGATAGAGGACAGTGACATGGGACCTCCAGAGACCCTCAACGGAGCGATAGAGGACAGTGACATGAGACCTCCAGAGACCCTCAACAGAGAGACAGAGGACAGTGATGTGGGACCTCCAGAGACCCTCAATGGAGCAATAGAGGACAGTGACATGGGACCTCCAGAGACCCTCAACGGAGAGACAGAGGACAGTGACATGGGACCCCCAGAGACCCTCAATGGAGAGACAGAGGACAGTGGCGTGGGACCTCCAGAGACCCTCAAGGGAACGGTAGAGGACAGTGATGTGGGACCTCCAGAGACCCTCAACGGAGAGAAAGAGGGCAGTGACATGGACCTCCAGAGACCCTCAATGGAGCGATAGAGGACAGTGACATGGACCTCCAGAGACCCTCAACGGAGCGATAGAGGACAGTGACATGGACCTCCAGAGACCCTCAACGGAGCGATAGAGGACAGTGACGTGGGACCTCCAGAGACCCTCAACGGAGCGATAGAGGACAGTGACATGGGACCTCCAGAGACCCTCAACGGAGCGATATAGGACAGTGACATGGGACCTCCAGAGACCCTCAACGGAGCGATAGAGGACAGTGACGTGGGACCTCCAGAGACACTCAACGGAGCAATAGGACAGTGACGTGGGACCTCCAGAGATCCTCAACGGAGCGATAGAGGACAGTGACATGGAACCTCCAGAGACCCTCAACGGAGCGATAGAGGACAGTGACATGGACCTCCAGACACCCTCAACGGAGTGATAGAGGGCAGTGATATGGACCTACAGAGACCCTCAATGGAGCGATAGAGGACAGTGACATTGACCTACATAGACCCTCAACGGAGCGAAAGAGGACAGTGACGTTGGACCTCCAGAGACCCTCAACGGAGCGATAGAGGACAGTGACATGGACCTCCAGAGACCCTCCAGTGAGAGGTAGAGGACAGTGACATGGGACCTCCAGAGACCCTCAACGGAGCGATAGAGGACAGTGACGTGGGACCTCCAGAAACCCTCAACGGAGCGATAGAGGGCAGTGACGTGGGACCTCCAGAGATCCTCAACGGAGAGACAGAGGACAGTGACATGGGACCTCCAGAGACCCTTGACTCCTCCACTGAGCTACTGATGCCCGAATGTCCACCTCAGACCAAGTACAGACCCTCCTGGTCAGTGGGGAACATGTGACATCTCACCCCTGATACTGCCTGGTGACCACCCCCAGGTATAAGGGGGTCTGAATGTGCTGGGCAGTGCTGACCATCACAGCTGCACAATGGCTGAAGGATGGGCAGAAAAAAGACAGCAGGGGGGGTGGAGGAAGAGGGTGCGTGCGGGGGACGTGGGAGGAAGCAGAAATGCGTCAGAACAGTAACTTGATCCAGCGGATACAGCAGGAAGAACAGAAACCTAAAGCCAAGGCCCTGATGCTAGCAGGTCACCTTGGCAGGACCGTACCCTGATGGAGAATTTACCAACTCATTGACATGCACAGATTATACACACACAAAGCATAGACTCAGCTCTGAAACTGCAAGGCACCGCGGTAACACTACTAACTTCAAACCCCTGCTCTTTGAACCCACAACCCGCCAATCAAAGCCTGCATCGGCAGACAGGTACCCATACTCAGTCTGTGCCCGACATCTCCTACCACGAGCCGCACCGTGCGGTGACACATACACCACAACACGTGAAACACCCCCAGACCTGTGCTTTACATGGAATTACAGACTCTATTCAGAGTACCTGTTTGCTCCAGAGAAGTGCCGGGACTCTCCCGCTAACTGTATTGCAGCAGAGCTGAAAAGTGCAGATGCTCTCCCTTTCAAATGAAAGAAGTGCAGGTACTCAGTACTGGACAGTACCTGCCCACTTAAAACACTGCGCCAGACCTACCACACAACACCAACACTGCCTGTGTAGACCCCTCAGTACTCACACAACCATGCACTTTCCAAAGTATATGGTTTAACCCCACACTTAACAATGATGAGTGTCGGCGAGTAAGAGTGTGCCGTAACACCGCCTCACTTCACGCTGTGCATCGACGCAGACACTGAGGGCTCGGTTCACAAAGAGCCTTAAGAGTCGTGGCGCAATATCCACACTGCAGTACTCATTGTGGACATTCCGCCGCGAGAGCAGAGACTCCGCCACGGCGTCCGCCACATCTCCGCACTGCAGTTCTCATTGTGGACATTCCGCCGCGAGAGCAGAGACTCCGCCACGGCGTCCGCCACATCTCCGCACTGCAGCTCTCATTGTGGACATTCCGCCGCGAGAGCAGAGACTCCGCCACATCTCCGCACTGCAGTACTCATTGTGGACATTCCGCCGCGAGAGCAGAAACTCCGCCACGGCGTCCGCCACATCTCCGCACTGCTGTTCTCATTGTGGACATTCCGCCGCAAGAGCAGAGACTCCGCCACGGCGCCCGCCACATCTCCGCACTGCAGTTCTCATTGTGGACATTCCGCCGCGAGAGCAGAGACTCCGCCACGGCGTCCGCCACATCTCCGCACTGCAGTTCTCATTGTGGACATTCCGCCGCGAGAGCAGAGACTCCGCCATGGCGTCCGCCACATCTCCGCACTGCAGTTCTCATTGCGGACATTCCGCCGCGAGAGCAGAGACTCCGCCACGGCGTCCGCCATGACATCTCCGCACTGCAGTTCTCATTGCGGACATTCCGCCGCAAGAGCAGAGACTCCGCCACGGCGTCCGCCACGACATCTCCGCACTGCAGTTCTCATTGCGGACATTCCGCCGCGAGAGCAGAGACTTCGCCACAACATCTCCGCACTGCAGTTCTCATTGCGGACATTCCGCCGCGAGAGCAGAGACTCCGCCACGGCGTCCGCCACGACATCTCCACACTGCAGTTCTCATTGCGGACATTCCGCCGCGGGAGCAGAGACTCCGCCGCGACATCTCCGCACTGCAGTTGTCATTGCGGACATTCTGCCGCGGGGGCAGAGACTCCGCCACGGCGGACACCACGACATCTCCGTACTGCAGTTCTCATTGCGGACATTCCGCCGCGGGAGCAGAGACTCCGCCACGGCGGACGCCACGACATCTCCGCATTGCAGTTGTCATTGCGGACATTCCGCCGCGGGGCCAGAGACTCCGCCACAGCGGACGCCACGACATCTCCGCACTGCAGTTCTCATTGCGGACATTCCGCCGCGGGGGCAGAGACTCCGCCACGGCGGGCGCCACGACATCTCCGCACTGCAGTTCTCATTGCGGACATTCCGCCGCAAGAGCAGAGACTCCGCCACAACATCTCCGCACTGCAGTTCTCATTGCGGACATTCGGCAGCGAGAGCAGAGACTCCGCCACGGCGTCCGCCACGACATCTCCGCACTACAGTTCTCACTGCGCCATTCCACCGCGAGTGCAGAGACTCCGTCGCCGCCTCCGCCACGACTGCGGAGGCTCTTTGACAATTGGGCCCAGGGTCACTAGGTGGCCAGAGGCGCGGACACTCCTCTGAACCGCACAGTGCTGGCGGCCCTCGCGCGGCAGCACCTGCAGCCCGTGCTGCACTTGTTCAAGCAGGGCGCTTCACAGGAGTGGTGGAAGCGCACCGACTAAATCCCACCACGTCCGAGGCCGAGGTTGGAAAGAGCGGTGACAGCACGTTATTCTTCCTTCCTGAGTGTCTTTAGACACGTCACACGTCTAACTATTGCTGCTCGCACTGTTCGGGTAAATGACGCCTGTGCTGGTCTTCTAAGAGTGTTAATGTTAGCCAATTAACAGTGACATGCCTGCAATTGCATCTGTAAGGCATCTCTGCCCTCTCACCCCTGGGCTGTTTATCACTTTATTGCCTACACGAAAACAGCAAGACAGCCAGAAGCAATCTTTCATTTTGCATTTCACAACTCTGCACTTTCGCAGTAGGGCAGAGGCTACCAGCATCTATTTGTGATTTCTTCAAACAATGGCACGTTGCATTGTGGGGCTTGTAGTTTTGCTTTAAACAGTATAATCATGGGCTCAAAACCCCAGCACACAAAGTGCTGTTGGCTAACACTCCACAAATGGCTACTTGTCAGCTACGTTTTAAAAATCATACTAAGTTGTCGGCTATGTTTTAAAATTTTACAATGTCACTCCTCCATTAAAAAAAATGCTTGTTTCATGTGTAAATTCAAAAGTAAGCTCTGCTCACATATTTTGAGAGGGTTCACTCTTTCACTCACATCATGTATTAAAACAAGCATTGGCAATATTAATAAAAAAAATTCTTTTGTGTAGCTTCACAACATGGATAGCAGCACAACCTTCTCTAACATAAATAATAAGTTATGGACATGTGGCAGTAGTATAAGGAACATAACTCGATTCTCTCACACATGCAGGACAGATACAACACAGGTAGCTAACACACTAAAGAGTGAGGGAGATGGGTTAAAGGACTGTTGTACAATTTCCATAAACATATGAGAAGTACAAAACCTTTGGAAGGAACAGCCAAACGTCTTTATGGAATTAGCATAAATTCAAGACCTTATATGAGATGATGAAGACTCACAAACCTAGTGTGGTACTCTCCATGAGTGGGTGCCATATCTTGCACTCGGAAGCATTCACGACTTGTACAGACTCCTAGCTCTGGGTTCCCTTGTTTGGGGGCAGTTATGTCCTATATGTTATCATTTATGTGCTGCCTTTGTTACACTGTTAGACGTAATTAAAATTGTATGTGTGTGAGCCAAAATGTTGTTTACTGGTGTCGCCCTACCACAAGATTAAAAACAGAAGGGCAGAGCAGCAAACCACACTTCTCTTTCCATCAACATGTTTCGGTGCTTGAATATTGCCCCTATGGGGGGCCAGACGCCTTCCTCAGGAATGTAGGTATCTCACATCAAGTATTGTGAAATAGTCCCTGCTTCATAGGGATTGTTCACGAGCCTCAGAAACGGGGCGGGGGCACATTTCCTTAGTCCTCAGTCCTTAAAGAGGCCTCACAATGCCACATTGGCAACATACTTCACAGTCACTGTAATGGTAGCCTGCGCTATGTGACAGGCCGTGCCCACGCTGCCATGCCACACTCACAGCTGACCGGGTGTGGGAAGCAGGAGTGCACAGACCTCCTAACCTGCAAGTGTCACTGACACATTATTTATAGCAGAGGTGTGAACTTTCACATAAGAGTGTATTTTGTATTGTTTCACTTTACCACCTTTGATTACATCACTGAACGGAGTGGCCGGCATCAGAATTAGGGAACCACATCCCTTCTCTAACAAACAATCCTTGGTACAGACAGACGAATGGAATGTCGCCTGTACATGTGATGTGAAGTTATATGGTAACAAGAAAGATGAAATTCATTCACCTGATTGACCAATTGGGGATTGTAGCAATTCAGTTTAAGGTTAGATGAGAATATATAGAACAAGCATTGGCATAGCCAATAGGTCTCGCCTTTGGGACCTTATAAGTGTTTAGCTATGCAACAGTTGATGTTGTTGCACCAAGGATATTGTGCTGGTTAACTAAACACTTATAAGGTCCCAAAGGCGAGACCTATTAGCTATGCTAATGCTTGTTTATTTATGTTTTAAAAACAAAAATAAAAGGCATTGTTATTTGCAATGTCAATAGGTCAAACTTGCGTAAATGTGAGACCTATTGCATTGCAAATGCTTGTTTTGTAAGGAGTTCGATGAGGAAAGAAGGCTTAGCCAGCAAACAATGAGTGTGTCCTAATGGTGGTATTTTCAACTACGTGTTAACAATTGCCATATACGAGCGCATACAAAGCGCGCGCACATAGAGGTGGTTACAGATACGAAACAACTAGATTTCCTAGGGCCTGATTCACAGAACTAACTTACGTCAAAAACGTAAAGTTAGTACTTTTTGGTATTCACAGAATACACTTACTCATTTTGGTATTCACAGAATGAACTTACTCATTTCGGTATTCACAGAAGTTAGTAGTCCTAACTTTAGGACTCCTAAATGCCTTCTGTGAATACCGAAAGTCTTAAAGTTAGGATTTTTCTCAGTTTAGGAGTAGTAAAGTTAGGACTCCTAACTTTAGGACTCCTAAATGCCTTCTGTGAATACCGAAAGTCTTAAAGTTAGGATTTTTCTCAGTTTAGGAGTAGTAAAGTTAGGACTCCTAACTTTAGGACTCCTAAATGCCTTCTGTGAATACCGAAAGTCTTAAAGTTAGGATTTTTCAAAGGTTAGGAGTCCTAACTTTACTACTCCTAAACTGAGAAAAATCCTAACTTTAAGACTTTCGGTATTCACAGCAGGCATTTAGGAGTCCTAAAGTTAGGAGTCCTAACTTTACTACTCCTAAACTGAGAAAAATCCTAACTTTAAGACTTTCGGTATTCACAGAAGGCATTTAGGAGTCCTAAAGTTAGGACTACTAACTTCTGTGAATACCGAAATGAGTAAGTTCATTCTGTGAATACCAAAATGAGTAAGTGTATTCTGTGAATACCAAAAGTACTAACTTTACGTTTTTGACGTAAATTAGTTCTGTGAATCAGGCCCATTGTATTTTAATTGCGCTGTGTAAATCCATCTGAAAATGCCGACAAAAACCAAGAGGCTGCATCGCAAATAAATAAAAATAGAGAACTTAAAGTGCTTGTTACCAGCTGGAGAAGGAATTTGAGCTTCCACCTCGTTGTAGATTTTGTCCGTCAGTTTCTCTTTCCAGCTTGTGAAAGGAGTCCTTGGCAGGTATATTCTAAAGGAATGTTGACTCGAAAGGTGTATTACAGTCTTGAAAACTGACACTTTTTCCCAACTATATTCACTGTTGTTTCCTGAAAGTTGCCCTTGAGTGAGTGAATCAGCTAGGAGCGACCAGAGACATGCGGCCGGTAGGTGGCGCTGTTATATGCAACTTGAAATAGCCCACTAGGAATGCAACTTAAAACTTAGAAACAAAAACAAATAAAACAAGAGAGGAGCGGGGAAGAGAGGAGCGGGGGCGAGCGAGCGCGGCAGCCTGCTGAGCTGACCAGACGCTCATGCACCATGGCCTTTTGCTTGCGGTTACCCGCACGGCCGCCATGTGTTTTCAATTATCGTGCCCGCATCTGGGCACGATAATTGGAAACAGATGGCGGCCGTGCGGGTAACCGCACGGAAAAGGCCATGACGCACGAGCGTCTGGTCAGCTTTCAAAAGCCCACTACATAAAGTCTTCGCCAGAGCAGCGCTTGCGCGCTACTCTAGGCTCGACCTAAAAAGTAGCAAAAGTCATGATTTTCACAGTAATGTAACAAAACAAGAATCTTTACAAAGTGGCAAAGTTTTCCAAAGTCCTTTATGAAGGGTACAACATAAAATTGTGTACCACTTTATTTATGGTAGAATGGCTCCTTCTTCCCCAGAACAACTTATCCACCTGCTCTAGAACCTTCTTTTGCAGAAGACACTAAGGGGTTGATTACGATGTCGTCTGGAAAATCTTCCGGCCGAATCTGTTCCGGAATCGTTTCCGACCGAATCGGGTTCTGCGAGTCCTGCCGAACAATTACGATACTTCCGGACATCGTTCGGTCGGACTCACATTGACTTCAATGGGAGCCTGTGTTCCAAACAAGAACATAGACTCCCATTGACAAAAGGGGTGGTTGGAGAGCAAAAAAACACCCGTGGAGAGATAAGTGCAGGGCATTCCTTCCACACCCCCCCTCCATACATGCCACTCCCTACTCCAGCAGCTACTGGCATCAGACACTACACCCGTGGAGAGAAGTGCAGGGCATTCCTTCCTCCACACCCCCTCCCTACCTGCCCTCCCTACTCCAGCAGCTACTGGCATCAGACACTACACCCGTGGAGAGATAAGTGCAGGGCATTCCTTCCTCCACAACCCCCTCCATACCTGCCCTCCATACACCAGCAGCTGCTGGCATCAGACACTGCACCCATGGAGAGATAAGTGCAGGGCATGCCTTCCTCCGCACTCCACCCCCCTCCATATATGCCACTCCCTACACCAGCAGCTGCTGGCATCAGACACTACACCCGTGGAGAGATAAGTGCAGGGCATGCCTTCCTCCACAACCCCCTCCATACCTGCCCCTCCCTACACCAGCAGCTACTGGCATCAGACACTGCACCCATGGAGAGATAAGTGCAGGGCATTCCTTCCACACACCCCCTCCATACCTGCCCCTCCCTACACCAGCAGCTGCTGGCATCAGACACTGCACCCGTGGAGAGATAAGTGCAGGGCATTCCTTCATATCTCTCCCGGCGTAGCACGAATGTGCACAGAGAGCTTTGCACAAGAAGGCACGGCCTAAACCCAAGCATAACAGGCTGCAATCCAGTGGCGGCTCCTTCGCTATGGTGGAGGAGCGTCGCCCCACTGCTTTTAAGCCGTGCGAATAAGAAGCATAAAATGATAATAACTTTGTTATTATCATTTTATGCTGCGTGCTGCTTTGCGGGTGGGAGTGTGGGCGGGGCTGCTCTGCTCTCAGAGCAGGGCAGGGGAGGAGGGGTTTGCCCACTCCTAAGTGCGCGATGACTGCTTGGCTGGCCCTCTCGGGCTGCCCAAACCAGTCATGTGCACTTTCCCCGTTCTCCATGCAGGCTGCATTATAGCCTCCGTGGAGAACAAGCCCAGGCCCCCATTCCCTGGTTGAGCGTCGAACCAGGACACCCAAAACCGATCACAACGCTGAATTGCAGCATTGTGATTGGTCAGGAGAGCCTGGGGGCCTACCATTCACAATGCTGCATTGCAGCGTTGTGATTGGTCAGTGGGACCTGGCTGTGCTTCCGTCCGAGATGGAGGAGAGCAGGAGCGGGGACGCAGGACTCAGCGCAAGGTAAGTTTTTTTTTTTTTTTAAATGTTTTTTTAAATATGCGTGACACCCCCACGCAACCCGGGAGCAATGCCGGCCGCCCCTGCTGCAATCACTGCCCTCTCGATAAACCTCCACCCTTCCAAGACTGCCGGTAACAGGATGGAGGCAGGAACAACAAGCATCAGTGCCTGTTGCATGTGAGCCTGTCTGAATCCCCCCCTTCTTTCTGCAGGAGTAGGGAAACTCTACTGTTCTCGCCAGGAGCCCCTGTCGCCGTCCGTTACTCTGACCACGTGACTTTAACCTCAAACAAAAGTAACTCTAACCCCAACGCTTACGTGAGTCCTCTTTCTAAACCCAGCCCTATTCTACTTACCATAAACACATTAAATTAAATAAAAATAAATACCTTTACGATAATAAAATGAGAGGGGACGCCGACTCCCTCCCTCTATCCTACTAAATATTCAGTTTAGTAAACTTATTTTCAGTAAATAGCTTAATGCACTTAATGAAAGATTACAACTAATGTATTCAACTAGGAAAGCAAACCCTCCTGGTAAATCCCTGAATATGTTTTTAAAATAAACTAAGCGCCATATATAACACTCACACCGAGTATATATTAGTTTGTTTTAAATACACCCCTGGCAATAAATAAATAACATTTCCAGAATTGTCTCATTTGTTGCTGTTTGAAATGAACTCAAACAATATTGATTCACTTCCCTTAAAAGGGACTCCACGCGGAGCGGTGGAAGGAACCGCCCCTCAGGGAGGGAGTGAAAGCGATGGTAGATGTCTCAGACAGGGAGCTGAAGTAATGGGAGGTACCTTAGTAATGGAGTTACAGTAATGACGTAAGGGGATGAAAGTAACGGTAAATACCTCAGACAGGGAGCTGAAGTAATGGGAGGTACCTTAGTAATGGAGTTACAGTAATGACGTATCTCACTAAGGGGATGAAAGTAACGGTAAATACCTCAGGGAGCTGAAGTAATGGGAGGGACCTTAGTAATGGAGTTACAGTAATGACGTATCTCACTAAGGGGATGAAAGTAACGGTAAATACCTCAGGGAGCTGAAGTAATGGGAGGTACCGAAGTAATGGAGTTACAGTAATGACGTATCTCACTAAGGGGATGAATGTAACGGTAAATACCTCAGACAGGGAGCTGAAGTAATGGGAGGTACCGAAGTAATGGATTTTGCTCGAACCAGCACTTTCTGGTTGGCTGAAGGGACGCCCCAGCCAGGCAGAACCTACCGCTCCCGCCAAGGGTGGGCGACTACATGCACTTCATAACCTGTGCTCACCCTTGCGTAGCTTGGCACTGAGCATTCAGTCTTAATCCAGATGCAATATTTAAAGCAAAGGCACAGCAGTCAGTCGCGATAAATGCATTGAACGTCACAAAAGAACTTCACACAAGATGTATGTAAAACCGTTTGTATTCAACACACATAATCAATCTTTATAACATGAACATCATATAGGTTTGGGCATAAAACACATTTGGTAATATTACTAGCAGAACGAGGCCCACTTGTGCTGTTATGATAGCAATACTACGCACACTGTGGACAATTTCAAATCAAGCCCCCTGCCCCCAACAAAGAGAGCCCCCTTATGCGATGAGACACCCCAGGCCCACCCTGGCAATCGAGATAATACAATCCCACACAGTTATTTGGTACACCCCGGACCACAACGATATCAAAAACATGTACATAAATAAAACGAGAATACTTTTTAGCAGCACCATGGGCCGGAGCCTGGCGCGTAAACCCAATGTCAGATATATTTTGCTTTTGGCATGAAATCAATGTATAAAGCGGCACCGCCGGCTAGTGTCATGAATCACAGGTGGTCCGCACTCTATCACTACCACTCGCACACACTCACTCTGCAACACTACACGGTGCGACCGGTATCCAGCACAGTCCGTACGGAACGTTCCTGCACACATACGTCCTCAACACCCTAATGCGGTGCCACTGGTACCCAGAAGGTATGGCACCCATAGTTATATTATCGTGTGTCTTTGAAATGCGTGCCAGTTTAGGGGATTTCCCTTTGAACCACAGATGTCTCCCCTAAATTGTAGGCCTGTCTGCCATGGGATTGTGGAATGTAGATCTTAATCTTTAGTGGGGCCATGATCCGGCTCCTCAAGGCCAAGTGTCAGAACCTCTCTCTTCATATCTATTCCATCCAACCCTCAAATGGCAGAGGTCTGTCATTCCCATTGTATGTCCATGGTTTATGGCTTTTGCCGGAAACGCACAGATGTGCTTCCCTGACCCCTGGTGTCCACTGGAGGCAGACACCATGGCACATGCGACTCTGAGAGCATAGAAATGCCCATAGTCTATAAGTGGCATTTCTAAGCGAGTTATGCCAATACCACCTTTACCACTGGAAAGGGTTTGGCACAGCGAATCCATTGATAGGAAGCATCATGAGGCCGCTCCACTGCAATCCACATTGCAGCCTGAAGCAATGTCAACCGCTTCCCCATGTCAACCTATAGGAAGAGCAAGCTTCATAGGTAGTGAAAACACATACAGGTATTCCTCGCTACCTAGGCGCACATGCGCTATTGCGCACACTTACCAGGTCAGACACATAATCCACAGCACCAGAGGTGCAAGTGCGCCCATACCACCCTGCAATGACAGACTGGACACAGGTTTAACTAATACAGGTGTCAGTACGTAGACACAGGTCTGCGATGGCAGTCTGCACCCGCAATCATAGGCATCAAAGGTGTGGGTGCGCACACACAGCGTCCTGCACTGGCAGGCTGCCGATGAGTTTAATCACAATAGATGCCTGTGCGCACACACCGGTTTGCGATGGCAGGCTGGACCAGGTCACCCAGGCCCTAGCACCTTAGGAGCGAGTGCATGCACACACCCCTGCCCGGACCAGCCGGACACAGGTTGACCTTCTACGGGTGCGATTTCGCACACCCAGCCTGCGACAGCAGACTGGGCACCTTGCCAATAGCACCATGAGTGCAAGTGCGCAGGCCTGATCCGGGTGTTTTAGAACACCGGGGATGCAGGTATACACTCAGCCGCCCACGATGGCAGGCCAGGCACCTATCCCAAATGCCATAGGTGCCAGGGCTCAACCTTAAACCTGCAACGGCAGGCTGGACATGTATTCGAAACAGCATAAGGGCCGGTGCGTACACCCAGGCGGTAATGGCAGGCTGAGTGCATAGTTAACACCCTACAAGGGCAATCACGCACTTCCCGGTCTGCATCGGCAGACCGGCCCATGTTCCAGAATGCCGAGTCAGCGCTTCTTCCTAGTTTGTGTAGTACGGCGCATGCACTTCCACACTGCCTTGACAGTGAGGACGCACTCAGAGCATGGAGGCTCCACAAGAGAATCGGCATCACCCCAGGACTATCCTCCTGAGATGAGCCAAACTCCAAGGCAGGGAAAGCCCCCCGTGGGGGGTTCCTCACTACCTGGGCTGGGAACATCCCTATGTATCTGCCCGGCCTTCAGCCTACAACCCCCCCTGTGCCCTGCAGGACTTCCCAGGGGGGGTCCTGTCATGGTATGGGATGATCCACTCAGGGTTGGCAGAGGCGTTAGTGATGCCAACCTCGGTAGAGGCGCTATAGCTCCCCACAGGCCTGCGGTGGCAGGCCAGATACATGGTTAACAGGCTGTCCGGTGGGTGGCACGCTTAGTGCGACGTCCCACTACTAGCCAGTGCCATACCCGCCCTGGGTATGTGGTGTACCTGTTTACGGGGCGCATGAAAGTACGGCACCTAAACCCATCACGTACACACACCTGGCTTAGTGCGGCAGAGGCTGTCCCCGCACCTTCCCTCCCCAGTACTAGAGGAAGGTGCTCAGATTCCTAAGGTCATACGGAGCGAGTCGGCAAAGACTAGAAGGAAAAAGAAAAAACATTTTGGGGTAAAGTCCCATAAGAAGGCCATGTCCAACAGAGTTAAAATAATGACATCTCAATAAGGCGATGAAGGTAACGATAAATATCTCAGGGAGCTGAAGTAACGATAAATATCTCAGGGAGTCTCAGGGAGCTGAAGTAACGATAAATATCTCAGGGAGCTGAAGTAACGATAAATATCTCAGGTAGCTGAAGTAACGATAAATATCTCAGGGAGTCTCAGGGAGCTGAAGTAACGATAAATATCTCAGGGAACTGAAGTAACGATAAATATCTCAGGGAGTCTCAGGGAGCTGAAGTAACGATAAAAATCTCAGGGAGCTGAAGTAACAATAAATATCTCAGGGAGCTGAAGTAACAATAAATATCTTAGGGAGTTGAAGTAACAATAAATATCTCAGGGATTTGAAGTAACGATAAATATCTCAGGGACCTGAAGTAACAATAAATATCTCAGGGATTTGAAGTAACGATAAATATCTCAGGGACCTGAAGTAACAATAAATATCTCAGGGAGCTGAAGTAACAATAAATATCTCAGGGAGTTGAAGTAACAATAAATATCTCAGGGATTTGAAGTAACAATAAATATCTCAGGGAGGTGAAGTAACGATAAATATCTCAGGGAGCTAAAATAACAATAAATATCTCAGGGAGCTAAAATAACAATAAATATCTCAGGGAGCTGAAGTAACAATAAATATCTCAGGGAGGTGAAGTAACGATAAATATCTCAGGGAGCTAAAATAACAATAAATATCTCAGGGAGTTGAAGTAACAATAAATATTTCAGGGATTTGAAGTAACGATAAATATCTCAGGGAGCTTGAAATAACAATAAATATCTCAGGGAGCTGAAGTAACAATAAATATCTCAGGGAGGTGAAGTAACTATAAATATCTCAGGGAGGTGAAGTAACGATAAATATCTCAGGGAGCTGAAGTAAGTGTAGGCGCCTGAGTAATTGAGATAAAGTAATGACATGTCTCAATAAGGGGATGAAAAGGACCTGAAGTAATGGTAGGCGCCTGAGTAAGGGTGTTGAAGTTATGGTTATTGTTAGAAAAGTCCGGCATCTTAGTAAGGGAGACCTAGTGATGGTAGGGCTTGAGAGGAGGCGAGATGGGCCAACATAGGGAGGGGCTGGATACCTACAAGATTTGAGAAAGTGTATTTGTATATGTTGATGTTAAAACAGTAAAAAACAATTGATAAGTATTTGCCAAATGAAGATTTTAGTTTCATTGGAAGTATTAGCAACAGTGCACATTGGTCAAGTACCAATGCTTGATTTATGGTTGTGTTAATAATTGACAAGCTGGACATCATGTTTCCCAATGTAGCACCTAGATAGGAGTAGGAATCAGGAAGTTAAAAGTAACAATTGGAGTGCTCCACTTTCAAACATAGAGTACCTACAAGATGGCCACATGTAAGTAGGGTCTGTATTTTTTTGCAGATTACACCTCTAGGGATCTGAGCTCCTGCACTGGCAGGGCCTGGATGTGATCAATCTTCCCTGGGTCTGGTTGAGATGGGCAGTCACAGAAAGGGCCTGGGTTTGAGCATAGTGCCCTGTTTTGGTAGGGTGAATTATATGCATCAGCTACAAAATGAAAGGAGCAAATCTCATTCCTGCAGGTAATAACGCCCGAGCAATTGCATACCCCTCCAATCTCTCTAAAAATGCGTCCAAAACCTTTAAATACAACCTGCTTAGGAAAAACCCTGAAACACTTATCTCAGATCCTTCCTTCAACTCAAAAAACGGAGTGATTATTAACGATTTAATTTTCTACACTAGATCACTGGCTAAATGGCCCACGACGATGTCGAAATTGCTAAACATCAAAGAAACAAGAAACATCCCTTACGGAACGAAGTTGCTTATAAAACCTTCAAAAAATCTAAAGGCCACACTAAATATAACCTACTACAAAAATGGCACGGTACTCATCCAAGCACCCAACAAAGATCTTGAGCTATTTGATGAATACTTTACCACGCTAAAAGATCAGGTCTATAACATCCCTCTCTCAGCTCACCAGCAAGGCGACATCTTAGACACCATCATCCATACACCATTGAGGGTAAAGGGAGATAGCAGAACTGATCAGGAGAGTCAACACTCTAGATCCTCCACTACTAGACAAAGTACAAAGACACGCCTTATAAATCTAAATCCGTATTTGTAAAGAGCGAACTACTCACCCTTACGAGTCTCAAGGCGCTGGGGGTCGTCGTGGAAATTAAGTGAGCTATTGCCCAGAGTCACATGGTGCTGAGCTGAGCTGCCGCCGGAGCCGGGGATTGAACCCTGAACCCTGTGCTCCGAAGTCAGCTGCCCTGGCCGCTGCACCACACCTCTCCACTGGAAGCAAACAATCCAAGATTGGACATACACAAAGCAATCATCAATGAATCCCTACAAGCAAACCAATTAAAATCTAGCAAGCCGTCCAATTTGCACACATCAGAGGCTAATACCTCCACAACCTTACATATAGCTGATCTCTCGGACACAGCTCCCATCAATCAGTACCCCGGGACGATAAAACACAAGACCGATAATAATACAGGACTTGCCCCTCAGATCAAAGAAAAAACTACTGAAGGAACGAAATGTATCCGCAAAAAGTCGGAAGCTGAGCCATACAATTTACCGCGCCACATGACTGCAGTCACTTTTCAAAAGCATCAACTCTATCCACCCTCAAGAATGGAATTAGAAATTCTCATTGGCCAGACAGATAGGATAGCTACGTACATGCGAAACGCTATTAGGAACATGAAGAATACTCTACTTCTCTCAGAAAGTTATCTCTGCAAAATTAATGATAGAGTCAAAAATCGGTACACACTCTCCACAATAAGCGCAACACTACCCCACTGCCTCTGTCAAAACGGGAGGAGGTGTGGCCTGTATCCACAGATCAAACATCACCATCTCTAAAGTTCTCTCAGACCCTATCGATTCATGTGAATACCTGGGGCTTTCAGTACGATTCACAGACAACCAAGTGTACAAATTACACTCATTCTATCACCCCCCAGGCAAAAACCTAATTTTCATAGACAATCTAATGGAAATTATTACAGCTAACTCAGAACCTCACTCTAATGATATTTTCCTAGGGGACTTCAATCTTCACTGGAACGACATCCAAGATAATCAGGTCAACATTCTTAAAGAATTCCTAGCCGATCACTCACTAGTGCAAGCATGTGCCCTACCAACCCACTCCAAAGGAGCTACATTAGACTGGATCATCTCCAAAGAAAATGCGATCCAAGCAATCTCAATCGTTCCTTGTGACTGGTCCGATCACCACTTCATCACTTTCCAAAAACCAGCCAAAAGAAAAAAAACAATCTCGCAACCAATCAAACCCAAACACTGGATGAGAGACACTAGAGATCTGAACTCGGAGATTCTAACAATACAAGGCGAGAAAGAATTGCAACCCCCTGCTGAACAGACGGACGTCAGCGAGCTTACGGACCATTACAATCGTACGATATCTAAAATAATTGACGATATTGCCCCTCTAAAACTTAAAAGAATACAGATCAAAGATAAAAACCCATGGTTCAACGGATCACTTAATGAAGAAAGACGTAAACTCAGAATAACAGAACGAAAATGGAGACAAACTCCATCATCCCCCCACTTAAAACAACTAAGAATGTCCTAAAAAACCTACAATAAAAGCATACTTAAATCAAAAAAGAATTTTTTACAAATGAACTTGAAAACGCAAAGAACAGACTGAGGAAACTCTTCGATCTACTAAAAGAACAATCGAACAAACGAGGCCAAATCTTCCCTATTAACTTCTAAATCAGAACTGAACTGCGAAGATTTCTCAACATTCTTTACCGATAAAGCCAGCTCATTGGAGAGAGAACTCAAAAATACCGCTGAAAAAGCCTTAAATCTAAGGAGTAAACAAGCGGAAAATCCTGCCCTACCAGCACAAGTAATGCCCAAAAATAATGCTCATTGGTCAACCTTCAAACTATATGATCAGCATGGCATTACCAAAATCTTACTATCTTTGAAACCAAATAACCATTACAATGACCCTATGCCTGCAAAATGTTGGCCCACTCTCAACCACATGGTCATCCCCTATTGGACTAAGATAATTAATGAATCGCTACCCAAGGACCATTTCCCTACTGTCTAAAAACCGGCCAGGTCATCCCTCTCTTAAAGAAACCTACTGAGAACCCATCGGACCCAAACAACTTTCGACCGGTAACACCCATTCCCCTACTAGCCAAAGTACTAGGAAAATGTGCTTAACAACAATTAAGTCAACACATTACTGAATTTGAGCTACTAAATGACTGCCAATCAGGGTTCAGATCAGATCACAGTACGGAAACAGCAATTCTACACATAGTTGATGACGCTCTGCTGGCTCTCGACCGTAATGAACAGTAAACCATCCCAAATTATTAGAACGCCCAGAGAATAGGATGGGCTTATCGGGAACAGTCCTGAAATGGTTTCATTCCTTCCTAGAGAACAGATCACAAAGATTCCTTGTGAACAAAAAGCTATCCCCACCATCTATGATTCAAATTGGGGTTCCACAAGGATCAACTCTATCCCCTTCACTATTCAATCTGTACATCGAACCATTAACAGAAGTACTACAACGAGCTAACATTTCCTTTCACATGTATGCAGACGACACCCAGTTGTATATGAAGATATCATCACCAGAAGAGATCAACATAATGAACCAAGCCCTACAGAGAACCGAAGAATGGCTAACTGAAACTCTTCTTAAGCTCAACTCACAAAAAAACAAACTCCTTCTGATCTCCCCTCCTAAAAGTTCAGCCAGGATTAAGGAATGGACCAAGCTGATCACTGCCCTAAACGGTACCCCGATTATAGTTGACTCAACTAAGTCTCTTGGAATGACGCTGGATACAGAATTAAACATGCAAGCCCACATCAACACAATGGCAAAAAATGCTAATTTCCATCTGAGTTACCTCAGAAAATTGAAGCCATTCATCGATTCTGGTGATCTTAAAATGGCAGTCCAGGTGCTGGTAATATCAAGAATTGAGTATGGATGCGCAACTTTATCAGGACTTCCTAAGATCTCAACAGCTCCCCTAACAGCTGGTCTCAATTCAGCAACTAGACTTTTAACGGGATCAAAAAAATTCGACCATATCACTCCACATCTGAAAGCGCTCAACTGGCTACCGTACGAGGCAAGAATAGAGCTAAAGATTGCATGTATTACACACAAGGCAATACACCACAAAACTCCACATTACCTGGCCCTTAAAATTAAGCTGTCTGGAGGCAGTAGACCCTCGAGGGGATCTGAGGATTTTTTACTGAAACCAGCATTCTTCTGTAAGAAAAGAACATACAATAGAGCGTTCACGGGAGCTGCACCAAGGATTTGGAATTCGCTCCCACCAAATATTAGAAGAATCACCGATGCTCCACGATTCAAAAAGGAGACTAAGTCCTTTCTGATGGGTACATTTCTCCCATAACGAACAACAGGGATTACTAAGACTTTTGGGAAATCTTCAGTCAACCCGGCGATCCTCTACACTCAGCGGTTCAAGTAAACTGTGGTGAGCAGGACTAAAGTCCTGCTAATCGCAGAACAAAGAAACTGGTCACTGCCCAAATCATTCTACTGTTATTGATTGAGCTCAAATGGTTATTTTAAGCTAGAGTGGATACAGTTAGTCTCTTCGACTACCAACAGTGATGTTGTCTATGGACAGGTAGCTCGATCAATCCACAGTTACATTTGACGAGTCCAGCAATACTATAACCAGTGTGGATATCTAAGATCTCAGGAATGGTCGTATTTTTTATTTAATTATGATATGACATGCTTTACTGTAATCTAGTGATTTCTAGTATCCTTAATTTTATGTGTTTGTGTATGGGTAAGAATATGCCAATGTTATTGGAATACGTATACATGTTCACGGTGTTAGAGAATTGGATTTCTGCTGATTTTAAGTTGGTTGAAATGTAAAGCGCTCTGACACCCAAATGTTGGGTCTTGTTCACGCTATAGAACACAATGAATAAATAAATAAAGGGTGAGGTGTAGGCAGACTGCCTTGCACTATTGGGATCTGAGTGTGTGCACGCTGTCCTATGTCGCATGCAGATACGCAGTCTCAGATAGGGTCTAAGGTGCACGAAGGAGTTGTTTCGGGTGGGTTGGAGATAGACCATCACTGGTCACATCAGAGTGTGTGCACACTGATCTGGGACTGGCTAGAGATAGGCCTAGGGTGAGTAGGTGTCCATGCTTAAGTAGGGTCAGGGTGGGAGCCCACTGGCCTGGGTCTGGTGGAGAGGCCTAGGTTGAGTAGGTGTCCATGCTTAGGTAGGGTCAGGGTGGGAGCACACTGACCTGGGTCTGGTGGAGAGGCCTACGGTGAGCAGGTGTCCCTGCTTAGGTAGGGTCAGGGTGGGAGAACACTGTCCTGGGTCTGGTGTAGATAGACCTAGGGTGAGCAGGTGTCCCTGGTTAGGTAGGGTCGGAGAGGGAGCACACTGACCTGGGTCTGGTGCGGATAGGCCTAGGGTGAGCAGGTGTCCCTGCTTAGGTAGGGTCGAGGTGGGAGAACACTGTCCTGGGTCTGGTGGAGAGGCCTATGGTGAGCAGGTGTTCCTGCTTAGGTAGGGTCACGGTGTGCGCACACTGACCTGGGTCTGGTGGAGAGGCCTAGGGTGAGTAGTTGTTCCTGCTTAGGTAGGGTCAGGGTGGGAGCCACTGACCTGGGTCACACGGAGAGGCCTAGGGTGAGCAGGTGTCCCTGCTTAGGTAGGGTCGGGGAAGGAGCACACTGTCCTGGGTCTGTTGCAGATAGGCTTAGGGTGAGCAGGTGTCCCTGGTTAGGTAGAGTAAGGGAGGGAGCACGCTGACCTGGGTCTGGTGGAGAGTCCTAGGGTGGGCAGGTGTCCCTGCTTAGGTAGGGTCAGGGTGAGAGCACACTGTCCGGGGTCTGGTGCAGATAGGCCTAGGGTGAGCAGGTGTCCCTGCTTAGGTAGGGTCAGGGTGGGCGCACACTGGCCTGGGTCTGGTGGAGATAGGGCTTGGTTAAGCAGGTGTCCCTGCTTAAGTAGGGTCAGGGTGGGAGTCCACTGACCTGGGTCTCGTGGAGAGGCCTAGGGTGAGTAGTTGTTCCTGCTTAGTTAGGGTCAGGGTGGGAGCACACTGACCTGGGTCTGGTACAGATAGACCTAGGGTGAGCAGGTGTCCCTGCTTAGGTAGGGTCAGAGTGGGTGCACACTGTCCTGGGGTCTGGTGGAGATAGGCCTGGGTTGAGTAGGTGTCCCTGCTTAGGTAGGGTCAGGGTGGGAGCACACTGTCCTGGGGTCTGGTGGAGATAGGCCTGGGTTGAGTAGGTGTCCCTGCTTAGCTAGGGTCAGGGTGGGAGCACACTGTCCTGGGGTCTGGTGGAGATAGGCTTGGGTTGAGTAGGTGTTCTTGCTTAGGTAGGGTCAGGGTGGGAGCACACTGTCCTGGGGTCTGGTGGAGATAGGCCTGGGTTGAGTAGGTGTCCCTGCTTAGGTAGGGTCAGGGTGGGAGCACACTGTCCTGGGGTCTGGTGGAGATAGGCCTGGGTTGAGTAGGTGTCCCTGCTTAGGTAGAGTCAGGGTGGGAGCACACTGTTCTGGGGTCTGGTGGAGATATGCCTGGGTTGATAGGTGTCCCTGCTTAGGTAGGGTCAGGGTTGGAGCATACTGACCTGGGACTGGCAGGAGATAGGCCTGGGTTGAGTAGGTGATCCTGCTTAGGTAGGGTCAGGGTGGGAGCCCACTGACCTGTGTCTGGTGCAGATAGGCCTGGGGTGATCATGTGTTCCTGCTTAGGTAGGGTCAGGGTGGGAGCACACTATCCTGGGGTCTGGTGGAGATAGGCCTGGGTTGAGTAGGTGTCCCTGCTTAGGTAGGGTCAGGGTGGGAGCACACTGTCCTGGGGTCTGGTGGAGATAGGCCTGGGTTGAGTAGGTGTCCCTGCTTAGGTAAAGTCAGGGTGGGAGCACACTGCCCTGGGGTCTGGTGGAGATAGGCCTGGGTTGAGTAGGTGTCCCTGCTTAAGTAGGGTCAGGGTGGGAGCACACTGACCTTGGACTGACAGGAGATAGGCCTAGGGTGAGCAGGTGTCCCTGCTGAGGTAGTGTCAGGGTGGGAGCACACTGTCCTGGGGTCTGGTGGAGATAGGCCTGGGTTGAGTAGGTGTCCCTGCTTAGGTAGGGTCAGGGTGGGAGCACACTGTCCTGGGGTCTGGTGGAGATAGGCCTGGGTTGAGTAGGTGTCCCTGCTTAGGTAGGGTCAGGGTGGGAGCACACTGTCCTGGGGTCTGGTGGAGATAGGCCTGGGTTGAGTAGGTGTTCCTGCTTAGGTAGGGTCAGGGTGGGAGCCCACTGACCTGGGTCTGGTGCAGATAGGCCTGGGGTGATCATGTGTTCCTGCTTAGGTAGGGTCAGGGTGGGAGCACACTGTCCTGGGGTCTGGTGGCGATAGTCCTGGGTTGAGTAGGTGTCCCTGCTTAGGTAGGGTCAGGGTGGAAGCACACTGTCCTGGGGTCTGGTGGAGATAGGCCTGGGTTGAGTAGGTGTTCCTGCTTAGGTAGGGTCAGGGTGGGACCCCACTGACCTGGGTCTGGTGCAGATAGGCCTGGGGTGATCATGTGTTCCTGCTTAGGTAGGGTCAGGGTGGGAGCACACTGTCCTGGGGTCTGGTGGAGATAGGCCTGGGTTGAGTAGGTGTCCCTGCTTAGGTAGGGTCAGGGTGGGAGCACACTGACCTGGGTCACGCGGAGAGGCCTAGGGTGAGCAGGTGTCCCTGGTTTGGTAGGGTCAGGGTGGGAGCACACTGTCCTGGGGTCTGGTGCAGATAGGCCTGGGGTGATCAT
The DNA here is from genome assembly GCA_963921515.1 of Calotriton arnoldi. Classification (NCBI taxonomy): domain Eukaryota; kingdom Metazoa; phylum Chordata; class Amphibia; order Caudata; family Salamandridae; genus Calotriton; species Calotriton arnoldi. The sequence continues at coordinate 310,937 of CAWUFW010000739.1, forward strand.
GTGTTCCTGCTTAGGTAGGGTCAGGGTGGGAGCACACTGTCCTGGGTCTGGTGGAGATAGGCCTGGGTTGAGTAGGTGTCCCTGCTTAGGGAGGGTCAGGGTGGGAGCACACTGACCTGGGTCTGGTGCAGATAGGCCTGGGGTGATCATGTGTTCCTGCTTAGGTAGGGTCAGGGTGGGAGCACACTGTCCTGGGGTCTGGTGGCGATAGGCCTGGGTTGAGTAGGTGTCCCTGCTTAGGTAGGGTCGGGGTGGGAGCACACTGACCTGGGTCTGGTGCAGATAGGCCTGGGGTGATCATGTGTTCCTGCTTTGGTAGGGTCAGGGTGGGAGCACACTGTCCTGGGTCTGGTGGAGATAGGCCTGGGTTGAGTAGGTGTCCTTGCTTAGGTAGGGTCAGGGTGGGAGCCCACTGACCTGGGTCTGGTGCAGATAGGCCTGGGGTGATCATGTGTTCCTGCTTAGGTAGGGTCAGGGTGGGAGCCCACTGACCTGGGTCTGGTGCAGATAGGCCTGGGGTGATCATGTGTTCCTGCTTTGGTAGGGTCAGGGTGGGAGCACACTGACCTCGGTCTAGTTCAGATAGGCTTGGGTTGAACGCACTGCCCTGCACAGATGCCCCATGGTCCAGGTGTTCTGGGCTCCTGTGCCCCTCCCCTCCCCCCATGCCCTGCCAACCTGCCAGCCCTGCCCACTGCCCTGACACAGCCCCGAGCAGCCATTAGTGAATGATGCAGAACAGCAGCATCCAGGATCGATCATCGGCTCTCATCAATAATGAAATCATGCCGCCCCCCCCCCCCTTGTGCTCCCACAGCCTTTCCAACATCCGCTCCATTTCCGCTTGCTCCCGATATAGAAGCGCTCATCTTACCGCCGAGGTGGGGGCAGCTCCTCCCCAGAAACATGACCCCTCTCTCTGCTGCCTCTCTGTCCCAGGCGCCGCTCTGCCCTCTCCGCCCCTCATTGCTTTACTCCCCCCTCTGTTCTTCCCTACCTTCCTATGTTTTCTTCTGCCTCCACTGTTATCCTTCCTTGCCCCCCCCCCCATAATTCCCCTCTGCCATGCTACCTTATTCTAGTCATCACGCTCCTCTACTCCCTGCGCATCTCTGGGGCTACTCTGCCCTCCTCTGCTATGGTCTCCTCTGCCCTCCTCTGCTATGGTGTCCTCTGCCCTCTTCTGCTATGGTCTCCTCTGCCCTCCTCTGGTATGGTCTCCTCTGTCCTCCTCTGCTATGGTCTCCTCGCCCTCCTCTGCTATTGTCTCCTCGCCCTCCTCTGCTATTGTCTCCTCTGCCCTCTTCTGCTATGGTCTCCTCTGCCCTCCTCTGGTATGGTCTCCTCGCCCTCCTCTGCTATTGTCTCCTCTGCCCTCTTCTGCTATGGTCTCCTCTGCCCTCCTGTCCTCAGCCCTCCTTGGCCCTCTTCTGTTCTCTCTTCTCCTCTGCTCTTCTCTCCTCTGCCCTCCTGTCCTCAGCCCCCCTTGACCCTCCTCTGTTCTCTCTTCTCCTCTGCTCTCCTCTTCTCTCATCTGCCCTCCTGTCCTCGGCCCTCCTTTACTCTCTTCTGTTCTCTGTTCTCCTCTGCTCTACTCTCATCTGCCCTCCTGTCCTCAGCCCTCCTTGTCCCTCCTCTGTTCTCTCTTCTCTTCTCCTCTGCTCTGTCTCATCTGCCATCCTGCCCTCATCCCTCCTTGGCCCTCTTCTGTTCTCTCTTCTCCTCTCCTCTGCTCTCCTCTACTCTCATCTGCCCTCAGCCCTCCTTGACCCTCTTCTGTTCTCTCTTCTCCTCTGCTCTCCTCTTCGCTCATCTGCCCTCAGCCCTCCATGGCCCTCTTCTGTGCTCTCGTCTCCTCTGCTCTACTCTCATCTGCCCTGCTGTCCTCAGCTCTCCGTGACCCTCTTCTGTTCTCTGTTCTCCTCTGCTCTACTCACATCTGCCCTCCTGTCCTCAGCCCCTCTTGACCCTCCTCTGTTCTCTCTTCTCCTCTGCTCTCCTCTTCTCTCGTCTGCCCTCCTGTCCTCGGCCCTCCTTTACCCACGTCTGTTCTCTCTTCTCCTCTGCTCTACTCTCATCTGCCCTCCTGTGCTCAGCCCTCCATGGCCCTCCTCTGTTCTCTCTTCTGCTCTGCTCTCATCTGCCCTGCTGTCCTCAGCCCTCCTTGACCCTCTTCTGTTCTCTGTTCTCCTCTACTCTACTCTCATCTGCCCTCCTGTCCTCAGCCCTCCTTGACCCTCTTCCAGTCTCTCTTCTCCTCTCCTCTTCTCTCCTCTGTCCTCCTGTCCTCAGCCCTCCTTGGCCCTTTTCTGTTCTCTCTTCTCTTCTCCTCTGCTCTCCTCTACTCTCATCTGCCCTCCTGTCCTCAGCCCTCCTTGGCCCTCTTCTGTTCTCTCTTCTCCTCTGCTCTCCTCTACTCTCATCTGCCCTCCTGTCCTCAGCCCTCCTTGACCCTCTTCTCTTCTCTTCTCTTCCCCTCTCCTCTGCTCTCATCTGCCCTCATGTCTTCAGCCCTCCTTGACCCTCCTCTGTTCTCTCTTCTCCTCTGCTCTGCTCTACTCTCATCTCCCCTCCTGTCCTAAGCCCTCCTTGACCCTCTTCTGTTCTCTTTTCTCCTCTGCTCTTCTCTCATCTGCCCTCCTGTCCTCAGCCCTCCTTGACCCTCCTCTGTTCTCTCTTCTCTTCTGCTCTGCTCTCATCTGCCCTCCTGTCCTCAGCCCTCCTTGACCCTCTTCTGTTCTCTCTTCTCATCTGCTCTCCTCCACTCTCATCTGCCCTCCTGTCCTCAACCCTCCTTGACCCTCTTCTGTTCTCTCTTCTCCTCTCCTCTGCTCTCCTCTACTCTCATCTGCCCTCCTGTCCTCAACCCTCCTTGACCCTCTTCTGTTCTCTCTTCTCTTCTGCTCTGCTCTCATCTGCCCTCCTGTCCTCAGCCCTCCTTGAACCTCTTCTGTTCTGCTCTTCTCTTCTGTTCTGCTCTCATCTGCCCTCCTGTCTTCTGCCCTCCTTGACCCTCTTCTGTTCTCTCTTCTATTCTGCTCTTCTCTCATCTGCCCTCCTGTCCTCAGCCCTCCTTGACCCTCCTCTGTTCTCTCATCTCTTCTCCTCTCCTTTTCCCTCATCTGCCCTCCTGTCCTCAGCCCTCCTTCACCCTCTTCTGTTCTCTCTTCTCTTCTCTTCTCCTCTGCTCTACTCTCCTATGCCCTCCTGTCCTCAGCCCTCCTTGACCCTCCTCTGTTCTCTGTCCTCCAGTGCTCTACTCTCATCTGCCCTCCTGTCCTCAGCCCTCCTTTACCCTCTTCTGTTCTCTCTTCTCCTCTCCTTTTCCCTCATCTGCCCTCCTGTCCTCAGCCCTCCCTGATCCTCTTCTGTTCTCTCTTCTCTTCTCCACTGCTCTCCTCTTTTCTCATCTGCCCTCTTGCACTCTGCCTTTCTCTGTTGCTTCTGCACTCGTCTGTTCTCTTCTGTCCTTCTCCGCCCTTGTCTACTCTCCTGTTCTCTCTTCGCCTCTGCTCTCCTCTGTCCTCCTTCTGCCCTCCTCTGCTCTGTTCTACTTAGCTGCCCTGCTTTAACTGTACTGCTCTCTTCTATCCTTCTCCACCCTGGTCTCCTCTCTTGTTCTCTCTTCACCTTTGCTCTCCACTATCCTCCCCTGCTCTTAGCTGTGCTCCTCTGTTCTCTACTCTCTTCTATCCTTCTGCGACCTCGTCTGCTCTCCTGTACTCTCTTCACTTCTGCTCTCCACTGTCCTTCGTCTGCCCTCCTCTGCTCTCCGCAGTTCTGTTCCCCTATGGTATTTGCTAATCCTTTGTCCTCCCCTGCTCTTTTCTCTGCTCCTCTGTTCTCTACTCTCTTCTATCCTTCGCCGCCCTCGTGCTCTCCTGTACTCTGTTCACAGCTTCTCTCCATTGTCCTTCATCTGCCCTCTGCTCTCCCCTATTCTGTTCCACTTTGCTCTCCTCTGTCCTTCCATGCTCTTATCTGTGCTCCTCTGTTCTCTACTCTCTTCTATCCTTCTCGGCCCTTGTCTGTTCCCTGTACTCTGTTCACCTCGGCTCTCATCTGTCCTTTGCTCTCCTCAGTTCTGTTCCCCTGTGGTGTTTCCTCTGCTCTTCTCTGTCCTCCTCTGCTATTATCTCTGCTCCTCTGTTCTCTGCTTCCCTTTGTTCTTCTCTGCTCTACTTTCCACTATCCTCTGTTCCCCTCTGCCCACCCTTGCTTTCCACCATACTCTGCTCAACCATGTCTCTGCTTTGCTCTTTTCTGCGTCTGCCTTACCTTGAACTTTCCTCTTTCGCTCACTTTTCCTGTCCTCTGTTCCTCTGCCTTTCCTCAGTGCTTAACTTCCTGGTCTCTGCTCCCTGCAGCCTCTGTTCTACTCCACACTAGGACTGGCCGCAAATGTTTTTTTAATCCTTAGTACGCAGATGGGTCAAGTCTACCTGTTTCCAGTAGTTTAGCATCTGCCTGTCCCCGATGAAAAGGAGCTGAAGCCAATAGGCCTCGCCTATGTGAGAGGTATTGGCTTTGTCAATGTTTTTTAGCCATGCTGTACAGAAACACGACTGCTCTGCAGGATGGCTGTAAATTAGGATAAAAAGTACGTTGACATGGCCAGCGCTGGCAGCATCATAGTTATAATTTTTCTGGCAAGAGGGACGAGCAAGCAACACAACGCAGGAGGGGGTGGGGCAAGCAAAACAATGCGGGATGGCACAGGAGGGGAGGTTGTGACGGGCAAGCAACACAATGTGGGAGGGAGGAGGTCGGGACATGGCAAGCAACACAAAGTGGGAGGGGCGGGTGGGACAGTACAAGCAACATAACGTGAGAAGGGGCAGGTGGGATGAAGAACACAACACAATGCGGGAGGGGCGCAGTGGGACATAGCAAGCAACATAACGTGAGAAGGGGCGGGTGGGATGAAGAACACAACACAATGCGGGAGGGGCGCAGTGGGACATAGCAAGCAACATAACGTGAGAAGGTGCAGGTGGGATGAAGAACACAACACAATGCGGGAGGGGCGCAGTGGGACATAGCAAGCAACATAACGTGAGAAGGGGCGGGTGGGATGAAGAACACAACACAATGCGGGAGGGGCGCAGTGGGACATAGCAAGCAACATAACGTGAGAAGGGGCGGGTGGGATGAAGAACACAACACAATGCGGGAGGGGCGCAGTTGGACATAGCAAGCAACATAACGTGAGAAGGGGCGGGTGGGATGAAGAACACAACACAATGCGGGAGGGGCGCAGTGGGACATAGCAAGCAACATAACGTGAGAAGGGGCGGGTGGGATGAAGAACACAACACAATGCGGGAGGGGCGCAGTGGGACATAGCAAGCAACATAACGTGAGAAGGGGCAGGTGGGATGAAGAACACAACACAATGCGGGAGGGGCGCAGTGGGACATAGCAAGCAACATAACGTGAGAAGGGGCGGGTGGGATGAAGAACACAACACAATGCGGGAGGGGCGCAGTGGGACATAGCAAGCAACATAACGTGAGAAGGGGCGGGTGGGATGAAGAACACAACACAATGCGGGAGGGGCGCAGTGGGACATAGCAAGCAACACAATGTGGGAGGGGGCGGGTGGGACACGTCAAGCAATGACAACAGGGCAAGCAAAAACAACGGCCTGCGAACAAATGCACTCTTATGGAGGGCTGCAACTAAAAGAACAAGCATTTGCAATGCAATAGTTCTCGCATTTACGCAAGTTTAAGCTATTGGCATTGTAAATGAAAATGCGTTTTATTTATGTTTTAAAAACCAGAAAATAAATAAAAGGCATTGTCATTTACAATGCCAATAGCTCAAACTTGTGTGAACGCGAGACCTATTGCATTGCAAATAGTAGGCATCACGGACAATGGGAGGGAGGGAGGGCGGGCAGTGGGGAGGGGGTTTAAGAAGGCACGGACAACGGGAGGGAGGGCAAAGAAGGCACAGACAATGGGAGGGAGGGCGGGGGATGTTAAAGAAGGCACGACAATGGAAGGAAGGCACGGAACACGGGAGGGGGGTAAAGAAGGCATGGACAACGGGAGGGAGTGAGGGGTTGTAAAGAAGGCACCAAAGCACGTCATGCCTGCAGTAAGAGAAACTCGATAAAGAAAATAGTGCTTAAAGACTAAATAACAGGTACTATGTAACAATCGAAGTAAAAGGACCAGTCGCCAATGGGAGGTGACAAATGAAGACCAGGCGGTACTAAGGAGGGACTAACAAGCCTATTCACGAATCAGAAGCCATCATTTAGGAAAGACAATGACACAAGCCAATGGCAAATATGGGCGGAGAGTGGGCGGGGCTTCTATTCCCTACTTCACTACAACAAGTCTCGCAGAGCAGTGCATGCGCGCTGACTCTAGGTTCGACCTAAAAAGTAGCTTCGAAAGTGTGAGCAATGGAAGGACACTGTGCAAGGAAGAGGTGTTTGGGCCATGCTCCAGGAGAGGCACAAACATACGAAGAGGAAGTGAAGCTGGCTTGCACTGACCCAGCAAATGAGATTGATGATGCAGCAAACCAATGGTAAGCAATAGGCGGACTCTAAGCCCAGTGTAAGTGAACACAACATCTTGGAAGCAATAGAGCATGCGTTGTCTCAGTTGAGACCTAAAAACACATTTTGTATTTCATACACAAAACGGCTTATATACTTTTTTCAAACTGCGTGGCAGAGGTCAGGGGCGTATTTAACACATACCATTCCCCCACCATCTACCTTAGAGAACAGGTAAACATGCCACCAACATTACATCCAGAGAAGATGGGCAGACACCCTGCTCTTGCGCCCTGCCAAAGACACAGGTAGGATTGTCGTGCACACTGCACAGTAAGGCAGGAGCCACCCCACACCTCCCGTTTAACCTTTCTACAGGTTGCACGTATGGTTAACATTAACGTTTTCAGATGTAACTGTAGGAAAACGTCTGCTGTGGTGAAGTATTTTGTTCACGATGGGGAAGTTCAAATCAACTGGCTTGATTTTGGGCAGAGCAGATAGACCTGGGTTTTCTGAAAGTATAAAAAATAAGTGCTATGATGTGGACTACACTGGCCATGTCATTACGCTGTTTCTCTTTTTTTTCATTTACTTTCAACCATGCTTCACAGCAGTCGCGCGAGGAGCGGGAGGGTAATGACAAGCAATAATGGAGTGGGGGGTGGAGGGATGGGGCAAGCATCAATGGATGAAAGGGGCAGAGAGACAGAGCAAGCAACGATGGGGGAAGGGTAAGGGGATGAAGGAAGCAATGATGGGGAGGCGGGTGGGGGAACAACTGAAGAAACAACGCAGGAGGTGTGGGGTAGGACAAGCAATGCTGACAGGGCAACAACATGAGGGGGGGATCGTGCAAGCAACAAAGGGAGAATGGGCAAATAACAAAGGAGAGGCAAGGGGGACGGGGCAAGCAACTATGACAGGGCAGCAATGTGAGAGGGGGATGGGCAAGCAATGACGTGGAGAGGGACAGGCCGCCTTGTACTGCATCCTGACACTGGCCACCAATAAGGTGCAGTACATGGTCCATGCTCCACAGAAGGGATAAACACATGAAGAGAAAGTAAAACTGCCACACACTGACCAATCAGAAGCAAGGAAACAAGAGTGATGATGAAGACAACCAATGGTAGTTAATGGGTGGGATTTAAGCCCCTTCTAAGTAAACAAATTGTCTTGCAAGTGAGACCTCAGATGAGACGTAAAAGGCTGAAATCAGGTGGCATATGATGCAGTAGAAGAACATAAATTACGTATGCTATCCAGCACGGTCTCTGGCTGAAAAACGTAATGTCCTGCCAGGAATCGCATTCAGTAAATTACACTTCCGGTCCCCAGGCAGCGCATGACAGCACGTTCCCAAGCAGGGGCCCCTGTGTGACACCTGCCTGCTAGAGTGCCTTGAGGACCCTCTAGCAGGTGCTGCACACAGTCCTTCCTGCTGGGGGAGGTACTTTCAAGAGCAATGCGGGGACAGGGTAATGTATCTACCTTAATGCAATTATCATTAAGGTAATTACATTGCCCAGAACCTCAGAGTGCTCCTAAAAGCATCTACGTTAGGCTTTGCGTTGTGTTTTTTTCATGCAGAAGAACCCCAATTCCGCTTCGCAGGTGAAAAATGGTTGTGAATTTCGCCTGAACAGTTCGCCCAGCCCCATCTGCACCGCTCTCCTAGTCCAATGTTCTTTCTTCTCTCTTATCCCCGCCTTCAGTGTCTCCTTCTCAGGTAATCTTCTCTTATTCACCTATTAGAAACTTTTAACCCCAAATATCCCACTCTCTGACAGCAATGAGGTTTTATTTGAATTACTAGTCTTATTTTTTTTATATAACACTGCTTTGCCCCAAGGAGTGGCAAGGGGGTGATTTTCAATAGAGGGTTTAATTTGCAAGTAGTGAGTACGGCTGCTCAACAACACACTACTGTGAAATCCTGAAACCCGAGGGAGCAACAAGGATTGGTTGACCCTCTACACACCACTGCAAAATCCTGAAACCTGAGGGAGCGACAAGGATTCATTGGCCCTCTACACACCACTGTGAAATCCTGAAACCTGAGGGAGCAACAAGGATTCATTGACCCTCTACACACCACTTCGAAATCCTGAAACCTGAGGGAGCGTCAAAGGATTGGTTGACCCTCTACACACCACTGTGAAATCCTGAAACCTGAGGGAGCGTCAAAGGATTGGTTGACCCTCTACACACCACTGCAAAATCCTGAAACCTGAGGGAGCGTCAAAGGATTGGTTGACCCTCTACACACCACTGCGAAATCCTGAAACCTGAGGGAGCGACAAGGATTCATTGACCCTCTACACACCACTGCGAAATCCTGAAACCTGAGGGAGCGTCAAAGGATTGGTTGACCCTCTACACACCACTGTGAAATCCTGAAACCTGAGGGAGCGTCAAAGGATTGGTTTACCCTCTACATACTACTGTGAAATCCTGAAACCTGAGGGAGCAACAAGGATTGGTTGACCCTCTATACACCACTGCGAAATCTTGAAACCTGAGGGAGCGTCAAAGGATTGGTTGACCCTCTACACACCACTGAGAAATCCTGAAACCTGAGGGAGCGTCAAAGGATTGGTTGACCCTCTACACACCACTGTGAAATCCTGAAACCTGAGGGAGCGTCAAAGGATTGGTTGACCCTCTACACACCACTGTGAAATCCTGAAACCTGAGGGAGCATCAAAGGATTGGTTGACCCTCTACGCACCACTGTGAAATCCTGAAACCTGAGGGAGCGTCAAAGGATTGGTTGACCCTCTACACACCACTGCGAAATCCTGAAACCTGAGGTAGCGACAAGGATTCTTTGACCCTCTACACACCACGGCGTCAAAGGATTGGTTGACCCTCTACACACCACTGCGAAATCCTGAAACCTGAGGGAGCGTCAAAGGATTGGTTGGCCCTCTACACACCACTGCGAAATCCTGAAACCTGAGGGAGCGTCAAAGGATTGGTTTACCCTCTACATACCACTGTGAAATCCTGAAACCTGAGGGAGCGTCAAAGGATTCATTGGCCCTCTACACACCACTGCGAAATCCTGAAACCTGGGGGAGGGCCAAGGATTCATTGACCCTCTACACACCACTCGGAACTAGAACAGTGAAGAAAACTGGGTAGGATTTAAAGGCTCCTGAATTGGGGGGTTGGGAGTTCTCCCAAGGACATTTTAAGGCATGCTGAAGAAAATGGCGCTTTGCAATAAACGTTCGGTTGATAGCATCGGTCAAAATTGGATAACAATTATAGCAATTTCACAGAGATGTTTGAGAATTTGGGCGTATCCTGAAAAGAGTCTCAAAGAAAAGTGGTTATAAATGGTAATTTTACAATTATCTTAGGCAACTTAAGTAGATCAAAACTGGACAGGGACTAAAGGTCATTTCACAGAGGGTTTTGAGGTTCTACCCCAAGGTACTCCTGAAACAAGTTGAGGTAACTGGTGCATTTAAAAGTGTATTCACTGGAAGATATATCAGTAAAAAGAAGATGCAGTTACGTGTGTTTGGTAATTGAGGGTGTGGAGGCTTTGTGTGTTGGAAGGTATTTTTGTATTTTTGGGAGGATGGCAGATGCTGTTGCCTCTCTTTACATCCCTTACTTTGGGTTCAAGAACTTTCTAAACCCAGGCTAGGGAGAGGACACAACACGGAGCCCCTGATTAACCCCCTGAAATATCACAGCTGTTTAGGCTGTTTCTAGGCCCTGACATTAGGCAGAGGGAATCATTTATGAACTGTGCCTTGTGACGTGGAACTAGCTGCAGTGAAGATGGGTCTTTCTGCAGCAATGCAAGCCCATCCCCCCAGTCCCTCTGCCCTCCCTCCTTCCCCAAAGCCCCGACACCAATGGGAGAGGGCCTTATCTCCTGGAGGAAGGCTTGTGAAACCTTACTCACTCTAGTCGCACCGCAGTGGGCGGGCCACAGGTGGCCGTGGAAGACAGCATCAGCAACTCGGACCCCAATGCCAGCGTGCCAGAGTCTCAGTCTGCTGCTGCCACAACCACACTCCCCCCCCCCCAACGCCAAGACCTGCATAATACGGCCTGGTCTGTCCCAATCCAGTCCCTACCTGCCTCCACTAATATCCCTCGCACACCTCACAGCTTCATTTACGGCGACTGCTTGCCCCACTTTATACCACAGAGAGGCTTGAAGTTTGAGTGTGCAATTATTGTCTGTATTCAGTAGATCACAGTGAGAGTCCTAAACTTTAAATGTGTAAGAGGAATACCTGTTCTTTACTTTAGTGTAAGAGCTGTAAACTGTATATGTGCACAAGAACACCTGCCCCTTTATAGATCAGTGTAAGAGCTCTAAACTTTACACATGCACAAGAACACCTGCCCCTTTATACATCAACGTATGAGCTGTAAACTTTACATGTGCACAAGAACACCTGCCCCTTTGTGCATCAGTGTAAGAGCTGTACACTTTACATGTGCACAAGAACACCTGCCGCTTTATACATCAACGTGCGAGCTATAAACTTTACATGTGCACGAGAACACCTGCCGCTTTATACATCAACGTGCGAGCTGTAAACTTTACACGTGCACGAGAACACCTGCCGCTTTATACATCAACATGCGAGCTGTAAACTTTACATTTGCACGAGAACACCAGCCCCTTTACAGATCAGTGTAAGAGCTGTAAACTTTACATGTGCACGAGAACACCTGCCTCTTTATAGATCAGTGTAAGAGCTGTAAACTTTACATGTGCACGAGAACACCTGCCTCTTTATAGATCAGTGTGAGAGCTATAAACCTTACATGTGCACGAGAACACCTGCCGCTTTATACATCAACGTGCGAGCTGTAAACTTTACATGTGCACAAGAACACCTGCCCCTTTACAGATCAGTGTAAGAGCTGTAAACTTTACATGTGCACGAGAACACCTGCCTCTTTATAGATCAGTGTAAGAGCTGTTAACTTTACATGTGCACGAGAACACCTGCCTCTTTATAGATCAGTGTAAGAGCTGTAAACCTTGCATGTGCACGAGAACACCTGCCTCTTTATAGATCAGTGTAAGAGCTGTAAACTTTACATGTGCACGAGAACACGTGCCTCTTTATAGATCAGTGTAAGAGCTGTAAACCTTACATGTGCACGAGAACACCTGCCGCTTTATACATCAACGTGCGAGCTGTAAACTTTACATGTGCACAAGAACACCTGCCCCTTTACAGATCAGTGTAAGAGCTGTAAACTTTACATGTGCACGAGAACACCTGCCTCTTTATAGATCAGTGTAAGAGCTGTTAACTTTACATGTGCACGAGAACACCTGCCTCTTTATAGATCAGTGTAAGAGCTGTAAACCTTGCATGTGCACGAGAACACCTGCCTCTTTATAGATCAGTGTAAGAGCTGTTAACTTTACATGTGCACGAGAACACCTGCCTCTTTATAGATCAGTGTAAGAGCTGTAAACCTTGCATGTGCACGAGAACACCTGCCTCTTTATAGATCAGTGTAAGAGCTGTAAACTTTACATGTGCACGAGAACACGTGCCTCTTTATAGATCAGTGTAAGAGCTGTAAACCTTACATGTGCACGAGAACACCTGCCGCTTTACAGATCAGTGTAAGAGCTGTAAACTTTACATGTGCACGAGAACACCTGCCGCTTTACAGATCAGTGTAAGAGCTGTAAACCTTGCATGTGCACGAGAACACCTGCCTCTTTATAGATCAGTGTAAGAGCTGTAAACTTTACATGTGCACGAGAACACCTGCCTCTTTACAGATCAGTGTAAGAGCTGTAAACCTTGCATGTGCACGAGAACACCTGCCTCTTTATAGATCAGTGTAAGAGCTGTAAACTTTACATGTGCACGAGAACACCTGCCTCTTTACAGATCAGTGTAAGAGCTGTAACCCTACATGTATAAGAGGACTAACTATTTCTTTATACATTAGTGCTCGGTCCTTTAACTCTGCCTGTGCATGGAGACTGAATGTCGCTCTTTATTTCAGGCTTGTCCAACAAGTAGCTTGTGTCCAGCCACCCATAAGTAGCTCCCCTGTGTGCAGTCCAACCTACTAAAGTAGAAGCTTTGGCTTAACTAAATTAATATACAAATACACCACAATGAAGTGTGTGCGTTCAAGAAGAAAATGTGGCTATTTCCAGAACTCATAAGCTGATGTTTTGAGAAACATGGAATGTCTGAAATTATGTTTAAAGTCGACATTAGAGGTCAAGTGGCCTTTGGGGAGACTTAGTACTAACAGTATTACCTCAGTAACAGGGGCGCTGCAGCTGCGGCTGTTGGTCATTACCCATGTAGCGGCATTCCACATTCAGCAAACATTTCTTTTACATTAATGCTGACAACCATGCCTGATGCACTGAGGTGCTACGCAAACAAATGATGGACGGAATGTTGAATAAATCATATGTTCACCCCCAGTCAAGCGATCTGGGTTAAATCCATCATTCTTTTGCACACTTGGCCACCCCAGTTCACACCCAGCCATATGCAAATCAGTCTTGACCCTGCTCCTCATGGGAACAGTCCCGCCCGAACTGCCAGGCCATGTCCTCCCTGGACCAGAAACAAGCATCCTTGGATCGGTTTTGGGGTTTTACCCCTCATCAGTCAGGCTAGCTTGAATCCAGTGGCACAGTGAGCACTTTACCCACGTCTGGGCATACCCATCACACTTAGGGCGAAAAGTGCTATGCAAACAAATGACGGATTTAGGCCCAGATCTCTGTACTGTGGTGAATGTTTGACATTGTGCAGCATTCAGTCCATTAATTGTTCTTTTTGCATTTGTCACCCCGAGTGGGACGGGTATGCCCAGACGTGGGTCCTGTGGTCTCCGTGCCACTGGAGTCAAGCTATCCTGGCTGATGAGGGGTGATGCCCCAAAACCGGTCCTAGGATGCTTGTTTATGGTTCAGGGAGGGCCTCGCCTGGCAGTTTGGGCTGAGGGTCAAGACTGATTTGCATATGGCTGGGTTTTAACTGGAATGGCATGGGGAGCAAAAAAAAGATGGATTTAGGCCCAGATCTCTGTACTGGGGTGAATGTATGACATTGTTCTGCATTCTGTCCATCAATTGTTCTTTTTGCATGATGCACGGAGGTGATCACTGCTGGGAATGACGCCAATGGGTGTCACTAATGCAATCTTGTCTGATGTGGTCACTATTATAAATGTAATATTATGAATAGCCTGGGATGATTCTCATACAACATAAGTAGGTCTGATCAGTGGCATACCACAAAATGATGCCCCCCTGCAGAATGTGATGGGGGGGCCCTGGGTCTCCCATGTCTCACAGATATTCATTAATCTCCTGCTGAATGGGGTTCCCTTGAAGGGTGCGGGGCCCCTGAGGGTTGGGTGCCACCCTGCACCGCAGGGGCTGCAGGGGCCTACTTTGGGTCCCTGGCTCTGACTACAAAAAAGGATGGCGGCCCCACGCTTAGCATGAATGTTTACGCCATGGTTTTCAATGGAGCGGACAGATTGCCTGTCCATCCATGCAACAATGTGAGACCTTTTAAAATAATGCTTACGACTGCTGTCTGCTCCTAGCGCCTCATTTGTAATAAAAGAATAAGTGCCAACTATTTTCATAGGAGACTCATAAAAGTTTGTTGCTGGCACCGCTCACAACTAGTCATGCCCATTGTAAGTGCCAGCCGCCATTCCAGTTCAGTCCCTTTCCAGCGCTACACTAAGTCCATCTCGATTGTGCAGCGCTACAGAAACACCAATGCATATGGCCCAGAGTTACTAAGGGCATGCATTGCCCTTGTGTCACACCCATTGTGTAGCCCTCGTGTCACAGCTGTTACCCTTGTGTCACACAAGGGGACACAAGGGCTATGCAAGCCCTTAAGTGAGATTTACTATTCCACGCAGAGCCACCTTGCATGGCTCTGCACGGCGTAGTAATTCCGGAGTAATGCAACGCACCGCAAGTTGCAGCCTTGCGTTACTCTGCCCTGCGAAGGCGTTCCATAGGGGGAGGGTGTGTGTTCCCGCGCATCCACCTATGGTGTTTGCCACATTCCCAGATTTACTAACAATAGTAGACCTGTGAATGCATCAAAATACTGCGCCTTCCCAGGGAGGCGTAACGAGGAGAAATATTTTTATTTCTCCTCCTTTTTTCCTCTTTCTATGTGTGCTGCATTCTGTTTGTGCTGACGGTGCTCCTTACTGCACAAAAACAGTCCTGGCTGCAGCATAAGCACCCGCGCCCCATAGTGCACGGGTGCCTGCGCTGCTGCTTGGCAGCCACTAGTGCACGAGTTCAGAGCGAGAGCAGGAATGTGCCATGTCTTCGCAGATATGATGCATTCCTGCCATGTCCATTTGACGCAGCACAGCAAGTTATCTTGCTGCGCTGCGTCAAATGTTAGTAACCTGCCCCATAGGTTTTGAGATCACGTTACGGGTTGAGCCTGAAATGTTCCATGTTTGGTGAGAGCAGATTGACTCGTGCTCTTGTTCCCATTGCTTTCTGGTATATGTAGTCAAGGATTTATAACAGAAAATGCACTCAAAGTGCCAGAACTCAATGGAAAAGATTCCTTGCCTCATATAGGGGAACCTGGCTGATCCTATTGGTTTTGGAAGGGGCACTAATTTGACATCTAAACCTAAACCTGGCCACGTAGTCCCAAACAGGCCAACACCTGACTGGTTCAGAGGAGGCGCTGCACAGGAAGTTTAGGGTGGGCTGCTGTGTCCTGGGCTGTTGAGTGTGGGGGAAGGTAGGACAGGGTGTGCCACGAGGGGACTGAATAGAAATGATTTCCCCCTTTTTAGGTCTCGCGCCTAGCGCTGCAGTGCGCAGCCCTGCTCGCGCAGCGCGAGACCTCTAGAAAGGGCTTTTGAAAGCTAACCACACGCTTGTGCGTGTGGTTTTGCTTTCCGCGGCTGCCATTGGCTTTCGCGTGCTTTTGTTTTAAAGAATCTAGCACGCAATTGGGCAAAGGCGGGCGCATGTCCCGCCTTTGCTACGCCCATTCCTGTCGGTGGCCAGCACGCGCAGCAGTGCGCGTTCGTCTCGCTGCCGCGCTCCCTCCCCCCGCTCCTCTGTGGTGAGCGCGCACCACTAGCTTACTCGGTAATGTTTTTTTTTTAAACTTGTTTCTCGAGTGGTGGCAGACTTGTGGCCAGTTGTTCTCGTGCGGGTGCCGAGCCCTGAGCCAGGGCCCTTCCAGGGGATGTGCGGGACCTCCAAATTGAAATTCTGGCACTCCGGCCAAGTGCGGACTTCAGCAGAGGTGCGACTTCAGCAGAGGTGCCCGTTCGGAGGCCCTGGGAGCATTGTAAAGGCATCCATCCGGCCATAGCCGCGAGCCCCTGCCAGTTGTCTCTGTTTACCTTAGAAAGGCTGCATTAGGTGCACATGAACTCCGTGCTATCCCTGGCTTCGATCCAGAACGCGGAAGGTATGGCAGGCAAGGACTGGGAGCAATGTTGAGATGTCATATGGCTGCAGACGGGGGGAAAGCTTTCAAGCCCTAAAGTAATGAATGCTTTGTAGAGTGGAGAATGTTCACAGCGGTGCTCTCTGCGCCTCGCCCCCCCCACCCCACCCCAGGCATTCTTGCACTCTGATCACCTGTGGAAGCAATAATATCTATTTATGTATTTATTTTAATTTTAACATTTGGTGTAGTGCAGTCCAAATCCAGGCGGACAGCGAATTACTCTGTAAACACTAAAATGTATATAGGGTCACATGGAATCATGACGCTTTGATTATGAAAAAGTAACCATCAGCAATTGCCGCTCCAGTCTCGTCAAATTAAATATAGAAATAACCATTATCACATTTCTTTCTGAGCACTAGATACAGCCATTCCGTTCCACTTTTTTATACTGATACCCAGAACTGCAGTGAGTGGTGTGATTGAACTGGAAAATATACCTCAAAAGGGGATAAAAGCCGACTTGCCATTATGCGGCGTAATGCCACACATTCTGTAGCTGCATTATTTCACTATTTTGCCAATATAACGTACCTAAATATGATCTGGGTAATATGTTCACCTAATTACTAGCCGTTTTATACCTGCATGTATCTACAAACACCTGAAAGGTGACGAGGTAACCTTTACAAAGGGACTACTATTCACAAAACCACATGTGGGGCTTTTTTTCTGTAATTTTTGACTCCTTTGAGCCTGAAACAATTTTTTTGTACAGATTTGCATTATGCACCAGCATGGGATTATTTACTAATTGTATTTGCCTTAATTATCTTGAAAATAGCATTTGACAAATGCTCCCTTCTCGTTGCCGAAATCCACCCAGGAGCGGGTTGAAGGACCCCGGTCAGAGATGGGACAGCCTCGCACAGGTGGGCACGGAAACAAGGGGCACTGCCGCTCACTGCTCAGGCATTATACTTTGGGTGTCCCGCTTTCCAACTCCTCAACCCATTGTTAAAAGGAGGAGCATTTCGATGTCTGCTGGCACATTGCCAAGCCGATCTGAGGGTCAGGCCACTTGTGCCTGGCAGCGTGGCACAGCGCACAAACCCACGAGCTCTGTGCCAACCCCATCCTTGTCATTGTTTTGCTTTTAGGTTTGCACTTGACCACAGTTTTAACGTGTTGTCCGTACTTTTTTAATTTTATGCTTTTTCCTTGGTTTGCTTTTTTCTATGTGTGGTCTTGACGAGCGTTTTTAATGCCCATGGGCTCATGTCAGCACTACATAAAGTCACACGAAAAAATAAATAATAAACCAATAAAGATGCACCGTAACCCCAGTGCAGCAGTATTACGAAGCAGAGCCGGGCTCCAGGCTCCGCATCCGAAGGCTGCCAGAACGACCCTTGCTTTCCCGACATGTCTCTCCTCACCCTGAAGCTTCACCTTTCACCTGTTCATGCCTCCCCTCACCCACAATACAGCTGAGCAGATGTGAATGCCCCCTCATCCCGCGGTAGTCACTGTTCAGATATCGGTCCCATCTTCAACTACTAGCTTGCAGGGTTAAAACAAGCATTGGCATAGCCAATAGGTCTCGTTTTAAAAGTCGCTGCTTGTTTGGTTTACTTTTGGCCAGTCACTCTCCAACAGAGCATTTTGGCACTCCGACACCAACTGCTCCCTCCATCTTCCCTTAGTAGGTAACAGACATTGCCATTTACAATGCCAATAGCTCTAACTTAAAAAATGCGAGACCTATTGCATTTCCAATGCTTGTTCTAGGTTCTCAACACCCTGAAGTAGGATATGCCTCCCCACCCTCCCACAGGCAGGACAGTAGACATGTGTCTTTGAATGAGCAATTGTCCGCCTTGTGTTTTCAGTGCAAATGCAGGACTGGTTTAATTTCAGGCTGGCACACATCATTTATCGATGTTTGTCTTGTGATCATTGGTTTGCTGTATATATTTTTGTCATAAATAACGTTCGGTATTATGTATGTGTTGTATATATTGTCTCTCAAAAGAAATGGTTCTAAAGCACGCATATATATGTGTTGCAATTGTGTGATTTACTAATGTGGTGTTTCCTTTTAATAGACATGTCCAATTGATTTATGAATGTCTTTTTGAATTATCAAAATTAAGCAGAATAAATGCTCAAAAACCTCAGAATTATTGGTCTCAGGTTTAACGCGAATATTTAAAATAAACCTCCCTTGACACTTCTCTGTGATTTCAGTGTCCTGGCTCAAGGCGGCCAATGGGAGGCGAGCCAGTGGCTCCTTCTTCTAGGGGGTTTGTGGTGCCTTGGAGAGGCCTTGTGAGCCACAGGTCCCACTGCAGGGAGAGAGGCCATTCCAGAATTGATAAAAGTGTCTGCATGTCCTTCACAATTATGAATTGGCAGCAGTGACAGTTTGGTTCGTTCACGCACCACGCAGGAAACCTTCTGTTCTGCCTCTTTAAACTATACTTGTATTTGGAGTCTCAGGTGGTCAGTGGTTGAACAGGTAAAAAGTGCTGAACATCTGCTGCGCGTGTCTCAACCTAACACATGGAAACTTCATTTTCAATTTAAGTGCCAAAGCTCACATTGTGCGCCTGGTTCACAAAGGTGAACTTAGAACAAAAGTCTACGTTTACGACTGAAGGTATTCACAAGGTAAGTTATGGTAGTATCTTTACGTCTGCCCTCGAGGCGGCGGAAGCTCATCCCCCAGGGGCAGAGAGTCCACCCCGAGTGCGGCAAATCCGCCTGAGTGCGGACGTAAAGATACTACTCGTAACTTACCTTTGTGAATACCTTAAGTCGTAAACGTAGACTTTTGGTCTAAGTTCACCTTTCGGTGTTTGTATCGCTCCATTTCAGAAGGGTGATGCGAGCTCAAGTGTCCTTAAAAGCTCTGCTACCAGTGAGAGGTGGGATTGTGAAATGCACAGCTTGCTATAAACAATTTTCACTAACTCAAGGCAGGAGAGAGATAAAAAATTAACTCCAGTGGCAAATAACTAATTAGGAAAATTGAAAATCAATATTGAACACAGATGTTTGCTTCATAACCTCAAACGTGACCTTTAAGAGCCGACACAATGTCTGACATTTAAGGAGCCAGTCTGAGCTGTTGACCTGAATCCTTTCTTGTGGTGGATTGCCAGTGACTGGCATGTAATTAAGAGAAGGCCTCAAAGTGACGGCTGGAATGCGTGAATGAATCTCAGCTGCACTCAGCTCTTTGGGTTCTTGCCCACGATGCTGCTTCAGGCGGAGGCTAGCTGTGGGAAATCTGACTTTTCCACGTGGTGACCCCAGATTGTTCGCCTTTTGCTGGACCCTGTATTTTTGCTGCCTTTAGAACTCATGCAATCAATGCTAAAAGAATGTAAACACTACAGGGTTAGTTAACCTACACACAATCAATGTTTGGAGAGACCACCTACGCAAATGAGAGTGTATATGCCAAATGCATTTGTAATAGGCACATTAGATTGAGTACGACACAAAATTACCAAAGAAGAACAAAAAGCATAAAAAAACAAGTCCTTTAGAGATAGAATCACAGAGGGTCATCCCTTGTGCATCCAAGTCTTTGCAAAGTTGCTGCCAGGACTGCTCCTCTTTCTGGTGTTCTGCTAATGTGAAGGCTGTGCACTCCTGTGTAGGAACAAAACAACTCTTTATCAAACTGATGACTAAGTGCGTGCTACACGGAAACGTGTGCTACCAAACATACGAGAACAATGTGACTCAATAACCATGTAAGGTAAATTCAATGGATGTGCACAGCGAGTCCAAGTCACCAGTGGGGCTTGGGCCTTTTGAGTTACATCCAGTACTTGCATCTGATGTCATCAGCGGTACGCTGTTTCTCCCTATGGTGGGATACCAATGAAGCCGCAGTTACGCCACAGCCAACACTGCTTCGGTGTTGGCCAATACGGAACCTCACCTGTTGGGGCGTCTGACCAAGAGAGCAAGGGCGCCGTACAGAGTGGACAAAATTTGTGGTATTACAATTCGAAAAGCTCTTCAGGTCTAAATTAATCAATTCGTGTGAGAAGAATTTCAAATTCCTGGTAGAATGACAAGCAATAGATATGGCCTCTCAAAGGTGGCAGTCCGCATACACTATCAAAACGTCATCGAAAGCAAGACGTAACAAACTAATTAAGGACCTTTCATCACATGGATCCTTGAAGTCATTTTGTTGTGGATCGTTTGTTACTCATTGATCAGCCCTTGCATAAGGCTAAGGGCGTGATTTACATCTTGGCGGACCGGGTACTCCATCACAACGGTGATGAACATCCCATCCGCCGAAATATAAACCCCGTTATATCCTATGGGACTTGTATTTCTGTCACCATTGGGACACAGTAACCCGTCAGCCAAGATCTAAGTCAGGCCCTCAGAGATATCATTTGGTTTTAGATTCTGGTTTTAGGGGATTTGCACGTGGGTCACATTGCAATGTTTTTTTTACATTTTTTTGTAATTCTTTGGCAATTTTCTGCTGTACTCAATATAATCTGTCTGTTGCAAATGCATTTGCTATATAAACTCAAATTTGTGGTGGTGGCCTTTTCAAACATTGATTGTGTGTAGGTTAATTTACCCCGTATTGTTCATATTTCTTTTGCGTCGATTGCATGAGGATACCCAATCGCACATTATTTATTCTTTGTTTGAATGACACCAATGAGAACCACTGTTGCAGTTAAGACATACGTCCCTGGTTCCCATGGGTTCAAGGGCTGCTCTTAATGCCCTTCAAGCATTCAGAGCTTCACCTTATAAGACCCTAGTTCATGGTGTGGAACGTGTACCCAGGGCCTGGAAGTTAAAATGCCCCTTGTGGACTGCGCCGCCTGTTGTACCATCCACGACAGTGGCAGTGCAAACATGGAGTCAGGCCTACCATTTGTAACCTGACAGCTGCAGTGTAACCTGCAGTGCAACCTGTTAAAATAACCCCTTTTGACAAGTAAAAACAGCCCTTTTACATGTTAGTAAGTCACCTCTATGTAAGGCTTGTAACCCACAAGGTAGGGTGCATGGTGTTTAAAAGTGAGACACTTAGAAAATGAATATTACCCTGCACACTGAGAGGTTCAAACATTACTTATGCACAAGCACTGCCTATCCCTTTACATGCCAGTGAAAGCTGTTTGTGTGTACTCAAGTATCTGTAAGGATAGCTGGGGTATCTACACCCCATATACAGTCATAAACTTCAATCCTTTGTGAGGATTGCATGTTCACAGCTCTCAAACTAGAGAGAGCTGTGAACATTGTATGTGTACAAGAATTATTGACCCTCTAAATACCGTACAGAACCACGAACATTGTACAAGGATTGCCTGTCCCTCAAAACATCACAGAGAGGCGTGACCATTGGACGTGTACAAGCGTCATGTCTCTCTACACACCACTGAGAGAAGTGGCCATTATACATGTGCAAGCATCACGTGTCTCTGTACACACCACTGAGAGAAGTGGCCATTATACATGTGCAAGCATCACGTGTCTCTGTACACACCACTGAGAGAAGTGGCCATTATACATGTGCAAGCATCACGTGTCTCTGTACACACCACTGAGAGTCATGAACATTGTATTGTGTAAGCACTGCCCAACCCTCTAAACACCACTGAGAGCCTTGGCCATTGTACATGTACAAGAATCACATGTCTCTGTACACACCACTGAGAGACGTGACCATTGTACATGTACACACATCAAGTGTCTCTGAACACACCACTGAGAGCCGTGGCCTTTGTATGTGTACAAGGATCACGCGTCTCTCTACACACCACTTAGAGACCTTGCCATTGTACGTTCACAAGCATCACATTTCTATGTATGAAATTTGTACTTGTAAAGCGCACTTATACCCCCAAAGGGGTGTCCTGGCGCTGTACGCATACCGCTGTGGAACCCTTCCTGGCTTTTCCCCGTGAAATGTCCACTCCTGGGCACCCCCAGGGTGAAGCCAGGCATCCCAGCGCTGTTGGGGCCGTTGTGGAGATTAAGCAAGCTATTGCCCAGAGTTGCAGAGTGGGACCCATGATTAGAATAGGCACCGAGGCGAGAATTATCAGGTCCGAGGAAATTGAGCCCAAGACCTGCCGAGGCGGGAATTGAACCCTGGTCCCGGGCCAGATCTCTGCATCAGGGTCTGCCGCTCTAACCATTGAGCCACACTTCTCCACTGAGAGCCAAGGCCACTGTACGTGCGCAAGCATCACATGTCTCTGTACACACCAGTGAAAGCTGTGGCCATTGTAAATGCACAAGGATCACATGTCTCTCTACACACGACTGACAGCCATGACCATTGCACGAGTACAAGCAAAACATGTCTCTCTACAAATCACTGAGAGCCGTTGCCATTGTATGTGTACAAGCATCACATGTCTATGTACCCACCACTGGAGCCGTGGCCTTTGTATGTGTACAAGGATCACGCGTCTCTCTACACACCACTTAGAGACGTTGCCATTGTACGTTCACAAGCATCACATTTCTATGTACACACCTCTGAGAGCCGTGGCCATTGTACGTGTGCAAGGATCACATGTCTGTCTACCACGACTGAGGGCCATTGTACGTGTACAAAGATCACATGTCTGTCTACAAATCACTGAGAGCCGTGGCCCCTGTACTTGTACAAAGATCACATGTTTCTCTACACATCACTGAGAGCCGTGGCATGTGCGCAAGGATCACATGTCTCTGTGCACATGACTGAGAGCCGTGGCCATTGTACGTGTACAGTGAGCGCCTAGTTGTTGGAACACCGCGGGCCCTGCTCCTGAGGCCCGCTGACATGTGCAGACCGACTCAGAGTGGTTGCAAAGACCGCCTCCACCCTCCAGGTACTGTGGGGGTCACATCAGGAGGCTCCACCGACCCTCGTTCCTTCACGGGCGTCCCGGCCCGTTTTGAAGAGTAAGGCTGCACTTGTTTGGGCAGTTGCACCGTGCGTTCGTGGGCACCTGCAATGGACTACTCTATTCACAGGGGACCCAGCGAGGTCTCCCCGCTGAATCTTGCACTGTGTGTGTGTCCCATTGGGATGCACTTTGGAGACATCTTTTTCTTCGACGGCATTATGGGGTGAAACCTCAATGGAGGCCCCCGAATGTCACTCAGAATCAGTCTGAATGACCGTAGCATGACGAGGAGGCGCGCAGGTAGTCCTGCAGTCTATGCCGGGGTTATAAAGACACTTGTTTTTAATGAGGCTCACAAATCTACCGTAATCCTGCTAGTAGGAGCGCAGTGGCACTGGGCCCTGTGCTTTGTGGTTATATGTGGATTTCATGTGGTTGCCTCTAAACAAGTCTGAATTATCTGTAAAGTATGTATGGTTTTATTGTGATATATGATGGTTTAGGTGTTTTCCTCTATCCAAACTGGCATCACATGCCCTGATGTTATGATGGATGTCGTTTTGAGTCTTGATTTCCCCAGGATAACGAGTACTATCTCAGTATTTGCATAATATGCACAGTATTTATGATTCAAGGGCCTTATTACATAAAGTGCTCCATGTGCGCAATGGGTGTTTGCGCCCGCTTTGCACGACCCCCTGGGCACTTTGGTATTACAGAAGGGGCTGCAGACGCTTGTGCAGCCCCTTCTGTAATACCGATAGCGCTGGCGCGTTCCCTCATTTGCATGGGGGCGTGTCCCATGCAAATGAGGGAACCCCCTTTGCCTCTGCACCCGCGATGTATTACAGATGCAGGCGCAGAGGCAAAGAAGGCCTCAGGAGGCGCACTGATAGTGCGCCATCTAGAAGGCGGCACATTGTAAGTGCGCCCCCTGATGGCAGCCCTCTGGAGGGGGGAAACGGGGTCCCTTGGACGCCCCAGACATGCCCTTGCAGGCGGGTGCAGTCTCAGACTTTGCGCAGTTCTGGCGTCTGCGATATGTCTTGCTTGGATGCTGTCGGCCGCTGAACTTAAATTGTAGAACTCTTAATCTGTCTCTTAGACTTCGATCATGTGAAACCATATCGCGACAAGAATTTAACTTGGTTATGTCATTGTCTTAGTCGAATTACCACATAGGAGGAGTAAATACAATGTGACATACCTCCTGTGTAAATCCCCAACGATTGTTAAAAAATAGAAATCAAACAGCAGAGATTACCAACCAATGTAGTAATATGGGATAAAAGGTTAACAAGTGCCCACAAAAAAGAATTCAGATCTAAGAAGTGAATGTTATCCGATGTGGCTGAACTTTGCCAAAATAGGAGGCGGCATTTGTTTCAGCAGTGCATTTGTTTCAGCAGTGCATTTGTTTCAGCAGTGCATTTGTTTCAGCAGTGCATTTGTTTCAGCAGTGCATTTGTTTCAGCAGTGAAACAAACTAAAGGTTCGAAGAGCCTTATCTTAAAATATCTACATTTTTTTCCCCAAAAAATGGTTTCTATCCAAAGACGCAGACTTATTCACTTGCAGCAGCAAATGTCTAAGTTTTCGAAGGCTGACAGAAGCAGACATCGCACTGATGCGCCTAAAGCCCCAAATCTTTCTGGAACTCTTCTGGGGTCTCTGTCCACAGGTTCAAGGTGGAGAGACACCTCCCCCCCATTTCTCTTCTTCAGATCTAGATCCAACACTTCATGCTTCACAGGTCGGGGAATATCTTCCTCGTGGTTCCTCCTGAAGCTCCAATAAGGCCAGGGGCATCTTCCAGGGCACCGGGCACAGGCAGCGGCCACAGGCTGGACTGCTCTCTTCAGCCACGGGCCACCAGACCCCAGCCACAGCTAGTCTGCTGTGGGTGCTCCAAAAACGCCCTTCTTGTGTTTCATCTCCTTGAGGACTTCAGGAGCCAGCTTGCCTGATGCTTGAAATCTCCTCCTGTGATTGATCTAATGAGACAAGAGGATACAGGGCCTCAGTCCTCCTCTGGCAGGCAACAAAAAAGCTTTTCTTCTTGCCTTCTCCAAGCCCAGTAGCGATTTTATTTTTTATTTTTTATTGGGGCGAGCCCCAAAATATAGTGATAACTCTGCAGCGATTGGTGGCGGGCCCTGAGCCTTTCCTCACAAACCTTTTACACTGAGCACTTCCCAAGTTTGCAGAATCCTTCCTGATATATGGCTAAATCTACCAGAGAAAACCGTGTTCTAGATATTTTCTAAGATGGCAGAATGCTGATTCGGTACCTGGAGCGCCCCCAGTTGGCCCACCTGGTTGTCTATTTAAATGATATACCTTCCTCTCTCTATAAATGGAAAACCTTCTTTAATGGGTCTTTCTCCTCCGTCACCCCCTCTATGACTCAAAGATGGATTCGCCTGAAGTTCCTTCTTGCCCCCTGTGTGTGTCAGTTTGTCTCATCTTCTCTCTCCTTCCAGTGCATTTCTCGGGTAAGTACAGGCGGTTGTTTCCTGGGTGTGTGGGGCCCTGGGAATATATCACCCTTGTCTCTTGGAGATAGGAACCTGGCAGGACCAGTTTAATGTCTGACACGCTTAGGGAGACATAAAACGTTTCTAAAAATCACCTTTATGACATTTAGACTAAAAACCTGAGTTAGCAAAAGAATTAGATTGTAGTATTATTATTATCTGCAGGACTTATATAGCGCGCAGCTACCCAAAAAGGGTCTCCCAGCGCAGGACAGAGGCAGCAGATGGAAGCCGCGACGGGCAGCTAAAAACCCCATGTAAACAGAAACAGACATGGCAGCTAAAAAAGCCATGTCTTCAGATTCTTACGAAAGGTAAGCAGAGAGAGACTGTTCCTAAGAGATCCGGGAGAGAATTCCAGAGTTTTGCATTTGGCGATGCAGCGCTCACAACAAAATTAGTTTTATTTATTTAAATGTTTACTTACCTGTATTCGGCCGTAATCCGTGGTTTACTACCCCCCACCCTGCCCCTCCCCCACCCCACGTCACCGCCCGGCCGGCACTCCTACCACGGACCGCTACTGGTTGTGAACAGTGAGAGCTTGGATGATCTCAACTGTCGGGTAGGCACATAGGGTTTCACTAGACCTTGAATGTATAAGGGGGGCCAAATCATGTGTGGCCGGGAACATATAACACAAAGCCTTGAATTCGAAACGCTTATCAACCCTAAGCCAGTCAGTGGCGTAACAAACGTTTAAGGGGCCCCACCTGCAATGTACACAGAGGGGCCCCGCTCCAAATTTAAACTGGAGTGCTCAGGCCTGAGTACTGTGCTGAGGGTGCCCCCTGCAGCTCGGGGGCCCCTCCACACCGTGGGGGATGCGGCAGCCTGTGTTATGCCCCTGTAGCCAGTGCAGTTCGTGAAGCAGCGGAGAAGCTGAGGCATGTGTAGGCAGCCGGAAAAGAAGGCGAGCAGCCGCGTTCTGAATGATCTGCAGACAATGGATCGAGGATTTGTCTGCGCCCAAGTACAGTACATTGCCGTAGTCCAATCTGGATATCACCAGAGCCTGCATCGCTGTTCTTTGGGGGGCCGGAGGAATTAGCCAGAGGATCTTCTTGAGCCATTTGAGAACAGAGTAACAGGTGCTGTGACCTTAGACACCTGAGGCTTCAGGGAGGGATTGTTGTCAATAATAAAGCCGAGATTCTTGACCTTAGTTGCCGGAGTTGGTAGCGGCCCCAGAGGATCCGGCCAATGATTGACTCCCCAAAGTTTGAGGTTGTTTCCCAGAGCCAGGACCTCAGTTTTATCACCATTAAGCTTCAGTGCATTTTTATTCATCCAAAGGGAAACATTCCTCAGACCGAGATGGAGCAAGGAGGGATCTTGATGCTGAGCAGCTGATAATGAGACGATGATATCATCAGCGTACGAGAAGAGGGTGAGCCCAGACTTCTCAGTCACGTCTGCCAAGGGGCGAACATAAATGTTGAAGAGCAGGGGGCTCAAAATGGCTCCCTGAGGAACACCAGAGGTCGGAGCTAATGACTTAGATCTTATGTTGGCCGAGGAGACCTGGGAGGTGGGATCTTTTAAAGGGAGGTCACCCACCTCAAGGCCGAGCCTTCAACGCCAAAGCCTCAAGTCTATCTGCCAGAATGGGACGCGACACTGTATCAAACGCCGCACTTAAGTCAAGCAGGATGAGAGCGGCTGTACCGCCAGAATCGAGTTGTTGCCTAAGACATTCTGTGGCCCCGAGGAGGGCAGATTTTCTAGCAAAATGCTGTGATTATGAATTTTCCACATCAATCCTATGTCATGGTAGCTAAATAACGGTATTATATCTAAATCAGGACTTTGCAAATGGAAAGTTTCTCTTAATATGAACGTTTGAGTTTCAATACTGCATGGGCCTGCCACATACATAGGGCCTCGTGTACAAAAAAGTGACACACTGGCGGCGCAATGGCCTTGTACGAGGCCCATAGTAGCTGTCTTGGTTCTATACATTATGCACCTATACCTCATGAGTTCCAGCGCACCTTTAAATGTGACTCACACAATCTTGGAAGTGGCATTTAAATATGTGCTAAAGGTTTATTCTGACACACACTGGGTACAGCTTGTCCTGCAACAACCCCAGACTGCCAGCGTAGTCTGAAACCATGTTTGACGTCTCTCATACTGGGGATGACAAATGCACTGGGAGGTGTTTATCAACCAAACACGTCTGCAATTCAGGCCCAAATTTTTTTAAAAAAAGTCTAATTGAGACCACACTGAAAAGAAATACTCTTACAAATGCCCTGGGATTTTGTGCAATTCCACAAGCGTCCACACGTGGGCATTTACTAACCCCCTCTCTGGCTTCTTCCCGCCAAGGAAAAGTGAAAAATGTTCTCATAACAGGAGGACTATTAAACCCCTTTCCAGGGAGAGATGGGGAAGACAACACCCTCAGACTTGTAGAAGAAGAAAAAAGGGGACACTGCTGAAATGTGGTGGTGTTTTCATGCCTCGTCACACAGCATCAGACAGGTGGAAGCAGCTAAGCCTCGGCACCCACTGGCACTCAGACACGTTTGCAGAAGTACCCCTGGAGCCCAGGGCAGGTGCAGGTCACTGGTTTAGTGGACTAATGCATCCACTGTAGGGACCTGTGTTCGACCTCATAGTCACAGGTTCAAATCCCGGCGTGTCCACTCAGCCTTTCATCCTTCTGAGGTTGATAAAATGAGTACTGTTGGGTAACAATAAACATCTGTTATTCAGCGCCAAGAAACTCTTGGGTGAATGTGCGCTTTACAAACACACATGTTGTGTTCCATGATACAGTTATGGAAGCAGCAACGCCTCGTTATGCAGGCCTGGAGCCCTGGGGCTGTCACAGGCCACACATTACACAGCTGCACCCTTCTATGGGGGCTAATACCACTGTGTTCAGGATGAGGAAGATGATGGACGGCTGGGGCTGATGAATAATACCGGGGTCATGTGTGTTTGACAAAAGGGAGCTTAGAGTCGTAGTTCTTGGGGATAAAGCAAACACTGTTGATGTGTGTTTGACACAGCGGCGGTGGAGTGATGGAGCGTGGAATGGGAGGGGTGTTGGAGGCCTGTGGGGAGGGAGGAGACAGCTCGTGGCTTCCTCGGGCAGAGGCTCAGGCGTGTCCTGTTCCTCTGTACACAGGCGCTCTAATGATCTGTGCCTCTGGAGTCCGCCCAGGAACGTCCTGCCCTTTTGAAGGTTTGGATGAAGGCACAATCCAAGCATGCCTCCCCTCCCTTTGATGGTGTATTTCTCAGCCCCATCACCATAAACTTTTATATTCTCGGGGCTGGGACGTGTTACAGTCAGTTCTGCAGCTCCCAGGAGCAGGGCCTGATGTCAGAGGCCTGCTGAAGACACTGGCTTCAGATGACTCTCTTCTGCCCCCATTCACCCTCATCTCTACTCCCCCACCTCCCTCACTCATGCTCATCTCTAATCACCCTCATCTCTCCTCTGCCACTCTCCCTCATCTCTACTCCCCACCTTCCTGCCTTCCTCACTCACCCTCATCGCTACTTACCCTCATCTCTACTCCCCCACCTCCCTCACTCACGCTCATCTCTAATCACCCTCATCTCTCCTCCGCCACTCACCCTCATCTCTCCTCTGCCACTCCCCCTCATCTCTACTCCCCCCACCTTCCTGCCTTCCTCACTCACCCTCATCGCTACTTACCCTCATCTCTATTCCCCCACCTTCCTTTTTTTAAATTTATTTTACGGATTTTTATATAGCGCGCACTTGACCCGGTATCGGGTATCAGAGCGCTTTACATAGCACCAGTTGCGTTACATGAGGAGACATTCATCATTTTTTTGTTAGGCACGGGGAGTTTAAGTGATTTGCCCAGAATCACAGGATGTTCAGCGTCATTGCCGAGACTCGAACCCGGTTCCCCAGATTTGAGGTCGACCGCCCTAGCCGTTAGGCCAACTCCTCTCCCAACTCCTCTCCAGCCTCTCTGACTCACCCTCATCTCTACTCACTCTCATCTCTACTCCCCCACCTTCCTGCCTCCTCACTCACACTCATCCCTACTCACCCTCATCTCTCCTCCACCACTCACCCTCATCTCTCCTCTGCCACTCACCGTCATCTCTACTCCCCCCACCTTCCTGCCTCCCCCACTCATCCTCAACTCTACTCCCCCTCATCTCTACTCCCTCCACCTTCCAGCCATCCTCACTCACCCTCATCTCTACTCACCCTCATCTCTCCTCCACCACTCACCCTCATCTCTACTTCCCCTCATCTTCCTGCCTCCCTCACTCACCCTCATCTCTCCTCTCTCCCGCCTCCCTCACTCACCCTCATTTCTCCTCTCCCCACTCTTCAGCCTCCCTCACTCACCCTCATCTCTCCTCTCCCCACTCTCCTGCCTCCCTCGCTTACCGTCACCTCTCCTACCCCACTCTCCTGCACTCTCACTCACCCTCATCTCTCCACTCCCCACTCTCCTGCACTCTCACTCACCCTCATCTCTCCTCTCCCCACTCTCCTGCCTCCCTTGCTTACCGTCATCTCTCCTCTCCCCACTCTCCTCCCTCCCTCACCTTCATCTCTCCTCTCCCCACTCTCCTGCCTCCCTCACTCAACCTCATCTCTCCACTCCCCACTCCCCACTCTCCTGCACTCTCACTCACCCTCATCTCTCCTCTCCCCACTCTCCTGCCCCCTCACTCACCCTCATCTCTCCTCTCCCCACTCTCCTTCCACCCTCACTCACCCTCGTGTCTACACCCCCCACTCTCCTTCCTCCCTCACTCCCCTCTCTCCTGCCTCCCTCATTGTAGGAATGGGACTCTTTTGACATAGTTAGCCCTCACTTTTTGCCCGAAGTCTTATGTAATTTCTAACTGTAATTGCACTGGGGCCCAGCTAACCAGGTCCCCAGAGCCAGCTCTCCTTCCCCTAAAACTGTGCCACGATTGGCACAACTTCTGTTTTCCCTGTTAGCCCCAGTAAACTGTACCCTGTGTACAAGGGGCATGGGGACAGAAGAAGGGCCCCAAGTGACCGCTCACCTGGACCGGGCGGTGCTGCTGTCACAGGCTGCATGTTCAGGTGCAGGACAAGCCGAAGAGTCGACATGGCACACAGCCCTGTGCGTCATGCCACCCCTGCACTGCATAAGATATAGGTAATCCACCCCTAAGGCACCCCTAAGGCAGGCCTTGAGCCATAAGGCAGGGTGCACTATACCCTATGTGTGGGCATGTCTGCATGAGCAGATATGCCCCTACAATGCCCAGTCTGTTCTGATATGTTGTAAGTGCACAGGGAAGCCATAAAGAGTACATGGGCTGGATACTTGTCAACACGAGTTTCCTAGCTCCATGATAGCTTCACTGATTTCTAAGATGTTTGGTACTAAACATCTTGTCTTAACAAATCCTTACTGATGCCAGTATCGGATTTATTAATAGATTCACGCAGGAGACCCTTTCAGAGGGTCCCCTGAAACCTTAATAACCACTGGTGTGGTCCCTGTCTTGTTTTCGCCAGCCTGCCATCAGCAGACATTTTTCTGGACCCCTGGGTAGAGAGCCAGCGCTCTCCGGATCCAGAGACAAAGCCTGCTCTACGCGGAGGTGGTCACACCTCCCCCCTTGCAGGATCAGCCTCAGCAGAAGTGGGAACTTCAAAGGCATTGCAGCCTTTGAACCCTGCCTCAGCCGCTGCTGTTAGAAGCAGATGGCGACCCCCCCAGTACTGCCCCACTTTTGGCGGGAGGACTAGCGAGAAAATTAGGTAAAATAAGAGATGGGTCTACCTTCAACGTGTACCACCCTCAGGTGGGGCAGGCGAGGTAAACCCAATTTTTCACTATCCGCCATCTTGAGGATGGGGATAGAAGCCTATTAGAAGTCAGGGTATGACCACCCCCCACGTGGGACGCACATAAAGAGGGTGTAGACACGCTGCAGATAAGCAGCCCATTGGCTACTACCTGTTTGCCTTTAAAAATGCCCCTAAATTCAGTACTTAGGCAGCCCCTCGAGAACCTGACTTCAGATGCGACGGACAACAAGGAGACGATTGAAAAAGACCGCTGCGGTTCAAGAACTGAGTCCCCCTGCAGAAGAATTGGCACGAAACCGTGCCCCCGCTAAGGATCTTGACAATTGCATTGTGCTGCCTTCCTGGAAATCTGCAAGTCCTCCAAGAAATCCCGGAGACCTCCAGCCTTCTACAAATCGCCAAGAACCTCCCTTTGGGCTAGAGGCTCTAGTCCCCGGCACACTGCCGGACAAGATTGATACACATCCATGTAAATCTGGGGCAGCGTCAAAAAACAATGGGTGTTCAGTGGAGCGCCCTCAGCAACACCCATTGTACACCTCTTTGACGCAGAAAACTGCGTGAAAGGGTACCTTATTTACAATGTGGAGTTAAGACACGCAAAGTGGCTTAGCGCCGGCTTAGCGCCGCATTGTAAATATGAAGCAGAGCATTGCGCCACTGGAGCGTCGAAACAAGTAATGCTCCGGCGGTGCATTGCCCTTGTAAATATGCCCCATAGTCTGTCTCGTGGGCTGTGGCCTTCACCGGTGTAGTCCTTTTGTGGAGTTAAATGCAGTCATTACACTTAGGATGGTAGGAGGCCCGGGGTTACATTGCCGTTCTTTACATCTATCTTTCATAAGCAGCCTTATCAGAAAGCAGTTTGTTAACCCAGATAATAGTTGTATTCAATTCCCCCTACTGGCTCATTGTCTAGTCTGTCGTTGATGCTGTCAGTGCGATCACTTACATTATTCTGTGGTGCTTCGTCCATGCGGAAATGTAGTCCTACTTTTATGTTTGCAGAATGTCCTGGTCTTTGATTTTCAAGATCTGGTCACCCTGACGCAGCGGTCTTCAAACTTTCTAATGCCATCCCCCCCCCCCCCCCCCCTCCAGTGGAAAAAAATTCATCAGGGCACCTCAAAACTTTTCACACTTATTCTATTAAATTGGCAATGTTTAAACATGTCTAAACTTATTGAAACATTGCAATTAAGTTCTATTACCATTTTAAAAACGCAATCAAATGTGCGATTGCCAAACTTACTATTCTGTTCAGGCATGCCTCACTAACATGTAAACATATCCACAGTGTGATTATTAGAATTGGGAGGGGGGGGGGGTTGAAGAACATTTGGAGTCCCTTCCTTTTAACACACACTCCCAGCCAGGATATAAATGATAACAGTTGTTAGTGATGGCCCATTACAGAGCGGCTATTGCCCCGCGCTTACAAGAAAGCACTGTTTGCAGCATAATCATTCTTTTGGCCAGAGCCAGCCGCCCGTCCCCCACCCCCCTCAATCACTTAGAGCCCCCCAGTATGAAGACCCTTGCCCTAACGCGTGCACACACGAATGCACGCGCACACACACCAACATACGTGCACACGCACACAATGACGTCAGATCAGGCAGTAATGAATGAAACGCCTGGCACAGAGGAGTGCACACAGCTGGGAGGCAGAGGCGATGAAACGCTGACGGGGCGGGCTGTCACTTTCCTGCATCTATCCTCCAATCACATCTAAGGAGCCGTTCTCACTTCCTGTGATTAATTAAAGACCCTGCTCCGCTTTCTCGGCATTAACACTTCGAATATGCGAATCTCTCACCAACGTGACAGCTGTAAACGTGCAAACTCTCCCCTCACACGCCGGATTTTTCACAACCCTTTTCACACTTCAATATCGAATACCTCGTTGCTACAAAATACAACAAAAATAACCATTTACAAAAAGATCTAGGCCTATGTGGAAGGGCGTCGCACACGTGTTCACCAGAAAAATCTATCACACGCAAACATCACGTACATCATTCCAGCCACAGGGAAGAAAATGAGCAGACGTGGCACACACGTGGCGACAAGCTGTGACCTCATCCATCCTGAAAGAATGCACACGGCGGCTCCCTGAGAGAGGGGCCTTCGACGAAAGGACCAAAACTCTTACTATGCACCATCACAAAGCACCCCTTGGCCAGCCTCCCTGGACCCCAACATCTCACCGACTCCCACAGCGACACACCTAGGGGGCTCAAGTTGAGGCCACCAAGAGGGAGGTGTTCTATCAACTTGAAAGAGACAATTCATCCATCCATTTATCCTCCCCACCTTAGAGTCGATGTCCTAGCTGTGGCCAGCGCAGTACTAGACAAGGGCACCAATGTCTACACGGCGCTAGAGGCCGGCCAATTCACTTTAGTGAATATACGTGTGTGGGGGAGTTAGGTAGCGGTCCGGCAAAAGAACCCCACCGAAAGGACACCAGAAACCCACTGCTACTAGAAAGTGCACTCACATGAACAGAAAATCTTCCCCAGGGACACCTTTTAACCATGGACATCATTTAGGAGTTCCCAGGCGTCGCTGCTGCGACCCCTGGCGTATCCCTTGCGACCCCTGGCACGGCACCTGCGACCCCTGACCTCAGCGGTAGCAAAATCAGTGCCAGGAACACAGGGGCAGCTCGTTTTTAGGTCGAGCATAGCTGCACCGCGCATGCGCTGCTCGCTCTGCGAGGCATGCTGTAATAGAGTATGCAATGGAAGCCCCGCTCACTCTCCGCCCATATTTTTAATTGGCTGGTGTCATTGTCCTTCGTAAACACTGAATTCCGATTATGAGGCTTGTTAGTCCCTCCTGGGTACCGCCTTGTCTCCATTTGTTACCGCCCATAACGACCGGACCTTTTACTTGGCTCCTTACACGGTCTGCTTTATCTAGTGGGTGAGCACTATTTTGTTTATTGACACTAATGGGGACAATGGCGGCTGCTTTTTTTGGTTGTATTTGCATGCGGAGCGTGGCGCCCGCTTTAGGGACACCACACTCTGTTTATTTATTTATTTTTTAACTTTAATACTGAGCGCGGCGCCCGCTTCAGGGACACCACACTCTGTTTATTTATTTATTTTTTAACTTTAATACTGAGCGCGGCGCCCACTTCAGGGACACCACACTCTGTTTATTTATTTATTTTTTAACTTTAATACTGAGCGCGGCGCCCGCTTTAGGGACACCACACTCTGTTTATTTATTTATTTTTTAACTTTAATACTGAGCGCGGCGCCCGCTTCAGGGACACCACACTCTGTTTATTTATTTATTTTTTAACTTTAATACTGAGCGCGGCGCCCGCTTCAGGGACACCACACTCTGTTTATTTATTTATTTTTTAACTTTAATACTGAGCGCGGCGCCCGCTTTAGGGACACCACACTCTGTTTATTTATTTATTTTTTAACTTTAATACTGAGCGCGGCGCCCGCTTCAGGGACACCACACTCTGTTTATTTAT
Source organism: Calotriton arnoldi (assembly GCA_963921515.1). Classification (NCBI taxonomy): domain Eukaryota; kingdom Metazoa; phylum Chordata; class Amphibia; order Caudata; family Salamandridae; genus Calotriton; species Calotriton arnoldi. Next base: position 345,650 of record CAWUFW010000739.1, read on the forward strand.
TTATTTTTTAACTTTAATACTGAGCGCGGCGCCCGCTTCAGGGACACCACACTCTGTTTATTTATTTATTTTTTAACTTTAATACTGAGCGCGGCGCCCGCTTTAGGGACACCACACTCTGTTTATTTATTTATTTTTTAACTTTAATACTGAGCGCGGCGCCCGCTTCAGGGACACCACACTCTGTTTATTTTTTAACTTTAATACTGAGCGCGGCGCCCGCTTCAGGGACACCACACTCTGTTTATTTATTTATTTTTTAACTTTAATACTGAGCGCGGCGCCCGCTTCAGGGACACCACACTCTGTTTATTTATTTATTTTTTAACTTTAATACTGAGCGCGGCGCCCGCTTCAGGGACACCACACTCTGTTTATTTATTTATTTTTTAACTTTAATACTGAGCGCGGCGCCCGCTTCAGGGACACCACACTCTGTTTATTTATTTATTTTTAACTTTAATACTGAGCGCGGCGCCCGCTTTAGGGACACCACACTCTGTTTATTTATTTATTTTTTAACTTTAATACTGAGCGCGGCGCCCGCTTCAGGGACACCACACTCTGTTTATTTATTTATTTTTTAACTTTAATACTGAGCGCGGCGCCCGCTTCAGGGACACCACACTCTGTTTATTTATTTATTTTTTAACTTTAATACTGAGCGCGGCGCCCGCTTTAGGGACACCACACTCTGTTTATTTATTTATTTTTTAACTTTAATACTGAGCGCGGCGCCCGCTTCAGGGACACCACACTCTGTTTATTTTTTAACTTTAATACTGAGCGCGGCGCCCGCTTCAGGGACACCACACTCTGTTTATTTATTTATTTTTTAACTTTAATACTGAGCGCGGCGCCCGCTTCAGGGACACCACACTCTGTTTATTTATTTATTTTTTAACTTTAATACTGAGCGCGGCGCCCGCTTCAGGGACACCACACTCTGTTTATTTATTTATTTTTTAACTTTAATACTGAGCGCGGCGCCCGCTTCAGGGACACCACACTCTGTTTATTTATTTATTTTTAACTTTAATACTGAGCGCGGCGCCCGCTTCAGGGACACCACACTCTGTTTATTTATTTATTTTTTAACTTTAATACTGAGCGCGGCGCCCGCTTCAGGGACACCACACTCTGTTTATTTATTTATTTTTTAACTTTAATACTGAGCGCGGCGCCCGCTTTAGGGACACCACACTCTGTTTATTTATTTATTTTTTAACTTTAATACTGAGCGCGGCGCCCGCTTCAGGGACACCACACTCTGTTTATTTATTTATTTTTTAACTTTAATACTGAGCGCGGCGCCCGCTTCAGGGACACCACACTCTGTTTATTTATTTATTTTTTAACTTTAATACTGAGCGCGGCGCCCGCTTTAGGGACACCACACTCTGTTTATTTATTTATTTTTTAACTTTAATACTGAGCGCGGCGCCCGCTTCAGGGACACCACACTCTGTTTATTTTTTAACTTTAATACTGAGCGCGGCGCCCGCTTCAGGGACACCACACTCTGTTTATTTATTTATTTTTTAACTTTAATACTGAGCGCGGCGCCCGCTTCAGGGACACCACACTCTGTTTATTTATTTATTTTTAACTTTAATACTGAGCGCGGCGCCCGCTTCAGGGACACCACACTCTGTTTATTTATTTATTTTTTAACTTTAATACTGAGCGCGGCGCCCGCTTCAGGGACACCACACTCTGTTTATTTATTTATTTTTTAACTTTAATACTGAGCGCGGCGCCCGCTTTAGGGACACCACACTCTGTTTATTTATTTATTTTTTAACTTTAATACTGAGCGCGGCGCCCGCTTCAGGGACACCACACTCTGTTTATTTATTTATTTTTTAACTTTAATACTGAGCGCGGCGCCCGCTTCAGGGACACCACACTCTGTTTATTTATTTATTTTTTAACTTTAATACTGAGCGCGGCGCCCGCTTTAGGGACACCACACTCTGTTTATTTATTTATTTTTTAACTTTAATACTGAGCGCGGCGCCCGCTTCAGGGACACCACACTCTGTTTATTTTTTAACTTTAATACTGAGCGCGGCGCCCGCTTCAGGGACACCACACTCTGTTTATTTATTTATTTTTTAACTTTAATACTGAGCGCGGCGCCCGCTTCAGGGACACCACACTCTGTTTATTTATTTATTTTTAACTTTAATACTGAGCGCGGCGCCCGCTTCAGGGACACCACACTCTGTTTATTTATTTATTTTTTAACTTTAATACTGAGCGCGGCGCCCGCTTCAGGGACACCACACTCTGTTTATTTATTTATTTTTTAACTTTAATACTGAGCGCGGCGCCCGCTTCAGGGACACCACACTCTGTTTATTTATTTATTTTTTAACTTTAATACTGAGCGCGGCGCCCGCTTCAGGGACACCACACTCTGTTTATTTATTTATTTTTTAACTTTAATACTGAGCGCGGCGCCCGCTTCAGGGACACCACACTCTGTTTATTTATTTATTTTTTAACTTTAATACTGAGCGCGGCGCCCGCTTCAGGGACACCACACTCTGTTTATTTATTTATTTTTTAACTTTAATACTGAGCGCGGCGCCCGCTTCAGGGACACCACACTCTGTTTATTTATTTATTTTTAACTTTAATACTGAGCGCGGCGCCCGCTTCAGGGACACCACACTCTGTTTATTTATTTATTTTTTAACTTTAATACTGAGCGCGGCGCCCGCTTTAGGGACACCACACTCTGTTTATTTATTTATTTTTAACTTTAATACTGAGCGCGGCGCCCGCTTCAGGGACACCACACTCTGTTTATTTTTTAACTTTAATACTGAGCGCGGCGCCCGCTTCAGGGACACCACACTCTGTTTATTTATTTATTTTTTAACTTTAATACTGAGCGCGGCGCCCGCTTTAGGGACACCACACTCTGTTTATTTATTTATTTTTTAACTTTAATACTGAGCGCGGCGCCCGCTTCAGGGACACCACACTCTGTTTATTTATTTATTTTTTAACTTTAATACTGAGCGCGGCGCCCGCTTCAGGGACACCGTGCTCGGTTTTATTATTATAATATTTTTTTTACTTGTGGTAGGGTGGAGTATAGGAGGAGGGCAGGCGTAACTCGTCGCCATTGAGTTGGCCTTTGGTTGCGGGGTGGCTACAGCTCATGCAGAACGGGTTCGCACAGAGCTTGCAGACCTGACCACCGGTGCAGGGCCGGACTGGGAACCGAAACCGGCCCTGGCAAACTGCTTGGCCGGGCCCCCCTGGGGTGAGGGGGGGTGCAGCCGAGCTGTTTGCTGGGGCCGGTTTCGGACGATTTTGTTACAGGGGGCCGATATTGCCGACCCCGGTAACAAAAACGGCCCCCAGGGGCCCAAAACCAGCCACCACCCTGGCGGCCCACCGGGGAAACGCCCGGTGCCCGCTACGGCCAGTCCGGCCCTGCACCAGTGGTATGCAGGATGTGCACGAGGGGTTGCGCAGGGGCAGACAACAGGCAGGGCGGAGTGTGAGTGTAGTATTGAGGGTGACTACTATACATTGCCAGTGTGTTGGCCTTCGACGCACAGATGTTTGAGGAACCAAGTCAGATCCAAGGGCTTTGCTTGGATGGTCTTCTTTGACGTAGCAGTCCTGTATATTGTGCACGCACACACACACTGCACGCACACACCACGCACGCGCACACACACACACACACACACTCTGACTCACACACTGCGCGCAACCAACACACTCACACACCCTGTGCGCAACCAACACACCCACCCCCTCTTTGCCCTTTGCACAGGCTTGACACAGTTCTCAGAACACCAGCAGCAGCAATAAAGAACTAGACGATTTGCCAATGACGTCACTTGGTCCCGTATTCCGGATTTCGTGGCCTCACCCTCCACGACGGGTCGGCTTGTTGATGGCTTCGCTCTTTAGTAAACCGCCTTTCTGAATGTGCTTCTGCACTGCCCGTTCTCATTAAGGGTGGGCTGTGTTCATGTGCAGTGGTGATGGTGAAAAGTGAGGTATCTTTGTGAAAGGAGCGGTGTCTGCAGACTGTGTGGCGGCGGTGGCTGCTCACTGAAAACGAAGACCCTGGCGTAGCTTTCTACTGTGACACATTGGGTTTGCCACCTGCCTTATATATATTTTTTTATATGAAGGTCAACTCAAAACAAAAAGCGACTCATCACCAAACGCTGGTAAAGTGTTCAGGCCTATTGGTGACAGAGAAGTGGAAACTTATCTTGGCTTAAACACCCCCCCCACCATAAATTGTATGAGGGGAGCGTCAAGCCAGATTAACAGTGTCTTGAGGGAAGGAGAACCATGTGGGGCACCTCTTTGAAAAGATGAGTTAGCATAGTTTAGAAATAATGGCCCAATCAGGCTGTGAAGCAAACCTGAACATGATAGGCAGACCAACCTGGTTCTTCCATAGAGCAGATTAAGTTATGCCTTCCTAACCCCCTGCCCTCCCTCCCGTTGTTCGTGCCTTCTTAACCCCACCCCTCTCTCCCGTTGTTCGTGCCTTCCTAACCCCCTGCCCTCCCTCCCATTGTTCGTGCCTTCCTAACCCCCTGCCCTCCCTCCTGTTGATTGTGCCTTCCTAACCCCCTGCCCTCCCTCCCATTGTTCGTGCCTTCCTAACCCCCTGCCCTCCCTCCCGTTGTTCGGGCCTTCCTAACCCCGCCCCCTCTCTCCCGTTGTTCGTGCCTTCCTAACCCCCTGCCCTCCCTCCCATTGTTCGTGCCTTCCTAACCCCCTGCCCTCCCTCCCGTTGTTCGTGCCTTCCTAACCCCCTGCCCTCCCTCCTGTTGATTGTGCCTTCCTAACCCCCTGCCCTCCCTCCCGTTGTTCGTGCCTTCTAACCCCCTGCCCTCCCTCCCGTTGTTCGTGCCTTCCTAACCCTCTGTCCTCCCTCCCATTGTTCGGGCCTTCCTAACCCCCTGCCCTCCCTCCCGTTGTTCGTGCCTTCCTAACCCCCTGCCCTCCCTCTGGTTGTTCGTGCCTTCTTAACCCCGCCCCCCCTCTCTCCCGTTGTTCGTGCCTTCTTAACCCCCTGCCCTCCCTCCCGTTGTTCGTGCCTTCCTAAGCCCCTGCCCTCCCTCCCATTGTTCATGCCTTCCTAACCCCCTGCCCTCCCTCCCGTTGTTCGTGCCTCCCTAACCCCCTGCCCTCCCTCCCGTTGTTCGTGCCTTCCTAACCCCCTGCCCTCCCTCCCGTTGTTCAGGCCTTCCTAACCCCCTGCCCTCCCTCCCGTTGTTTGTGCTTTCCTAACCCCCTGCCCTCCCTCCGTTGTTCGTGCCTTCTTAACCCTGCCCCCCATCTCTCCCATTGTTCGTGCCTTCCTAACCCCCTGCCATCCCTCCCGTTGTTCGTGCCTTCCTAACCCCCTGGCCTCCCTCCCGTTGTTCGTGCCTTCCTAACCCCCTGCCCTCCCTCCCGTTGTTCTTGCCTTCCTAACCCCCTGCCCTCCCTCCCTCCCGTTGTTCATGCCTTCCTAACCCCCTGCCCTCTCTCCCGTTGTTTGTGCCTTTCCAACCCCTGCCCTCCCTCCCGTTGTTCGGGCCTTCCTAACCCCCCAGCCCTCCCTCCCGTTGTCCGTGCCTTCCTAACCCCCTGCCCTCCCTCCGGTTGTTTGTGCCTTCTTAACCCCACCCCTCCTCTCTCCCGTTGTTCGTGCCTTCCTAACCCCCTGCCCTCCCTCCCGTTGTTCGTGCCTTCCTAAGCCCCTGCCCTCCCTCCCGTTGTTTGTGCCTTCCTAACCCCCTGCCCTCCCTCCCGTTGTTCGTGCCTCCCTAACCCCCTGCCCTCCCTCCCGTTGTTCGTGCCTTCCTAACCCCCTGCCCTCCCTCCCGTTGTTCGGGCCTTCCTAACCCCTGCCCTCCCTCCCGTTGTTCGTGCCTTCCTAACCCCCTGCCCTCCCTCCCGTTGTTCGTGCCTTCCTAACCCCCTGCCCTCCCTCCCGTTGTTCGTGCCTTCCTAACCCCCTGCCCTCCCTCCCGTTGTTCGTGCCTTCTTAACCCCGCCCCCCTCCCGTTGTTCGTGCCTTCTTAACCCCCTGCCCTCCCTCCCGTTGTTTGTGCCTTCCTAACCCCTGCCCTCCCTCCCGTTGTTCGTGCCTCCCTAACCCCCTGCCCTCCCTCCCGTTGTTCGTGCCTTCCTAACCCCCTGCCCTCCCTCCCGTTGTTCGGGCCTTCCTAACCCCCTGCCCTCTCTCCCGTTGTTTGTGCCTTTCCAACCCCCTGCCCTCCCTCCCGTTGTTCGGGCCTTCCTAACCCCCCAGCCCTCCCTCCCGTTGTCCGTGCCTTCCTAACCCCCTGCCCTCCCTCCGGTTGTTTGTGCCTTCTTAACCCCGCCCCCCCTCTCTCCCGTTGTTCGTGCCTTCCTAACCCCCTGCCCTCCCTCCCGTTGTTCGTGCCTTCCTAAGCCCCTGCCCTCCCTCCCGTTGTTTGTGCCTTCCTAACCCCCTGCCCTCCCTCCCGTTGTTCGTGCCTCCCTAACCCCCTGCCCTCCCTCCCGTTGTTCGTGCCTTCCTAACCCCCTGCCCTCCCTCCCGTTGTTCGGGCCTTCCTAACCCCTGCCCTCCCTCCCGTTGTTCGTGCCTTCCTAACCCCCTGCCCTCCCTCCCGTTGTTCGTGCCTTCCTAACCCCCTGCCCTCCCTCCCGTTGTTCGTGCCTTCCTAACCCCCTGCCCTCCCTCCCGTTGTTCGTGCCTTCTTAACCCCGCCCCCCTCCCGTTGTTCGTGCCTTCTTAACCCCCTGCCCTCCCTCCCGTTGTTTGTGCCTTCCTAACCCCCTGCCCTCCCTCCCGTTGTTCGTGCCTCCCTAACCCCCTGCCCTCCCTCCCGTTGTTCGTGCCTTCCTAACCCCCTGCCCTCCCTCCCGTTGTTCGGGCCTTCCTAACCCCCTGCCCTCTCTCCCGTTGTTTGTGCCTTTCCAACCCCCTGCCCTCCCTCCCGTTGTTCGGGCCTTCCTAACCCCCAGCCCTCCCTCCCGTTGTCCGTGCCTTCCTAACCCCCTGCCCTCCCTCCGGTTGTTTGTGCCTTCTTAACCCCGCCCCCTCTCTCCCGTTGTTCGTGCCTTCCTAACCCCCTGCCCTCCCTCCCGTTGTTCGTGCCTTCCTAAGCCCCTGCCCTCCCTCCCGTTGTTTGTGCCTTCCTAACCCCCTGCCCTCCCTCCCGTTGTTCGTGCCTCCCTAACCCCCTGCCCTCCCTCCCGTTGTTCGTGCCTTCCTAACCCCCTGCCCTCCCTCCCGTTGTTCGGGCCTTCCTAACCCCCTGCCCTCCCTCCCGTTGTTCGTGCCTTCCTAACCCCCTGCCCTCCCTCCCGTTGTTCGTGCCTTCCTAACCCCCTGCCCTCCCTCCCGTTGTTCGTGCCTTCCTAACCCCCTGCCCTCCCTCCCGTTGTTCGTGCCTTCTTAACCCCGCCCCCCCTCCCTCCCGTTGTTCGTGCCTTCTTAACCCCCTGCCCTCCCTCCCATTGTTCGGGCCTTCCTAACCCCCTGCCCTCCCTTCCGTTGTTCGGGCCTTCCTAACCCCGCCCCCCTCTCTCCCGTTGTTCGTGCCTTCCTAACCCCTGCCCTCCCTCCCGTTGTTCGTGCCTTCTTAACCCCGCCCCCCTCCCTCCCGTTGTTCGGGCCTTCCTAACCCCGCCCCTCTCTCCCGTTGTTCGTGCCTTCCTAACCCCCTGCCCTCCCTCCCATTGTTCATGCCTTCCTAACCCCGCCCTCCCCTCACTCCCGTTGTTCGGGCCTTCCTAACCCCGCCCCCCCCTCCCTCCCGTTGTTCGGGCCTTCCTAACCCCGCCCTCCCCTCTCTCCCGTTGTTCGGGCCTTCCTAACCCCGCCCCCTCCCTCCCGTTGTTCGGGCCTTCCTAACCCCGCCCCCTCTCTCCCGTTGTTCGTGCCTTCCTAACCCCCTGCCCTCCCTCCCATTGTTCATGCCTTCCTAACCCCGCCCCCTCTCTCCCGTTGTTCGGGCCTTCCTAACCCCCTGCCCTCCCTCCCATTGTTCGTGCCTTCCTAACCCCGCCCCCCCCTCTCTCCCGTTGTTCGGGCCTTCCTAACCCCGCCCCCCTCTCTCCCGTTGTTCGTGCCTTCCTAACCCCCTGCCCTCCCTCCCATTGTTGGTGCCTTCCTAACCCCGCCCCCCCCTCTCTCCCGTTGTTCGTGCCTTCTTAACCCCGCCCCCCCCTCTCTCCCGTTGTTCGTGCCTTCTTAACCCCGCCCCCCCTCTCTCCCGTTGTCCGTGATGCCTACCATTTGCAATACAATAGGTCTCGCATTTATGTGAGTTTAAGCTATTGGCATTGTAAATGACAATGCCTTTTATTTATTTTTGGGTTTTTAAAACATAAATAAAACGCATTGTCATTTACAATGCCAATAGCTTAAACTTGCGTAAATGCGAGACCTATTGCTTTGCAAATGCTTGTTATGAACATCAGATGGGGCTCCAATCTCCTTGTTTTTTGTCAATTTTTTTATTACACTAATAATAAATTATTTACTATTAGTGCAATAAAATGGAGCACAGTTGGCGGGAACATGAGCCTCTCTGGCGGCAGAGGAAAGTAAAAAAGTATTTTAAATGCATGTTGCATGTAGTGTGCATGCGTGCAGGTGAGATTGTGTTTATGTGAGAGAGTGCGGGTATGTGTAAAGATTTATTCCTGACTGAACGAAAAGGTCAAATGGCGTGTGATGTCACTTCCGCTACCCCTGGCCTTTGGTGAATTGGCGTTCATGCTTTAACATATACTGCACACATATGGACGCCATGTTGGGACTAGAGTCACATGATGAGGAACACTGTTATCATTGGGTGACTGTTCCCATGGTGGCTACAGAGTGAAACCAACCTCGGTCCGTAATGAATATGGAATATGAGGCCGACGTAAGCACCCAGCTGTATAGATACCCATGTACTGCTCCCAAGACAGCCATCTGAAAACATTCAAGTACATCCAAGCATCAGATGTATCCCTATAGTATATGAGGAAAAAGTTAACACAGTGCCTTGGAAAAGAGGGTCTAACTTGCAAAACACGTGTCGGCTCTTCTTTTCACACATATGCACAGCACACGTCCTGCACGTGCAGAGGGCAGAGCATGCACAATATTACACTCTCTCAAGTCAAGGCGTGTGCTCGTGCCCAGGGCAGAGTGGAAACAATCACGACAGCGCAAGAAGTGGGTGTGCGGGTGTGCTGTCCAGCCCCCTTCTGCTCACCATGCCTGTGGGTTGGCTGGCTGTGACCTTACATCAACCTTCAGCCCAAAGATGAGCTGCTTGGTCAGCACAGGCTGCCTAGAGCTCTGAGTCCAACAGAACCAGGCCTGCAACAGAACCTGAGGGTCCTGGAAGAAACTGGCAAGAAACAAAAGAAATACTAATGTTATGATTTCTAAAGACAAGACATCAGATGGTGTTCAATGCATTCCTTGTGCCCCCTTCCAAAAATGACATTCAACCAAGACACTGGAATAAACTAAAGACCAGGCCGCAAGACAGGACCACCCCCGCCCCCCACAACCCCACCCTCTCCTTACATGGTAGACATAATTATGAGATTGCCATTAAAATAATGCTCCTTTATGGCATTGAGGTGCGCGCCCTGCCAAGATATCTGGGCCCTGCCAAGAGCAGTGTCAAGCACTACTCCAAAGAAAACACACACCAGCTGCCTGTGACTCTTACAGGGAGTACAGCGAAGAGCCCCTGCAATGCATGCAGAGCTGAGACCTCGCCGCCGCAACCCCTGTTGTTACAGGGAGTACTGAGAAGAGCCCCTGCAATGAATGCGGAGCTGAGTCCTCGCCGCCGCAACCCCTGTTGTTACAGGGAGTACAGAGAAGAGCCCCTGCAATGCATGCAGAGCTGAGACCTTGCCGCCGCAACCCCTGTTGTTACAGGGAGTACAAAGAAGAGCCCCTACAATGCATGAGGTGCTGAGTCCTCACTGCAGCAACCCCTGTTGTTACAGGGAGTACAGAGAAGAGCCCCTGCAATGCATGCAGAGCTGAGACCTCGCCGCCGCAACCCCTGTTGTTACAGGGAGTACAGCGAAGAGCCCCTGCAATGCATGCAGAGCTGAGACCTCGCTGCAGCAACCCCTGCTTGTTACAGGAAGTAAAGAGAAGAGCCCCTGCAATGCATGCAGAGCTGAGACCTCGCCGCCGCAACCCCTGTTGTTACAGGAAGTAAAGAGAAGAGCCCCTGCAATGCATGCAGAGCTGAGACCTCGCCGCTGCAACCCCTGTTGTTACAGGGAGTACAGCGAAGAGCCCCTGCAATGCATGCAGAGCTGAGACCTCGCCGCCGCAACCCCTGCTTGTTACAGGGAGTACAGAGAAGAGCCCCTGCAATGCATGAGGTGCTGAGTCCTCACTGCAGCAACCCCTGCTTGTTACAGGGAGTACAGAGAAGAGCCCCTGCAATGCATGCAGAGCTGAGACCTCGCCGCCGCAACCCCTGCTTGTTACAGGGAGTACAGAGAAGAGCCCCTGCAATGCATGCAGAGCTGAGACCTCGCCGCCGCAACCCCTGTTGTTACAGGAAGTACTGAGAAGAGCCCCTGCAATGAATGCATAGCTGAGTCCTCGCCGCCGCAGCCCCTGCTTGTTACAGGGAGTACAGAGAAGAGCCCCTACAATGCATGAGGTGCTGAGTCCTCGCTGCAGCAACCCCTGCTTGTTACAGGGAGTACAGAGAAGAGCCCCTGCAATGCATGCGGAGTGAGACCTCGCCGCCGCAACCCCTGTTGTTACAGGGAGTACTGAGAAGAGCCCCTGCAATGAATGCGGAGCTGATTCCTCGCTGCCGCAACCCCTGCTTGTTACAGGGAGTACAGAGAAGAGCTCCTGCAATGCATACAGAGCTGAGTCCTCGCCGCCGCAACCCCAGCTTGTTACAGGGAGTACAGAGAAGAGCCCCTGCAATGCATGTGGGGGTGAGTCCTCACCGCCGCAACCCCTGTTGTTACAGGGAGTACAGAGAAGAGCCCCTGCAATGCATGTGAGGCTGAGTCCTCACAGCCGCAACCCCTGCTTGTTCCAGGAAGTACAGAGAAGAGCCCCTGCAAACATTGTGGGATTAAGTCCTCACCGCCGCAACCCCTGCTTGTTACAGGGACTGCAGAGAAGAGCCCCTACAATGCATGAGGGACTGACTCCTCGACGCCGCAACCCCTATTGCTACAGGTAGTACAGAGAAGAGCCCCTGCAATGCATGCAGAGCTGAGACCTCGCCGCCGCAACCACTGTTGTTATAGGGAGTACAAAGAAGAGCCCCTACAATGCATGAGGTGCTGAGTCCTCACTGCAGCAACCCCTGCTTGTTATAGGGAGTACAGAGAAGAGCCCCTGCAATGCATGCGGGGCTGAGTCCTCACTGCAGCAACCCCTGCTTGTTACAGGGAGTACAGAGAAGAGCCCCTGCAATGCATGCAGAGCTGAGACCTCGCCGCCGCAACCCCTGTTGTTACAGGAAGTACTGAGAAGAGCCCCTGCAATGAATGCATAGCTGAGTCCTCGCCGCCGCAGCCCCTGCTTGTTACAGGGAGTACAGAGAAGAGCCCCTACAATGCATGAGGTGCTGAGTCCTCGCTGCAGCAACCCCTGCTTGTTACAGGGAGTACAGAGAAGAGCCCCTGCAATGCATGCAGAGCTGAGACCTCGCCGCCGCAACCCCTGTTGTTACAGGGAGTACGGAGAAGAGCCCCTGCAATGAATGCGGAGCTGATTCCTCGCTGCCGCAACCCCTGCTTGTTACAGGGAGTACAGAGAAGAGCTCCTGCAATGCATACAGAGCTGAGTCCTCGCCGCCGCAACCCCAGCTTGTTACAGGGAGTACAGAGAAGAGCCCCTGCAATGCATGTGGGGGTGAGTCCTCACCGCCGCAACCCCTGTTGTTACAGGGAGTACAGAGAAGAGCCCCTGCAATGCATGTGAGGCTGAGTCCTCACAGCCGCAACCCCTGCTTGTTCCAGGAAGTACAGAGAAGAGCCCCTGTAAACATTGTGGGATTGAGTCCTCACCGCCGCAACCCCTGCTTGTTACAGGGACTGCAGAGAAGAGCCCCTACAATGCATGAGGGACTGACTCCTCGACGCCGCAACCCCTATTGCTACAGGTAGTACAGAGAAGAGCCCCTACAATGCATGCAGGACTGAGTCCTCGCCGCCACAACCCCTGCTTGTTACAGGGAGTACAGAGAAGAGCCCCTACAATGCATGAGGTGCTGAGTCCTCACTGCAGCAACCCCTGCTTGTTACAGGGAGTACAGAAAAGAGCCCCTGCAATGCATGCGGGGCTGAGTCCTCACCGACGCAACCCCTGTTGTTACAGGGAGTACAGAGAAGAGCCCCTGCAATGCATGTGGGGCTGAGTCCTCACCGCCGCAACCCCTGTTGGTACAGGGAGTACAGAGAATAGCCCCTGCAAACATTGTGGGGTTGAGTCCTCACCACCATAACCCCTGCTTGTTACAGGGAGTGCAGAGAAGAGCCCCTACAATGCATGCGGGACTGAGTCCTGGCCGCCACCACCCAGGTTATTACAGGTAGTACAGAGAAGAGCCCCTACAATGCATGCAGTGTTGAATCCTCACTGCCGCAACCCCTGATTGTTACAGGGAGTACAAAGAAGAGCTCCTGCAATGCATTCAGGGCTGGGTCCTCGCCGCCGCAACCCCTGCTTGTTAGAGGGAGTACAGAGAAGAGCCCCTGCAATGCATGTGGGACTGAGTCTTCGAAACCCAACCCCTGCTTGTTACAGGGAGTACAGAGAAGAGCCCCTGTAATGCATGTGAGACTGAGTCCTTGCCGCTGCAACCCCTGTTGTTACAGGGAGTACAGAGAAGAGCCCCTGCAATGCATGTGGGACTGAGTCCTCGCCGCCGCAACCCCTGTTGTTACAGGGAGTACAGAGAAGAGCCCCTGTAATGCATGTGAGACTGAGTCCTTGCCGCCGCAACCCCTGCTTGTTACAGGGAGTACAGAGAAGAGCCCCTGCAATGCATGCAGGACTGAGTCCTCGCCGCCGCAACCCCTGCTTGTTACAGGGAGTACAGAGAAGAGCCCCTACAATGCATGAGGTGCTGAGTCCTCACTGCAGCAACCCCTGCTTGTTACAGGGAGTACAGAAAAGAGCCCCTGCAATGCATGCAGGGCTGAGTCCTCACCGACGCAACCCCTGTTGTTACAGGGAGTACAGAGAAGAGCCCCTGCAATGCATGTGGGGCTGAGTCCTCACCGCCGCAACCCCTGTTGGTACAGGGAGTACAGAGAATAGCCCCTGCAAACATTGTGGGGTTGAGTCCTCACCACCGTAACCCCTGCTTGTTACAGGGAGTACAGAGAAGAGCCCCTGTAATGCATGTGAGACTGAGTCCTTGCCGCCGCAACCCCTGCTTGTTACAGGGAGTACAGAGAAGAGCCCCTGCAATGCATGCAGGACTGAGTCCTTACCGCAGCAATAAAGCACTGGTTTCTATCTCTTTTCCTCATGTGAGACTCAGGTTTTCCAAAACGTCTGGGCACCCCTCAGCACTCCCTGGGGTCAGACACATCTGAGGGTAGGCCACTCCTCCAATGGCAGTGGAGTTTTTTGTCCACTGTGCAAAAAGTAAACAGTGAATCAGAATCTAGTTGCGATTGTGGAAAATAAACTTCAGAGTTTCTCCAAACTATCACATTTGTCAGAAAATTCAAAATTTGATAGACCGGATTTGTAAATCGTGATTCACAATTTATAAAGCAGAGATATACTAAAGTGTTGCCTCTTTCAAGCCCACCGACCCCTTTCTTTCATGCTTATATCTAAATAAAAATACAGAAAAGAGTCACACCAAACCAACAACAGCATGCTTCCTGTGGGACGTTCTACTTTCATTACAGGTTTAGTGTAAATCCCTTCAGTGGTTTTGGCTGTAAGCAAGAGCTACATATCCTATGGGAACTCAAATGGGAAAAACATTTCTGCCCTCTCGCCTTAACTTTTTTCACCAATCTGCATAAAAATTGACTTGTCAGACCTCAGCTGAGTACGCTAAGCAACTGCCACACTTAGTGAAGATGTGTCCACAGGGTCAAAAGTTATATAGGCAAATCAAAAAATGTCTTTCATTGAAAAATGAGTCTGAACGACGACTGCACACTGGTGTATATTGTATGTTTTGATGCCTTTATTGCACAAAATGCAGAGATATAAAAACGTGTATATCACAAGAAACCATGAAATATAGAAAATATTTCATGGATGCCTGTACAATATAGATTTCATTATCATAATGAAAGGCCCCAAACCACTCTACAGAGCTGTTACATGGTCTGTGCTGATAGAATTTTGTGGCATGGGCGGACAAATTATGCTGCAAGGTTATATAAACTATGTGGTAAAAACGCAAATTATGTGGTGAATTCTCTGGTAGGATTACTTTCATCCATTTGAGCCACATATAATAATATGCATGGTGAAATCTACACATTTTGCAAAGTATGTGACAAATGTGGTAAATCTATGATTATGCAGTAAAAACTACTGTCACCAAATTGCCTAAATCCACTTCCTCTCTTATCTAAAATGTATTCAAAACAGCTAAACAAAATCTGAAAGTTCTACCTTCAGTCAGCAGCCATTGTTAGCTGCATTTGGAGAAAACTAGAGAGGCGGGGCCGGACTCGGCCACGCCAAAGGTATGGCGGTCGAGCCGGCCCCGATGCTGCCCACACTGGGGGCGGGCCCATCGCGCCCTGAGAGCGCGGTGGGCCCGCCTTACAGAATGATTGGGGAGGGAGCGTGCCCCGGAAGCGAAACGCGCTTCCGGGGCACGCGTCTTTGTGACGTCATCAGGAGACCCCTGATAAGGCTCGGGAGCGGCGAGTTGGATCTCTTCGCCGCTTCCCAGCCGGACTACGCACCAGCCTCGCTAGGAGGCTGCCCTTAATTTGTTTTTCTCTTGCAGGTTCTCGTCTTCCGGGATCGTCGGACCAAGATCGGATGAGCGGGAGGACAGTGCCGGGTCGATTCGGACAGTCTCGAGCTGCCTCTTGCTTGTAGGGTGGTGCGGCGGGCCTCGTGAGTCGGGAGGGATCTCCCAGAGGTAACAGTGAGTAAAGGTGAGCGGGTAGCCGGTTGTGGGGCGGGTCGGCGTGGTACCGCCGCTGTTGCACCGCTGCCTTGAGTGGGCAGAGTTCGAGGCTGCGGTCCGCCGGTCTGCTCTGTTAGTGAGCTCCAAAGGCGCAATTGGTTAGCGTGCGGTATTTATATAGCAGTACTTGCACTGAGCCATGCTGGGGTTGTGAGTTCGAGCCGCACCTGAGTGTTTTACTCATCCCGGCGGGATTAGTCATACTTGCGGTAAACTTTCTGGATAAATCTACCGATGGTGGTAATTGCTTAAGCAGGGTTGGGCAGGTATTTGTGTGCTGCCATTGTGAGGGTGCCAGTTAGTCAGTGAGCTATATTACGGCTGATTGCACAGAGGGACAGCTATTGAAGAGTTTTCTCATCTAAAGCTGGAGGTGTCACTTGATCTGTACTTTGTGTCTAAGCAGCAAGCAAGCAGTATCGTCACAAGAGTGGACAGTGGACAAGAGCGGACATAAGCAAAGGACAACAGCAACAGGATCAAGGAAGAGGGCACGGACAGGCCTGCATTTTCAGAGCTTCTGGGAGCCACGCGGGTTCGAGATTACTCACCTGACCCACTGGACTAGCTGGTGTGGCGTGGCTCTGGTTGCCTGGGTGCTTACGGCCGGTTGTGTACCTCCAGCGCTATCAGGTAAAGGGCTCGGGACACGTCCCAGCCCAGTCTGTGTGGGGGAGTGCGCCAGCGTAGGACTCACTCAGAAGGCCCATTTGTAACGGGCATTTTGTGATCGGGTGGAGATTTAAGATGGCAAGTAAGTCCAAGCGGGGGGACAAACAGTCCCGTATGGAAGGCCTTTTGCAGGGCATGATGGAAAAAATGGTGGCAATGGAGGATAGGATGAAGCAGATAGATGAGATTGGGCAGGCTGTAGCGGAATTAAAAGAGAGAGTAGATGGGGAGGAGGCGCCAGGGAGAGACCCCGGCGCAAGCATGTGGCACCCAAAGAGGCTTTTCCACCCCTCCCAAAGAGGAATAGAGCCAAGAAGGGTGGGGAGAGGGTGCCCGAGACACCAGTGCCATGCCCAATACCCACCCCAATGCCTGTACCGCCGCCCATCCCTCCCGTCCCTGCCAATATACCACCTGTGCCGGCCCCTGTACTGCCGGTGCCCGCTCTCACTCCGCCCGTGCCAATTAACGCGCCAGCACCACAGCCAGCTCAGGTCCCAGTGGATCCACTAGGGGGGGCCCGGGGCCCCGGTTACCCCCGGGGGAGTTCGGTACCACAGGATTTAATTTCCAATCTAGCAGCACTGCTCCCTTGGTTGGGGAAGGTGGCTAACTGGTCACCGGCAGCGGGAGCCACGGTAGAAGGGGAAGATTTAATGGAAAAGGCGAGGCAAATCATGTCCCAGTTTAATGGTACGCCGGGGGATGCCCCGGGTAAGGGGCAGGTGTTACCAGTTCCCCCCGCTCCAAAGGGCAACGCAACCCCAAGCGGGGGCAACAAGGACCTACCGGGGCCCTGCCCGGTGGGCGATACATCCAAGGAGAAGGTCCAGGAGCCGGCGGGGTGCAAGACACCAGGTAAGCAAGTGACTCTGCCGTTGTTGGGGGTGGGTGAGGCCCGCACTGCCAGGGAGAACTTGGCCAGACATGTGACAACAGAAACGAAAGAAAAAATATGGAAAGGGAGTTATGTGAACATGTTTTCTTTGTTACTTGATGAAGCTGAGCGGGAGGAAGCTAAGAAAAATAAGGAGTGGATGCTTCCTCGGGAATGGGCTAACGAACTGCAGAAATATAGGTTGGAAGAGTCCCTCATTAATTGGATTAGGGGTTTTTCAGTGTATATGGCCGTGATGGCGGAGCAATCTCCCAATATGCAGGCAGCGATGGCATGTTATCAGAATCGGATCACTATGGCGCACGATAAATACGGGGGTAATGGATGGAAGGATTATGATAAAAGTTTTAGGAGAGCAAGAGCTTCTGATCCTGCACTGGCCTGGGATCAAGTGGACTTGATATCTTGGATTGACCATGTTGGCGGGGTAGTGCAGGAGGGAGCAAGAAGTCAGCCTGCTCAGCCCTTTCGGCAGAATTCCCCCTCCACTTACAGGAGTGGCGGGGGGAACGGGAAGAAGGGAGCGTGCTGGGATTTCAATAGGCGGACATGTAGCAGGCCCCCTGGAACGTGTAAATTCAGGCACGCGTGTTCCTTCTGCGCCAACACATCACACCCTGAGTCTAGATGTTCCAAGAAAGGTAAAGATGCAGGGAGAAAGAAACAGGATTGAGGGTGCGCCAGCTATCCATTCACGTTCCCCTATTAAGATATCGGTTTTGACCCCTTGGCTGAATAAGTACCCATGTCCTTCATCTGCCCAGATGCTGTTGGAAGGCTTTACCTGTGGCTTTAGGATACCCGCCCCAGATTATATTGGTAAGTCGGTCTGTAAGAATCAGGCTTCAGTACGAGCTAACCCACGGGTGGCAGCCAATAAGATTGACAAGGAGCTACGGCTAGGTAGAATAGCAGGCCCATATGACACCATCCCGGTAAAGAATTTTGTTTGCTCTCCGCTAGGGGTGGTGCCAAAGAAAGAAGCGGGAGAGTTCAGGCTGATTCACAATTTATCGGCACCTAAGGGGTTGTCAGTGAATGACGCTATTAGTGAAGAGTTGTGCAGGGTAAAATATGCATCTTTTGACCAAGCGGTGGAAATGCTCCGGGTCCTGGGCCCTGGTGCGCTGATGGCAAAAACAGATATTGAGTCTGCATTTCGCTTATTGCCAGTCCATCCTGCGGATTTTCATTTGTTGGGTTTCCAGTTTCTAGGAAAGTATTACATGGATATGTGTATGCCCATGGGTTGCTCTGTGTCATGTTCTTATTTTGAGAAATTCAGCTCTTTTCTGGAATGGGTTTTTGGGCAGGTTACTGGGCACACGCATGTCCTACATTACCTTGATGATTTCTTGGTTCTAGGCTCCCCTGGTTCCCCGGAGTGTGGATGGGCGCTGCGTGAATTTTGCACACTCATGCAGACTTTTGGGGTACCATTGGCACCAGGGAAGACAGTAGGGCCATCCACTAGCATTGAATTCCTGGGGATAGAATTGGACTCCATACAGGGATGTTTCAGGTTGCCCAAAGAAAAAATTAGAAAGTTTCAGTTAGGCCTGCAACAGTGCTTGGAGAAGGAAAAGGTCACATTACATCAGTTGCAGCAGACAGTGGGGCAGTTGAATTTTGCTTTGCGTGTAATACCTATGGCGCGACCATTCTCACGCTCTATTGCACAGGCTATGTCCGGACTTCAGGAACAACGCCATCACACCAGGCTATCTGCTGAGGTACGTCAGGACATGCGCATTTGGTTGGCATTTCTGAGGGACTTCAATGGCAGGTTGGTGTGGCCCGGTCCACTCATTGCCTCCCCAGAGTTGGGACTAATGACGGACTCTGCTGGCAGTGAGGGATTTGGCGCCATACTGGGCACTGAGTGGGTGGCTCAACGGTGGCCGACATGGTGGAGGCTGAGTGGCCTCACAAAAAATATTGGTTTCCTGGAATTATTCCCCATTTGGGTGGCTTTGACTGTTTGGCCGGGTCAACTACGCGACCGCTCGGTCATTTTCTGGTCTGACAATATGTCTGTGGTCGAATGCATTAATCATCAAACTGCACATTGCAAATGGATATTGCGCCTAGTGAAAGAGATTGTACTGTTATGCATGCGATTGAATTTACAATTTAGGGCTAAGCATGTGCCCGGAATATTGAATCATGCTGCTGACGCCCTCTCTCGCTTCAAGATGCAGGTGTTCAGGACACATCTCCCAGAGGCGGCAGTGCGCCCGACGGCCTTCCCAGAATCTCTTTGGCAGATTGGTGCCCCCAATTACCGGACCTCGTGGCGGCTAGTCTAGCTCCAAGGACTAGGAAGGCATACGAAGGGGCGTTTTGGGCTTACTGTACCTTTTTGGGAAGGGAGTGGGAGGAACATTGGCATGATGCGGGGAGGATCCTGACCTACCTAGCCTTTTTGCAGAGGGAGGGGCGTTCAGTGGCGGCCGCCAGGCGACATATGGCAGCAATTTCCTTTTTGCGCAAGCAAGAGGGTTAAGGGATCCCGCAAACAATTTCACAGTCAGGAAGGCTTTGAAGGGGTGGCAGCGCATACAGGGATCAGTGCCGGACACTAGGCGGCCTATAGGGATGGAGTTGTTAACAGCTTTGCTTGGGTCTCTCGGTTTAGTGTGCAGCTCCACGGCTGAAGTGTTGTTATTCCGCGCGGCATTTTCTTTGGCATTTTATGGGGCATTTAGGATCAGTGAACTGGTGTCCAGCAACAAGCGGGATGTGCAGGGTGGCCTACAATTTGATCGGGTTAAAGTACAAGGGGATTCTGTGCTGATATCTATCAAGAAGTCAAAGACGGACCAGTTTGCCCGGGGAGAAGGAGTTGTACTACACCGTGCACCCTCAAATCCTTGTTGCCCTATTGCTAACTTGGAGGAATTTTTGGGCAGTAGGGCCGATGGGGCGGGTGGCCCTTTATTAATTCATGCAGATGGCACCCCGCTCACAAAATTCCAATTCAAAAGAGTCTTGGACATGGCGGTGTTGAAAGCAGGTTTGGAACCAAGTAGCTTTGGGACGCATTCATTCAGAATAGGAGCTGCAACTGAGGCGACGGCTAGGGGTCTGCCACGGGGGACGTCCAGAGGATTGGTAGATGGTCATCCAATTGTTACAAGCGCTATGTGCGTATGCATTTGTTATAAGGAGTGCGGGAGCTTGGGTTCTGATGTCTTTCTCCTTTTTGTTGATTTGCAGTTTCTCGAACCTGTCACGCAGGAGGGAAACTGATGGCGACACAGCGGCAACAGCAGTCGGCGCTGGGACAGGGTCACGCCCGCCAGCGAAGACAGCAAGTGGTTTGGATCATCGGCCATTCTTACGTAAAACGGTTGCATGCCTTTTTTCTTGCAGGAAAATTTGAGTCAAAAACTGAACTGGCAGGCCTTACAGTGTCCTTCCATGGGAGAGGGGTCTCCTCATCACACAACTCAGGGACCTGGTGTCAGATTTATTAAAGAAAAATGGGGTTCTACCCAGCGCCATTATCCTACACGTGGGTGGGAATGATTTGGTGCACTTGGGCAGGAGGGGTCTAGTGGAGACTGTACTGACGGAAGTGGGTTGGTTGGCTCGGACTTGCCCAGGGTGCACCATAGTTTGGTCACACATGGTCCCAAGGATGCAATGGCGGGGGGCGAATCAGTGAAGGCGTTAAATAATTCAGTTCGGAGGATCAACACAAAATTGGAGAGATTATTCAGGTCCCCACATTTACAGACGATTTCCCATGGGTGCATACGAGGGGAGTCGTGCTTCCTACAAGACGGCGTCCATTTATCTCAATTGGGTAATAGGATTTTCATGGGGAGCTTGTTGGCTTGGATGGAGGGGTTCAGAGCTAGGCTTTGACCTTTCTGGGAGCGATGGGGGGGGCCAGACAGTCGGTCAACCATCTGGCCTGTGGCGGTAAGGTCATGATTGGGGAGCAGTAACTTAAGGTCCTTAGGGGCGGCGCCATTCTGGAATGGGGTCGCCCAATGGGAGGGACAAGTGGTCTCTCACGGTACTCCAGGGGCGGTTACAGCCGGTAGGCTGGAGGGGTGCGGGGGATGGGGAGTGACGCTTTCCAGTAGGCTGGTTGGCCACCCCGCACGGGCACACGGGTGCAATGGGCCCCTTGGAGATAATATACAGGGCGTATGGGGGTGACCGGGAGGGGTAAGTACCCTCACGGTGACTGGGCCCCCGCGCATGCGCACTCCGGTACGAGGGCGTGGGGCTTAATTGGGGGAGGATCTGAACCCAGACGTGACCTTGCCGTGGGCTCAAGGGAATGCGCAGAAGTAATTGCTGTGGTATGCTAGATTAAGATAGGAATACCTTTGTATTAGATTTATGTTAAGGTTAGCCATCTGACATCTGTACATATCATTGTAACAATGGAATGCAATTTATTCTGCGTATTTTGTGTTAAATAAGGTATAAAATGTTTATTAAAAAGGTTTTATTAAAATTGTTTAATAAATACGGCCGGGGGTTTACGACCCCCTACTCCAAAAACTTCTATTGGTAGTCCATGTGGTTATCTGGGTATCATTAAAGGAGGAGCGAGGGGGTATAGGCTGTACCTGGCCATATAGAGAGGCGGGGCCGGACTCGGCCACGCCAAAGGTATGGCGGTCGAGCCGGCCCCGATGCTGCCCACACTGGGGCGGGCCCATCGCGCCCTGAGAGCGCGGTGGGCCCGCCTTACAGAATGATTGGGGAGGGAGCGTGCCCCGGAAGCGAAACGCGCTTCCGGGGCACGCGTCTTTGTGACGTCATCAGGAGACCCCTGATAAGGCTCGGGAGCGGCGAGTTGGATCTCTTCGCCGCTTCCCAGCCGGACTACGCACCAGCCTCGCTAGGAGGCTGCCCTTAATTTGCCCACCCACCATCCCCTAAAGCAAGTTGTTCTGGCATCGTAGGGGGAATCGTTTAAAATAGAGATGTTTTAGTCAAAATTGTGTTGTATTTTGCTTAATTATTGTCCCGTTTTCTTTGATGGACAGCTTTATGATTTTCTTTGATAAGTATATAATTGTCGTATTTGGCGTTTCCTTGGTCGGCGGTAAGGTCATGATTGGGGAGCAGTAACTTAAGGTCCTTAGGGGCGGCGCCATTCTGGAATGGGGTCGCCCAATGGGAGGGACAAGTGGTCTCTCACGGTACTCCAGGGGCGGTTACAGCCGGTAGGCTGGAGGGGTGCGGGGGATGGGGAGTGACGCTTTCCAGTAGGCTGGTTGGCCACCCCGCACGGGCACACGGGTGCAATGGGCCCCTTGGAGATAATATACAGGGCGTATGGGGGTGACCGGGAGGGGTAAGTACCCTCACGGTGACTGGGCCCCCGCGCATGCGCACTCCGGTACGAGGGCGTGGGGCTTAATTGGGGGAGGATCTGAACCCAGACGTGACCTTGCCGTGGGCTCAAGGGGAATGCGCAGAAGTAATTGCTGTGGTATGCTAGATTAAGATAGGAATACCTTTGTATTAGATTTATGTTAAGGTTAGCCATCTGACATCTGTACATATCATTGTAACAATGGAATGCAATTTATTCTGCGTATTTTGTGTTAAATAAGGTATAAAATGTTTATTAAAAAGGTTTTATTAAAATTGTTTAATAAATACGGCCGGGGGTTTACGACCCCCTACTCCAAAAACTTCTATTGGTAGTCCATGTGGTTATCTGGGTATCATTAAAGGAGGAGCGAGGGGGTATAGGCTGTACCTGGCCATAAGCTTTTTCGAGGTAACCACTCCAGCTGGTCTTTCAGCCTCGTGAGTTATGATGTCACCAGAACCCTTTGATGGCAATATTGGACCGCGTAACACACTTAGCCGCAATGTAACTTCTATATTTTAGATAAATAGGTAAATATGCAGATGTACAGAGTGCAATATGCTAATTAATTTCAAGTTCAATTAGTTTCTATTTAAATTAGAAGTTTCAAGTAGACATGTACCCACAACCTTAAAAGTACACTGGCTCAATACAACCTTAAATGAACACATTCAACAACCCCTAGCTACGCACACAGAATGGCTTTTCTCAATACTTTCTTCCTCCGAGGACATCCTGCGTGCTTTCCCTGCTGGGGACAGATTCATCAAGGCAGACCAGGTTGAGGCAAGTCCCTAAAAGGCGCCAGACAGCACTGAGGTGATGTGACGGGGCAGCCATGGCTCCTGGGAGCATGAACGGATTTGGAAGGACCTCGAGCGGAGGCGAAGCCAAACAGCAGGCAGTGCTCTGAAGAGAATAGGGAATGTCGAAGGGAAAGACACCGCAGAAGGCAGTGCCCTGAAGAGAACAGGGAATGTCACAGGGAAAGACGACACAGCACGCAGTGCTCTGAAGAGAACAGGGAATGTCGAAGGGAAAGACGACACATGAGGCAGTGCTCTGAAGAGAACAGGGAATGTCAAAGGGAAAGACGACACAGCAGGCAGTGCTCTGAAGAGAACAGGGAATGTCAAAGGGAAAGATGACACATGAGGCAGTGCTCTGAAGAGAACAGGGAATGTCGAAGGGAAAGACGACAGACACAGCAGGCAGTGCTCTGAGAAAGACGACACAGCAGGCAGTGCTCTGAAGAGAACAGGGAATGTCCAAGGGAAAGATGACACATGGGGCAGTGCTCTGAAGAGACCAGGGAATGTCGAAGGGAAAGACGACACAGCAGGCAGTGCTCTGAGAAAGACGACACAGCAGGCAGTGCTCTGAAGAGAACAGGGAATGTCGAAGGGAAAGACGACACAGCAGGCAGTGCTCTGAGAAAGACGACACAGCAGGCAGTGCTCTGAAGAGAACAGGGAATGTCCAAGGGAAAGATGACCCATGGGGCAGTGCTCTGAAGAGAACAGGGAATGTCGAAGGGAAAGACGACACAGCAGGCAGTGCTCTGAGAAAGACGACACAGCAGGCAGTGCTCTGAAGAGAACAGGGAATGTCCAAGGGAAAGATGACACATGGGGCAGTGCTCTGAAGAGAACAGGGAATGTCGAAGGGAAGGACGACACAGCAGGCAGTGCTCTGAGAAAGACGACACAGCAGGCAGTGCTCTGAAGAGAACAGGGAATGTCGAAGCGAAAGACGACACAGCAGGCAGTGCTCTGAGAAAGACGACACAGCAGGCAGTGCTCTGAAGAGAACAGGGAATGTCCAAGGGAAAGATGACACATGGGGCAGTGCTCTGAAGAGAACAGGGAATGTCGAAGGGAAAGACGACACAGCAGGCACTGCTCTGAAGAGAACAGGGAATGTCCAAGGGAAAGACGACACAGCAGGCAGTGCTCTGAAGAGAACAGGGAATGTCGAAGGGAAAGACGACACATGAGGCAGTGCTCTGAAGAGAACAGGGAATGTCGAAGGGAAAGACGACACATGAGGCAGTGCTCTGAAGAGAACAGGGAATGTCAAAGGGAAACACGACACAGCAGGCAGTGCTCTGAAGAGAACAGGGAATGTCCAAGGGAAAGACGACACAGCAGGCAGTGCTCTGAAGAGAACAGGGAATGTTGAAGGAAAAGATGACACATGAGGCAGTGCTCTGAAGAGAACAGGGAATGTCGAAGGGAAAGACACCGCAGAAGGCAGTGCTCTGAAGAGAACAGGGAATGTCGAAGGGAAAGACACCGCAGAAGGCAGTGCTCTGAAGAGAACAGGGAATGTCGAAGGGAAAGACGACACAGCAGGCAGTGCTCTGAAGAGAACAGGGAATGTCGAAGGGAAAGACGACACATGAGGCAGTGCTCTGAAGAGAACAGGGAATGTTGAAGGAAAAGAAGACGCAGCATGCAGTGCTCTGAAGAGAACAGGGAATGTCAAAGGGAAAGACGACACAGCAGGCAGTGCCCTGAAGAGAACAGGGAATGTCAAAGGGAAAGATGACACATGAGGCAGTGCTCTGAAGAGAACAGGGAATGTCGAAGGGAAAGACGACACAGCAGGCAGTGCTCTGAGAAAGACGACACAGCAGGCAGTGCTCTGAAGAGAACAGGGAATGTCCAAGGGAAAGATGACACATGGGGCAGTGCTCTGAAGAGAACAGGGAATGTCGAAGGGAAAGACGACACAGCAGGCAGTGCTCTGAGAAAGACGACACAGCAGGCAGTGCTCTGAAGAGAACAGGGAATGTCGAAGGGAAAGACGACACATGAGGTAGTGCTCTGAAGAGAACAGGGAATGTCGATGGGAAAGACGACACAGCAGGCAGTGCTCTGAGAAAGACGACACAGCAGGCAGTGCTCTGAAGAGAACAGGGAATGTCCAAGGGAAAGATTACACATGGGGCAGTGCTCTGAAGAGAACAGGGAATGTCGAAGGGAAAGACGACACAGCAGGCAGTGCTCTGAGAAAGACGACACAGCAGGCAGTGCTCTGAAGAGAACAGGGAATGTCCAAGGGAAAGATGACACATGGGGCAGTGCTCTGAAGAGAACAGGGAATGTCGAAGGGAAAGACGACACATGAGGCAGTGCTCTGAAGAGAACAGGGAATGTCGAAGGGAAAGACGACACAGCAGGCACTGCTCTGAAGAGAACAGGGAATGTCCAAGGGAAAGACGACACAGCAGGCAGTGCTCTGAAGAGAACAGGGAATGTCGAAGGGAAAGACGACACATGAGGCAGTGCTCTGAAGAGAACAGGGAATGTCGAAGGGAAAGACGACACATGAGGCAGTGCTCTGAAGAGAACAGGGAATGTCAAAGGGAAACACAACACAGCAGGCAGTGCTCTGAAGAGAACAGGGAATGTCCAAGGGAAAGACGACACAGCAGGCAGTGCTCTGAAGAGAACAGGGAATGTTGAAGGAAAAGATGACACATGAGGCAGTGCTCTGAAGAGAACAGGGAATGTCGAAGGGAAAGACACCGCAGAAGGCAGTGCTCTGAAGAGAACAGGGAATGTCGAAGGGAAAGACACCGCAGAAGGCAGTGCTCTGAAGAGAACAGGGAATGTCGAAGGGAAAGACGACACAGCAGGCAGTGCTCTGAAGAGAACAGGGAATGTTGAAGGAAAAGAAGACGCAGCATGCAGTGCTCTGAAGAGAACAGGGAATGTCAAAGGGAAAGACGACACAGCAGGCAGTGCTCTGAAGAGAACAAGGAATGTCGATGGGAAAGACGACACATGAGGCAGTGCTCTGAAGAGAACAGGGAATGTCAAAGGGAAAGATGACACATGAGGCAGTGCTCTGAAGAGAACAGGGAATGTTGAAGGAAAAGAAGACGCAGGAGGCAGTGCTCTGAAGAGAACAGGGAATGTCGAAGGGAAAGATGACACATGAGGCAGTGCTCTGAAGAGAACAGGGAATGCCGAAGGGAAAGACGACACATGAGGCAGTGCTCTGAAGAGAACAGGGAATGCCGAAGGGAAAGACGACACAGCAGGCAGTGCTCTGAAGAGAACAGGGAATGCCGAAGGGAAAGACGACACATGAGGCAGTGCTCTGAAGAGAACAGGGAATGTCAAAGGGAAAGATGACACATGAGGCAGTGCTCTGAAGAGAACAGGGAATGTCAAAGGGAAAGATGACACATGGGGCAGTGCTCTGAAGAGAACAGGGAATGTCGATGGGAAAGACGACACAGCAGGCAGTGCTCTAAAGAGAACAGGGAAAGTTGAAGGGAAAGACGACACAGCAGGCAGTGCTCTGAAGAGAACAGGGAATGTTGAAGGGAAAGACGACACAGCAGGCACGGCTCTGAAGAGAACAGGGAATGCCGAAGGGAAAGACGACACAGCAGGCAGTGCCCTGAAGAGAACAGAGAATGTTGAAGGGAAAGACGACACAGCAGGCAGTGCTCTGAAGAGAACAGGGAATGTCCAAGGGAAAGACAACACAGCAGGCAGTGCTCTGAAGAGAACAGGGAATGTCGATGGGAAAGACGACACAGCAGGCAGTGCTCTGAAGAGAACAGGGAATGTCAAAGGGAAAGACGACACAGCAGGCAGTGCTCTGAAGAGAACAGGGAATGTCCAAGGGAAAGACGACACAGCAGGCAGTGCTCTCAAGAGAACAGGGAATGCCGAAGGGAAAGACGACACAGCAGGCAGTGCTCTGAAGAGAACAGGGAATGCCGAAGGGAAAGACGACACAGCAGGCAGTGCTCTGAAGAGAACAGGGAATGCCGAAGGGAAAGACGACACAGCAGGCAGTGCTCTGAATAGAACAGGGAATGCCGAAGGGAAACACGACACAGCAGGCAGTGCTCTGAAGAGAACAGGGAATGTCCAAGGGAAAGACGACACAGCAGGCAGTGCTCTGAAGAGAAGAGGGAATGCCGAAGGGAAAGACGACACAGCAGGCAGTGCTCTGAAGAGAACAGGGAATGTCCAAGGGAAAGACAACACAGCAGGCAGTGCTCTGAAGAGAACAGGGAATGTCGATGGGAAAGAAGATGCAGGAGGCAGTGCTCTGTAGAGAACAGGGAATGTTGAAGGAAAAGAAGACACAGGAGGCAGTGCTCTGAAGAGAACAGGGAATGTCAAAGGGAAAGACGACACAGCAGGCAGTGCCCTGAAGAGAACAGGGAATGTCGAAGGAAAAGAAGACGCAGGAGGCAGTGCTCTGAAGAGAACAGGAAATGTCGAAGGAAAAGAAGACGCAGGAGGCAGTGCTGTTAATAGAACAGGGAATGTTGAAGGAAAAGACGACACAGCAGGCAGTGCTCTGAAGTGAACAGGGAAAGACGACACAGCAGGCAGTGCTTTGACGAGAACCGGGAATGTCGAAGGGAAAGATGACACAGCAGGCAGTGCTCTGAAGAGAACAGGGAATGTCAAAGGGAAAGACACCACAAAAGGCAGTCACTACAGCCTACATGGAGAAAATGGCCTCCCCATAGGCGCCTGGCTCGGCGCCGTCCCCACCAATTACAACGCTGCCATTGCAGCGTTGTGATTAGCTTAGGGGAGTGGAGGGACGCTGCCTGCTTCCTGCAAGGAGCAGAGAAGCAGAGACAATGCGGGACCGGATCGGGACGGCTAAGGTAAATTATATATATTTTTTTTAATTAAAATTACCCCCCCCCTGCGCGACCCACCTCCCCATGTGACGCCCCCGCACCCCCCACCTGTGAGTCATGCTGGCTGCAACTGCCGTAACACAGTTAGTGTGTTTAAGACTCTGACAGTCTCACCGTCACACAGTCAATATGTCTAAGACTCTGACGGTCTCACTGTCACACAGTCAGTGTGTCTAATACTCTAACAGTCTCACTGTCACACAGTCAGCCTCACTGTCACACAGTCAGCCTCACTGTCACAAAGTCAGTGTGTCTAAGACCCTGACAGCCTCACTGACACACAGTCAGTGTTTCTAAGACTCTGACAGCCTCACCGTCACACAGTCAGTGTGTCTAAGACTCTTACAGCCTCACAGTCACACAGTCAGTGTGTCTAAGACCCTGACAGCCTCACTGACACACAGTCAGTGTGTCTAAGACTCCAACAGCCTCACTGTCACACAGTCAGTGTGTGTGTCTAAGAATTTGACAGCCTCACTGTCACACAGCCAGTGTGTCTAAGACCCTGACAGTCTAACTGTCACACAGTCAGCCTCACTGTCACACAGTCAGTGTGCCTACTCACTGTCATACATTCAGTGTGTCTAGGACTCTGACAGCCTCACTGTCACACAGTCAGTGTGTCTAAGACTCTGACAGTCTCACTGTCTCACAGTCAGTGTTTATCACCCCGGCCCACCCTCAGTGTTTTCCTAGAGGAATACCTAATAATTTAATTGGTAAGTTAATTATAATATATTAGGGATGTATTTCGCAACTATAGATTTAATTATGAAGAAGGACTTTCTACAATTTAAAGCCAAACCCTACCATGATGTCAGTGTCCAGGGGTCTGTTATATAACGCAGCGCCTAGTTAGTATTATGTTATGCAGATCTGTAGAGCACACTATGAAGGGGGAGTGTCCAGGCGCTAGTAGTGAAATCACTGAGTTTGGAGCACGAGGCCTTATTTAAAATAAAAAGTCGGAAATGTACTCCCATAGTTTAGCAGTAATTCTGTAATTCATTGTGAATGATAAAATACGGAAATGCAAAAACGTTTTCACCTGCTAAATTTAGGGGGGGGGGGGCAAACAACCAGAGCACAAGTCCTAAAAAAAAGAAGTGGGGGGACTGACCAAGTCAGGCAGTATGCAAGTGACATCATGTCGCGTGCTATCAAAGCACATGACGTCACGACGTGTGACATTCCACGTGGCATCAGAGGAAGTGACCTCACTGGAAGTGATGCTCTGATATGTGTATGTTATAACAAATGCCAACTGTAAATGCAATAAAATATTTTTTTTTAAAAAGTTGTCTCCTGCAAAGCAGATCATGTAACATGCAGATCACAGATTTTTATTTTCTGTAGATAGGTAAGTGGATTACTGCTTTGAACACAGAGATCCTTTTGTTACTTTCAGTTAATAAATAGTAATCCTTCTAGTAGACCACAGTGAGCTATGAAATGTATTTGACTCCTACACCTTGTAACCCTTCAATCAATCAATCAATCACGGCATTTATAGAGCGCGCTACTCACCCGGGAGGGTCTCAAGGCGCTGGGGGAGGGGGTAAGTTACTGCTCGAACAGCCAGGTCTTGAGCTGCTTCCTGAAGGCGAGATGGTCCTGGGTTCGCCGAAGGTGAGTGGGGAGGGAGTTCCAGGTCTTGGCCGCCAGGTAGGAGAAGGATCTTCCTCCGGCGGTGGTTCTGCGGATGCGTGGTACGGTGGCGAGGGCGTGGCTGGTTGATCGTAGCTGGCGTGTGGGCGTGTAGAAGGACATGCGGTCGTTGAGGTACTTTGGGCCCAGGTCGTGGAGGGCCTTGTGTGCGTGGGTGAGGAGTCTGAACGTGATTCTCTTGCTGACGGGGAGCCAGTGCAGGTCTTTCAGGTGTACGGTGATGTGGCTGTGTCGGGGGATGTCCAGGATGAGTCGTGCGGAGGCGTTCTGGATGCGCTGGAGTCTCTTTTGAAGTTTGGCTGTGGTTCCGGCGTAGAGGGTGTTCCCATAGTCCAGTCGGCTGGTGACGAGTGCCTGGGTGACGGTCTTCCTGGTTTCAGTGGGGATCCATCTGAAGATCTTGCGGAGCATGCGCAGGGTGTTGAAGCATGAAGATGAGACGGCGTTGACTTGTCTGGTCATCGACAGGGAGGAGTCCAGGATGAAGCCCAGGTTGCGTGCGTGGTCCGTTGGCTTGGGTGCGGTGCCCAGGGCCGGGGGCCACCAGGAGTCGTCCCAGGCGGAGGGTGATGAGCCCAGGATGAGGACTTCCGTCTTGTCTGAGTTCAGTTTAAGGCGGCTGTTCCTCATCCAGTCGGCGACGTCTCTCATCCCGTCGTGCAGGTTGGCTCTGGCGGTGGTGGGGTCGTTGGTGAGGGAGAGGATCAGCTGGGTGTCGTCGGCGTAGGAGATGATGTTGAGGTTGTGTCGGCGTGCGATGGCTGCGAGGGGGCTCATGTAGACGTTGAAGAGGGTCGGGCTGAGTGAGGATCCTTGTGGAACGCCGCAGATGACTTCGGTGGCTTCGGATCTGAACGGGGAGAGGCGGACTCTCTGGGTTCTTCCGGCGAGGAACGAGATGATCCATTCCAGTGCTTTCTCTCGGATTCCGATGTTGCTGAGGCGCTTCACTAGGGTGCGGTGGCAGACGGTGTCGAACGCCGCGGAGAGGTCCAGGAGGATGAGGGCAGCTGTTTCCCCGTTGTCGGTTAGGGTTCTGATGTCGCCGGTGGCTGCGATAAGGGCGGTCTCGGTGCTGTGGTTGGCCCGAAACCCGGACTGCGAGGGGTCGAGGGATCCATTCGTCTCGAGGAAGGCGGCAAGCTTTCTGTTGACGGTCTTCTCGATGACTTTGGCCGGAAACGGAAGGAGCGAGATGGGGCGGTAGTTCTTGAGGTCGGTGGGGTCCGCCGTTGGTTTCTTCAGGAGGGCGGTAAGCTCGGCGTGCTTCCAGCTCTCCGGGAAGGTGGCGGTGTGGAAGGAGGAGTTGATGATGTCCTGATAATGATGATGTTGATAACCCTTGTAACCCTGACTGTCTCGTTTAACACATCTTGTACATTAATTTACACACTTACATGATTTATTTGGAATGGATAATGTGTATGTTATGTAAAGTGCTCTAACACTCTGCATTGGGATGAGTAGCGCTATAAAAGAATTTAAAAAGTGCTATTTAAATTCCTATTTGTGTAAATACTGAGACAGACCAACCCATCTGACATTCTTACAGTGCATGCACTTACATACAACAAAGTAAAAAGCTGCATCTCTTAAGTACCTGTGAAGAGACAACAAGCTGTGTGCTTTTGTTTCCTCGCTGGTGCATTTGTGAGGTTCCAAGACTCCTCCAGTCCCATACTCGATCAAAAGGAGGCCTGATGGCCCCTTAACTTCTGTCTTTATCGTTGCCCAGCTGGACGTGGGGAAAAAGCCCCCTCGCTGCCTGCACGTTGCTGCTGGGAATCTAGAGCAGGCAACGTGCAGGAGCTGATGAACGTGTGCCGGTGTCTCCAAAGTACACTGGGACAAGTTCACCATATTTCTGTGGGGCCCAACTTCTTAGCAGAAAAGAGTGAAAAGAGTGGGTGGACGCCGTGTACCCCCCGACTCGTGCCCTGCAACCAACCACGTGGACTTGCTGTCGCTTGTGTGAGGTTAAACACGAGGGCGCATCTCATTCAGAAGTCACGCGAGATGCTGTAGGTACGAGGACAAAACGTATCCTGCAGGACTTTTATGCCTCGTACCAGTTTCCGTGAGCGAAAATTCAGAGATATTTCTCACCCTCAAAGTTTTATGAAAATTAGAACAATTTCTATGGAAAAAGATGGGCGGAGCTTCTATGCCATACTTCAATGCAGCTGTTAGATTCAGAGATGGTCCAAATAATTTAAAAAGGTTTATTTTGGTAAAGGCAGCACACAGGAACAGTACAACTGACCTGAGTGCCTAGCAGCAACAGTAAGGTTCTGTATAGAACTAGAATGCACATCATAAAATGCAGTAACATTGATGAGGGAGGGGAAAGCAGAAACATAACAAGCACAGGAAATGCAAATGCAACAGCAGCACACCTCGCAGAGCTGCGCATGCGCTGCCCAGGATCAACCTAAAAGATGCGGCCAGGACTAAGGTGAAGGACGTCTACGTTCGCGCCAGGTAAACATCATTTTATTTCTCAGGGGAACAATATTTCTCTGTTAAGAGTTCGTTTTCACTGCATTTTTGTTCCTCACCATTCTCACTGTAGAAAGAAATGCCCCCCACCCTAGACAGGGGTAAATCTTCGATCTTACACAGTGTTGGAATATGTCTGCAAATGGTTTGTGAAAACACGCGCACTCACAAGTCTGGGGGGAGCTCACTGTCTGAGGCAGGGCCCACAAGACCCCCCCCGGAGAAGGTTTGTTCACACATAGTATTACTGACAACTGTTGTGATATTGTGAAGGATCCAATGTACTCGGAAGCGTAGGTTCACATATTGTGAATAAAAACACGAGATTCCGCCCAGAAGTGGAAACATTAGTGCCCCTAAGAGCAGAGTCTCTGCACAAGCACCTGTTCTGAAAAATCACTTCTTCATCTTGGGGCGTAAACTGTACTTATGTGCGAAGTAAATAGTACAGCGCTGCAGTGTCCCGGCTCTGTGCTTCTAAGCACCACTCTACCCGGTCTAACCGGATCCCACACATCACTCTACTTCCGGCTTCTCCAGCGAGACGCTCATGAGCTCCTGGTATACGTCCGGATGCTGGTAGACGTCCTGCTGCTGGTAGACGTCCTGATGCTGGTAGACGTCCTGATGCTGGTAGACGTCCTGCTGCTGGTAGGTGCTGTAATGCTGTAGGGCCCTAGGCCCTCATGCATGCATAATGAATACACAGACACCGATAATTAGTTAGTGGAACTAGCCCTGGGCACATGCGCCCGGCCCCTTTCATTAACAGGGTCACATGTCCTGTGACGCCTGTGCTGGATGGGTGTGGGGTGGGGTGTAAGCCAGCCCTCTGGGAGTGGCTAGTACATCAGAACAACTAGAACAGTGACCAGCAGGTCACTACAGGTGCCTCGCTGCTGGTAGACGTCCAGCTGCTGGTAGATGCCTTGCTGCTGGTAGATGTCCAGCTGCTGGTAGATGTCCAGCTGCTGGTAGACGTCCAGCTGCTGGTAGATGTCCTGCTGCTGGTAGACATCCAGCTGCTGGTAGATGCCTTGCTGCTGGTAGATGCCCCGCTGCTGGTAGACATCCAGCTGCTGTAAATGCCCTGCTGCTGGTAGACATCCAGCTGCTGGTAGATGCCCTGCTGCTGGTAGATGCCCTGCTGCTGGTAGACATCCAGCTGCTGGTAGATGTCCAGCTGCTGGTAGACATCCAGCTGCTGGTAAATGCCCTCCTGCTGGTATGTTCTGCTGCTGGTAGACGTCCAGCTGCTGGTAGATGCCCTGCTGCTGGTAGACATCCAGCTGCTGGTAAATGCCCTGCTGCTGGTAGATGCCCTGCTACTGGTAGATGCCCAACTGCTGCTGGTTGATGTTCTGCTGCTGGTAGATGCCCCACTGCTGGTAGACATCCATCTGCTGGTAGATGCTCTGCTGCTGGTAGATGCTCTGCTGCTGGTAGATGTCCTGCTGCTGGTAGATGTCCTGCTGCAAGTAGACGTCCATCTACTGGTAGATGTCCATCTGCTGATAGATACCCCACTGCTGGTAGATACTCCGCTGCAGGTAGATGTCCAGCTGCTGGTATATGCTTTGCTGCTGGTAGATGTCCACCAACTGGTAGACGTCCAGCTGCTGGTAGATGTCCCACTGCTGGTAGATGCCTTGCTGTAGGTAGATGTCCCACTGCTGGTAGATGCCTCGCTGTAGGTAGATGTCCGCTGCTGGTAGATGCCCACTGCTGGTAGATGTCCAGCTGCTAGTAGATGGCCTGCTGCTAGTAGATGTCCAGTTGCTGCTAGATGTCCAGCTGTTAGTAGATGCCTCGCTGCTGGTAGACGTCCAGCGGCTGTTAGATGTTCTGCTGCTAGTAGATGTCCAGCTGCTGGTAGGCCTTCATCTGCTGGTAGATGCTCTGCTGCTGGTAGACGGTCAGCTGCTGGTAGACGTCCAGCTGCTGGTAGACGTCCAGCTGCTGGTAGATGTCCCGCTGCCAGTAGACGTTCATCTGCTGGTAGACGTCCAGCTGCTGGTAGATGTCCCACTGCTGGTAGATGCCCACTGCTGGTAGATGTCCCGCTGCTGGTAGATGCCCACTGCTGGTAGATATCCAGCTGCTGGTAGATGGCCTGCTGCTGGTAGTTGTCCTAGACCAATCTCTCAAAGATAATTGCTTTTTTCAACACTAATCACTAAACAGTTTAGAGCATACAAAAAGTCAGCTCACAGTTGCATGAAACCATTTTCATTTGAGGATATATGATGTGCAACAACCAATGATTTCAAAACAATATGTATTTATTTTTTAATTTTTAAAAACAATGAATTGGAAACCTGATAGAGTCAGAAGAAGGTTAAAGGGTTGCTCCAAAGGGAACATGCAGGAAGGGTGCTCTAAAGTGTAAAGAGTTGAAAGGAAATTCAAAGGGGAAGGAATTCCCAAAGGAATTCAAGGGGCATATATTTACAAAACTATGTGTGGGACGGATAACAAATAAACAGTCTTCATATCCTGGCCAAACACAATGTAAAAATATGTACACTTTGTTCACATAATTCTCAAAAGATCAAGAGATATATCTCCTGTAGTTGGGAGGGGGGGAACGGGGGTAGTTGGTCCAGGTCTGATGGGGGATAGCGTCGACGTTTCGATCCGACTTGACGGCAAAAGAGGGAAACTTCAACCTCAGCCACGCGGATCTTCCTCAGGACGGGAAACTGGATAAGGGCAACCCTCAAACGATTGCGGGTATGATTCAAGCCCGGTGTGGCCACCCGCCTCAGTATTGCGGTGTGGCACCCAATGGTTCCATATTGGTATATGGCGAGAATTCCCGCATTAATATCGCGGTGTGTGAAATGAGTAATCAATTCCAGGAGTCAAATGTAAGTTCAATGGTTCAAGTACGGTGGGGACTGAAGAAACAGTTCAAGCCACAGCAACAACTAATTAGCTGGGAGCGCAGTGTCAACTCCATCGCTCCATCGCGGTAACAGCCCGGCTCGATGCTCAAGTCGGATCGAAACGTCGACGCTATCCCCCATCAGACCTGGACCAACTACCCCCCGTTGCCCCCCTCCCAACTACAGGAGATATATCTCTTGATCTTTTGGGAATTATGTGAACAAAGTGTACATATTTTTACATTGTGTTTGGCCAGGATATGAAGACTATTTATTTGTTACCAGTCCCACATATAGTTTTGTAAATATATGCCCCTTGAATTCCTTTGGGACTTCCTTCCCCTTTTGAATTTCCTTTCAACTCTTTACACTTTTGAGCACCCTTCCTGCACGTTCCCTTTGGAGCAACCCTTTAACCTTCTTCTGACTCTATCAGGTTTCCAATTCATTATTTTTAAAAATTAAAAAATAAATACATATTGTTTTGAAATCAGTGGTTGTTGCACATCATATATCCTCAAATGAAAATGGTTTCATGCAACCGTGAGCGGACTTTTTGTATGCTCTAAACTGTTTAGTGATTAGTGTTGAAAAAAGCAATTATCTTTGAGAGATTGGTCTAGGACCATTGTTTTTTGTATCAATCGACACCCAGGTCCAAGGACTTTTTGTTGGATTACCCCATTGATTATAATGGCTGGTAGTTGTCCAGTTGCTGCTAGATGTCCAGCTGTTGGTAGATGCCTCGCTGCTGGTAGACGTCCAGCTGCTGTTAGATGTTCTGCTGCTGGTAGATGTCCAGCTGCTGGTAGGCCTTCATCTGCTGGTAGATGCTCTGCTGCTGGTAGACGGTCAGCTGCTGGTAGACGTCCAGCTGCTGGTAGATGTCCCGCTGCCGGTAGACGTTCATCTGCTGGTAGACGTCCCGCTGCTGGTAGATGTCCAGCTGCTGGTAGAAGTCCAGCTGCTGGTAGACGTCCAGCTGCTGGTAGATGTCCCGCTGCTGGTAGACGTACAGCTGCTGGTAGACGTCCAGCTGCTGGTAAGTAGCCCTCCTGTGTGCGCCAGCCTGATGATCTGTAACCTTGTGCTTGGTTGAATTAATATACGTGTACCAAAATTCAAGACAAAATATGTGTATTTTCAGAACTCATAAGCTGATGTTTGAAGAAAAGTGGCAGAATTCCAAAATATATTTCAGGCTGATATCTGAGTAGTTGTAAATAATGTGGCATTTGGGGGCTTGGTCCTAACATTGTTACCCTGGTACCAGAGGGCATTACAGCTGCGGCTGGCATGTAGTGCCCACGTGGAGGCATTCCAGAGTGACAAAGCCTCTCTGTGCGTTATTGCTACAGTCCTGCTGATGCACTGGTGATCACGCTGCCCATCGTGCGTATAGTGACCTCACGCCCACATGGTCTTGTCTGATTGGTCACTATTACCACACTACTAATATTAGCAGCTCAGGGGGATTTTCACTGGAAATTGTCTCCAGGTGGAAGAAATGTTCTCTGTAAAGCGCTCTGCAGGTCCATGCAGGAAGGTGTGCGCTATATCAGACGCCTGCACTATAAACACAGACTATGGTGTCGCACTTGAATTGTGTTACCCTGGACAAATTATTCTGTCCCCCGTCCTCCGTTTCTTATACGCTTTGAGGACCAGCGTGAAGCGGTTTTGAGGAGGAGGACGAGGCCCATATGCTGCCAGGCATATGCCACGGCTGGCACCACAATACCTGCCAACGTGTGACTCCAGTGGAAGCACAAAAACCCACAAAACTGTGCCAACACGTACGAACCTGCAAAGTTTTGGACACTCGTGTAAACACATACATGTTTCATATGTATAAAGCACAGCAGATCTGTACTGTGCTGTGTAAAGAGCTGCAGACACATACTTTCTGCACAGTACCCCTCAACCAGGGCGTAGCTATCGATGTTGCAGCAGGTGCAGTGGCACCTGGGCCCAAAGGCCAGAAAGGCCCCTGATCATTGCTATGTTTTACTTCCCCATCCGCAGTTACAGGGGCCACTTACCTTGCTTGCACCAGGGCCCCTGGCACCCTTGCCACGCTGCTGCCCCCGGGTGCCAGGGCCCTGGACCTTGCTGGGTCCATCTCCGCCGTCCCTGGCCTGGGGAGGGTTGTATGAGAGAACATGGACTGTGGACATAAACCGCCAAAATCTCAGTGTACATAAACATCTCCAGCATATAATACGACCTGTGTTTAACCCCTAAATACAGCCAGGCTGACTCCCCACACATTTTAGGGCCCCGGGCCCGAGGTTGATTCTGGAGGTAGGAGCAGGTTGAATGTTTTGTGAGAAGATATTTACGTTTATTCGGCATTCTGGAAGACATGCCTCTGAAAAGGATGTTTTCGCATGCTTACCCAACCAGAGTCTTCCAACCCCTCCCTCCCCACCCACAGGATGTCTGAGCTCAGGTGGTGCCTGTCAGGGCACAAGTCCTAAAAAAAGAAGTGGGAGGACGCTGACGTCACGACAGGGGGGGACGTCACGAAAGGTGGCTTGCACCATCAGACTAATTGCCTCCCCTCGCTCACCCCTTAGATGCGATTGCATCAGAGAAGCCAGCGCGTGAGCAGAGTTCTGAATGAGCTCCGATCTCGCCCCAGAGAGGCCAAAG
The DNA here is from genome assembly GCA_963921515.1 of Calotriton arnoldi. Lineage (NCBI taxonomy): Eukaryota > Metazoa > Chordata > Amphibia > Caudata > Salamandridae > Calotriton > Calotriton arnoldi. The sequence goes on from CAWUFW010000739.1 coordinate 383,130, forward strand.
AGTGAATGTGTGGCTCCATTTGCTCCAGTTATCGAGCTCCCGGTAAAATAAGTGGGGGGACGCCGTCCACCCGCGTGGTACCCCGACTCGAGCCCTGGTGCCTGTGACCTTTCACCCCTGTGTCCCCGTGCAGCCCATGCACCCAGTGACGTCCCATGGCGGTGACCTTTCACCCTGTGCTCCTTTAAGGGACTGTACCCAGTGACGTCCCATGCCATTAAATGCCACTTTTTATGTAGTATTTATTTATTGACATGAGCAACAGCCTTACAATATAAACATCTGATTACAACAATGATACATAGTAAACACAGCCCTAAACCCCTTCACAGCGTGTCTTTCCCTCCTACCCTATAATAGACATACATCATTTGTGTCGGCAACCCTTATCCTGCGCCCCTATATTAACAAGAGCGCCCATTTAACTCCTTTGAACCAAAAATGTGTTTTTTACACCCAGTCCTTGCGGTGCCTTTCATGTATGGATCGGTTCAAGCCAATGCGTCGCCAGACGTAAACAGACCCGAGCAGCCCAACATTTTAGCCGAACATTATGGGTTTGTCTAACCTGCAGCATGCCAGTGCTTAATTTGTGAAAACATGAGTGCCAGGGCTCTCGCCAGGAGGCCACTGCAGCTTGCACCATCATTGCTCTGCCATGCTGCCAATGAGAGTAACAACACAACCACTAACCATCACACTCCTACACGTGTGACAACTCAGACTATCCCAGCCCCCCAAAGCTATAAGAAGGGCTTGGGCGGCAGGTAATAGTCATTTTAATGTATATTGAATTAATAATTAACTGTTGTGGGTGGTCATCTCTAAATTAGCCAGATAGCGCCACCTTGTGGCAAACTGTCACAAGCGCCAGTGTTGACAATTAAGTGGCGGTGCTGAGTTCCGTAAAGCACCGGCTCAGATTAAGCACTAGTCAAGGCCCCCAGTATAGACCAGACAGAGGAGACGCCACTGTCTGTGAGCTCTATGGAGCGCTATGAACTTTGGGGGCAGAAGAGCAGGAGGTGCCCCCTGAATCCATCCCACCGAGGGCAGAGTCCAAGTACCCATCACCCCGGGCACCTGCCCAATCTTACTAGACATCCCCTTGTTGGAAAGGTGCCGTCTAAAGCGCATATGGAATTTACTTTTTAGTTCCGGGTACATTGGATCCAGCTATTTTGCGGTCCCTAATCCCACTTTATTTGTGGGGTGCGCTCCCAATAAACTACCTCCCTCTCTACTTTGGACATTTAAAACTGTAATCTAAGAGTCCAGTTCCAAATCTGGACTAAATCTACTGCATCCGGGCCAACCCGAGAGGGTCCTTCCGGTGCCTGAAGGTGTTAGAAGGTTCTTAACGTACCACAGCCCTTTACTCCTACAGAGGGGTCCGTAAGATATGAGAAGGTTCTTAACGTACCACAGCCCTTTACTCCTACAGAGGGGTCGTAAGATATGAGAAGGTTCTTAACGTACCACAGCCCTTTACTCCTACAGAGGGGTCGTAAGATATGAGAAGGTTCTTAACGTACCACAGCCCTTTACTCCTACAGAGGGGTCGTAAGATATGAGAAGGTTCTTAACGTACCACAGCCCTTTACTCCTACAGAGGGGTCGTAAGATATGAGAAGGTTCTTAACGTACCACAGCCCTTTACTCTGACTGAGGGGTCGTAAGATATGAGAAGGTTCATATGCTACATTACTACCATTTCCATCCACTCAGCCTCAGTCACAGGAGTCACATGATTGTATATTTCTTACTGAAGAACAAACAAAGGGTCGCGTTGACCTGCAAGACACTACCTTCTCCACTGTAGATGGGGAGTTGTGGGTTGATGGGTCCTGTTTGAAATTACCCGATGGCACCACATCTGCTGCCTATGCTATTACGACACTTCGGACAGTAGTCGAGACAGCTCGCATCCCACAGAAATCAGCCCAAGCAGCCGAACTGATTGCACTAACAAGAGCATGTGAGCTTAGTACAGACCTGCTCGTCAATGTTTACACGGATAGTCAGTACGTGTTTGGGGTAGCGCACAACTTTGGCCGCTTATGGAAAGAATGCGGTTTTCTTGCTTCACATGGAACACAGATAGTGCATGGAGAACTAGTGCACAATCTCCTTACTGCCTTAACCTATCCTAAGAAAATAGCTATTGTCAAGTGTAGCGCACACAAGAAGGTGACAGACAAAATAGGAGCAGGTAATGCCTTTGCAGATTGTGCAGCCCGTGAGACTGCAACGCAGCGAAGCACCACGTCTATGTATGTGGTTAAATCGCAAGCTGAACGTTGGCATGATGCTAGACAGGAAGTGTTGGATATGCAACAATCTGCCTCCTTCGATGAATTAGACCAATGGTCTAAGGAGGGAGCATTGGACGATGAGGGCTGTTGGAGGAGCAAAGATATGACTAAATGGAAGTTGCCCACTGCATACCTATACCCTCTGATTCATATGGCATATGGTCCAGCCCATGTTGGTGCATCTTCAGTAGCGAAACAGCTTATGCAAGTCTGGGACCATCCTGATATTGCTGCTACCGCTAAAAATATAGTCCAGTCTTGCCTGGTTTGCCTCCAGTACAATCCTGGGAAGGGAACGCAAACTCCAGCAGGGGGGTTTGCGACACCATCTGCACCCTTTGAGGTCCTTCAGATGGACTACATCCAGTTTGAGCGCTGCAATAATCTTAAATATGTCTTAGTAATAGTTTGCGCCTTCAGCAAATGGGTGGAGGCATAAGCTACGAGAGACAATAAAGCCCTTACGATGGCGAAAATACTCCTAAAAGAGTTCTTCCCTCGATTCGGTGCCTGTCGGGTCCTATGGAGCGACAATGGACCTCATTTTATTGGACAGGTTGTAGACTATGTTATGAAAGGGCTAGGGGTCAAGCAGAAGTTCCATGCTGCTTTTCACCCACAATCAGCAGGCCTGGTGGAACGTTATAACTCTACATTGAAACTGAAATTGGCAAAAATACAGGCTTCCACTTCCTTGAAGTGGCCTGATGCATTGCCCTTAGCACTGCTTTCCATCAGATCAATACCTCATACACGCTGTGGGCTTACCCCATATGAGATCGTGTTTGGCAGGCCCATGAATATTTGGGGGGTTCCTAAACCTCGCCCTATACATGATGTGCCTCACACATTGATGAGTGATTACCTGTCTCAGTTGACTGACAGTTTGCTTTCCATCCATCAGCAGGTACGAGAAGCTCTCCCAGATAAGTCCCAAGGTGATGGACATGACTTGCGCCCAGGGGATTTCGTGATGGTCAAGATATTCCAGCGAACGAACTGTTTGAAACCTCGCTGCAGGGGCCCAGAGCAGGTCCTCCTCGCCATCCGAAATGCAGTCCGAGTGACCAACAGGAAAAACTGGACCCATGCGAGCCACTGCCATACACCTTAGTGGTCTCTGCTGTATTGGAGGATCATCGTGATATTTTGGTCACAGAGACAGGAAGAGCTGCATCGCCTGAAAGAGTTGAGGACATTTTTCCGGATCACACGATCCCCGGTACATCCAGGTGCCTACTCCGATCCAGGAAGAAAGGCTCTCCAGTGCAAAACAAGACAAGTGAAGTCATTGACCTGGGTGGTTAAGTCTGACTACAAAGGGGGGTCTGCCTATTAGTGGCTACTCGTCTCAACGTCAGTGAAGAAACCAACGTCCACTCAGGACTCTTAGGGCGCTACCTTTTTTGTCGTTTGCCGAAAGATGTTCCCCACTAAGGAGAAGAAGGGGATTGCTGTGACAATGTGTAATGGCTGTACACTTTGCATCCTTGGTTTGACTTTGATTGCTGCCATCATCGCTACTGTAATGTGGGTAGTGGAGGAAGTAATGCCTGGGGCTTCCTTGCTCAACATTACTGCTACATCGCCTACTACAAAGGAACACCATCATTTCGATTTGCCGCAACATGAACAGGGGTATCGGCAAAATCTGAGAAACAATTCATTTCTTCAAATGTTGCATCAGACACACCAGCTAAGCAATGCTACTAACTGTTGGGTTTGTGGCAAGATTCCTCCTCATCAGAACGTAAAAAGAATCCCGTTGCCACCACTGCCATTTTCTCACAATGGCTCAAGCCAAGCTTGGTTTGAGCTACTATATGCTTCCTGCAAATTTAACCTCTCAGAAACATGGGATGTGGGCGACCCCAACGCCAAACTGAATAAAGTATGCTATCCCAACGAAGATGGGGACCCACAAGCAAAGGGGACCATCTTGGAGATGGAAGAATATAGTAGAGGAAATGCAGCAACAAAATATGTGTGTCCAAACTCTAGATCGGCTAAAGGCAATGGGCCACCTGTTATCTCTGTTGTTCTGACTACTGGCCCTCTCTGTGTACAGAGTGCAGGCAATGTGCTAATGGGTCACAGTAACTGTACTACAGTGTTGCAAACGTCCACGAGGGGCCGAAGCAGCTTCCGTGCATCACGTCATACTTATTTTGTTTGTGGAGCTAAGGCATACTACTTCCTACCTTCAGGCTGGTCTGGTGCGTGTTACATAGCTTTTCTTCTACCACCTGTGTTTCTAGCTCCCCCAACATACCACCAAGATTTGCAATTGTTCAATCACCACGTTGGTAGTAGGGGAAAACGTGCCATCGTTGTCTCTGTAGTCGATCAGACAGAGACCACATGGGAGCAATATACAGACTTTAATAAAGGATTTGTCCTCTTCGTTGGCCCAGTACAAAACAGCAAGCTGGTCCGTCGCCTCACACGTACAATGGAGGCAGTGATTAATCAGACAACTGCGGCCTTAGGAAACTTGACGGAAGAACAAGCATCAATCCGCATGGTCGCTTTACAGAATAGACTTGTTTTAGATGTTGTTCTAGCTGACCGAGGTGGAGCATGCCGTGTCATCGGATCCAGCTGCTGTGTTTTCATACCGGACAATTCACCATCTGTCTATGCGGCCATCTCCAAACTACACAAGATAGCCACTGAAATACATCAAGACCAGGGAACATGGACTTGGACTGGTTGGTTTTGGGACTTACTTTCAGTTTGGGGTTTGAAAGTATTATCAGTCCTGTTCATATTAATAGCTATTATCTTCTCTTGATGTTTGTGTGTTCATTGTGGACCAATGCTCTGTTCTCTCTGTACTTCTGCCTGTACTGCCTGCATCTCGTCTAAAGCGAATGTCAAGAACGTAAATACCCGTTTAGCAGTGGAACAAGAAATATATGGACTAATGACAATAGATGTTGAGGATATATGCTATACCCCTTGGAAGGGACAAAAACTGTCTTAGCTTATGCTAAAAGGGTCGTCTGTGGAAAAGTGTAAATTCTATGTTAGCATAAGCGGCAGCCATTTTTACTGTCGCGTCCATTTCGTTTCCGTCATATTCATTTTATTCTCTGATGCTTGCCGTTTCACCCAGCCTGTGTCCTCAATTTTAGCTGACCTCTCTGACATGGTCAATCTGGTGTACATGCTGGGGGCTGCAGCTGCCGGTGCACCTGGTCTCAGATGTTATCAAATGATTGCTTATTGCTGCCATAAACATTCTTACTCCCCCTCCTCATCTCCTGACCACCTGGTCACCCTCTGCTCTTGTTTGCCTATAGCTATTTCCGTGCTCAAACTTGTTTCTTCCAGTTTTCCTTCCCATGCGATTACACTGCAACAAACAGTATATAAGGGTGATGGTTTTTGCATTCAATGTACTTCCTCCCACAACACTTTAGGGTGTTGTTCGGACGCGGTCCCGCTCATGAGTGTTTAATAAACTTGGTTTGTTTTACTTCACTCCAGTGCCGATCTCTCTTTTGTTAGTCTTCGGACCCGTGGACGAGAGGGTGACCCTGCACCAGTGTGCCCTCACGGGGTACATTTCCACACCACAGCCCTTTACTCCGACAGAAGGGTCGTAAGATATGAGAAGGTTCTTAACGTACCACAGCCCTTTACTCCGACAGAAGGGTCGTAAGATATGAGAAGGTTCTTAACGTACCACAGCCATTTACTCCGACAGAGGGGTCGTAGGATATGAGAAGGTTCTTAACGTACCACAGCCCTTTACTCCGACAGAAGGGTCGTAAGATATGAGTAGGTTCTTGACGTACCACAGCCATTTACTCCAACAGAGGGGTCGTAGGATATGAGAAGGTTCTGAACGTACCACAGCGCTTTACTCCGACCGAGGGTTCGTAGGATATGAGAAGGTTCCTAACGTACCACAGCCCTTTACTCCGACTTGCCCCTCCACTCAGTCTCGCAGCCATCCCAAAGCTGGCTTTATATACATTGCTGCAAGGGGTTCCAGTGAGGATGGACCCTATATCACATAGGCTGCAACGCAACATGGTCACCTATAGCAGAGATAAAAGCAGAAGGTATAGAGGGACCAATGTAGTCCCGGGACCCAGCAGGCACCCAGCAGGACTCAGCAGGCACCCAGCAGAACCCAGCAGGGACCGAGCAGGACCCAGCAGAGACCGAGCAGGACTCCGCAGAGACCGAGCAGGACCCAGCAGGCACCCAGCAGGCATCCAGCAGGCACCCAGCAGGGACCCAGCAGGGACCCAGCAGGCACCCAGCAGGGACCCAGCAGGACCCAGCAGGCACCCAACAGGAAGCCAGCAGAACCCAGCAGGACCCAGCAGGCACCGAGCAGGACCCAGCAGAGACCGAGCAGGACCCAGCAGGCACCCAGCAGGTATCCAACAGGCACCCACCAGGACCCAGCAAGGACCCAACAGGCACCCAGCAGGGACCCAGCAGGACCCAGCTGGCACCCAGCAGGCATCCAGCAGGCACCCAGCTGGCACCCAGCGGGGACCAAGCAGGCACCCTGCTGGCACCCAACAGGGACCCAGCTGGCACCCAGCAGGGACCCAGCAGGCACCCAACAGGGAGCCATAAGATCCCAGCAGGGACACAGCAGGACCCAGCATAGACCCAGCAGGCACCCAGCAGGGACCCAACAGGACACAGCAGGCACCCAGCTGGCACACAGCAGGGACCCAGCAGGCACCCAGCAGGGACCCAGCAGGCATCCAGCAGGGACCCAGCAGGCACCCAGCAGGCACCCAGCAGGACCCAGCAGGCACCCAACAGGGAGGCAGCAGATCCCAGCAGGGACACACCAGGACCCAGCATAGACCCAGCAGGGACCCAACAGGACCCAGCAGGACCCAGCATAGACCCAGCAGGCACCCACCAGGCACCCAGCAGGGACCCAACAGGACACAGCAGGCACCCAACAGGGACCCAGCAGGCACCCAGCAGGGACCTAGCAGGGACACAGCAGGACACAGCAGAGACCGAGCAGGACCCAGCAGAGACCGAGCAGGACCCAGCAGGCACCCAGCAGGCATCCAGCAGCCACCCAGCAGGGACCCAGCAGGCACCCAGCAGGACCCAGCAGGCACCCAACAGGAAGCCAGCAGAACCCAGCAGGACCAGGCAGGCACCGAGCATGGCCCAGCAGGGACCCAGCAGGACCCAGCAGGCACCCAGCAGGCATCCAGAAGGCTCCCAGCAGGCACCCAGCAGGCACCCAGCAGGGACCCAGCAGGCACCCAACAGGCACCCAACAGGGAGCCATAAGATCCCAGCAGGGACACAGCAGGACCCAGCAGGCACCCAGCAGGGACCCAACAGGACACAGCAGGCACCCAGCAGGCATCCAGCAGGGACCCAGCAGGCACCCAGCAGGCACCCAGCTGGCACCCAGCAGGGACCCAACAGGACCCAGCAGGCACCCAACAGGAGCCAGCAGATCCCAGCAGGGACACAGCAGGACCCAGCATAGACCCAGCAGGCACCCAACAGGACACAGAAGGACCCAGCATAGACCCAGCAGGCACCGAGCAGGCACCCAGCAGGGACCCAGCAGGCACCTAGCTGGCACCCAGCAGGGACCCAGCAGGCACCCAGCAGGCACCCAGCAGGACCCAGCAGGCACCCAACAGGGAGCCATCAGATCACAGCAGGACCTAGCATAGACCCAGCAGGCACCCAGCAGGGACCCAACAGGACACAGCAGGCACCCAACATGGACCCAACAGGGACCCAGCAGGCACCCAGCTGGCACCCAGCAGGCACCCAGCAGGCACTTAGCTGGCACCCAGCAGGGACGCAGCAGGCACCCAACAGGACACAGCAGGCACCCAACAGGGACCCAGCAGGGAGCCAGCAGGGATCTGGCAGGCACCCAGCAGCGACCCAGCAGGGATCTAGCAGGCACCCAGCAGGACCCGGCAGAGACACAGCAGGGATCTGGCAGGCACCCAGCAGGCACCCAACAGGAGCCAGCAGATCCCAGCAGGGACACAGCAGGACCCAGCATAGACCCAGCAGGCACCGAACAGGACACAGAAGGACCCAGCATAGACCCAGCAGGCACCGAGCAGGCACCGAGCAGGGACCCAGCAGGTACCTAGCTGGCACCCAGCAGGGACCCAGCAGGCACCCAGCAGGACCCAGCAGGCACCCAACAGGGAGCCAGCAGAACACAGCAGGACCCAGCATAGACCCAGCTGGCACCCAGCAGGGACCCAGCAGGCACCCAGCAGGCACTTAGCTGGCACCCAGCAGGGACCCAGCAGGCACCCAACAGGACACAGCAGGCACCCAACAGGGACCCAGCAGGGATCTGGCAGGCACCCAGCAGAGACCCAGCAGGGTTCTAGCAGGCACCCAGCAGGACCATGCAGCGACCCAGCAGGGATCTAGCAGGCACCCAGCAGGACCCGGCAGAGACACAGCAGGGATCTGGCAGGCACCCAGCAGGACCCAGCAGAGACCCAGCAGGCACCCAGTAGGGACAGTGATTCTTTGCCACTTACAACCTGCTCACTTTGCCATTTATTGCCGACTTATTTGGGATGGTTTCACTCGCCTGGCCGTGGTTTCGTAGTATTTATACTAGGTCCTTTGACTGACAATAGGCTATAAACCTCTCCAGTAATCTATGTGTGCCACTTGCCCCGGTGACAGCCTGCCTCCGATGATGCCCCAGGGATGACCTGTGTCCTGGTGATGCTGGTGACCTTTGACCCCGTCCTTCTCTGAAGGTCATGCACTCATTGGCATCCCAGAGCATCACATTTCCAGTTGACTGGTAAAGTACTAGATATTGTGATGCCATGTTCTGGTGATGCTCCGCCCCCGTCACCATTCGTGACTCAGTGACGCTTTGCTCTAGTGACGCCCCTTGTGATGTCATGTGCTGGTGATGCTCCGCCCCCGTCACCATTCATGACTCAGTGACGCTTTGCTCTAGTGACGCCCCTTGTGATGTCATGTGCTGGTGATGCTCCGCCCCACTCATCACTCATGACTCAGTGACGCTTTGCTCTAGTGACGCCCCTTGTGATGTCATGTTCTGGTGATGCTCCGCCCCCGTCACCATTCATGACTCAGTGACGCTTTGCTCTAGTGACGCCCCTTGTGATGTCATGTGCTGGTGATGCTCCGCCCCACTCATCACTCATGACTCAGTGACACTTTGCTCTAGTGACGCCCCTTGTGATGTCATGGTGATGCTCCCCCCCCTTCACCATTCATGACTCAGTGACGCTTTGCTCTAGTGACGCCCCTTGTGATGTCATGTGCTGGTGATGCTCCGCCCCACTCATGACTCAGTGAAGCTTTGCTCTAGTGACGCCCCTTGTGATGTCATGTGCTGGTGATGCTCCGCCCCACTCATCACTCATGACTCAGTGAAGCTTTGCTCTAGTGACGCCCCTTGTGATGTCATGTGCTGGTGATGCTCCGCCCCACTCATGACTCAGTGACGCTTTGCTCTAGTGACGCCCCTTGTGATGTCATGTGCTGGTGATGCTCCGCCCCACTCATCACTCATGACTCAGTGACGCTTTGCTCTAGTGACGCCCCTTGTGATGTCATGTTCTGGTGATGCTCCGCCCCCGTCACCATTCATGACTCAGTGACGCTTTGCTCTAGTGACGCCCCTTGTGATGTCATGTGCTGGTGATGCTCCGCTACACTCATCACTCATGACTCAGTGAAGCTTTGCTCTAGTGACGCCCCTTGTGATGTCATGTGCTGGTGATGCTCCGCCCCACTCATCACTCATGACTCAGTGACACTTTGCTCTAGTGACGCCCCTTGTGATGTCATGGTGATGCTCCGCCCCTGTCACCATTCATGACTCAGTGACGCTTTGCTCTAGTGACGCCCCTTGTGATGTCATGTGCTGGTGATGCTCCGCCCCACTCATGACTCAGTGAAGCTTTGCTCTAGTGACGCCCCTTGTGATGTCATGTGCTGGTGATGCTCCGCCCCACTCATCACTCATGACTCAGTGAAGCTTTGCTCTAGTGACGCCCCTTGTGATGTCATGTGCTGGTGATGCTCCGCCCCACTCATGACTCAGTGACGCTTTGCTCTAGTGACGCCCCTTGTGATGTCATGTGCTGGTGATGCTCCGCCCCACTCATCACTCATGACTCAGTGACGCTTTGCTCTAGTGACGCCCCTTGTGATGTCATGTGCTGGTGATGCTGCGCCCCCGTCACCATTCATGACTCAGTGACGCTTTGCTCTAGTGACGCCCCTTGTGATGTCATGTGCTGGTGATGCTCCGCCCCACTCATCACTCAGTGACGCTTTGCTCTAGTGACGCCCCTTGTGATGTCATGTGCTGGTGATGCTTCGCCCCCGTCACCATTCATGACTCAGTGACGCCTTTGCTCTAGTTGCGCCCCTTGTGATGTCATGTGCTGGTGATGCTCCGCCCCCGTCACCATTCATGAATCAGTGACGCCTTTGCTCTAGTTACGCCCCTTGTGATGTCATGTGCTGGTGATGCTGCGCCCCATCACCACTCATGACTCAGTGACGCCTTTGTTCTAGTGACGCCCCTTTCCCTTCTGATACCAGTGCAGCGACTGCCACCCAATGCGGGTCACCTCCGGGACACTGGAATTATGCAGCAGGGGACGGCCAGATTTCTGGCAGGGTTGGCTACATTATGCGGCAAAAAAGGCAAATGGTGTAATAATGCGCAGATTTAGCTTAGGGTTGCCTAGTTATTTTGCCATTTCTACACATGTCAGCGCTATCTGGGCAAAGGTTTCAACTCGTTAGTAGCAGTTTGACCAATTACAGAAATAAACAACAAAAAGGTGACCAGTCACACTTAGTGAAGGGCCATCCACTGCGCTACGCCACATCTTGCAGCGCTTGCAGTAACTTTTGATCCGTTAGAGATAGCAACACATTTATTTCTTGAAATCTATAGATTGTGCCGCAGATGATGGATTATGTGGTAAAGGCACCAACTCCAGAATTATGCAGAAAACATCACAAAACAGCATAACTCCAGTGGCCATGGCGTGGTCATACTCCACGTGCCAGTCTTGCAGTTGTTCAGTGATGCCCCGTTCCTTGGCACTGCCTCGTGTCCTAGTAATACCCGTGCCACAGTGCTGCCCTAACCCAGCGGCCCTTGCTCTGGTGATGTCCCTGGTCCCAGAGAAAATCATGCCCATATGCTACGTGTGGACTGGCAGCCCGTGCTCTGGTTCCTGGCTGCTAGTGTTCCCCATGCCCAAGTCGTACTCTGGGCCTCGTGGCCCATGATCTGGAGATGCCCTTTGTCGCTATCCTCACCCATGCCCCAGTGGTACCCACGCCCAAGTGGTACTCTGGGCCTGGTAGCCCTTCCTCTGGTTCCTTGCCGCTCGTGTCCCCCATGCCCCAGTGGTACCCATGCCCAGTCGTACCCATGCCCAGTTGTACCCGTGCCACAGTGGTACCCATGCCCAGTGGTACCCATGCCCAGTGTTACCCATGCCCAGTGGTACCCGTGCCCCAGTGGTGCGCGTAATAGACACCAATAGGCCATGGGCGGAACAATGCGCCCGCCCAATGTCCCAGGGGTACGCAAGGCCTGGTGGCCTTTGCTATGGTGATGACCCTTGTCTTAGCCTCAGCCATGCCCTCGCAGTGCCCGCGCCCTGGAGGTACCGAAGGCCTGGTGGCCTTTGCTATGGTGATGACCCTTGTAGCTAGCCTGTCCCATGCCCTTGCAGTGCCCGTGCCTTGGAGGTACCCTTGGCCTGTTGGCCTTTGCTATGGTGATGACCCTTGTCGCTAGCCTGTTCCATGCCCTTGCAGTGCCCGCGCCCTGGAGGTACCCAAGGCCTGGTGGCCTTTGCTATGGTGATGACCCTTGTCGCTAGCCTGTCCCATGCCCTCGCACTGCCCGTGCCCTGGAGGTACCCAAGGCCTGGTGGCCTTTGCTATGGTGATGACCCTTGTCGCTAGCCTGTCCCATGCCTTTGCAGTGCTCGCGCCCTGGAGGTACCCAAGGCCTGGTGGCCTTTGCTATGGTGATGACCCTTGTCGCTAGCCTGTCCCATGCCCTTGAAGTGCCCGCGCCCTGGAGGCACCCAAGGCCTGGTGGCCTTTGCTATGGTGATGACCCTTGTCGCTAGCCTGTCCCATGCCCCTGCAGTGCCCGCGCCCTGGAGGTACCCAAGGCCTGGTGGCCTTTGCTATGGTGATGACCCTTGTCGCTAGCCTGTCCCATGCCCCTGCAGTGCCCGCGCCCTGGGGGTACCCAAGGCCTGGTGGCCTTTACTATGGTGATGACCCTTGTCGCTAGCCTGTCCCATGCATCTGCAGTGCTCGCGCCCTAGAGGTACCCAAGGCCTGGTGGCCTTTGCTATGGTGATGACCCTTGTCGCTAGCCTGTCCCATGCCCCTGCAGTGCCTGCGCTCTAAGAGTATCCAAGGCCTGGTGGCCTTTGCTATGGTGATGACCCTTGTCGCTAGCCTGTCCCATGCCCCTGCAGTGCCCGCGCTCTAAGAGTATCCAAGGCCTGGTGGCCTTTGCTATGGTGATGACCCTTGTCGCTAGCCTGTCCCATGCCCCTGCAGTGCCCGCGCTCTAAGAGTATCCAAGGCCTGGTGGCCTTTGCTATGGTGATGACCCTTGTCGCTAGCCTGTCCCATGCCCCTGCAGTGCCCGCGCTCTAAGAGTATCCAAGGCCTGGTGGCCTTTGCTATGGTGATGACCCTTGTCGCTAGCCTGTCCCATGCCCCTGCAGTGCCCGCGCTCTAAGAGTATCCAAGGCCTGGTGGCCTTTGCTATGGTGATGACCCTTGTCGCTTGCCTGTCCCATGCCCTTGCAGTGCCCGCGCCCTGGAGGTACCCAAGGCCTGGTGGCCTTTGCTATGATGATGACCCTTGTCGCTAGCCTGTCCCATGCCCTTGCAGTGCCCGCGCCCTGGAGGTACCCAAGGGCTGGTGGCCCTTGGTCTGGCGATGCTCCTTGTCGCTAGCCTCACCCATGCCCCTGCAGTGCCCGTGTCCTAGGGGTGCCCGGGGCCTGGTGGCCCTTGCTCAGGTAATGCTCTATGTCCCAGAGAAGACCCCGCCCCTGTGCCACCTATGGCCTGGTGGCCCTGGCGATGCTCCTTGTCGCTAGCCTTACCCATGCCCCAGTGATGCTTGCGCCCTAGGGGTACCCATGGCCTGCTGGCCCTGGTGATGTCCCTTGCCTTAGCCTCACCCATGCCCCAGCGGTACCTGTGCCCTAGGAGCACCCAAGACCTGCTGGCCCTGGCTCTAGTGATGACCCTTGTTCTAGCTACACTCATGCCCCCTCAGTGCCAGCCCCCAGTAGCCCCCCAACACCCCTACTCACTGCGCCCGTTGGCCATGCCTCTCCCATGCCCCTCAGTGCCAGCCCCCAGTAGCCCCCCAACATCCCTACTCACTGCGCCCGTTGGCCGTGCCTCACCCATGCCCCCTCAGTGCCAGCACCACTACTCACTGCGGCCGTTGGCCTAGCCTCACCCATGCCCCCTCAGTGCCAGTCCCCCAGCACCACTACTCCAAGCGGCCGTTGGCCGTGCCTCACCCATGCCCCCTCAGTGCCAGTCCCCCAGCACTCCTACTCACTGCGCCCGTTGGCCATGCCTCTCCCATGCCCCTCAGTGCCAGCCCCCAGTAGCCCCCCAACATCCCTACTCACTGCGCCCGTTGGCCGTGCCTCACCCCCTCAGTGCCAGCCCCCTGAAGCCCCCAGCACCCCTAGTCACTGCGCCCGTTGGCCGTGCCTCACCCCCTCAGTGCCAGCACCACTACTCACTGCGCCCGTTGGCCGTGCCTCACCCATGCCCCCTCAGTGCCAGCCACCCAGTAGCACCCCAGCACCCCTACTCACTGCGCCCGTTGGCCGTGCCTCACCCATGCCCCCTCAGTGCCAGCCCCCTGAAGCCCCCCAGCACCACTACTCACTGCGCCCGTTGGCCGTGCCTCACCCATGCCCCCTCAGTGCCAGCACCACTACTCACTGCGGCCGTTGGCCTTGCCTCACCCATGCCCCCTCAGTGCCAGCCCCCAGAACCACTACTCCAAGCGGCCGTTGGCCTTACCTCACCCATGCCCCCTCAGTGCCAGCCACCCAGTAGCCCCCCAGCACCCCTAGTCACTGCGCCCGTTGGCCGTGCCTCACCCATGCCCCCTCAGTGCCAGCCCCCTGAAGCCCCCCAGCACTCCTACTCACTGCGCCCGTTGTCCCGGATGAACTGCGTGGCGCTCTCCACGTCGCCGTCCTCCTGGTAGATCTGGTGGCGCACCGTCAGGTTGTTAAACTCCTCCAGCGCCAGGTAGACGCCCTCGATGATGAAGTAGTGCGGCCGGTCGTCCGTCTTGACGTCGTGGTAGACCAGGGCGGCCCGGGAGCTCCAGTTGAAGTGCTCGTGCAGGTGGTAGGCGAACTCGCCCAGCTTGAGGGCAGTGGGGCCGGTGCGCACCGTGGTGTTGTAGTGCTCGTCCTGCAGCTTGAAGCCGAAGGCCAGGGCCCCGGCCGTCAGCAGGGGCAGCTTCCAGTGGGTGGCGAAGCGCGCCACCGAGGCGGCCGGGTACACACACCCAGGCCCGATCAGCACGTCCGGGTCGTTGTAGAGCTTCAGGTCCACGGCGTTGAGGGGGGCCACGTACTCCGAGCAGGCCCCGTGCAGCTCCGAGGTCAGGAAGCGGGTGTCCAGCGCGTAGCCGGGCAGCAGCTGCGCGCCCTGGATGGCATCGATGGCCATGCCAATGGCGGGCGCCACGCGGGGCCAGGCCCAGGCGTAGCGCAGGTTGCTCTCCGGCAGCACCACGGCCAGGGTGATGGTCTTGTTGTTCTCCGAGGTGGGCACCTGTGCCCAGGTGCCGCTGGTGGCCGAGGCCAGGAGGAGCTGGTAGAAGAGGCAGCCAATGCCCACTGAGCGCACCCAGCCCGTAGGCCAACAGAAGACACCAAGGACTGGCGAGAGCCAGCACCCACGCCAGGGCAAGGGAACCCCCCGAGGTGGGCCCCCCAAGGTGCACACCTGAGCGCGCGCCATGTCGCGAATGCCCATCCTATGGCATGCAACGGCGCAGAAGAGCTATTGGAACCGCAAACTCCCAAAGATGCAAACAAAACAAAGGCAAAAAAATAATATATAGGGATCCAAAAACCAAGCAACAGGGATTCCCACGAACTGCCCCTCCCCGGTGCTAGAGTCAGCTCCTTCCACAAGGGGGCTCCAAACCAGGGGTTCACTTTGTGCACCTGGGGTTCACGGTGTGCTCTGGGGTCTCTGCACCGGTTCCTTCCACACGTCTCCACCTAGCCTGTACTCCAGGGGCTGTTCTGTAATCCAAGGGCACACCTGTGTCTGCACTCCAAGGGTCTCCTTTGTAATCCAGGGGTGTTGTCGACCGCTGTACTCCTGGGGTACTCTCTGCACCTCTGATATCTGTGCTGTACTCCAGGGCTTTGTTCTGTACCCCAGGGGGGCTCTCTGCACTCTTGACTGACTGTTTTTTACTGCAGGGGTCTGTTCTCCAGAGGTCCTGTTTGTCTCGGTGCTCCAGGGGTCCTCTCTACAGATGTCTGCTCTGTATTCCAGGGGTCCCCCCTGGGCGGTCTGCGCTGTATTCCAGGGGTCCTCCCTGGGCGGTCTGCGCTGTATTCCAGGGGTCCTCCCTGGGAGGTCTGCGTTGTACTCCAAGGGTCCTCCCTGAGAGGTCTGCGATGTACTCCAGAGATGCGCTCTGTGTCCGTGCTCCAGGGGTCCTCCCTGAGAGGTCTGCTCTGTACACCAGTGGTGCGCCCTGTCTCTGTGCTCCAGGGGTCCTCTCAGAGGTCTGCGCTGTACTCCAGAGATGCGCTCTGTGTCCGTGCCCCAAGGGTCCTCCCTGGGAGGTCTGCGCTGTACTCCAGGGGGTTCGCTCTGCCTTTGTGCTCCAGGGGTCCTCTCAGAGGTCTGCGCGGTACTCCAGAGATGAGTTATGTCTCTGTGCTCCAGGGGTCACTCTGAGAGGTCTGCGCTGTACTCCAGAGATGCGCTCTGTGTCCGTGCTCCAGGGGTCCTCCCTGAGAGGTCTGCTCTGTACACCAGTGGTGCGCCCTGTCTCTGTGCTCCAGGGGTCCTCTCTCAGAGGTCTGCGCTGTACTGCATCGGTTCGCTCTGCCTCTGTGCTCCAGGGGTCGCTCTGAGAGGTCTGCGCTGTACTCCAGGGGTGCGATCTGTGTCTGTGCTCCAGGGGTTCTCTCTCAAAGGTCTGCGCTGTACTCCAGGGGGTTCGCTCTGCCTCTGTGCTACAGAGGTCCTTTCTGACAGGTCTGCGCTGTACTCCAGGGTTCCTCCCAGAGAGTTCTGCGCTGTACTCTAGGGGATTCGCTCTGCCTCCGCGCACCAGAGGTCCTCTCTCAGAGGTCTGCGCTGTACTCCAGGAGTGCGGTCTGCCTCCGTGCACCAGAGGACCTCACTCAGAGATCTGCGCTGTACTCCAAGGGTCCTCCCTGGGAGGTCTGCGCTGTACTCCAGGGGGTTCGGTCTGCCTCTGTGCTCCAGGGGTCTCTCTGAGAGATCCGCGCTGTACTCCACGGGGCCTTCCTGAGAGTTCTGCGCTGTACTCCAGGAGTGCGCTCTGTCTGTCTCTGTGCTCCAGGGGTCCCCCTGAGAGTTTTGCGCTGTACTCCAAGGGGTTCGCTCTGCCTCTGTGCTCCAGGGGTTCTCTCTCGAGCGCTGCACTCGAGGGGTGCGCTCTGCCACCGTGCTCCAGGGGTCTCCCTGAGAGGTCTGCGCTGTACTCCAAAGGTTCTCTCGAGGTCTGCGCTGTACTCCAAGGGGTCTCTCTACACTTGTGAAGTGAGCTCTGCCTACAGGGCTCCCGCTCCCACTCCGGTAGTCACTTTGTACTCCGATGGTCCTCGGATCCGTGTCTTCAGTGCCCTGGAGCGCAGGCTCCTGCAGCCACACGCCCATGCACACACACAGACACGCACACACACACAGGCACACGCGCCGACCTCTCTCAATGGGCGCCTGCCTATCAGTGAATGAGGTGTCCCAAAGGAAGCCGGGCACAGGAGCAGTAAAAGCTTTTAGTCCAACTCCCCCTCCCCCTCCCACACCAGCTCTTTCCTCTCTCCAGCCTCCTTCACTCACCACTTTCCAGGAGTTTGGATTCGGAGCGCAGGGGCACAGCGCCCCCTGCAGGCCTCTGGTGGCAGCTTCACAGAGGCCTTTCATTGATAAAGTGTCAGGAGGCGGCAGCCTGGTGATCTGGGAGAATCGGAACAGGGTCTCTGTGCGGGAGGGGGGGGGGGTTAGTAGTGATGGGCAGACCTCAGTGGAAGGGTCAGACGATAGGGGGCATTTCGAAAACCACGCTGTCATCCTATCCTGCGATTCCATGCCACATAATAACTTATTTTAGTGGATTTATTACTTAAAAAAACAAATTGAAATAGGTTATTCGGTCTAAAACATGAAAGCCTTACAGCAGCACCCGTAAAATACTTCCAAACACGTTTCTCGGGCAGAGACACAACAGGAATTTATTAATCTGGATTTGGAAGCCTCGCGTGTAAAAAGTGCAAATATAATCTCAACTGTATGTAGAACTCTAACAAGCATTTGCAATGCAATAGGTCTCGCATTTGCGAGAGTTTGAGCTATTGGGATTGTAAATGACAATGCCTTTTATTTATCTGTTTTGATAATTAACACATAAATACAAGGCATTGTCATTTACAATGGCAATAGCTCAAACTCTTGTAAATGCAAGACCTATTGCATTTCAAAGAAGCGGCCGCCATTGTCCCGGGCTGCTTGGAAAGTGAAAGCACGCATGGCGAGCTGAATGTTGCAGGAAAAGCATGCCGTGCCTGCAGTAAGAGAAACGCATTAAAGAAAATAGTGCTTAAAGACTAAATAACACATACCATGTAACAACAGAAGTAAAACGGCCAGTTCTCATGGGAGGTTATGAATAAAGGCAAGGCGGTACTAAGGCAAGACTAACAAGCCTATTAACGAATCAGAAGCCAGCATTTACAAAGGACAATGACACAAGCCAATGAAAAATAGGGGCGGAGAGTGGGTGGGGCTTCAAGTCCATACTCAAATACAGCATGCCTCGCAGAGCAGCGCATGAACCGCCCAGGTTCGACCTAAAAACGTCACCAGCCTCTGAGCAGAGTTGAAAAATCAGCAACAGAAAAAGAACAGTAAGGCCTAGAAGTGGAGGGATAGAGACCTAAAGATAAGCTACAGATCTCCCACGAGAAACCTGCACGGAGGAAAGATACACAGCTTCTCCTTTAAGGAAAAATATAGGATAAAACAGCGAAAAGTTGGCACTCGTTTCAATCACATCGTTGTTGCACAAGCAGGCACCCAGAAAACAAAAATATAGCGCTGCCCTGTCTGTGTCACAGCGCTAGCTAGCAAAACTCCTAATCTGCGTTAATATGATCTGGTGGGAGGAGGGGCACGTGCTCCCAGCAGCTCGCCGTTTCATTAGCGAGGTCTACATGAGAGGAGCTACAGAGCACCATTCTGGGTCCGTGCACAGCGCCTAGATTTAACTACGAGCGTAACTACGCGTGTACTGTGACAGGGAAGAGATACGTATTGGACGGATAGAAGGGTTTAAGCCATGGCGGAAGCGTAAGGAGCCTTTCCTGGAGAGAAGCTCGCACATAGCACCTATAGAAGCGCCTCCTTGGGATTAATGCCGAGCTGCATCCAAACAAGATATGTAACAGAAGGTCGAACTGTCTTCAGCGTTAATACAAAGGGATTCTGTAGAGAGATTTATACAGGAAATAAACAGTATGTTATTAGCAGCTTGGTGCACCGCAGGATAAATAGAAACAGAAGCTTAGGATATCTGCAGTTAATGCCGCAGGATAAACAGCAGCAAAAGCAGAGGATATCTGCAGTTAATGCCGCAGGATAAACAGCAGCAGAAGCATGGGATATCTGCAGTTAATGCCGCAGGATAAACAGCAGCAGAAGCTTAGGATATCTGCAGTTAATGCCGCAGGATAAATACCAGAAGCATAGGACATCTGCAGTAAATGCCGCAGGATAAACAGCACCAGAAACATGGGATATCTGCAGTTAATGCCGCAGGATAAACAGCAGCAAAAGCAGAGGATATCTGCAGTTAATGCCGCAGGATAAACAGCATCAGAAGCCTAGGACGTCTGCAGTTAATGCCGCAGGATAAACAGCAGCAAAAGCCTATGACGTCTGCAGTTAATGCCGCAGGATAAACAGCATCAGAAGCCTAGGACGTCTGCAGTTAATGCCGCAGGACAAACAGCAGCAGAAGCCTAGGACGTCTGCAGTTAATGCCGCAGGACAAACAGCAGCAGAAGCCTAGGATGTCTGCAGTTAATGCCGCAGGATAAACAACAGCAGAAGCCTAGGATGTCTGCAGTTAATGCCGCAGGATAAATACCAGAAGCATAGGACATCTGCAGTAAATGCCGCAGGACAAACAGCAGCAGAAGCCTAGGATGTCTGCAGTTAATGCCGCAGGATAAAGAGCAGCAGAAGCCTAGGACGTCTGCAGTTAATGCCGCAGGATAAATACCAGAAGCCTAGGACGTCTGCAGTTAATGCCGCAGGACAAACAGCAGCAGAAGCCTAGGATGTCTGCAGTTAATGCAGCAGGATAAACAGCAGCAGAAGCCTAGGACGTCTGCAGTTACTGCCGCAGGACAAACAGCAGCAGAAGCCTAGGATGTCTGCAGTTAATGCCGCAGGACAAACAGCAGCAGAAGCCTAGGATGTCTGCAGTTAATGCCGCAGGATAAACAGCAGCAGAAGCATGGGATATCTGCAGTTAATGCCGCAGGATAAACAGCAGCAAAAGCACGGGATATCTGCAGTTAATGCCGCAGGATAAACAGCAGCAAAAGCACGGGATATCTGCAGTTAATGCCGCAGGATAAACAGCAGCAAAAGCACGGGATATCTGCAGTTAATGCCGCAGGATAAACAGCAGCAGAAGCATGGGATATCTGCAGTTAATGCCGCAGGATAAACAGCAGCAGAAGCTTAGGATATCTGCAGTTAATGCCGCAGGATAAACAGCAGCAAAAGCACGGGATATCTGCAGTTAATTATTATGGCAATCAAAGGTACGTAGTGGACCTAGCCTCCTGTACGATATAGAAGAATCAAGAGAAATCCACTAGAGAGTACAAACTGATAACATCCCAGATATAACGTTATTCCCTGAGGGGAAGAAATTCCTTTTTCTTTAAATAACCCTCACCCACCAAGGGGCCTTTTGGTCGGTGAGGGTTATTTAAAGAAAAAGGAATTCCTTCTCTTCAGGGAATAACGTTATATCTGGGATGTTATCAGTTTGTACCCTCTAGTGGATTTCTCTTGATTCTTCTATCAGCAGTTAATGCCACATGATAAATACCAGAAGCATAGGATATCTGCAGTTAATGCCGCAGGATAAATACCAGAAGCATAGGATATCTGCAGTTAATGCCGCAGGACAAACAGCAGCAGAAGCCTAGGATGTCTGCAGTTAATGCCGCAGGACAAACAGCAGCAGAAGCCTAGGATGTCTGCAGTTAATGCCGCAGGATAAACAGCAGCAGAAGCCTAGGACGTCTGCAGTTAATGCCGCAGGATAAACAGCAGCAGAAGCATAGGATATCTGCAGTTAATGCCGCAGGATAAATACCAGAAGCATAGGACATCTGCAGTAAATGCCGCAGGATAAACAGCACCAGAAACATGGGATATCTGCAGTTAATGCCGCAGAACAAACAGCATCAGAAGCCTAGGACGTCTGCAGTTAATGCCGCAGGACAAACAGCAGCAGAAGCCTATGACGTCTGCAGTTAATGCCGCAGGACAAACAGCAGCAGAAGCCTAGGATGTCTGCAGTTAATGCCGCAGGACAAACAGCAGCAGAAGCCTAGGATGTCTGCAGTTAATGCCGCAGGATAAACAGCAGCAGAAGCCTAGGACGTCTGCAGTTAATGCCGCAGGATAAACAGCAGCAGAAGCATAGGATATCTGCAGTTAATGCCGCAGGATAAATATCAGAAGCATAGGACATCTGCAGTAAATGCCGCAGGATAAACAGCACCAGAAACATGGGATATCTGCAGTTAATGCCGCAGAACAAACAGCATCAGAAGCCTAGGACGTCTGCAGTTAATGCCGCAGGACAAACAGCAGCAGAAGCCTATGACGTCTGCAGTTAATGCCGCAGGACAAACAGCAGCAGAAGCCTAGGATGTCTGCAGTTAATGCCGCAGGATAAACAGCAGCAGAAGCCTAGGACGTCTGCAGTTAATGCCGCAGGACAAACAGCAGCAGAAGCATAGGACGTCTGCAGTTAATGCCGCAGGACAAACAGCAGCAGAAGCCTAGGACGTCTGCAGTTAATGCCGCAGGACAAACAGCATCAGAAGCCTAGGATGTCTGCAGTTAATGCCGCAGGACAAACAGCAGCAGAAGCCTAGGATATCTGCAGTTAATGCCGCAGGATAAATACCAGAAGCCTAGGACGTCTGCAGTTAATGCCGCAGGATAAATAGCATCAGAAGCATAGGATATCTGCAGTTAATGCAGCAGGACAAACAGCAGCAGAACCCTAGGATGTCTGCAGTTAATGCCACAGGATAAATAGCATCAGAAGCATAGGATATCTGCAGTTAATGCCACAGGATAAACAGCAGCAGAAGCCTAGGATGTCTGCAGTTAATGCCGCAGGATAAACGCAAAGGAAACAATTAATGGACGGAATGCTGGACAATTCAAACATTCACCCCCAGTCACAAGGATCTGGGTTAAATCCATCATTCTTTTGCTCACCACACCACCCCAGTTTGGACCCAGCCATATGCAAATCAGTCTAGACCCTGTTCCTTGTGGAAACAGTCCAGCCCGAACTGCCAAGCCAGGTCCTGCCTGGACCGGAAACAAGCATCCTGGGACCGGTTTCAAGGCATCACCCTTCATCAGCCAGGCTAGCTTGAATCCAGTGGTGTAGTGAGCACGGGACGCACGTCTGGGCATACCCTTCCCACTTAGGGCAACATATGCAAAGGAAACAATTGATGGACGGAATGCTGGACAATGCAAACATTCACCCCCAGTCACAAGGATCTGGGTTAAATCCATCATTCTTTTGCTCACCACACCACCCCAGTTTGGACCCAGCCATATGCAAATCAGTCTTGACCCTGTTCCTTGTGGGAACAGTCCAGCCCGAACTGCCAAGCCAGGTCCTGCCTGGACCGGAAACAAGCATCCTGGGACCGGTTTCAAGGCATCACCCTTCATCAGCCAGGCTAGCTTGAATCCAGTGGTGTAGTGAGCACGGGACGCACGTCTGGGCATACCCTTCTCACTTAGGGTGACATATGCCCTGAAACCGGTCCCAGGATGCTTGTTTCCGGTCCAGGGAGGACCTGGCTTGGCAGTTCGGGCTGGACTGTTCCCACAAGGAACAGGGTCAAGACTGATTTGCATATGGCTGGGTCCAAACTGGGGTGGTGTGGTGAGCAAAAGAATGATGGATTTAACCCAGATCCTTGTGACTGGGGGTGAATGTTTGCATTGTCCAGCATTCCGTCCATCAATTGTTTCTTTTGCATGTGTCGCTCTAAGTGGGAAGGATATGCCCAGACGTGGGTCCCATGCTCACTACACCACTGGATTCAAGCTAGCCTGACTGATGAAGGGTGATGCCCTGAAACCGGTCCCAGGATGCTTGTTTCCAGTCCAGGAGGACCTGGCTTGGCAGTTCGGGCTGGACTGTTCCCACAAGGAACAGGGTCAAGGCTGATTTGCATATGGCTGGGTCCAAACTGGGGTGGTGTGGTGAGCAAAAGAATGATGGATTTAACCCAGATCCTTGTGACTGGGGGTGAATGTTTGCATTGTCCAGCATTCCTTCCATCAATTGTTTCTTTTGCATATGTCGCCCTAAGTGGGAAGGGTATGCCCAGACGTGGGTCCCGTGCTCACTACACCACTGGATTCAAGCTAGCCTGGCTGATGAAGGGTGATGCCCTGAAACCGGTCCCAGGATGCTTGTTTCCGGTCCAAGGAGGACCTGGCTTGGCAGTTCGGGCTGGACTGTTTCCACAAGGAACAGGGTCTAGACTGATTTGCATATGGCTGGGTCCAAACTGGGGTGGTGTGGTGAGCAAAAGAATGATGGATTTAACCCAGATCCTTGTGACTGGGGGTGAATGTTTGCATTGTCCAGCATTCCGTCCATCAATTGTTTCTTTTGCAGGATAAACAGCAGCAGAAGCCTAGGATGTCTGCAGTTAATGCCACAGGATAAACAGCAGCAGAAGCCTAGGATATCTGCAGTTAATGCCACAGGATAAACAGCATCAGAAGCATGGGATATCTGCAGTTAATGCTGCAGGATAAATAGCAGCAGAAGCCTAGGATATCTGCAGTTAATGCCGCAGGATAAACAGCAGCAAAAGCATAGGATATCTGCAATTAATGCCGCAGGATAAACAGCAGCAGAAGCATGGGATATCTGCAGTTAATGCCGCAGGATAAACAGCAGCAGAAGCATGGGATACCTGCAGTTAATGCCGCAGGTTAAGTAGCAGAAGCATGGGATATCTGCAGTTAATGCCGCAGGATAAACAGCAGCAGAAGCAGAAGATATCTGCAGTTAATGCCGCAGGATAAACAGCAGCAGAAGCATGGGATATCTGCAGTTAATGCCGCAGGATAAACAGCAACAGAAGGATAAGATATCTGCAGTTAATGCCGCAGGATAAACAGCAGCAGAAGCCTAGGACATCTGCAGTTAATGCCGCAGGATAAACAGCAGCAGAAGCATGGGATATCTGCAGTTAATGCCGCATCATAAACAGCAGCAGGAGCATAAGATATCTGCAGTTAATGCCGCAGGATAAACAGCAGTAGAAGCATGGGATATCTGCAGTTAATGCTGCAGGATAAACAGCAGCAGAAGCATAAGATATCTGCAGTTAATGCCGCAGGATAAATAGCAGCAGAAGCATAGGACGTCTGCAGTTAATGCTGAAGGATAAATAGCAGGAGAAACATAGGATATCTGCAGTTAATGCCGCAGGATAAACAGCAGCAGAAGCATAAGATATCTGCAGTTAATGCCGCAGGATAAACAGCAGCAGAAGCCTAGGACATCTGCAGTTAATGCCGCAGGATAAATAGCAGCAGAAGCCTAGGACATCTGCAGTTAATGCTGCAGGATAAATAGCAGCAGAAGCCTAGGACATCTGCAGTTAATGCTGCAGGATAAATAGCAGCAGAAGCATAGGACATCTGCAGTTAATGCCGCAGGATAAATAGCAGCAGAAGCATAGGACATCTGCAGTTAATGCCGCAGGATAAACAGAAGCAGA
This sequence comes from Calotriton arnoldi, assembly GCA_963921515.1. Taxonomy (NCBI): domain Eukaryota; kingdom Metazoa; phylum Chordata; class Amphibia; order Caudata; family Salamandridae; genus Calotriton; species Calotriton arnoldi. The sequence goes on from CAWUFW010000739.1 coordinate 407,836, forward strand.
AGCCTAGGACATCTGCAGTTAATGCCGCAGGATAAATAGCAGCAGAAACATAGGGTATCTGCAGTTAATGCAGCAGGATAAACAGCAGCAGAAGCCTAGGACATCTGCAGTTAATGCCGCAGGATAAACAGCAGCAGAAGCCTAGGACATCTGCAGTTAATGCTGCAGGATAAATAGCAGCAGAAGCATAAGATATCTGCAGTTAATGCTGCAGGATAAATAGCAGCAGAAGCATAGGACATCTGCAGTTAATGCTGCAGGATAAATAGCAGCAGAAGCATAAGATATCTGCAGTTAATGCCTCAGGATAAACAGCAGCAGAAGCCTAGGACATCTGCAGTTAATGCTGCAGGATAAATAGCAGCAGAAGCATAAGATATCTGCAGTTAATGCCGCAGGATAAACAGCAGCAGAAGCCTAGGACATCTGCAGTTAATGCCGCAGGATAAATAGCAGCAGAAGCCTAGGACATCTGCAGTTAATGCTGCAGGATAAATAGCAGGAGAAACATAGGATATCTGCAGTTGATGCCGCAGGATAAATATAATCAATCAATCAGGGGTTTGTAAAGTGCTGCTACTCACCCGTTAGGGTCTCGAGGTGCAGGGGGGGGGTGCGGCTCCTTTACGGGCATCTGCAGAGCCAGGTTTTGAGGTCCTTCTTGAACTGGAGCAGTGTAGGGCTTTGCCGGAGGTGGAGGGGGAGGTCGTTCCAGGTCTTGGCTGTGAGGTAGGCGACCCAGAATTCCTTCAAATTCGAAGACACACTTTATTTACAACGTCATGGGACCAATATAGAAAGCACCTTCGCCCCAAGTGTAGCTGGTCTTTATGTACATCACCTGGAAACGCACAGAATACTGGGACCTCTCAACCCCTTGTTGAAACACGTAAAGATGTGGAAAAGATACAACGATGATGTATTGGTGATTTGGGAAGGAAACGAAATAACAGCAACAAACTTTCTGAGCTGGCTGAATATACAAAATGAGTACCTGAAATTCACCAATACTATGGACAGGAAGAAACCGATGTTCCTTGATCTGAACATAGTAGCGGACAATGGAACCTTGGGAACTACTACCCATGAGAAGCCAACAGCAAAGAACTGCCTTCTGCTATATGACAGCTTTCACCCTAGACACCTGAGGCAAAATTTACCTTTTGGACAGTTCATGAGAATAAGGAGAGACTGCTCTGAGCTACGGAACAACAAAATACAAGCCGACCTCCTCGCACGTAAGCTGGAGGCCAGAAAATATCCTAAGAAGATGGTGGCTCAGGCCCAAAATAGGGCACAGAAAACAACAGGAAAGCCCTTTTATAACCCCGGGTACAGAAAGACAAATATGCATTCCCACCGTCAGTATAGCGTCCAATCTAGTGACAAAAATCATCAATCAATCAATCAATCAAGCATTTGTATAGCGCGCTACTCACCCGGAGGGTCTCAAGGCGCTTGGGGGAGGGGGTCCGCTACTGTTCGAACAGCCAGGTCTTGAGTTGCTTCCTGAAGGAGAGGTGGTCTTGGGTAAGGCGGAGGTGGATGGGTAGGGAGTTCCACGTCTTGGCAGCCAGGTAGGAGAAGGATCTTCCTCCCGTTGTGGCTCTTCGGATGCGGGGGACGGCGGCGAGGGCGTGGTTGGTCGATCGTAGCTGGCGGGTGGGAGTGTAGAAGGTCAGACGGTCGTTGAGGTATCTGGGGCCTTGGTTGTGGAGAGCTTTGTGTGCGTGGGTGAGGAGTCGGAACGTGATTCTCTTGCTGACGGGGAGCCAGTGCAGGTCTCTCAGGTGTCCGGCGATGTGGCTGTGTCGGGGGATGTCCAGGATGAGTCGAGCTGAGGCGTTCTGGATGCGTTGGAGTCTTTTTTGAAGTTTGGCTGTGGTTCCGGCGTAGAGGGAGTTGCCGTAGTCCAGTCGGCTGGTGACGAGGGCCTGGGTGACCGTCTTCCTGGTTTCGGTGGGGATCCACCGGAAGATCTTGCGCAGCATGCGTAGGATGTTGAAGCAAGACGAGGAGACGGCGTTGATTTGTCGGGTCATTGAGAGGGAGGAGTCCAGGATGAAGCCCAGGTTGCGTGCGAGGTCCGTTGGTTTGGGTGCGTTGCCCAGGGCAGGGGACCACCAGGAGTCGTCCCAGGCGGAGGGTGATGATCCTAGGATGAGGACTTCCGTTTTATCTGAGTTCAGTTTCAGGCGGCTGTTCCTCATCCACTCGGCTACGTCCTTCAACCCTTCATGTAGGTTGGTTCTGGCGGTTGTGGGGTCGTTGGTGAGGGAGAGGATCAGCTGGGTGTCGTCGGCGTAGGAGATGATGTTGAGGTTGTGTTGGCGTGCGATGGCTGCGAGGGGGCTCATGTAGACGTTGAAGAGGGTGGGGCTGAGTGATGATCCTTGTGGTACGCCGCAGATGACTTCGGTGGCCTCGGAACTGAACGGGGGAGGCGGACTCTCTGGGTTCTTCCGGCGAGGAAGGAGATGATCCACTCCAGTGCCTTCTCTTGGATTCCGCCGTTGTTCAGGCGTTGCACTAGGGTGCGGTGGCAGACTGTGTCGAACGCTGCGGAGAGGTCCAGGAGGATGAGGGCCGCTGTTTCCCGTTGTCGAGCAGGGCTCGGATGTCGTCGATGGCTGCGATGAGGGCGGTCTCGGTGCTGTGGTTGGCCCGGAAGCCGGACTGCGAGTGGTCGAGGGATCCATTCGTCTCGAGGAAGGCGGCCAGTTGTCTGTTGACGGTCTTCTCGATGACTTTGGCAGGAAAAGGAAGGAGCGAGATGGGGCGGTAGTTTTGAGGTCGGTGGGGTCTGCTGACGGTTTCTTCAGTAGGGCGCTGAGTTCGGCGTGCTTCCAGCTCTCTGGGAAGGTGGCGGTGACGAAGGAGGTGTTGATGATGTCCCGGAGGTGGGGTGCGATGACGGCGTCGGCCTTGTTGAAGACGTGGTGAGGGCAGGGGTCGGTTGGTGATCCGGAGTCGATGGAGTTCATCGTGCGGATAGTGTCTTCGGTGTTGATAGGGGTCCAGGCTCGGAGGGTGGAGGTGGGGGCGTTGGAACGGTCGTAGGGTACGTCGGCTGTGTGCTGAAACTGTAGTGTATGTCTGCGATCTTGCTGTGGAAGAACGAGGCGAGCGAGTTGCAGAGGTCTTGCGAGGGAGTGATGTCGTTGTTTCCGGCGCTGGGGTTCGAGAGTTCTTTGACGATGATGAAGAGTTCCTTGCTGTTGTGGGCATTGTTGTCCAGTCGTTCCTTGAATGCGGTTTTCTTGGTGGTGTGGATCAGCTGGTGGTGTTTTCGGGTGGCGTGCTTGAGGGTGGTCATGTTGTCTGCAGTCGGGTCTCTGCGCCATGCTTTCTCGAGGGCCCGGCAGTTCTTCTTGGATATCTTGAGTTCGTCGGTGAACCAGGATGCTTTCTTGTTGCCGGGTCTGACTGGGGGTCTTCAATGGGGCGAGGTCGTCTGCGCAGTTGGTGATCCATCTTGTGAGGTTGCTGGCGGCTTGGTTGGGGTTCGTTGAGCTGGCGGGAGGGTTCTGGCTCAGGGATGTGGTGAGTTGGTCGGTGGTGATCTTGTTCCAGCTTCTGCGCGGAAACTGTTGCGGGTGGTGGTGCGTGGTGATCCTGCTGAAGCTGAAGTGGACGCAGCTGTGGTCTGTCCAGTGGAGTCCGGTGGTGTGGCTGAAGGAGATGTCCTTGCTGGAGGAGAAGACGGGGTCAAGCGTGTGGCCGGCGAGGTGTGTGGGGGTGGTCACCAGTTGCTTGAGTCCGAGGTTGGCGAGGTTGTCCAGCAGGGTGGTGGTGTTGCGATCGTTGTTGTTCTCTAGGTGGAAGTTGAGGTCCCCAAGGAGGATGTAGTCAGCCGAGGGCGTGCGGGCTGATGAGGTCGGCGATGTCTTCGCTGAATTGTGTGCGTGGTCCTGGGGGTCTGTAGATGAGGGTGCCTCTGAGGGTGGTCTTGGGGTCGGTGTGTATCTGGAAGTGCAGGTGTTCGCCGGCTGTGAAGGTGTCGTCGGAGTTGGTCGTGATGCGGATGGTGTTCTTGTGGACGATGGCGATGCCTCCTCCTGTCTGGTTTGCGCGGTCCCTTCGGGTGATCTTGTATCCGTCCGGGATGGCGATGGCGATGTCGGGCGCTGAGGAGGCGTTCATCCATGTTTCCGTGAGGAAAGCGACGTCTGGTGATGTGGAGTCGAGCAGGTTCCAAAGTTCCACGGCGTGTCTGTGGACGGAGCGGGTGTTGAGCAGGAAGCACTTCAGGTGGTTGCTGCTGGTGCTCGGCTTGGTGGGTGTGGTGCAGGTCCGGAGGCAGGAGAACTTGCAGGATTGGCAGGCGAAGTGTCCGTGGGTGCGTCCTGGGGTGGCACGGTGGCACTGGCGCATTTTAAATAGTGTATCTCTCTCAATACCATGCCCTATGTTTTCCCACAAGAGGGGTAAAAGTCTTAAATATGTGCTGTCCACACACGCCCTTGTGACAACCAACATACCTCAGCGGGTTTACAAGGTGCTTTAGCACCAGTTATGGGCCATTACCCATGCGGGAGCTGCAGTGTTTGCCACCTGACCAAACCAATGAAAACGGTGGTCTGTATTAATGAAATGACCTGGCACCTGAGGAATTTTATGAACTGAAACACACAAAGAGTGGTGTATTTGATAGCGTGTCCCTGTAATTTACACTATATAGGGATGACAATAAGAAGAATAAAAACAAGGATCTGCGAACATCGTAGCAACTTGAGATGCGGCCGTACCACCACAAGAATGCCAACCCATTATATAGAGAAGAGACATACAGCCCGTGATTATCAATGGGTCATTCTTGAACACATTCATGAAACAGAGAACTCTGAATCTAGATTGTTCGAAAGTGAACAGCGCTGGGTTTTTAGACTTAAAACGCATTTGGAGGATTCAAATGACAACATCCCTTGGAACCAATTCATTAGATAAGATCACATATCACTACCTGGAGGCAACACACTGGACGAACCCTAACACCCCGTGTCTGTATTAAAATGTATCTATGATTTAAGAGATCAACAATTCATTAAACATTGTAACACCATCTAGAGGCTGATACATCTGACCTATGCATAAATATATATTTAATTAATTACATTTATTTTATTTTATGACCACTATTGGATGGGCAGATATTGAACCACAGAAAAACCTGCGGTTGTTCTGTTGTATCAAATGCTATATTCATACCCAATCAGCCGTTTTCAACAACAAAAACACCTCAACAGATATGTGGAATAGTAGTTTCTTTTACATCCCCAATGATAATGTCTGGGGATTTAATAAAGTTAAAAAAAAAAACACTAATGGAACCTAGAAGTTGTTCCATTTTTGTCCGCCATCTTTGTTTGGAATAACGCTGTCTAGTCCTTTAGTGAGCACGTGGACGTTATGTTCCTACACCCCCTTTCTGATTTAATCAGCTGGTGAGCACCACACGAGTAAGATGTGGTCCCCGGCAGGCAACACCAATAGGTAGATCAGCAGAGTTGCAGCCTTGATGTGGTAAGTGCGGCACATGCTGCAAGTCTCCGCTCTACATCAAACAAGGCCTCACTCGCTTTTTCATTTAATTTTCCGCTGATTGTAGCCGCGATCACTCTTTGTTAGACTTGGCATCTTTTGGCGTGTTTCCCCTGAGTTTTTGCTTTCTGACCTCCCGGTTTTGACTCTGTTTTTGCTGGCTTAGTGTCTCTGCGCACTTTCTCACTGCTGTTCGGTGTTAAAGTGCAAGTGCTCCTGTTGTAAATTGTGTTATGGATTGGTGTTTCCATGATTGGCATATTTGATTTACTTGTCATTCCCTAGTAAAGTGCACTGAGTGTGCCAGGGCCTGTAAATCAAATGCTGCTAGTGGGCTGCAGCACTGGATTGTGCCACCCACACAAGTAGCCTGTAAATGTAACTCTGTCCTGCCATTGCAGAGCCTGTGTGCAGTCTGGGACTGCCATGTCGACTTGGCAAGTGTACCCACTTGCCAGGCCCTAACCTTCCCTTTTCTTACACATCAGTCACCCCTAAGGCAGGCCCAAGGTACCCCTGTGGGCAGGGTGCAGTGTATGTGAAAGGTAGGACATGCCCCGGTGTGTGTGACATGTCCTGATAGTGAATTACTGCCAATTTCGTTTTTCACAATTGCAAGGCTACCTGTTCCCATAGGACAGAATGGGGAGTTTGTTTATAACATCTTATAAACATAACTGGCCCTGGGAACTAGGTAGACAAATAAAGTTTAGTATGCCTGAACTCAGAATCTAAAGATGCATCTTTTAGTGAAGGTGATTTTTACATTCTGTGTTTGAAAATACCACTTTTATAAAGTAGGTATTTTCTTGCTCAGCCATCCAGCAGGCCTCTGCTGGGTTTGTGGATTGACTTGGTTTTGGATGACAGGGGCTGGGGAGCAGCAGTGGCTCCAGATAGTCTAGGTGGGTCAGGAAAGGGCTGAATAGACCTGGGCTGCATTTAGAGTAGGGGGAGGAGATTTCCTTTCACCTGAATGGGCCTGTTCTGCCTCTGACAATGCTGTCTCCACCTCCTGCCAGGAAGCCACACCAGAGAGGGCAGAACTGGTTCTGGCTGGGCACAGACACTCTCTGCCTGAGAGGACAAAGCATTTTGGGCTATAAAAAGTGGAGCCCAAACCCCTGAACTTTAGAACTCGTTTGGACCAAGAAGACTGCCAAGAAGAAGAACTGGAAAAGCTGTGAGGAGGAACTACCACTTTCCTGAGTGCTTTGCTGTGTTGGCCTGCAGTAGCTGCTTCTGTCTTGGGCAGTGAAAGGACTGGACTGAACTTTCTGCAATCTATTTTTGTGATTTTCTCCAAGGGCTTGAGGTAGAACTTGCCCCCTGTTCAAGAAGTCTCAGGAACAGCAAAGACTTCAAGTTCTTCTGCCCTCAGCACTGGGGACTGTGTGTTTTGTGCTGCAACAGAAGAAAAAGCAACCCGACGCCGTCTACGACGCCGCTGCTGACTTCGTGTCTTGAAGGCACCGCCGCAATGCCGCACCACAAACCTGGTCTCACCGACGCCGCCTGCTGATGCTGCCACTGAGCCGCTGCTTGCACCGCGACCTGTGGGCACCGCACTCCGCCCCGCCTCGCTTCACGACACCACATAGGTATCCCCGACAACGACGCTCCACGCCAAAATCGACGCCGCTGCCTGCACCGTGGTTCGAGGGCACCGCTCGTAAAGTTACACGACGCACCGCCCTCATCCCGCACCGCAGCCTTGGCCTACCGATGCTGGCACCATCGACTCCAGTTCGTCAGCCGATGACAGCGCTTCAGCAACGATGACGCCGCTGCTTGCACCGTGACCTGCCAGCGTCGAGACGAGCACCGCATCACTGCGCACCGTGACCCTGGTCTCACCGACGACGCCATCTGATGCCGCCACCGAGCCACTGCTCTCACCGCGACCTGAGGGCATCGCACGCCGCACCGCTGTACTTCGCACCACAGCACCCGACACCTGCAGATGCCAGCGCTCCTGACTTCAACCGAGAGGAGTTCGATCTGCAACGCGTGTGACTTCAAGGGCCCGACGACTCCTGCACCGACCTCCGGAACCGACGCCTGCGGACGCCTTGCTTTCGGAAGCTCAACGAGAGGTCGCTGACGCCCTGCATTTCTAAAGGTACTGTTTTGTGGGTCTTCCCGACAACGTAGCTGGCCCGCGACGTAGTGGTCAGCCAGAACTGTTTGGATTTGTTTGTTCACGACGCCGTGATAGCCCCAGAGGGAGCTATCAACTTCAAGGAACTGTTTTTCAACGTTATTTTGATAACTGAAGATTTCTAAGTACTGTATTGTGGATTTTTATCATTTTTGGTCTTGTCTTAAGTATATAAAAATATTGGATATTTTTCTAAACTGGTGTGGTGTCCTTTTGTAGTGCTTACACTGTATTACTGTTGGTTATGTGCAAATGCTTTACACAATGCCTCTAAGATAAGCCTGACTGCTCGTGCCAAGCTACCAAGGGGGTGAGCAGGGGTTATTTTAGGAGTGTAACTCCCTTATCCTGACTAGGAAGAAGGGTCCCTATTTGGACAAAGGTACCCACCTCTGCCAACTAGAGACCCCCATTTCTAAACAGAATTTCACCCGCATTAATGAGAGATATGCTCTTTGTTTTTCCTCCACATTTTTACATTACAGAGTGTGACTACAGGCTTCATTCTCCCCCGGAGGAACCATGGGGCAATGACAAAATGATATAAATGTATGTGTTGTCTTACACTTCTACCTATATAAAGAAGACCAAGGTGAGGGATTGTGGGTTCCTTTCCCTGGTCTGGAGGGATACGTCCTCCCAAATTACTTCATACACACTCAAAGTATTCCACCTCCTGTTGTAACACTATCTGATGACCTAGAGTTAACAGGTAGAACTCCACCTACCTAGAGGCGGGGAAGGAAAGTGTTCCCTTTCTTTAAATAACCCTTACACAATCTAATAGTGTCATGCTTCATCATCGGGTTCACCCTGACGCCCAAAGGTCAGGGTGTGCTCATCCATATTCCAGGGAACACTTAGAGAAAAAGTCCAGGGGGCATAAAGATTAAAAAACCTCTGGCTAGCTCTGAGGTATCCCTTTATTAGTGGAGTAGTCGGGGTTGTTAAAAAGAATATAATGGGGTATTAGGATATAATGGTCCTATGACCCTGTACCAACATGTTTCAGCCCTACTCTATGGCCCAGAAAGGTCCGGGGCTTTCTTCAGGGTGATAAGAATCACCTTCCTGGTGTGGTCGCTCTGGACGATGTCTTGTTCACACAAATAAGATGCATGTAACTACCTGCATCTGGGGGCAGAGAGTATACTTGCCCTTTTTGTTACTTTTTTCTGTTTTTTTTCCTTTTTGGAGTCCAACCTGTAATTTAAAAAGAGGCCATATTAATATCTGTATTTTTCGTATTTTTTTCTCTATTTTGTGAGTGGCCAGTGCGTTATATTGAATCCCATTGCGGGATTGTATAAGGTGGCATGCAACACCCAGTGCATTCTCGTATCGTGGTTACATTATCCTCTCAGTGATCAATAATAGGGTGCCTGAGAATGAGCGTTTCTCATCAGGTATCCCATAATCATACGTATGTCGAGTGTCCACTCATTCAGCGAGAGCTATCAGTGACAGACTCATATCTCGTTTCAAGCATGATAGCCTTAGCAGTAGATGCCTGTTGGTGCTCCAGACATCCATCTATTTTCACAAAAGTACTCCAGACACCCTCATTAATCAAAAGCTTATCTCGTGTGCGAGGTAAGTTAAGTTATCATTCATGATTAGTGGTAAAACTACACACTCATACATACACCCATAAATGCTGTTCGATCTCACTCACCCGATTGTGTTGAACTTATCGCCTCTCAGGAGAGCGAACAAATGGGGGTAGCCCTGTAGTCACACTCTTGTTGTTTTAGAATGGTATTGGGGTAGGAAAAAGAGGGAAGAATCCAAAACGAGGCCGATTTAGTACATTCATTAGATATGCCACCCACCACATACTTGGTCCCTAGCGCATGCATTCAGAGACTTACTTCATCAAGGGTCCTACCCTGCTGCCAATCCTATTTGGGTCCGATGCTCCCGGCTCGTGAATACTAGGTGCCGGGGAGCACGTGAATTTATGTCCGGTCATGGCACAGCTGCCACTGATCGGATCAGCTGCCCTGCTCAAAGACTGCAAAGAGTCCAGCAGAATTGATAACAATGGCTTGTTATTATGAAAATAAAATAAATGCTTAAAAAGGGAAAACAGATAAGAAGATTAAAGAGTTAAAAACTAAAGCACAGATGCAGCAGGTATATCCAGAAAGAGGCAGATTGCAGGAATTTGGAAGTAATATGAGGGAAGAGGAAGTAATAAAGGGAGGGGCTGAGCGCAATCAGCTCTGCCACCGTAGAGAACTTTGATAGGATATAATACATGTGTTTATTGTTTGCAAGAAGGGCACTGGAAGACTGAATGTCCTTCTCTTCAGGGAAGAGGACAAGGGCTTCCAACAGAATTAGTGAGAGGCGGCGGCAGAGGTAGATGCCGAGGACAGACAAGAACAGAAAATGTAGTACACGGTGCAAGTGTTAATTGTTTTGATTGACAAAATAATGCTTTTCACGCTCAAGATTACTTGGACGTTGATGATTATTCTGAGTGTACAGGGAGGCCTGAGAGAGAGGAGCGGGTACTACTACCTTTAGACCAGTCTGGTCCATATGTGAAAATGACAGTTGCTGATGAAGAGCATACGTTTCTAATAGATACAGGCACTACTAAAACCTCTATTTTCCACTGCTCGCTCCCTCATGCATCTCTCCAGGGAAAAATAGATAAGTCGGAGGGATTTTCTAATACCGTTGTGACAACCCCATATCAAAGCCACTTGATTTTACTAATGGTCCTTTGACAGGACAAATGCCATTCGTATTGACTGACAAATGCTCCCGAAATTTGCTGGGCATTAAAAATTAAGCATGCCTCTGTATATTGTTCACCAGATGCGTATACATGACATACAAAAAAGATGCACTAAATAAGACCTATATGGTGACAGGAAGAAATGGTTTGCCCAAAGAACTGTTGTCCGTAGATCCACAATTATGGGCCCAAGGACCAAATGACACTGGGTATATGCAAATAGACCCAGTACACATACAAATAAAAAATAATGCTGTGTCGCCTCGCATGCCTCAATACAAAATATCAAAGGAAGGTGAACAAGGACTAAGAGGATATATTGGATTTATTAGATAAAGGAATAATACGAGGTGTATCTGGAAATATATGTTACAGCCCTATTTTACCAGTTGTCTGAAGAGATGATGGTACAGGACAAATTAAATATCGTTTGGCAGTTTATTTGCGAGCCAGTAACAAAATAGTTCAGCCTCCATATCCAGTGATCCCAGCTATTACTGCAATGTTTTCTTCTATCCCAGCTAATGCAAAATGGTTTACAGTGTTAGATCTAAAAAATGCATTTTTCAGTATTTTCATTCATGAAGATAGCCAATATTTGTTTGGGTTCAGTTTCCAAGGTAACTCCTATGTCTTCTGTCGCACACCACAAGGGTATACAGAAAGACTAAGGGGCCGATTCCGAACTCGCTCGGTAGGCCCACGAATCCGACCGAGTCCAATTCGTAAAGCCGATTTCTGACCGAATCGTGCGCTTTCCGACCAACTCGGACACTTGCACGAGCGAGCAAGTACGATGCAAGTGTACGCGTGTATTCTGACCGAACCGTTCCCGGATCTGACCCGCTCCGACAGACTCGTACGGACACGATTCGCACCGCGCAATGGAGACGTTTCACGACCGAGCCAGTACGATGCACGATCCGGACGGCCGGATCGAGTCGGAGACTCCGACACGAAAAAGCTCCGGGAAGCGGACTACGGGGGTCCGTGCCGGACCCCCCTCACCCCTAGCCTTATGACTCAGACACAGGGGGGGGCCCAGGGGTACCCCCATACATGCATGTACGGTGCGGACGGCACCAACGCGTACCCACTGCAGGGGGCGCCCTTTTGCGAGACGTACCTATTCAGCGACGCGAGGCCATGCACGCGTTGTACGATCGGCTCCCATTGACTTCAATGGGAGTCCGACCGAGCCGAGTCCGTCGGCATACGGCGGCATCGTACTCTCTCGGTCGGACTCCTCTGGTACGGCTCGGTCGGAAAACACTCCGGATCCGGCTCGGTCGGAGTGCTTTCCGACCCAGATCGGAATCGACTCCTAAGTATATAAAGTCAAGCATTTGAAATAAGATAATTGTATACTGCCAGCAGGGACAACGTTATTGCAGTACATAGACGATCTATTAATAACAGCGGAATGTGAAGAGGATTACAAGAATGCTACACATAAAGTACTGTCTTTTTTGGCTTCACACGGACATAAGGTTTCACGATCAAAATTGCAATATTGTCAACAGGAGGTCATCTACTTAGGTCACCTCCTGTCGAAAGGGGGGAGAAGAGTGTCACCGGATCGCATTAAGGTAATTCAGAACATCCCTCAGCCTACCACACAAAAAGATGTACGTGCGTTTTTAGGCATGGTCTCATTGTGTAGACAATGGATAATACATTTGTCCTTGATAGCGAAGTCTTTACTATCCATGACACATAAAGACTTATCTGACTCAGTTCCATGACATGCTGAACATCAACATAGCTTTATCACCTTGAAAGAAGCTCTTTGTAATGCACCTGCTTTGGGTACCACTGACTATACTAAACGCTTTGCTTTATTTTTGCATGAAAGAGATGGCTGTGTTTTGGCGGTACTAACACAAAAACAAGGAGAGAAGGATAGACCATGTGCCTATTTTTCCTTAACATTGGATCCAGTAGCGAGAGGCCTACAAAACTGCCTCCAAAATATTGCTGCAGCAGCTGCATTAAAACAAGCAGATGCAATTATTTTGGGACATGAGGTTACAGTATATGTACCTCACTCCGTTGACATTCTATTGAACAAAACAAAAACGCAACATTTAACTAATGGCAGATTGACGCAATATGAACTAACACTGATGGCCCCAAATGTCACTCTGGAAAAATGTAACACAATAAATCCAGCCACTCTGATGCCTCTTCCTTTGAAACAGGGTGAAGTACAACATGACTCTGTGATTGTTACTGAAACTGAGGCAAAGGGTCGAGTGGACCTGGTGGATGTACCAATGCCAATTGTTGATGGCACTTTATTTGTAGATGGTTCTTGTCTGAAGAAACCGGATGGGACTATCTCAGCTGCTTATGCAATCACCACTAATTATACTGTAGTTGAGACATTAAGAATAGAACAGACATCAGTGCAGGCTGCAGAGTTGACAGCCCTGACTAGAGCATGTGAAATGTCAGAAGGGTTAAAGGTAAACATATACACTGATAGTCAGTAAGCCTTTTGCATGGCCCATAACTTGGCCATCTATGGGCTGAAAGAGGATTTATTACCTCTAGTGGAGCCAAAATACAGCACGGACATCTCATTTCTAGGCTACTGAATGCTATCACTCTCCCCAAAAGATTAGCCATCATTAAATGCAGTGCACACAAGAAAGTAACAGATGAAGAGTGTCAAGGAAATTCTTTTGCAGATGAGATGTACATTTTTGTAATAATTGTATCATTTGTGCTCAACATAATGTGGGGAAAGGAATTGCAGTACCAACAGGTCATTTTTGTATGCCAGAGTATCCCTTCGAATGCTTGCAGAAGGATTTTATCCTGATGCCCCCAAGCAAAGGAAAGCACTATGTGCTAGTTATCATATGCAGTTTTAGCAATTGGGTGGAGGCATTTCCCTTAAAAGACAACACAGCCTTGAGTATGGCAAAGGTACTATTAAAAGAATACTTTCCAAGGTTTGGCTTGCCCCAGACCATTTGGAGTGACAATGGAATACATTTTTTAAATTAAATAATTGGATTTAGTGTGTAAAGGTTTAGATATAAGACAAAATTCCGTTCAGTTTATTACTCTGCAGCTGCAGGGTTATTTGAGCGGTGTAATGGAACACTGAAGAATAAGTTATACAAAATTTGTGCCTCTAGTGAACTAAGGGATACAAAAGGGGATGATGGACGGAACGTTTGAGCCAATCAAACACTCACCCCCAGTCAACTGATCTGGGTTTAATCCATCATCATTCTTTAGCTCACTCCACCACCCCAGTTCAGACATGGCCATATGCAAATCAGTCTGACCCTGTGCCTCATGGGAACAGTCCAGCCCGAACTGCCAAGCCATGTCTTCCCTGGACCAGAAACAAGCATCCTAGGACCGGTTTCTGGCATTCCAGCCGTCATCAGCCAGGCTTGCCTGAATCCAGTGGCAAAGTGAGCAAGGGACCCACGTCTGGGCATACCCCCGCCAACTTAGGGCGAACAAAGCGATACAAAAGGGGATGATGGACGGAACGTTTGAGCCAATCAAACACTCACCCCCAGTCAACTGATCTGGGTTTAATCCATCATCATTCTTTAGCTCACTCCACCACCCCAGTTCAGACATGGCCATATGCAAATCAGTCTGACCCTGTGCCTCATGGGAACAGTCCAGCCCGAACTGCCAAGCCATGTCTTCCCTGGACCGGAAACAAGCATCCTAGGACCGGTTTCTGGCATTCCAGCCGTCATCAGCCAGGCTTGCCTGAATCCAGTGGCAAAGTGAGCAAGGGACCCACGTCTGGGCATACCCCCGCCAACTTAGGGCGAACAAAGCGATACAAAAGGGGATGATGGACAGAACGTTTGAGCCAATCAAACACTCACCCCCAGTCAACTGATCTGGGTTTAATCCATCATCATTCTTTAGCTCACTCCACCACCCCAGTTCAGACATGGCCATATGCAAATCAGTCTCACCCTGTGCCTCATGGGAACAGTCCAGCCCGAACTGCCAAGCCATGTCTTCCCTGGACCGGAAACAAGCATCCTAGGACCGGTTTCTGGCATTCCAGCCGTCATCAGCCAGGCTTGCCTGAATCCAGTGGCAAAGTGAGCAAGGGACCCACGTCTGGGCATACCCCCGCCAACTTAGGGCGAACAAAGCGATACAAAAGGGGATGATGGACGGAACGTTTGAGCCAATCAAACACTCACCCCCAGTCAACTGATCTGGGTTTAATCCATCATCATTCTTTAGCTCACTCCACCACCCCAGTTCAGACATGGCCATATGCAAATCAGTCTGACCCTGTGCCTCATGGGAACAGTCCAGCCCGAACTGCCAAGCCATGTCTTCCCTGGACCGGAAACAAGCATCCTGGGACCGGTTTCTGGCATTCCAGCCGTCATCAGCCAGGCTTGCCTGAATCCAGTGGCAAAGTGAGCAACTAAGGGGCATATTCTCAAGAACGTGTGATAACTACCGCAAAATTACCTTAACGCAACCCTTCACATCGCAGTCTATCGCGGGAAAACAACTCTGTGTTAACGTGGTATTCACAACACGGCGGCCCCATGCGATAGTCCCACGATAACGCGTCAAATGAACGTGTTAAAATCAACATGACGCCGAAAAAACGCGAAACACGAACGCGAAAATAGTAGCGATGATGCCATTTGCGATACAAAATTCAGCGATAACCAGCGATAGGCCTGCAATTCCCACGCGTCATGCGGGAAAATGCACCATAAATGCAGAGTAAAAAAATGGTGAGATGACAATGTACGAGCACAACCACACCTCCGTGATGTAGAACAAATGACCATTGTCCCGCATCAAATAGGCATCTCCTCACAGTCACAATGTACATTGACATGCAGTCTGCATGTAAACTGCGCCAATGCTGAAACATGCATGGAACACACATTGAAACCGCATCTCCCCTTCACATTGCAGAGGGACAAGCAACCCCTCCTGCACACAGACGTGTCATGACCATGATCAATCCACCATGAAAGCGTGGACGAATGTAGGGGCAGTGACTCCCGCTTACGTACATGTTGCCCATGTTGTGGTACTTGAGCCACAGGGGTCATCCCTGCATCATGGTGGTACATATCTGACCCCAAAAGGAGCCCTGTTGTCACCTGTAGGACACAAATGGCAGCCAAAATGGAATGATTTTGGACACATGTGAAACGCCGAAGAGTGGGATTCCCTACTAACTGCGACACACAGAACTGGCAGTCCGAATACGTGACACCCTGAACAGCCCCTCTGCACAGAGGTGACACACCCACCATCCATGAACAAATCATAAAATTGTCAGCAATACATGTCGCACTCACACTTGTCTGAGTGATGTGCCTGTACAGATGAGTGACATGCACTCAGGGAATATGTATTTTGAATGCATTTATTAGCACATGCGGTGCCTGTGGTAATTTTTTACTGTCCCATGATTGCCAAGGACTGTCACAATGTGACGTGCTCATGTGAAGAAATTGTCAATGATGGTGTTCCTATGGGCAATTCCTGCTGTGGCTGCAGTGGGGTGTGGTCCACCTGCCTCATCCTCTTCATCATCGTCTGGTGCATCTGGCACTGGTATCCATGGGGCCTTGCTGCGTACACATATGTTGTGCAACACACAACATGCAATGATCATCTTGCACACGATGTCTGGGCTGTACAGGAGCCTCCCACCTGAGACGTCCAGGCACCTGAAACGTGATTTCAACACGCCAAATGTGCGTTCCACGATGCCCCTGGTGCGTTTGTGGGCCGCATTGTACTGCCTCTGGGCCTGTGTGTTTGGGGCTCGGAGGGGTGTCATCATCCAAGCGCAGAGTGCATATCCTTGGTTACCTGTGACAGTGCAGAGAGACATGAGTCAATAGTTGGTTCTGCATGATATGTTGGCAGGCTCAGTGGTTCATTGGTGTGTGATATGTGTGACTTTGTGATTCCTGCATTACATGTACGGCTTGTTGCAAATGAGCGGCATCAATGTGTATTACGTAGCCTCACTGCTGCTCCACCCTCCCCCCGAGCCCCTTCACTAGTGTGCGCAGCGCGGTTGCATCACTTGCACCCCTACGGCACACTATTGTCATGCCTGTCTGCGCATGTCCATGAAGCCTGACAACGACACAGTGATGTCGTGCGCTGAAGGTGGACGGACACGTGTGTGTAGGCCTATGGTAAGGACAGGGCGGACACAGATGTAGAGTTCATGCCTGGCTGAACTCGCCATGCGGTTGAGGGTAGCCCTTTGGCTTCTGCTGCGGAAATAGCGACACACACAACAGTTGGCATGTCTGATCCCTGACCCCGAGTGGGCTTGCACACCCTCATCTACCCCTCGGCCGAGCCCGTACTCCGGGGGCATGCTACATAGCAACATTGTATATTGCGTGACGGGTGGCGCCGACACTACACCTGAGACACACGCATTAGTTACTTCACTGGCAAGGTCTAAACTTAACCACGACCAGAGCCACGTGTTGAATGACCACACCCCTACGCCGTACTGCCATACGCCGGTCCACTCCCTCACGCTCACAGGGGGGTCCGACACAGCTACATGTCCCAATCAATCAATCAATCAATCACAGAATTTGTAGAGCGCACTACTTACCCGCGAGGGTCTCAAGGCGCTGGGGAGAGGGAAGGGGGGGTGCTGCTACTGGTCGAACAGCCAGGTCTTGAGTAGCCTCCTGAAGGTCAGCAGGTCTTGGGTCTGTCGTAGGCTTAGTGGAAGGGTGTTCCAGGTCTTGGCGGCGAGGTGTGAGAAGGATCTGCCGCCGGTGGTTGTTCTTCGAATGCGAGGGACGGTGGCGAGGGAGAGGTCGGCGGAGCGGAGCTGGCGGTTGGGGACGTAGAAGAAGAGTCATCTGTTGAGGTAGGCTGGGCCAGTCTTGTGGAGTGCCTTGTGTGCGTGGATGAGGAGTTTGAAGGTGATCCTCCTGTCGACGGGGAGCCAGTGCAGGTTCCTCAGGTGGGGGTGATGTGGCTGTGGCATGGTACGTCGAGGATCAGGCGTGCGGAGGCGTTTTGTATGCGTTGCAGTCGCTTGATGAGCTTGGCCGGGGCTCCCGCGTAGAGGGCGTTCCCATAGTCAAGTCTGCTACTGACGAGGGCCTGGGTGACTGTTCTTCTTGTGTCTGTCGGGATCCACCTGTAGATCTTGCGAAGCATGCGGAGGGTGTTGAAGCAGGAGGAGGAGACTGCGTTGACTTGCTTGGCCATGGAGAGCGTTGAGTCGAGGATGACTCCCAGGTTGCGTGCGTGGTCAGTGGGTGTCGGGGCTGCTCCCAGCGTCGTTGGCCACCAGGAGTCGTCCCAGGCTGAGGGGTTGGAGCCGAGGATGAGGACCTCCGTCTTGTCCGTGTTCAGCTTTAGTCGGCTGATCTTCATCCAATCGGCGACGGCCTTCATTCCTTCATGGAGATTGGCTTTGGCGGTGAGGGGGTCCTTGGTGAGGGAGAGGATCAGTTGAGTGTCGTCGGCGTAGGAGATAATGTTGAGGTCGTGCTGTCTGGCGATGCGTGCGAGCGGGGCCATGTAGATGTTGAACAGTGTTGGGCTGAGGGAAGATCCCTGGGGTACGCCGCAGATGATCTCGGAGGCTTCTGATCGGAAAGGTGGGAGGCGGACTCTCTGGGTTCTGCCGTCGAGGAAGGAGGTTGTCCATTCCAGGGCCTTGTCTCGGATCCCTGCATCGTGGAGGCGTGCGCGTAGAGTGCGGTGGCAGACAGTGTCGAAGGCGGCGGAGAGGTCCAGCAGGATGAGGGCTGCGGTCTCACCGTTGTCCAGCAGGGTCCTGATGTCGTCGGTGGCACCCCGATTGGGATGGGTCCAGGATGCTGTTTTCTTCGAGGTATCGGGTTAGCTGTTTGTTGACGATCTTCTCGATGACCTTGGCTGGGAACGGAAGCAGGGAGATGGGCCGGAAGTTCTTGAGGTCTCTTGGGTCCCAGGTCCACCCCACTGCCTGAGGTGACATGGTTGCGCCCACTGTCCACAACACTACCACCACCAGCAGTATATGTCGACATGGATATGTCTGTGGTCTGCATACTGCAGTCTGTCCAGCACTTCCACGCCACACTTGGCATTGTGTGCATTCGCATTCATGGATCACTTGCCTCCTTTGCACATGCCTGGTTCCCACCTCTCCCCACATACTGCTATTGTGTGGCTGAGGTGCCATGCCGTTGATGGCTCATGTACATGGCTAGCCCAGGTTACCGCAGTACGTTGTGCTGTTGTGTATGGTGTGTGGGCATGTTGTATGTGAGTTTGTAATGTGGCATTCCCAGAGTTGTGAGTTGCATGATTGTGGAGTTGAGGTGTGTGGTGTGTTCATTTGGTACTTACCAACGAGCACTGCGTTTCCGTAGGTGCCATCCTGGAAGCGCCGGTTGATGATGGACTGTCGGAAGATGTATGAATCATGCACACTGCCTGGGTAGTTGGCAACGACATTGGTGAAAAGTCCCCGGTGGTCCACTATTGCCTGCACATTGATGGAATGCGTGTGCTTCCTGTTGCGGTAATTGTGTGCAGTGTCGGCAGGGGGCACAAGTAGGACATGTGTGCAGTCAATTGCCCCCAACACGTGCGGGAAGCCAGCTTTGGCATAGAAGCCTTGCTTGGTCTCCAGCTGTTCCTGCGCAGTGTGGGGGAAGTATAGGTACTGGGGTACCAAGCTGATGATGGCATCCAGGACAGGTTTGAGGAACTTGGATAGGGCTGGCTGTGAGACTCCTCCGACTCTGGCGGTTGTTGGTTGGAATGTCCCAGAGGCCAACAGGTGAAGCACAGCCAGCAGCTTTGTCTGAGGTGGGATGTTGGTTGTCCGCTGTGTTGGTACCGTCAGACTGTGGGCAATGATGTTCAGGATGTGGAGGATGGTTGACCTTTTGAGTCTGTAGTGGGCAATGACATTCTCTGGGGTTAAGTCTGTGAGGCTAGTGCGTTTCCTGAAGGTCCGCTGTCTTTGGCTGCACTGCCTCTGTGGTGGTCCGGGGAGGGCCCGGGGGGGGGGGTGGGTGGCGGGCCTGGGGGTGGTGGCAGTGGGTGTTGTGGCCCTGTTGGGGCTCCGAGCTGCATGATGAGTAGCTCCATGGCATCTGTTGTTCTTCAGGTGTGGCTGTGGGCCGGGCTCCCTTTTCTGGTGCAGGTTGTCGTCCGACTTTGCACCAGGTCAGAGCGGGTGTTAATTTCCTGCTGCTAACGCGCCGTATCGCCTGTTTTGTGTTCTTATCGCCGATCTGGCTGGTTGTTGAGAATGTTGTGTTGTGGTGTTGTCGCAGCTTTTTGCTCGGGAACGCCTACTCTGCATCTCATTAGCGATAGTTGCCGGGCACATCTGTGGCGATGTTTTTTGCGGCTGCTATCGCGGGTAAACTGGTGATATCGGCTGTTTGTGCCAGCTTGTGAATGGGGCGATAATTTTATCGTGACTTTGGCTGAGATAAAGTGCCGTTAACTTGGCGATAGTTCCTTGAGAATATGCCCCTAAGTTGGGTGGATGCGTTGCCCCTAGCCTTGCTCTCCATGAGAACAGCCACAACAGCAAAGAAAAGATAAGTCTTGTGAATTAGTGATGGGTAGGCCAGCCAATGCCTATGGGTTTGCATCTCCATCAAGACTGCGCAAAATTCTACATCCTTTATTGTTAGATTACTGTATAGAACTAACAGACTATCTGAAATTTGGCAACAGTTCAGAGACACCCGGTCCCCACCGCTGGACGGACAAGTGCATGGTATTAAGCACAGGGACTTGGTTTCTGACCAGGAATTTCCTACGAAAAACAAGCCTGCAGCTACGGCGGAAAGGCCCCGTCCAGGTCTTGCTGACAAACCAGACTTACGGTGCGAGGTCCACCTGTCCCATGTGTCCATTCTGGCAGGAGCAGCTTTTAAAAGGAAATGCATCAAGAAAGTACCCACTACAGGAATAACACACACCGCACCTACCGCACCCCACTACTATTTGCTACAAAGGACAATTAGATAGGAAAGTGCTTAGGATGGAACAAACATAAACTGCCAGGTGCTCAAGAGTACACACACACTTACCTCAGACTGGGCTGAGGATGGGAACTAGAGGCACGGGGCCAAAGGGCAAGCCAGCCTCCAATCTTATATGCAAACACAAAAAGGCTGCCCCTCACGTGGGTTCCTACAGTTTCCTACAGAATTATGCTGAGATGCAACACCAGTGGGGGCATCTCATAAAAAGTTTCGGACTGGCCTCACACACCGCCCGGTGTCATGCTTCATCATAGGCTGTCCTCGCCCTCTAAAAACTTCGTTTGATAGAGGGCGGGCATACACCTGGAGATAGGGATGCACTTCTACAACTAAGTGATGGCCGTGTGAAAGTGAAAGGTGATTTAAAAACCATCACACCTGTCACTCAACAGTGTTTTATTCAGGGAACAGATGTATGGTATTAAAATAGGTGTACGGTGATCTGGGACATTATTCTCCCTTCACCGTATTAAGTGTGGTCAACATGTTTCTGCGTTAGTGTCCCCGTAGGGTACGTCGCATTCGTCAGGACCAAATGGGTTTATCCTTTTTGCCTCTAATGCAAAAAGGAGCTGCTAATCTGGGGACGGGGATAAAAGATAAATAAAATGCAATCGCCCGTCTGGTGTAGTACCACTGTGACAGATTCTGTAGGAAACAAAGAAACAAAGAAAACAAACAAACCAAACGTGTAAGTAAGTTTATAAATAGACAATTGTTGTCATCCAACCCAGGTCACACCTATAGCGCGCGTGGTGTGGTCTGTATGAGACACGTGGCACACGTACGTGTCATCAAATGGTCAATTGCATAATCCATTTCTTACCCTGAAATACTATCCTCTATACTCCATGGGAGGGCGAGGGTGGGAGGGCCTACTTGTGACTTTCTGTATGGGAGAAATGCTGATTTAGAAAGTGGTAATGATCTCATAATGTATCCATAGATTAAAACCAGAAAACTAAAATGCATGAAACTGTAATAACCAAAATGGTCATCCAGTGGTAGTGATTGACACCCAATCTCTCCGAGAGAACTGGGATCAAGCTTTCATTCTCACCCTTATACATTACACTCATACGCTTACTGTCTGACTTCAGCGCTCCCATCGGTTCTCTCTACAGGCGTCCTCTCGGTCTCCCCGTCGATGGAGACTGATGTTCCCTCGGTGGTATATATATCCTCTAGATAATTGGTTAATTGTTTAATCATGCGAAATAATTGAAACAGCACCTGGGGCGCTAAGAGCGCTTCCTGTGTCCAAATGCGGGCGGGGCTAGGTGCCTGGCAAGGGGAGTGTGTGAATCTACGCGCTCCTATTGGATACAAGAGGTTGTCTTAGTACAATCGTAAGTGTACCTCTTGCGCGCACGCGCTATTGAATGAGGGACGCGTTGAACTCAAGCGGCAGTAGCCACGCGTAGAGACCCATGGACTGCGCATGTGCAGATGAAGAGTGTCTCTGGTATCCTTCTGCACTTTGTACCTCTGTGTGGCACCATCATCACCTGTGAACTGGAGCCCTCTATTCATAACTAAACGTGTCTCAAGGGCGCATGTGCTATCAATTACGGGACGACCACAAACATGCAACATAAGCCACGTATTAGAAGACGTGGATAGCGCATGCGTAGAAATGAGTATTCTTGTGATCCGTCTACGCATCATATTGCTATGTGGAAACAATCACCACTTATCGGTGGAGGCTAGTCATAACCGGGAGGTGCTCAGGGCGATATCCGTACTATTTATTAGGAAATGCAACCCAATGGTATTTAAAGCGTGTATTGACTTGCACGAGAGAACATACTCAATTATATTTATATTTAGCCTTGATAGGTTGGAAATCTATCCTATAGGCAAAGTACTCTATACTAAAAAAATAAAATAAAACTTTAGAAAATATACAACCAGAGTGTCGTCATTCTGGGTTAACTGGTTATCAAAGTCACACAATATGTTTGATCTCCGGTGATGAATGTGGTGTGATCGTAGGGCATAAACCTCATTCTCTCCCCTAAAATGTATTAGACCCTGCGTTAGGGGGCTAAATATATGATGGTCAACCAGTATCTATGTACTCATATTTAATCTATATTGCAATCGTGGCGTATACTACTCTATTGATCCCCTGAAATGTGATGGACATAAGGCAGTGGGACTAAGTGCATTATTCTCAATGGTCACACTGTGTACCAATAGCCATTATCTGCTTCTAGGGGTTGTTAAGTCTATGCTCGCATAGGCTGCCCATTTATGGTCTAAATACGTCACTCGATTACACGGTCTCGGATCACCTTCTATAGTATTGTGCAACTATCTCACTAAATGATTGATCCATGTATTAAGGTTGGCTAGGTCACTTTGCCAGCTGTAGCCATGGTATATCATCGTTCAGGCCTTGCTCCCATGTATGTAACCTGTACACCCACCGTTGTTCCCGGATGTGTAACTGTCTAGAAATGTCATTTTTCCTTTTTTTCATTACTTCAAGGATGATCCACCGCCGATCAGAATCACTATGGTGTTTCTCGGTAAAATGTTTTGTCAACTTGGTGTTTGTTTTTTTGCACCTGATGGTGCTACGGTGTTCACTGATCCTCGTTTTTACTCTCCTTGTCGTCATCCCCACATATTTCAGATTGCAAGGACAGGTGAGTAGGTAAACTACATTTTCCGTATTGCAATTACTGAAATTCTTGAGTCTCCAGGGATTGTCTGTTCCAATATCTACCTCCTTAGTAGTGGTAGTCAGGGGGCAGCAAACACAATTACCGCACGGATAATGCCCTATTGGTTTTGGTTGGCTCCATAAGGTCATCTGGTTTTCTGTGTCATCGTTAGGGATCTTCGAGTGTACCAAGTCATCTCTCAAGTTTCTACTCCGCTTAAACGCAAAAAGTGGGGGTTCCCACTTCCGGTTTCCACTGTTCAAAATTGACCATTTCTTCTTGATGATGTTCTGCACTCTATTTGAAACAGGGGTGTATGTGGTAACGCATACCAGCCGGTCTGTTTTATCTTTCGGGATGGTCTCTAAAAGGGCTTCCCGATTATTGTTCTTCGCCCTTTTCTTTGCACGCTTCACCATCTTGCTCGGGTAGTGTCTTTCCAGGAGTTTGCCCTCTAGTTGTTCCGCCTGTGCTCGAAACACATCCACCTCCGAGCAATTCCTACGTACTCTGAGGAATTGTCCGACTGGAAGATTATCACGGAGAGCCCTCGGATGGTAGCTCTCATAGAGAAGAAGACTGTTCTTGTCTGTCGGCTTTATGTGTACTTTGGTGGAAATTCCTTCCGTTGTTAATGTTATATCTAGATCGAGGAACACTGCGTGGTTCACCTCAATATTATAAGTAAACCTAAGGTGGGGGTCTTTGCTATTGACCCACTCCACAAAACGTTTGGCTTCGTCCGATGTGCCCTTCCAGATGATCAAGACATCGTCTATATACCGTTTCCATGTTCTCATCTGGGTTGTAAACGGATTTGAAGGGTTGAAAATATAGTCCTCCTCGAACTGATGGACATACAGGCACGCCATGCTAGGCGCAAAGGTGCTGCCCATGGACGTGCCCTTAATCTGATGATATATTGTGTCCTCAAATTCGAAAAAGTTCTCTGTGAGAGCTAGTTCTGCACATTCCATGATGAAATGAGTCGGTGTCATGTATGTCCAGTCTTGGCCTTGGAGGATTCGTTCCACCACCTCCAATGTTCGCCTCTGGGGGATGCTCGTGTAGAGCGCTTCGATGTCCATTGTTATGAACATATCCTCCTCAACATTTGTTTCCAAATCCCTTAGGTGGCAAAGTACGTCCTTGGTGTCTCTTAAATAAGACCGAGACTTTTGTACAATTGGTTTTAAAACCAATCGCAAAATTGTGAGAGAGGTTCAAGTGCTGAACCTATTCCCGACACTATCGGTCTGCCTGGTGGTGGCATTCTGTTTTTATGAATCTTAGGGAGGGTGTAGAACCTGGGTGTACTCGGTTCCGTGTTGATTAGGAACTCCGCCTCATGTTTCGTAATCCAGTCATTGGTTTCAGCCTCACTAACCATAATCTTAATTTGGTTCATAATCCGAGGTGTGGGGTCTTCACGGTGTGTCTCATAACTCGTAGTGTCTGATAGGAGACGTAGGCATTCTTCTCTATACATGGTGTAATTCATCAGGACTATCGCCCCTCCCTTATCTGCTGGTTTTACCACCAACTCGTGATTATTTTTGAGTTGTTCAAGGGCCATTCTCTCGCCTCTGGTCAAGTTCTGGAAACCCCTTGTATTCTTGTAGTCAATCTTCCCAACTTCAGTGAGGACCGCTTGTTCAAAAGCCAGAACATTACAGGAAATGTTTTGGGTTTGCGGGGTGAATGTCGACTTTATTCGTAGACCAGTGTTAGTACGGTTGTTGTCTTGGCTTTGTATTTCACCAAAGAAATCCTTTAATTTTATCTTCCTAAAAAACTGTGCTAGTTCAGTATGAAGGAAGAAGGCATCATTCTCTGGGGTGGGGACGAAACCTAATCCTTTTGCGAGAACGGCCTCTTCATCCGTGTTGAGTACATAGTCACTCAGATTCACGATATTCGTCATTCTTTGCTCATTGTTTGGTGGGTACCCCTGCCCCTGCTCCGTGTCACTGCCCCGCTGGTGGTTGCCTCGTCCTCCCATTGGACTCTGGTTGGTCTTCTTGCTTTTTGTCTGCCTTTTCCTCTCCCTTGGCCCCTGAATAAAAAAGGCTGCTGTCCTTGTTGGAATCCAAAACCAGGAGGGAAGAATTGCTGTGGCCAGTACCCATAGGGCTGCATTGGTGGTGCGAACATTGGTTGATTCGGGTTCTGATATCTCCGGGTCTGTTGTCCTCCCGTGCTCTCATCGCTGCTGCTATCACTCCTTTCCGATGAGAGAACCGATGGGAGCGCTGAAGTCAGACAGTAAGCGTATGAGTGTAATGTATAAGGGTGAGAATGAAAGCTTGATCCCAGTTCTCTCGGAGAGATTGGGTGTCAATCACTACCACTGGATGACCATTTTGGTTATTACAGTTTCATGCATTTTAGTTTTCTGGTTTTAATCTATGGATACATTATGAGATCATTACCACTTTCTAAATCAGCATTTCTCCCATACAGAAAGTCACAAGTAGGCCCTCCCACCCTCGCCCTCCCATGGAGTATAGAGGATAGTATTTCAGGGTAAGAAATGGATTATGCAATTGACCATTTGATGACACGTACGTGTGCCACGTGTCTCATACAGACCACACCACGCGCGCTATAGGTGTGACCTGGGTTGGATGACAACAATTGTCTATTTATAAACTTACTTACACGTTTGGTTTGTTTGTTTTCTTTGTTTCTTTGTTTCCTACAGAATCTGTCACAGTGGTACTACACCAGACGGGCGATTGCATTTTATTTATCTTTTATCCCCGTCCCCAGATTAGCAGCTCCTTTTTGCATTAGAGGCAAAAAGGATAAACCCATTTGGTCCTGACGAATGCGACGTACCCTACGGGGACACTAACGCAGAAACATGTTGACCACACTTAATACGGTGAAGGGAGAATAATGTCCCAGATCACCGTACACCTATTTTAATACCATACATCTGTTCCCTGAATAAAACACTGTTGAGTGACAGGTGTGATGGTTTTTAAATCACCTTTCACTTTCACACGGCCATCACTTAGTTGTAGAAGTGCATCCCTGTCTCCAGGTGTATGCCCGCCCTCTATCAAACGAAGTTTTAGAGGGCGAGGACAGCCTATGATGAAGCATGACACCGGGCGGTGTGTGAGGCCAGTCCGAAACTTTTATGAGATGCCCCCACTGGTGTTGCATCTCAGCATAATTCTGTAGGAAACTGTAGGAACCCACGTGAGGGGCAGCCTTTTTGTGTTTGCAGGTGCTCAAGAGTGCCATCTTTAAAGGGCTAACTTGTACAGTGAAGTTAGTAAAATACGGAGACTGTAAACTTTGGGTCTTTTTGGAGATGCATCCAAGGGCCAACCCGTCACTAACACCGATCTGGAAAAAGAGAACATAACAGGAACTGATGTAAATAGAAATATGAAGAAGAAGAAGCAATTGATAATTTTCTTTATAATATTTATTATCTGCATTTTTATTTTTGCCTTGACCTGGTACCTGGATGTTTACAACCCTGTACCCGTGATAATGGCAATAGCCACTTCTGCACCTACTAGCACCCCATTAAATCACCAACATCATTTTTCTGAATATCATGATAATGTAATTGTTCAGATGGCTCACACCTATTACAAACAAATGAATATCTCACGAAAATGCTGGGTATGCATGAAACTTCCAGCACACACTGCAACAGGTATGCCGTTTCTGTCTCTTTCATTAGCCTATAATGATTCCTGTTTTATCTTTTTCCTTACAGTAGTGCAGTGGTACATTACAGATGGAATAGACTTCATGCACGACTTTAGGGACAACATTATGGTCCCAGCATTATGTAACATTAGGGGAAATAATTCACCTTATAAAAGCCTTTTTAATAACTCCTTTATGTCCTATTGATATGTTGAATTCCTGACTAGGATGAACGCTACTGTTCCACCCACTCTTCCAGCTATTTCTTCCCCACCGTCTCTCCAGGTAACTATTTCACCTGGGGAGGTATGCCTACAGTCTAATGGTTCCCTGTTTTTGGGTAATAGAGTTTGCAAAGTCAATTATTCAATGGCTAGTGTCTCTCTATTCACCGTGCCCTCCCACAAGGTGAAGGTATATATTTTATATGGTATGCAGACATAATATCGATTTTTTATTATCGACCTACACTAATATCGAGTTTTAAATATCGTAGGGACAGAATATCGAAGTCAAGAATATCGGTGACCAGAATATCGACCTTAAGGTAAGTAATATCGTTTTTTTTATATCGAAGTAAGTAATATCGTTAGCAAAAATATCGTTGTTAATAATATCGATATTTATATTAGTGTTATGTATTTTAGTATGTATTTTATATGTATGTGTTTAACATTTTTTGTAATGTTTTTAATTATTTTTAAATATATGTATTAAATGTTTAGAAATTAGTAATTTTTTTTTAAGTAAATTTTGCGTTTTAGTATTAGAGCGGGTTGTGGGTTTATAGGGGAATAGGGTGGGAAGTAATTTAATTATAACTAATTAATTAATATTTTTATGTATTTCTATTGATTATTAATTTATTGTTAATTAATTATTAATTGACAACTAATTTTTAATAATTGATTAATTAATAATTATATTAATTAAAAGTAATTGTTTATGATTTTTTATTTATTGTTATTGTTAATTAATTTATTGTTAGTTAATTATTAATTGGTAATTAATTTTTATTAATTGATTAATTGATAATTAAATTCAATGTGTTATTTTTTATGTGTAGCGGGTTGTGGGTTTATAGGGGAATAGGGTGGGGAGTAATGTATTATAATTAAGTACATTTTAATTTTTATTAATTGGTATTGAATATTAATTTATTGTTATTTAATTATTAATTGGTAATTAATTTTTATTAATTGATTAATTGATAATTTAATTAATTGTGTTATTTTTTATGTGTAGTGGGTGGTGCGTTTATAGGGGAATAGGGTGGGAAGTAATTTAATGTTATTTAAGTAAATATTTATTTAATTTTATTGGTATTTATTATTAATATTTGTGTTAATTAATTATTAATATGTTATTTATTTAAAAAAAAATAATAATAATTAATAAGTATGTTAATTTAACCCCTACGCTATTCTACATTTTCCACACTGTTACACTCACTGGAGTTGGAATAGTAATTTTAACCCTAACACTATCCAACACTTTCCCTACTGTTGCACTCACTGGAGTGGGAATAGTAATTTGAACCCCTACGCTATCCAACACTTTCCCTACTGTTGCACTTACTGGAGTGGGAATAGTAATTTTTACCCCTACGCTATCCAACACTTTCCCTACTGTTGCACTCACTGGAGTGGGAATAGTAATTTTTATCCCTACGCTATCCAACACTTTCCCTACTGTTGCAGTCACTGGAGTGGGAATAGTAATTTTAACCCCTACGCTATTCAACATTTTCCATACTGTTGCACTCACTGGAGTGGGAATATTAATTTTTACCCCTCCGCTATCCAACACTTTCCCTACTGTTGCACTCACTGGAGTGGGAATAGTAATTTTTACCCCTACGCTATCCAACACTTTCCCTACTGTTGCACTCACTGGAGTGGGAATAGTAATTTTTACCCCTACGCTATCCAACACTTTCCCTACTGTTGCAGTCACTGGAGTGGGAATAGTAATTTTTACCCCTACGCTATCCAACACTTTCCCTACTGTTGCACTCACTGGAGTGGGAATAGTAATTTTAACCCCTACGCTATCCAACACTTTCCCTACTGTTGCACTCACTGGAGTGGGAATAGTAATTTTAACCCCTACGCTATCCAACACTTTCCCTACTGTTCCTCTCACTGGAGTGGGAAGAGTAATTTTTACCCCTATGCTAGCCAACACTTTCCCTACTGTTGCACTCACTGGAGTGGGAATAGTAATTTTTACCACTACGCTATCCAACACTTTCCCTACTGTTGCACTCACTGGAGTGGGAATAGTAATTTTTACCCCTACGCTATCCAACACTTTCCCTACTGTTGCACTCTCTGGAGTGGGAATAGTAATTTTTACCCCTACGCTATCCAACACTTTCCCTACTGTTGCACTCACTGGAGTGGGAATAGTAATTTTAACCCCTACGCTATCCAACACTTTCCCTACTGTTGCACTCACTGGAGTGGGAAGAGTAATTTTACCCCTACGTTATCCAACATTTTCCCTACTGTTGCACTCACTGGAGTGGGAATAGTAATTTTTACCCCTACGTTATCCAACACTTTCCCTACTGTTGCACTCTCTGGAGTGGGAATAGTAATTTTACCCCTACGCTATCCAACACTTTTCCTACTGTTGCACTCCCTGGAGTGGGAATAGTAATTTTTACCCCTACGCTATCCAACACTTTCCCTACTGTTGCACTCACTGGAGTGGGAATAGTAATTTTAACCCCTACGCTATCCAACACTTTCCCTACTGTTGCACTCACTGGAGTGGGAAGAGTAATTTTTACCCCTACGTTATCCAACATTTTCCCTACTGTTGCACTCACTGGAGTGGGAATAGTAATTTTTACCCCTACGTTATCCAACACTTTCCCTACTGTTGCACTCACTGGAGTGGGAAGAGTAATTTTTACCCCTACGTTATCCAACATTTTCCCTACTGTTGCACTGTTTGGAGTTGGAATAGTAATTTTATTCCCTCCGCTATCTAATATTTTTTTGTATTATTTTAGTTAATGTAGTATATAATTAATTTTAAAAATAATTGTATTTTTTTAATTTGTTATATATATTTATTTAATTTTTATTTATATTATTGTTTTATGTGTAGAGATGTATTTGTAATTTATAAGATATTTTTTAACAATTTATAATTTATTAAAATAATTATTAAAAAATATCAATAAGTATATATATTATATATTATATGTATATGTTTAATTTATTTTTACATTATATATATTAGTTATAATTTTTAAACATTTTAAAATATTTTTAACTATGTTTATTTTAATTATGTATTATTTACTTTATTTTACATTATTTTTGTAACTTAAAAAAAACCGATATTTTTAAGTCTGGAGAAGTGTGGCTCAATGGTTAGAGCGGCAGACCCTGATGCAGAGATCTGGCCCGGGACCAGGGTTCAATTCCCGCCTCGGCGGGTCTTGGACTCAATTTCCTCGGACCTGATAATTCTCGCCTCGGTGCCTATTCTAATCATGGGTCCCACTCTGCAACTCTGGGCAATAGCTTGCTTAATCTCCACAACGGCCCCAACAGCGCTGGGATGCCTGGCTTCACCCTGGGGGTGCCCAGGAGTGGACATTTCACAGGGAAAAGCCAGGAAGGGTTCCACAGCGGTATGCGTACAGCACCTGGACACCCCTTTGGGGGTATGGGTGTGCTTTACAAGTACAAATTTCATTTCAATAACGATATTTTTGACATCGATATTATTTTTTCGATATTTTTGTACTTACCTTAATGTAGATAGGATGTCGATATTCTTGACTTCGATATTTTTGCGTCGATATTTCTGTAGGTCGATTTTCTGACTCTCGATATTTTGTCAGTGATTCATTTTATATGGGGTTCCAAGGCTTACTCATTTTCAGATCGAGCGCGCTTAATGAGGCTCAGACACCAGCTACTATCAGGCACGTCTTTATTTCTTGCTTGCCTGTTTCCTGACCCCGTTACTTTTTTCGCTCCTCCCCTTCCCCTTCCGGCCATGCCTGACCCTGACGTCACAGGCGGGTCAGGCACGGCAATGCTACATCTCCCCCCTTTTTATTTTAAGTGTCCAGGTTTACTTCCTTAGAGTTCTTCGATGAGCCTGGTGGGCCTCCGGAAGATTCTCCGTGGTCGGCGAGAGAGGCGCCCCTCACTGAGCTCATTTGTATTCACCACAAGTCGGGGTTCTTCGTGATCGTCCACCTCTTGGCTTGACTCGTCCGTGTCCCAATCAGGTTCTTCTGTTCAAGTGTACACTGCCGGATTACATTTCTTGAAGTGTGACACGTTTCTTGTTGTCCTCTTAGTCCCGGAGGCGGCTGTAATCATAGTTCCTTTCCGCCTCGTTACTTGCAGCGGTTGAGCACAGTATCGACTGTCGGGCTTGGTTTTCCGCTACTGCCTTACTAGCACCCAGTCTCCTTCTCGGATGTCAGATGTCTTGGCATGTCGACGGTTGTCAGCATACTCTTTCATCTTTGCTTTCTTGGTCCTGTCAAGATTCACTAGGGTCTCATGGTCCGAGGTCGGGGATCTGGACTGCATGACGACGTCTGCAGTCGGTATCCTGGTGCGTGCGGTTCTTCCGAGCATGAGAGTGGCAGGGCATCTATTGGTGGTGCTATGTGGTGTGGTCCTGTACGCTCGTAGTACTTCATTGAGCGCTGGTTGGATGTCGCGTTGAGTCAGTTCAGTTTGTTGTATCATTTTCTTTATGGTGGCCATGAATCGTTCAACCATCCCATTGGCCTGGGGCCACAGGGGAGTGATCTTTCTGTGTTTGAAGTTCAGGTGACTCGCAAACTCTGCAAATTCATGCCCTTTGAACGGTGGCCCGTTGACTGTCTTCACTACCGTGGGGATTCCCCACGCCGCAAACGCTTCGTCGATGACGGGTATGACGGCGGTTGCTCTTGTGGATGAGACTTGTTGCGCAATGGGGAATCGGGAATATTCATCCATGATGACGATGATGTATTTCCCAGACTTCAGCGGACCGAAGAAGTCAACTGCTACTTGCTGCCACACGCTCTTTGGAAGGTCAGACATTTGTAGTGGGGAGTGTGGTTCGTCACATCCTACTAGTTGACATTGCGGGCAGTCTTGGAGTGTGGCTTCTACCATCTGGTCGAGGGACGGGAACCAGACTCGCTTTCGCTACGCTTTCTTCAAGGCCACTACACCTCTGTGTCCTTCGTGTGCTAGGTTGACAGTTCCTTGTCTCAGTTGTTGAGGAATGACAATTCTCCTGTCTCTCAGTAATAAACCATTGGCGCTGATCGTGAGATCGTCCTTGACGTGTCTAAATGATATGAGTTCTTGCGTGTTGATTGTGTCATTGTTCTGCGGGTCCTCCAGACGTCTCCAAGAGTCTGTGTGGATTCGATGCATGATATTTTGAAGCGTGGCATCCTTGACAGTGGCTTCTACGATGGCGTCCAGTGGGACGGCAGGTGGTCGTGCCTGATCAATGACAAAATGGAGATATTCTTCTGCTAGCGAGCCGCTTGTCCGCGTCAAGGCTTGGGGATGTCGCAATATATAATCCGCTGGGTTTTCCGCCTTCCCCGGTTTGTGAATGATGGTGTATGTGTAGTCTTGGAGGTGAATCCCCCACCATTCAATCCGTGGAGGCATCTTCGCTCAGGGGTTTCCAAAGATGGTTATTAGGGCCTGGTGATCAGTGATGAGTGTGAAGTGCTTCCCATAGACGAACAGATGGAAATGCTCACACGCCCATACGACTGCCAGGTTTTCCTTTTCGGGCTGTGAGTAGGCTTTCTCCGTGTCAGTGAGGCTACGACTAGCATATGCCACGATGTGGCGCTGCTCTCCTTCGTCATCATACTGAGCTAGAATGGCACCAAGACCGACAGGGCTAGCGTCCACTGTAATCTCTGTCTTTCTCCGAGGGTTGAAGTATGCTAGGTTGATGGCAGAGCTCACAGCTGTTTTGATTTTCTTGAAAGCGTGCTCGCACTTGGCGGACCAGTGGAAACTTTGGCCTTGTCAGGTGAGTTCTCGCAGCGGATAGCTGATGGTCGCATAGTCTTTGATATAACGGGCACAGTAGCTAGCCATGCCTAGGAAAGATCGAATGTCACTTACGTCTTGGGGTTGTGGCGTGTCAGATAGTGCCGAGACTTTTTCAGGATCGGGTCTCATGCCGTCTTTGGAGAAGATGTGACCATAGAATTTTAGAGTTGACTTGTGGAACTCGCATTTGTCTCGGTTAAGCGTGAGGTTGGCATTGAGAAGGGCATGACATACGCGATCAAGTGCTTTGTCATGATCTTTTTTGGTTTCGCCGAACACTAGGATGTCGTCGTTGTAATTAAATGAGTTCAGGATGTGCTGGATTACGCGCTGTACTGCCTCTTGAAAGATCTCTGCTGCCGAAGAGATTCCGAAATTGAGGCGCTTGTATCTGAAGAGTCCTTGGTGTGTGGTGAACGTGGTGATGTACCTCAACTTCTCGTGGAGTTCGAGCTGGTGATACCCCTTGTTGAGGTCCAATTTCGAGAAGACTGTTGCCCCATTTAGGCGAGCGATCATGTCGCTGATATGGGGTCCTGGATGCCGCTCCCGCTCGATGGCTGTGTTCGGGGCTCGCATGTCCACACACAAGCGTACTCTATTTTCTTGTCCTCGTTTGGGCTCGACTACTACCGGCGACACCCTCGGAGTAGGTCCTGTTGACCTCTCTATGATGTCCGCTCTCAGCAGGTCTTGGAGCTCGTCATCCACTGCTTGTTGGAGGTGAAATGGTACTTTCCTATGGTGCTGGGCCACAGGCCCCACCTGTTCATTGATGTGCAATCGGACTTTGAAATGAGCTAGTTTTCCTAGACCAGAAAATAGCTTTGGGAACTTGTTGATAATATCAGGCGAATCGTCAACTCTGTATAGAATCTCTACTAGCTTCAGACGTTCGGCCGTTGGTAGGCTGAGAAGGCAGTCAGCTGCTTCAGGGCCTTCTATCACGTGGATTTGTGCATGAACTGTCCGGTCTTTGTAGGTCAGAGACGTACGAAATTGTCCCAAACACGGCAGCGGTTCTTTGGACATCCACGTGTAGACACGCACTGCGGCTGGTTCTAACTTGGGCTTCTGGTTCATCTTCTTGTACTCAGTCGTGCATATGTAGTTGAGTGACGCTCCGGTATCTAAGACGAACTTCGCGGAGTGATTTCCCATTAGAATGTGTAACCGGGGGTACTTTTTTAGTCGGTCAGGGTCCGCTACCATGCATACGTACTCATCACTGTCTTGTGATATGGGAGTGAGGGCAGACGATACTCTTGAGGTTGATCGTCGGGATCGATATGAACCTTGCGACCGGGTGCTGGATCTCGACGAGCTCGTTGAGCGGTCTCTTCTCCCTTGCACTGCCCTCACGTGGTGGCGTGATCCTGTGCTTCGCTTGGTCGGCCCGGATTCTTTGCGACGGGTTTGGCACGCTGCCTCGAAGTGGTTGTCTTTCCCGCATCGGTGGCACTGCTGTCCGATGGCTGGGCAGGGGCCTGTGTGGGGGTAGTCCTGGCCGCAGCGATAGCATTGCGGCGGTTGTTTCCGGGTGTTACTGCTCTTGTTTCCGCTGCGGGGCGAATTCGTGAATCTTTCAGGTTTCCGATGATCCGGTCGACGTCTTGAGTCTGTTTGAGACTGTATTCGGAGGGCTTGTTCACGTTTCTCTGTCTTGCTAGCTTCCATCTTTTTCGCATGCTCTTCCGCTTGGTCATTTATTCGTGTGAGCTCCTCGATGTCGTCGAGCGAGTAGTGCTTCTTCAGTAGACGGCAGCACAGTGACTCTGACTGGCACCCCTCAATGATTCGTAGACGAAGCGCATCTTCAGTGTTAAAATTGTCAAATTCACAGTAGCGGGCCAGACGCTTGAGGCGAGAAATGAAATCACCCATGGAAATTTTCTCGTTCTTGAGACGCAAGGTTGAAGGTGTAGCGTTCATAGTCCAGGTTTTGCTTGTGGAGAAACTTCCAGTTTAAGGCTTCCCTCACATCTGTGTATGACTCAGCATTAGCCGGTGGTAGTTCTTTAATGATTTGCCCGACGTCCTTGCCCACTAAATTTCGCAAAGCGATGAGTTGTTGGTCGGGGTCGCTGACTTGTGAACCCTTCATAAAGTCTTCAAAATCTTCTATCCAGCTTTGCAAATTAGGACCCATGCTGTTTCCGGAGGTCAGCATCAGGGGTTCAGGAGGGCGCAGGAATGATACCCCCATCATTATCGGTCCGGGCTGTGCAGTTCGTGCTGGACCAGGTGGTGCATTTTGCGAGGAGTCAGGGTGTGTAGACATAATGAAGCACAGCTGACCTCACTCTCCACTCCAGCAATCTGCAGCAGCGTCCACAGGGGTTTCAGCTTATGTCTTGGCTGGCACAGGAATGCTTTCCTCTCTTGCCTGACTTAAAGATGGCCGCCGGACTGGTTACCAGGCCTTCTGTATGGTGTGCCTGACTTCAAGATGGCCGCCGAATGTGACCTCTGCACACTAGCCTCAGTAATGAAATAGTGAGGCTTACCCCAGCTCGACGTGGTGTTCACTTTGTCTGAGCTCAGGAGATCCTCCAAATTCGGACTGCTGGCGATCTGGGCAACAGTTCTCCGTTGTGACAGGAACCGCTGCACGCGCTCACATCGACGGTGAGGGCGCTCGGTTCATAGTAGGCACTGCAGCGTGTTGTCGGCGTATGCCGAGTGTGTAGATTAGAGGGGGGTGTCTCCGCATCCCACCTTCATCGCCAGGTTTCAGATCGAGCGCGCTTAATGAGGCTCGGACACCAGCTACTATCAGGCACGTCTTTATTTCTTGCTTGCCTGTTTCCTGACCCCGTTACTTTTTTTCGCTTCTCCCCTTCCCCTTCCGGCCATGCCTGACCCTGACGTCACAGGCGGGTCATGCACGGCGATGCTACACTCATGGCTGCCATCAGGGTGGGCGGGATCCTGCTACTTGGGATTGGCTCTTCGCTGTATTTGAGCAATTTCCGCTGACCTTGGGTTCGCTTAATTACAGAATTCTCTTGGTCATCACAAAAGGGATACCTCAAATATGTTTTCAATAGATCAAACAGATACTGCTGGACAGGAAGCTTATGACTTTGGATTAGGAATACTACCTCTACTTGGGGTACGTATGAATTCCCGTCGTATTAGAAGATTGGGACGGTTACTGGAGGCAACCTTAAACAAAACAACATCAGCATTAGAAAACATAACAGTAGAAATGACCACTATGCATTCTGTGGTTCTCCAAAACCGCATGGTTCTAGATATGCTGCTTGCAGAATGCGGAGGAGTAGCTAAGGTTCTGCATACCGAATGTTGCATTTATATACCAGAAAATTCCAAAAACATACAGCAGGCAATTCAAAACATGCATAAAGTAGCACAACAAGTACATGCGTTTGCCAATGAAGATATCCCTTTGGAATCGTATTACCTCGTTCTTCACTATTTGGGGTTGGAAATAATTGATGATAGTGGTTATACTGAGGAGTATAGTAGTAGGATGTTGTTTATGCGCACAATGCCTGCCAATGTGCTGGGGCCTACTGGAAATAGTTTGCTGCCCCTCTCCAACACTCAAGCAGCAGACCAATATGGCAATGGTTCAACAGGAGGAAGTATTCATGTTAATGCAAATAGATGAACACTTATTCTCCGGCAAAAATTAGTGAACAATGCAACTAAGCACACACTGATGGTTTGGGTTAAACGATACTGAAATGTTCAAAACTAATGTTCTAAGGGTCAATTGTGAAAAAAGTTTTTTTATTCATTACATTGGACATCAGTTCTTCCATTTGTATTTCCCTGAATGTTTCTGATCATGAACTTTGGTGCATTGCTGACGTGTTTTAAAGTCAATCAATCAATCAGGGGCTTGTATAGCGTGCTACTCACCTGCGAGGGTCTCAAGGCGCTGTGTGAGGGGGGCTGCTGGGTGGGCTTGGTGGAGGATCATTCGTAGAGCCAGGTCTTGAGGTCCTTCCTGAATTGGATCAGTGACGCTGATTGCCAGGTCTTGGCAGCGAGGTAGGCAAAAGATCTTCCTCCAGTTCTGGTCTTGTGGATCTTGGGGAGGGAGGCGAGGGCGAGTTGGGAGGATCGGAGTTGTCTGGTGGGTATGTGGAATGCTAGGCGGTGGTTCAGGTATGCTGGTCCTTCGTTGTGTAGGGCTTTGTAGGCGTGAGTCAGGAGCTTGAAGGTGACTCTCTTGTTGACTGGGAGCCAGTGGAGTTGTCAGAGGTGTTGCGTGATGTGGCTGTGGCGGGGAATGTCAAGGACCAGTCTGGCTGCGGCGTTTTGGACGTTCTGAAGCTCCTTGATCTGTTTCTGGGTGATACTGGCGTAGAGTGTGTTGCCATAGTCGAGTCTGCTAGTGATGAGTGCGTGGGTGACCGTTCTTCTGGATTCTGTGGGGATCCATCTGAAAGTCTTTCAGAGCAAGCGGAGCGTGAGGAAGCAGGCTGAGGAGACTGCGTTGATTTGGTGGTTCATTGTGAGCGAAGAGTCCAGTATAATGTCAAGGTTGCATGCATGGTCCGTCAGGGTGGGTGGAGCACCCAGAGCGGATGGCCACCAGGAGTCGTCCCAGGCTGACGGGGTGGGTCCCAGGAGGAGGACTTCGGTCTTGTCCAAGTTGAGCTTGAGGCTGCTGTCTTTCATCCATGTAGCAATGGCTTCCATTCCACTATGGAAGTTGGTTCTGGCAGTTGAGGGTTCATTGGTGAGGGAGAGGATCAGCTGGGTGTCGTCGGCGTCCGTCACCTCTGACGATGGCTGCAAGGGGGGCTATGTAGACGTTGAAGAGGGTGGGGCTCAGGGATGAACCCTGGGGGACTCCACAGCTGATCTCCGTGGGTTCTGAGAGGAACGGTGGTAGCATGACTCACTGGGTCCAGCCGGTGAGGAAGGAGTAGATCTAGTCCAGGGCCTTGTCTCGGATGCCGGCGTTGTGGAGTTTGGTAGTTAGAGTGCGATGGGAGACAGTGTCAAAGGTGGCCGAGAAGTCAAGTAGGATGAGGACTGCACTTTCGCCCCGGTCGAGGAGGGAGCGGATGTCGTCTGTGGCTGCAAGGAGTGCAGTTTCTGTGCTGTAGTTGCAGAAGCAGGGTTGGAAGGTGTCTGAGAGGTGGTTCGATTCGATGAACTCGGAGAGTTGGGCATTGATGACCTTCTCCATGACCTTGGCTGGGAAGGGGAGGAGGGAGATCGGTCTGAAGATCTTGAGGTTTGTCTGGTCTGAGGATGGCTTCTTCAGCAGGGGGTTGATCTCAGACTTGTTTTGCTCGTGTCTTTACACACCTGGTGTTGACATACCTGCCCTTTACCCATCTGAGGCTAATCTAGCAATTTTTATACTTGATTGCTCAATTGTCTGCAGTTGTAGGAGAAGGAACAAGCAATGTCAACTTGTAATATTTATCCGCGTTTGTTCGATTATCTGCCAATGTCTTAAGGAACAAGCAATGTCCCCTGATAATGTTTGTGCTCATTTGTTTCATTGTATGTTAGTATTTGAGGATCGGAAACAAACCTCGACCTTGTTACCAAGTTAGGGATTGTTCCTTCTGTAAATATTTTGCACAGCTCCAGCTCGTGCCACATGTATGAATGACCTCACAGATTTGTGTAAGTTATCCACTCTTGTCATAGCCACCAGAGCGCTGTGATTATCTGCACCCGCACGTTACTATTAAATACGAGTTGCTTTGGCAGACCTCCGACTACTGGCTTCTTTGTTTTGCAAGTGGAGACTCAAAGAGAGTGATTTCCACAAGAATACCAATAAAAGAAGAATTTTTAAAAGGGATACGTGACTCTGTGTGATACAATTATTACCCATGGAATTGGGGTTGATCAAATGAGTTTGTTTGGTACACTGTTATATATAATGTTCCAAAAACGTGATTGATATATTACAAAGATACAGAGCGCTTATGATTTGTTTTTTTATAAATATTGTGTTTATACAACGATTCCGTGGCAGTGGGGTCGTAAACAGTTGAGAGTTCAGGTCTGTTTTAGAAGTGAATATTCATAGTAGAGAGACCACAGAATAGACCACACTGCTTTGTTCATCTTGTTGCCATAAGGTATCTGCAGTTAATGTTGCAGGATAAATAGAAGCAGAAGTATAGGATATCTGCAGTTAATGCCGCAGGATAAACAGCAGCAGAATCATGGAATATCTGCATTTAATGTCACAGGATAAATAGCAGCAGAAGCATAGGATATCTGCAGTTAATGCTGCAAGATTAACAGCAGCAGAAGCATAGGATATCTGCAGTTAATGCCCCAGGATTAACAGAAGCAGAAACACGAGGCATTTGCAGTTAATGCCACAGGATAAATAGCAGCAGAAGCAGAGGATATCTGCAGATAATTCCACAGGATAAATAACAGAAGCATGGGATATCTGCAGATAATTCCACAGGATAAATTCCAGTACCATAGGATATCTGCAGTTAATGCCTCAGGATAAATAGCAGCAGATACATGAAATATCTGCAGGCAAAGTAGCAGGATGAATAGCAGCAGAAGCATAGGATATGTGCAGTTAATGCCACAGGAAAAATAGCAACAGAAGCATACGGTATCTGCAGTTAATGCCACAGGAAAAATAGCAACAGAAGCATACGGTATCTGCAGTTAATGCCGCAGGATAAATAGCAACAGAAGCATAGGATATCTGCAGTTATTACCGCAGGATAAACAGCAGCAGTAACGTGGGATATCTTCAGTTAAAGCCACAGGATAAATAGCAGAAACATAGGATATCCACAGCCAGTGCCTCAGGATACATAGCAGTAGAAGCATAGGATATCTTCAGTTATTGCCGCAGGATAAATAGCAGCAGAAGCATAGGATATCTTCAGTTAATGCCGCAGGATAAATAGCAGCAGAAGCATAGGGGTTCTGCAGTTAATGCTGCAGGACAAGTAGCAAAGAAACATAGGATATCTGCAATTAATACCGCAGGATAAACAGCAGCAGGAACGTGGGATATCTGTAGTTAATGCCACTGGATAAATAGCAGCAGAAGCATAGGGGTTCTGCAGTTAATGCTGCAGGACAAGTAGCAAAGAAACATAGGATATCTGCAATTAATACCGCAGGATAAACAACAGCAGGAACGTGGGATTTCTGTAGTTAATGCCACTGGATAAATAGCAGCAGAAACATAGGACATCTTCAGTTAATGTCACAGAATAAATAGCAGCAGAAGCATAGGACATCCGCAGTTAATGCCGCAGGATAAATAGCAGCCGAAACATGGGGTATCTGCAGTTGATTCTGCAGTTGATCCTGCTGGATAAATATCAGCAGAACCATAGGATATCTGCAGTAAATGTCGCAGGATAAATAGCAGCAAAATCATAGGATATCTCGAGTTAATGCCACAGGATAAATAGCAGCAGAAACATAGGATATCCACAGCTAGTGCCTCAGGATACATAGCAGTAGAAGCATAGGATATCTTCAGTTAATGCCACAGGATAAATAGCAGCAGAAGCATAGGATATCTTCAGTTAATTCCGCAGGATAAATAGCAGCAGAAGCATAGGGGTTCTGCAGTTAATGCAGCAGGACAACTAGCAGAAGAACATAGGATGTCTGCAGTTAATGCTGCAGGATAATTAGCAGCAGAAACATAGGATATCTATAGTTAATGCCGCAGGATAAACAGCAGCAGAAACATGGGATAGCTGCAGTTAATTCTGCAGGATAAACAGAAGCAGAAACATGGGATATCCTCAGTTAATGCCACAGGATAAATAGCAGAAGAAACATAGGGTATCTGAATTTCATGACACAGGATAAATAGTAGAAGAAACATAGGGTATCTGAATTTCATGACATAGGACAAATAGCAGAAGAAACATAGGGTATCTGAATTTCATGACACAGGATAAATAGCAGAAGAAACATAGGGTATCTCCAGTTAACACAACGCAATATATAGCAGCAGAAGCATAGCATATCTGCAGATAATGCCACAGGATAAATAGCAGCAGAAACGTAAAATATCTGCAGCTAGTACCTCAGGATAAATAGCAGCAGAAGCATAGGATATCTGCAGTTAATGCCCCAGGATAAACAGAAGGAGAAACATGGGGCATACGCAGTTAATGCCACAGGATAAATAGCAGCAGAAGCATAGGATATCTGTAATTAATGCCACAGGATAAATAGCAGCAGAAGCAGAGGATATCTGCAGTTAATTCCGCAGGATAGACAGCAGCAGAACCATAGGATATCTGAAATTAATGCCGCAGGATAAACAACAGCAGAAGCATAGGATATCTGCAGTTAATGCCCCAGGATAAACAGAAGGAGAAAAATGGGGCATATACAGTTAATGCCACAGGATAAATAGCAGCAGAAGCATAGGATATCTGCAGTTAATGCCCCAGGATAAACAGAAGCAGAACAATGGGGTATCCTCAATTAGTGCTGCAGGATAAATAG
Organism: Calotriton arnoldi; assembly: GCA_963921515.1. NCBI lineage: Eukaryota > Metazoa > Chordata > Amphibia > Caudata > Salamandridae > Calotriton > Calotriton arnoldi. The sequence continues at coordinate 449,190 of CAWUFW010000739.1, forward strand.
CAGAAGCATAGCATATCTGTAGTTAGTGCCACAGGATAAATAGTAGATGCATAGGATATTCTCAATTAATGCCGCAGGATAAACAGCAGCAGAAGCATAGAATATCTGCAGTTAATGCCGCAGGATAAACAGCAGCAGAATAATAGGAGATCTGCAATTAGTGCCGCAGGATAAATAGCAGCACAGACATAGGATATCTGCAGTTAATGCCACAGGATAAATAGCATCAGAAGCATAGGATATCTGCAGTTAATGCCACAGGATAAATAGCAGCAGAAGCATAGGATATCTGCAGTTAATGCCAATCAATCAATCAGGGAATTGTAAGCGCGCTACTCACCCGTGAGGGTCTCAAGGCGCTGAGGGGGGGGTCCGTAGATCTGTTTAGCCGAAGAGCCAGGTCTTGAGGGTCTTCCTGAAGGTGTTCAGGGAGGGGGCGCATCTGATGTCTGCTGGTAGCTCGTTCCAGGTCTTGGCTGCAATGTGAGAGAAGGATCTTCCGCCTGCTCTGGCTCTGTGGATGCGCGGGGTTTTGGCCAGTGCAAGGTTGGAATTTCGGAGGTTTCTTTTGGGTACGTGGAAGTTGATTCTGTCGTTGAGGTATTTAGGTCCGTTGTTGTGTAGGCATTTGTAGTCGTGAGTGAGGATTTTGAAAGTGACTCTTTTCTCCACGGGGAGCCAGTGGAGACTTTGTAGGTGTTGGCTGATGTGTTCGTGTCGGGGATGCCGAGGACGAGTCTGGTGGCGGTGCTCTGTACTGTCTGGAGTTTGCGGAGTAGGGACTTGTTGAAGCCGGCGTAGAGTCGTTTCCATAGTCCAGTCTGCTGGTGATGAGTGTGTGGGTGACTGTCTTCCTTGACTCAGGGGGATCCACTTGAAGGTCTTGCGGAGGATGCGGAGGGTGTTGAAGCAGCTGGAGGTGACGACGTTGACCTGTCGGTTCATGGTGAGTGATGAGTCGAGTACGATGCCGAGGTTCTTGGCGTGGTCTGAGGGGGTAGGTGGGCTTCCGAGGGCGGTCGGCCACCAGGTGCTGTCCCATGCAGAAGGGGTGGTACCGAGGACTAGGACTTCTGTCTTCTCGGCGTTGAGCTTCAGGCAGCTGTTGGTCATCCAGACTGCGACGTCTTGCATTCCTTTCTGGAAGTTGAGTTTGGCAGTGGTGGGGTCTTTGGTGAGGGAGAGGATGAGCTGGGTGTCATCGGCGTAGGATACGATGTTGAGGCCGTGTTGTCGGACGATGGCTGCGAGGGGGCCATGAAAATGTTGAAGAGGGTGGGGCTCAGTGATGAACCCTGTGGGACTCCGCAGGTGATTTTCGTGGGGTCGGAGAGGAAGGGTGGGAGTCTGATCCTTTGGCTTCTTCCGGTGAGGAATGATCGGATCCAGTCCAGGGCTGTTCCTTGTATGCCTGCGTCGTGTAGTCTGGCGACTAGTGTGCGATGGGAGACGGTGTCGAAGGCCGCTGATAGGTCGAGTAGGATGAGGGCTGCGGAGTGGCCTTGGTCCAGGAGGGTGCGGATGTCATCTGTGGCGGCGAGTAGGGCGGTCTCTGTGCTTTGGTTGCTTCGGAATCCGGATTGTGACAGGTCGAGGACGGCGTTCTCTTCAATGAATCGTGTCAGTTTCCTGTTGACTGTTTTCTCTGCAACTTTGGCTGCGAAGGGGAGGAGCGAGATGGGCCGATAGTTCTTGAGGGCGGTGGGGTCAGCTGTGGGCTTCTTGAGCAGGGGTCTGACTTCTGCGCGCTTCCAGTCGTCTGGGAAGGTGCCTGTTTTGAAGGTGGTGTTGATGGTGCGTTGTAGTTCGGGTGCGATGGCAGCCACGGCTCTGTGGTAGATGTAAGGGGGGCAGGGGTCGGTGGGGGCCCCCGAGTGGATGCTTTTCATGGTTGAGGCGGTGTCTTCGGCCGTGATCGGTGTCCAGTTGGAGATGGTGGGCTGGCTGGTGTTTCTGGGGCGGGGGGCCGTCTGTGGCGCCTGGTAGATGGTCGATGAAGTTGTCGTAGAGGTTTTTGATCTTGAGGTGGAAATAGGTTCCAAGCTTGTCGCATAGGTCTTGGGATGGGGTGATGTCTGTGGCTTCGCTGCGTGGGTTGGTGAATTCTTGAATGACACTGAAAAGCTCCTTGGAGTTGGTGGAGTTGGCCAGGATTTTGTTGTGGATGAAGTTCCTCTTGGTGGCTCTGATCTGGTTGTGGTAGTCCGTCATGGCATCCTTGAAGGTGGTGTGGTTTTCGGTTGTCTTGGTGTTTCTCCAGTTCTTCTCCAGGCATCTGCAGGTGCATCTGGCTTCTTGGAGAGCGGTTGTGAACCAGGCAGCTTTCCTGAGGCGTTGTCTGTCGGGGTTGCGTAGTGGGGCAAGCTCGTCTGCGCAGGTGGAGATCCAGGTGTGGAGTTCTCTGGCTGCGTCGTTTGCGCCGTTTGCGTCGGATGCCCAGGTGTGGTTGTCTCGGGTGAGGGTGGAGTTAAGTTGCTTGTCGGTAACCTTGCTCCAGTTCCTTCGTGGTGGGCGTGGGGCTGGTTTGGGTGCCTTGGGTTTGTTGATGGCGAAGTGTACGCAGTGATGGTCGGTCCATGGCGGCTGCGTTGTTTGGCTGAAATGGATGCTGTTTCCTGCCGCAAAGATGGGGTCGAGGGTGTGTCCTGCTCTGTGGGTCGGTGTGTTGACGAGTTGTTTAAGTCCGATGCTGGCGAGGTTGTCACGAAGGATCATGGAGTTGGGGTCGCTGGGGTTGTCGAGGTGGAAGTTCAGGTATCCAATGAGTATGTAGTTTGTTGAGGCGATGGCGTGGGGTGCGATGAAGTCGGTGATGGTGGTGGCGAAGGGTGTTCGGGGGCCGGGGGGTCTGTAGACGAGGGTTCCTCGGAGTGTGGCTTTCGGGGTGGTCTGGATCTGGAAGTGCAGGTGTTCGGTGGAGGGGAAGGTTTCGCTGGAGGTGGTGAGGCGGAGGGTGCTCTTGTGGGCGATGGCGAGGCCCGCTCCTGGGTGGTTGGGGCGGTCTTTCCTCTGGATCTTGTATCCGTCTGGGATGGCGGTGCTGATGTCGGGGGCGGAGGATGCGTTGGTCCAGGTCTCTGTGGAGAAGGCGATGTCGGGCGAAAGAGAGTCGAGTAGGTTCCAGATTTCCATGGCGTGTTTGTGTACGGAGCGTACGTTGAGGAGGATGCATTTTAGGGTGTCGCCGGTGCTGGCGTCGCCGGTGTTGGAGGCCGGGGTGGCGGTGAGGGTCTGGCGGCAGTGGAGGCAGGAGAACTGGCCGTGGGTCGTGTTCGGCGAGGCCTATTGGCATTCTCTAAGTCTTCCAGGGTTGAGTGCGAGGAGGGTGGTGGTGTCGTAGCGATGGGTAGTGGGAGGTCCAGGGTTCCTGGCGCTGGCCGCGGTCGGGTCGCGGACGGGCGCAGACGGGCTTGCCTTTGGTACGCCTTCGGCGTGCCGGCGGCGCACCCGCTGCGCGACCGCGCAGCGGCCACCATTAAGTAGGGGAGGTGGGAGGGAGGAGAGGCTGGGAGGCGGCAGCAGGGGAAATCCGGGGGGGGAATTCCGGGGGGAAATTCCGGGGGGAAATTCCGGGGGGAAATTCCGGGGGGAGGGGCCACAGGGGCAGAAGCGGCAAAAGGCAAAAGGAACAGGCAGGCACGAGAAAATAAAAACAGTGGTGGAATTAGAGCAAGACACAGATGGGCACAATAACAGTGGCACAACAGGGAAAAAATTAAGAAAAAAAATGGCTGAGAAAGGTTACGGTGGTTGGAGGCAGTCTGGTCCCAGTTGGAGCGGGCAGCAGGCGCAGGAGCGGGCAGCAGCCTCGAACCTCCCAAGGAGGAGGTCGGGGTCTGGAGGCAAGAGACGGCACAGCGGAGCAGCGGGGAGAGAGTGGACCTAGACCGAGGGTCGGAGTTCTTACTCGCGCTCCCCCGCAGCAGCCGCCATTAAGTAGGGGAGGTGGGAGGGAGGAGAGGCTGGGAGGCGGGAGCAGGGGAATTCGGGGGGAAATTCCGGTGGGGAATTCCGGGGGGGAGGGGCCGCAGGGGCAGCAGTGGCGAAAGGCAAAAGTAACAGGCAGGCACGAGAAAATAAAAACAGTGGTGGAATTAGAGCAAGACACAGATGGGCACAATAACAGTGGCACAACAGGGAAAAACATTAAGAAAAAAAACGGCTGAGAAACGTTACGGTGGTTGGAGGCAGTCTGGTCCCAGTTGGAGCGGGCAGCAGGCGCAGGAGCGGGCAGCAGCCTCGAACCTCCCAAGGCGGAGGTCGGGGTCTGGAGGCAAGAGACGGCACAGCGGAGCAGCGGGGAGAGAGTGGACCTAGACCGAGGGATAAATAGCAGCAGAAGTAGAGGATATCCGCAGTTAATGCCGCAGGATAAACAGCAGCAGAAACATAGGATATCTGAAGTTAATGCCACAGGATAAATAGCAGCAGAAGCATAGGATATCTGCAGTTAATGCCCCAGGATAAACAGAAGCAGAACAATAGGGTATCCTCAATTAGTGCTGCAGGATAAATAGCAGAAGCATAGCATATCTGTAGTTAGTGCCACAGGATAAATAGTAGAAGCATAGGATATTCTCAGTTAATGCCGCAGGATAAACAGCAGCACAGACATAGGATATCTGCAGTTAATGCTGCAGGATAAATAGCATCAGAAGCATAGGATATCTGCAGTTAATGCCACAGGATAAATAGCAGCAGAAGCATAGGACATCTGCAGTTAATTCCCCAGGATAAACAGAAGCAGAACAATAGGGTATCCTCAGTTAGTGCTGCAGGATAAATAGCAGAAGCATAACATATATGTAGTTAGTGCCACAGGATAAATAGTAGAAGCATAGGATATTCTCAGCTAATGCTGCAGGATAAATAGCAGCAGAAGCATAGGACATCTGCAGTTAATGCCGCAGGATAAACAGCAGCAGAAGCATGGGATACCTGCAGTTAATGCCACAGGATAAATAGCATCAGAAGCATAGGACATCTGCAGTTAATGCCGCAGGATAAATAGCAGCAGAAGCATAGGATATCTGCAGTTAATGCCACAGGATAAATAGCATCAGAAGCATAGGACATCTGCAGTTAATGCCGCAGGATAAATAGCAGCAGAAGCATAGGAGATCTGCAGTTAATGCCACAGGATAAATAGCATCAGAAGCATAGGACATCTGCAGTTAATGCCGCAGGATAAATAGCAGCAGAAGCATAGGATATCTGCAGTTAATGCCACAGGGTAAATAGCATCAGAAGCATAGGACATCTGCAGTTAATGCCGCAGGATAAATAGCAGCAGAAGCATAGGAGATCTGCAGTTAATGCCGCAGGATAAACAGAAGCAGAACAATAGGGTATCCTCAGTTAGTGCTGCAGGATAAATAGCAGCAGAAGCATAGGACATCTGCAGTTAATGCCGCAGGATAAATAGCAGCAGAAGCATAGGATATCTGCAGTTAATGTCACAGGATAAATAGCATCAGAAGCATAGGAGATCTTCAGTTAATGCCGCAGGATAAACAGAAGCAGAACATTAGGGTATCCTCAGTTAGTGCTGCAGGATAAATAGTAGAAGCATAGGATATTCTCAGTTAATGCTGCAGGATAAATAGCAGCAGAAGCATAGGGTATCTGCAGTTAATGACACAGGATAAGTAGCAGCAGAACAATAGGGTATCCTCAGTTAGTGCTGCAGGATAAATAGTAGAAGCATAGGATATTCTCAGTTAATGCTGCAGGATAAATAGCAGCAGAAGCCTAGGATATCTGCAGTTAATGCCACAGGATAAATAGCAGCAGAAGCATAGGACATCTGCAGTTAATTCCCCAGGATAAACAGAAGCAGAACAATAGGGTATCCTCAGTTAGTGCTGCAGGATAAATAGCAGAAGCATAGGATATTCTCAGTTAATGCTGCAGGATAAATAGCAGCAGAAGCATAGGACATCTGCAGTTAATGCCGCAGGATAAACAGAAGCAGAACATTAGGGTATCCTCAGTTAGTGCTGCAGGATAAATAGTAGAAGGATAGGATATTCTCAGTTAATGCTGCAGGATATATAGCAGCAGAAGCATAGGGTATCTGCAGTTAATGACACAGGATAAGTAGCAGCAGAAGCATAGGACATCTGCAGTTAATTCCCCAGGATAAACAGAAGCAGAACAATAGGGTATCCTCAGTTAGTGCTGCAGGATAAATAGCAGAAGCATAGGATATTCTCAGTTAATGCTGCAGGATAAATAGCAGCAGAAGCATAGGACATCTGCAGTTAATGCCGCAGGATAAACAGAAGCAGAACATTAGGGTATCCTCAGTTAGTGCTGCAGGATAAATAGTAGAAGGATAGGATATTCTCAGTTAATGCTGCAGGATATATAGCAGCAGAAGCATAGGGTATCTGCAGTTAATGACACAGGATAAGTAGCAGCAGTTAATTCCATATGATAAAAAGCATCAGAAGCAATGAGTTAATGCCGCAGGATAAACAGCATCAGAAGCATAGGACATCTGCAGTTAACACAGCAGGGTAGATACCTGAAGTTAATGCCCCAGGATAGATAGCAGCATGCTGCAGGAGAGATAGCAGCAGTTAATGCCACAGGGTAGATACCTGTAGTTAATACCTTAGGACAAATAGTAGCGTGATACAACATGAGAGATAGCAGCTGTTAATGCCACAGGAACAGGTAATAGAGCAGGCTAGATACCTGCAGTTAATACCTTAGGACAAATATCAACATGTGATAAGACAGGAGAGATAGCGACAGTTTATATCACAGGGTAGATACCTGAAGTTAATACCGCAGGATAAATAGCAGCAGGTGATACTGCAGGCGAGATAGCAGCACTTATTGCATGGGGTAGATACCTGCAGTTAATACCTTAATACAAATGTAGGCGATTAGCTGTTGTTGGCAGGCTTTAGCCTTTGAAATTGTTAGTTGTTTTTGCCGCCACATTCCTTGTACAATCTAAGGACTGGTCATTTCTATTTAGTTGCAATATTGCGTATTTTGTTTGTAATTTCCTTTGTTTTTCCATTCTGTATCCATGTTGTTTGTACTGTGTTAAATCGTTGTTCTTCTTGGTTTGATCTAAAATATTGAATGTTTCATGCTCAAGAGATCAATCTAAAATAGTGTAATAAATACACAAAACCTCTCTAGTGGTCAAGGTGGTTTTTGCTCAATGGTTGCTTATTCAAAGTACACACCTATACATGTTGTTGTTTATAGTTAATACAAATAGCAGCAGTTAATGCAGCAGTGTAGATACCTGCAGTTAATACCCCAGGATAAATCGCAGCATGTAATACTGCAGGAGAGATAGCAACAGTTAATACTGCAGGTTAGATACCTGCAGCTAATACCGTTCAGTACTGCCTCCTTCCCGTTCCCCCAGATACCACGGCCACTGCATCCTCAGACAGAAATGTAGGCCTATTTTCAACCCTGCACTAGACCGAGTAATGTGCATAAGAGAATCAGCCACTGAAGCCAGATTTTAATTAATAGACATGTAGAAAACATTCCCTCCCAGACAGCCAGGACTCTGACATCCTGAAGACTGCTGGATCTCTCTACTCACAGGTCTGCACTCAGACTCAGTTAAAGTTTGAAATGTGACCTCAAGACAGCCCTTCTGTGTTCCACACACTCTCCTGCCTCACAATACTGCACCAGGGTGGCTGGGGGTCAGCTGAGGGAAGGGGTCTTCACAAGCCTCCCTAATCCTGAGGCATTCGATGACTACCATCAGCCATGACTCAGTCAACAAAACCCTCCCCGCTGCAGCCAAACCTCCAGTACAGTATCCAAGACCCGTTCCTTCCTGCCCCCGGGTGCCTCACACTGCACTCTCCCTGCTGACATCGGCTGTGCCTCTGCTCACAGCAGTCCAGCCTGCTCTCGAGGACCACCCGTCTAAATCAAAGATTAAGGTGACGTTCTAGTTTGGTGAAAGTTTCAGTGACAACATAACATTTTAAATTTAAAAATCCTCTGAAATTCACCAGTTATAGTTATCCCTAGTAACTATCACTTGTGCCGTATAGTAACTATAACTCGCGCCCCCGCCATGCACAGTCTCATCATCAATCAAGTTATTTCAAATGTTACAGTGATGGTATGAATGGTGTTATAGAACATCCATGAGTGATGAAATGTGTGGAGTAGTTAGCTGTGCATGGCAAGGGCACAAGTTATAGTTACCATAGGTAAAGCCAAACCCCCGCCTCGCATGGCCGGACCCACACTGCGCACAGCCTTTGGCCGTGTATGGTGGGGGTTCGCCAGAGGGTCTGGCCTGTGGCCAGGACCTGCGGCCAACCCCTCGTGGACAGCCAACCCCCTGCCGCACACGGACTTTGGCTGTGCATTGCGTGTTGCTGGATGTAGTGCTTGGCCGGTGGTCAGGCCCTGCAGCCAACCCCACGTCACACACATGACCATCTGGGTTGCACAGCGTGCTGTTGGTCTTGCAAGCCGTGGCCACCCTCAGGCAGACCCTATACTTTGGGCCCATTTACCACAAAAGGGGGGTGCGTCCCCCCTTTCCGAGACTTCGCAGACCCCGGGGGACTTCATTCCCGGGGGCAGTATTTTTTTTATTAAGCCCCAGGGACCACATTTGGATACCCTCTCGGATGATTAATGCGCTATATATATCAATATAAACTAACATAACATCCCCCAGGGTCTTTCTTTGTTTGAAGGGTCAGAGGGGCATGCAACCTCTCTCCCCAAGATTTATGGCACCGGGGACCCCATTCTCCAGCACTTTCATATTTCTTAAGGGGAGTGGGGCGCATCACCCGGGACCTTTATTTTTATAAAGTAAGAAGGGCACGCAGCCCCCCCCCCCCTCCCTAGGCCTTGATAGCCTCGGGGACTCGATCCCCCAAAGCAAAAATATATATTATGGGGGGAGGGGGCGCGTGGCACACCTTTGCAGGACACTGCGGGCCCCGAGGACCCCATCCTTTGGGGCTTTTTCTTAAATTAAGGGAAGGGAGTAAGTGGCCCACTCCCTGAGCCACTACCGGCCCTGGGGCCCAATCCCATGGTGCATTTTTGTGTAAGTGGAGAGGGCCACTATCTGAGCCAATGGGCTTGGGGACCCCATTCCTTGGGCCAAAACATACTTGTAAAGGTGCCCCTGGGATCCCTTCCCCAGGACCTTAAAAGGGAGGGGGCACACGGTCCCCTCCCTGAGCCAATAGTGGCTCCAGGGACCCCATTCCCAGGGCCCTAGGTGATTGCCCACCCACATCACACTATGCTGCGGACAGTGTGAGGAGTCCCAGGGCTCCCTACCCCCCACCAGCTCCCTGAATTCACCCAACCTGGGTGCTGCCGGAACCAGCATTGCTCCCATCCGGCAGGAGCAGCTGTTTTTGCTTGCTCCCACTGGGCAGGAGCAATCTGAGTTTTCCTGCCTGCAAGAGCACGGTCAGGGAAACAAAAGTCAGCTCCCACCCAGTTGGAACAAATTCAAAGGCCCTTCCAGGTGGGAGCAGACAAGTTTCCCTGCCCGTGCTCTTGCAGGCTGGGAAACTGTGTCCCGGAGGTGGACTCTCCAGGACACCACAGTAGATCCGGCCTCAGGGAATGGGGTTCCTTGGGCCTTTAGAGGATCTGGGGGAGGAGCCAAGGGCTCCCCTTCACCTATAATTCGATGTCGGCCTCAGGGATGGGGTCCCTTTACAGGCTCAAGGAGGGGGCCTCTTACCCCACACCCCTTTAATTTGTAATCAGTATGGAGTCCCTGTCGCGTTAATGAGGCTCGGGGAGGGGTCTGTGCGCCTCCTCCCTTCTAATATTGTATGGGCCCTGGGGATGGCGGCCACAGGGTTGTAATCCTAGAGAGGGGGGCTGGTCACCCCCCTTCCATATTCTTAAATTAGGATCCCCAGGACCTTGATGAGGATCATAGAGGGGGGGCCACACTCCCCTGTCTTTGTTTTTCACAGCGGCCGGCATTTAATTTTTTTTTAAAGCTGCAATCCCGAGAGGCTCCCAGGGAATCACATCTGTTTTTCAAAAATATAATTTTTTTTGTCCTCTCTGGGACTCCGTCACAAGAAATGGACTAAGTCCCCGAGTCGTGTAATGGCAGACTGCAACATTTTTACTCATTTTGCAGGCAGCCAATCAGATCACTCGCTCCTGTGGGAGTCTGACTCCTATGGGTGCGAACCTCACCAGTGCACGTCTGACCGGTTATGAGTTGACCCTCTTTGCACCACATGTCATGATTAAAAGATGTGCCACTCTAAACCCAGCCATGTTACTACCCCTCCCTTCTGAGAGTGAGGAAATGGACATACATGATTGTATTTTTCGAACGGAGGAAGAGACAAAGGGACGGGTAGACCTGACTTATGTTCCCTTATCTGACCCCCAAGGGGAACTATATGTCGATGGCTCTTGTTTTAAGTTACCGGATGGCACTACAACTGCTGCATACGCGATCACAACACTGTACACGGTAGTTGAGACGTCACGAGTTCCCTATCAGTCGGCCCAAGCTGCAGAGCTCGTTGCCCTTATTCGAGCCTGCGAGTTGAGTGAGGGACTGGCTGTCAATATCTATACTGACAGAATACGCATTCAGGGTCGCCCATAATTTCTCACTTCCCATGGGGTGAAAATACAACATGGCCCTGTAAGAAAGTGGCTCTGTATATACTGTTCACAAATAGGTACAGTGTGCACAGAGTCCACAGTCCCCAGAGGTTTGGCAGAGGCTAAAGTTAGATATAACCTTACTCTCTAAAGTGGTAGCTTGGTCGAGCAGCAAGGCAGTATCAGAGGACAGTGTAAAGCATTTGTTGTACACACTCAGTCAGCAAATGGTCTCACACACTCAAGAACTGAACTCTAGGTCAATTGTTTTGTATATAAAAATATATTGTTGTTTTATTTTAGAACCACAAGTAGGTATAAAAATACTTTCTCAGAATGAGATGCTTTGGGTATATACTTTCAATACACAATAGACTTTTGAATGCAATAGCTACAGTTGTTGCAATAGGCAACACAATTTCAAACCCAATAATACATTGAGCTCAATGGGAATTTCTAGTTAAATGCAATAGATTACTTTTTTAATTACTTTTCTTACCACAGGACTGGATCCTAGATTCAGTCCTGGGACATCTCCTGTAAACAGTTGAGTAAAAACGTTTTGGTTACAGTTGTGATTTTTAAGGAATATTATTGTATTTTAAAAGTTGATACTTAGAAACTTTTTCACATAGAATCACCAATGTTATCCTATGGGAGGAAATTCACTTAGCAGGTAAGTAGTGTTATCGTTACTTTTTCTTACTCAGAGTTGGATCCTGGATCCAGCACTGGTGCATCTCCTGTAAACAATTGAAAGAATGCGTTTATGTCACACAGGCGATTTTTAGCAAATATTTGTAAGTTTCAAAAATCGGCACTTAGAAACTTTTTCAGCAAAAACCAGGCAATGTTATCCTATGGAAGGAAATTCGAGTTACCGGTAAGTACAGTTATAATTACTTTTCAGGGTCAGTGCTGGGCACCAAGATCCAGCACTGGGATCTCTCCTGATAACAGGTGAGTATTTTCGTTTTCGTGATTTGGCTGATTTTAGATGAATATTTTAAAGTTTCAAAACTCCACACTTAGAAGAATTTCCAAGTGAAACCAGTCAATGTTACCCTATGGAAGAAAAGTGAGTTATCAGCTTTTGGGTAAGTACTCGACTGGCAGAGTTAAGGTTCTGGGCATAGACTCAGGGGTCTCCCAGGGTCAGGTAAGTACAGTTGTTACACCCTCAGCGGCACAGGGGCGGCCGGGTGCAGAGTGAGTTAGGCCCAATGTTATCCTATGGAAGGCAGGGGGCCTGTGGTTGGTGGCTGCTGGCTAGCAGGCCACGCGGCTGTGGGAGCTGGGCTCCTGGTCACTTGCTCAGGGCAAATGGGGAAGTCGAACAGGGTAGTTGGTGCACCCTCAGCGGCACTGGGGCGGCCGGGTGCAGTGGGCTTTTGGGCCGTCGGGCGCCCAATGGTTTTCAATGGGAAAGCTGCGTGACGAACAAAGACTGCAAGCTCGGGGACGGTGATTCTTCAGGTGCGACCACCACTTCGAGAGGTAAGTTGGGAAGCTGTAGGAAGGGTAGGCACCCAGGAGTTGGGCACAGGAGGCCGTGGGGCGCCGGGTGCAGGGGTGTCTTTAGGTGTCGGAAATCTTACCCTCGGCTGGTCGCGGTTGGAGGGGTCCCTGGTTCTGAGGCTGCAGGCGTCGTCAGGAGCGTCGAGGAGGGTCCTTGGGTGCTGGATTCTGGGTCACAGTCGCCGGGGAGACGTCCTCGTGGTCTTTGTCCACTCAGGCACAGGCCGGGCTCGGCGGGTGCAGAGGGTGCAGGATTCGCGGTTCCTGGCTGATGCCAGGGGCTTGTTACTTGCTTTGAGCAGTACCACTGCTCGTGGGAGTCCCAGGTAGTTAGAGTCACAAGGCAGTCAGGTCCTCCGGGGTTTTTGAGGTTGCTGACCACTGGAGACGCCGGGGTTTAGCAGGAGCAGGTTCGAGGGTCGACAGGCCGGTAGGGCTGGGGCCAAATCAGTTGGTGTCTTCCTCTTGTTAGCAGCTGCACGGCAGGTCTTCTTGTTTCTTGTTCTTCTTTCTTGTTTCGGAATCTGGATCTGAGGAAGGAAGGTTCAGGGTGCCGCTAAATACTAAATTTAGGGGCGTTACAGGTAGGGCAAGGGCAGGGACCACTGGGTCCCTGTCCTGGGGTGAGTACACCCCCTATCCTGCCACTCTCCAGTGGGAGGGGGGCAGGAGCCTAGTCCTGATTGGGCAGGGTTCCCCATCTTCAAGATGGCGAGAGCCCGGAGATGTGCTTCACCTCGCCTCCCCCACCTGAGGGGTGGGGTTGGCAGAGGCTGGCACACCCCCTCTCCTCCCTCGGGGTTTCCCGCCAGTCTTCCCGCCAGAGGGGGGGCTAGAACCGGTGGGGACCAGTTGCTGAGTACAGCAAGTGGTCTGGGGAGGCTCACAAAGACGAAATGCCTTTGAAGCTTCCCCCTGCCCATCCTGGGGGAGGTGACCTAGCACCTCGCCCAGGACGTGCATTGTTGCAGGCCCGGGAGAGCGGATGGCTCCCTACCCAGGGGTCCAGCAACGTGTCTGCTGGGTGGCAGCCTAGGCAGCCTCTCAGATAGGAGTGGATTGTAGGTTAGGTTCAGGGGGCAACTCTAAGTTGCCCTCTGTCGTGCATCTGATATTAAATCCCACACTGGCATCAGTGTGGGTTTAATGTGCTGAGAAGTTTGATACCAAACTTCTCAGTCTTCAGTGTAGCCATCATGGTGCTGTGGAGTTCGTAATGATGACCTCCCAGCACCATATACTCTTAATGGCAGCACTGCACTTACAGTGCCCAGGAATGGACCTGGGTACTGTAGGGGTACAGGGCTCATGCACCTGTACCCTCACCACTGGCATAGTGCACCCAGCTAGAGGGGTGACTGAGGTATGCCAGGGCAGTGTGTTTGTGGGCATGGCACACAGGGGTGTGTGCCATGTCGACTCTCTGTTTTGTTCTGCACCAAGACACTCAGCCTGCAAAGGCAGTGTGTGTGTGTCAGGGTACAGGGCCTCTAAGGGTGGCACAATAAGTGCTGCAGCCCTTAGGGGCCTTCTCTGGTCACAGTGCCCTGGGTACCTAGGGTACCATTTACCAGGGGCCTACCTGTGGCCAGAGATGCCAATTGGGTTTAGGCTTTAGTACAGTTTTTAGGGAAGGAACACAGGCCCTGGGTACCTGATTGGCAGGGACCCAGGGCACAACAAGGAAAAGTGCATCAGTTATCAGGCAAAAAGTGGAGGGGTTACTGCAACAGAAACCCACTTCCTTACAGGCCCCCTTATACATAGGCTTTTATCGGCTTTGACACTCCCCAAGAAATTAGTGATAGTAAAGTGCAGCGCCCACAAGGCAATCACTGACAATGTGGGTAAGGGGAATGCTTTTGCAGATCAGACAGCTAAGGAGACAGCACGAATGAAAATGAAAAAGATGTTTGTAGTAGGTCCCGCTAGGTGGGTGCCCGAGGTCACTATGTTTGAGGATACGCTGGAAAATGTTAAGGAAATACAGAGTGAGGCAACGATCAAGGAATTAGCAGTATGGCAGGAAAGCACAGCACATTTGGATGAGGAAGGGTGCTGGACAGATAAGTCAGGGAAACAGAGATGGATGTTACCAGATGCATATGTTCTTCCCGTAGTCACTATGGCGCACGGGCCAGCCCATATCAGTACAAAAGGTATTTGTAAATTGCTAGATCCTGTATGGCAAAATGATAATATCCCAAAGACTGCCACCCATTTGGTCAAATACTGCATGGTGTGTATGATGCATAATCCGGGAAAAGGTACCCCTACACCACCTGGTAATTTTGCACCTCCCACTTTCCCTTTTGAGGTCTTCCAGATGGATTTTATAGAGATAGATCGAGTCAACAATTTGAAATATGTGTTAGTGGTCGTTTGTGCGTTCTGTAAATGGGTTGAGGCTTACCCCACCAAAGAAAATACGGCCATAGTGACTGCAAAGGTACTCCTAAAGGAGTTCTTTCCTCGCTTTGGCTTGCCCCGTTTGATTTGGAGTGACAATGGATGTCACTTCAATGCTAAAGTGATTCAGTTGGTGTGTGAGGGACTCCATATCAAACAGAAATTTCATGCTGCAAATCACCCCCAGTCAGAAGGTTTGGTTGAGAAGTACAATGGTACTCTCAAACTGAAATTGGCAATGATACAGGAGAGCACAGGGTTGCAGTGGCCAGATGCTTTACCATTAGCCCTTTTGTCTACAAGAACTACGGTGCACTCTAGGACAGGACTGTCACCCTACGAGGTCGTGTTTGGGTGCCCAGTAAATGTCTGGGGTGTCCCGCGTCCTCGTAGGTTCTCTGAAATTGAATATCCTCTGTTAGTGGACTATCTGTATGAGTTAACTAAAACTCTGCATTCTATTCGCTAACAGATCCAGGACTCGCTCCCACCAGTATCCGAGGGGTCAGGACATGACATTCGGCCTGGAGATTTCGTGCTCGTACGCAACTTCCAGAGACGAAGGAGCCTAGAGCCGAGGTGGAAGGGGCCAGTCCAGGTGCTCCTTGCCACCCGCACCGCCGTGAAGGTCACACGCCGAAAGAATTGGATTCATTGTCAGCACTGCCGCAAAGTGCCTCTCCCTTTGCCTTACGATCAGTGGGTCCGTGAGGGCATCGGGACTCCGAGTGTGAGAAAGTCCCGCACTTCGTTCCCTTTTCGGATGCCCAACACACGTTGACCCAAACAGAGGCTGAGAACGATGAGATCCTAAATGCGGCAGTGCCCCCCGAGATTAAGACAATTCCAGAGTCTTCTTCCACTGGCCCCTCTGTGTCTGACCCACTTTTTCCTGACCCCTCTGTGCCTGGAGTAGTTAGGTACAATTTGCGCTCCCGACGGAGGAACAGGGCACCAAAGGAAAGTCAGATTAGCAGGGATGGATTCAACAAGTCAGGTAACAGTAGCTTAGGGAGAGGCGAGATTGGTGCATTGTTCGGACACTGGACAGGATAGCTCGAACGTGCTCCCCTGGAGGGGGGTATTTTATCCTGTACGACGTGGGATTTCATCAAGAGCTAGGATCAAATAGCTCCACCGCCGGTGCTCAATAGCGCCAACGTTGATGAACAATAGGAGTCTACCAGTGAGGCTCAGACGGATACTGGGAATATTTCCCCCCCTTTTTGTTATCAGCTCCCTTGCATTTTATAATGTATCCATTTGGTCAACCCATTTCTGAGGAGGAGCAGCCATTTGCAGCACCGCGTTTAGAGCGGGATGAGTCTAGTTGGTCTGATTGGTCCACAAAGTGTAAAATAGTTTTTGTAGTGATTGTTGTGATCTCTTTAATAACAGTACTTGGAATAGCATGGTTCCTGGAGGAGAAATACCCAGTACATTCTTTGGTTGGTACGATGACTCCTCCCCCTGAACATGTTTTTGTCACTTTGGCTCCACACAAAGCAATGCATAGGTTGTCTTACACTGGAAATGTTTTTGTGCAAATGATGCATCAAGTTCATAATGTGTCTAATAGAACAAACTGCTGGGTATGCAGCCTGCTTCCCTCAGTGACTCACAAAGTTGAGAATTTGCTGTCCTTGCCCCTCTCATACATCAGTAGTTGTGAGGGATGGTTTGAATTGCTTAGCATGGTGCAGCAACATTCCCCACTCCCCACTCTGAATAGGGCACCTGTCCATTCACGCACTATGGAACAAAATGTCCAATTCCATCATAGGGTTCCTCTTGGAGGACAGGCAGGACGGAGCTATTTAGTAGAATGTTTCTAAAGACATGTATGAACGCGTATAAAATTGTAACAAACGAGACGTGGCCTCGAATGGAAATGGCTGATTTCAAGGGGTTTAACACGTCTGAGTATTTCCAGTCTTTTCAGGCTTATAATGTTACTGAAGATAAGTCAATACCAGTGTCGGTGATCAACACGACAGCTAGTTTATGTGTCCAGGGGACAGGAAAGGTAGTGGTAGGGGAGAGCAGATGTAACACCACATATGAATTGAGAACGACCGACAGTCCGCCCTTACTTCCACCCCCCCAATGTTTATTTTGTCTGTGGATCTCATGCTTATGTATGGCTCCCAAGGGGTTGGTCGGGTAAATGTTATCTCTCTTTCCTCTTTCCCCCTGTGTATGTTGCTCCATCCAATTATCACAGAGCTCATCAATTTCAGCGTGGATTACACACCTGTCCCGGATAAAAAGGTTCTTGATCCGCAGGATGTAGATCAGACAGATACAGCCGCACAACAATTTGAGAATGTCGCAAAGGGCCTTTTCCCTTCTGGGGCCCCATAGTCAATAGTGTAGAAATACGTCGACTCACTAGGATTGTGGAGGCAGTCATCAATACCACAGCGGGATAGCGACAAATATTACAGCAGAGCTCCAGGCTACGAGGCTTGTTGCCTTACAGAACAGAATGGTGTTAGACGTCATCCTTGCTGATCGGGAGGGGCCTGTTGCGTCATTGGCAGTAGCTGTTGTGTATACATCCCAGACCACGCCCCTAATGTATATGCTGCCATCCAGAAGTTGCACAGGCTCGCATCTGACATCCATCAAGAGAATGGTACTTGGACTCTCTCTGGATGGTTCTGTGGCCTGTTCGCGTCCTGGGGTTAGAAGATTCTTATCTTCCTAGTCGCAATTGCTGATATAATTTTTACCTGTTGCCTGTGCATACACTGTCTCCCTGCTTGCTGTGCTCATTGTGCTAAGTCTCTGGTACCCAAACAAAAAGTTTTAGGACATGACATTAAGACAACGGCTATGATGATGCAGGATATACAAGATCTAATGTCAATAGATGAAGGCATTTTTGACTATTGATCATGCATGTATTGGCTTGTATTAGTAGCCCTTCTGTTATGCAGGGAGTTATTTGCTCTTAGACAGTAGAAAAATGTGTTAGCGAATGCTAAAAGGAGGGTCTGTTGGAATAGAAAATGTTTTTAGTCGATTTCTCTCTGTATTGTACGATTTAAGTTAGCATTCGCTGCATCATTTTGTATTCTGCCGCCATTTTGAGTCATGATCAAAACTAACTTCTGTCTCACTCTGTTTACCTCAGCAGAAAGCACCTGCGATATTTTCTTCTGTGTATTTCTCCAAGGTTGAGCTTCGCTGCACTAATGAATAGACTGTTTTGTCATTACATACCTTTCTTACAAGATAGGCCTGCTCCCACTCTTAGAACGGCGGGCACGGGCAGAGTAACCTTGACGTTGAGATAGCATGTACCCGGTCCCAGAATTGCAGCTCATCCTTCTGTATCTCCTTTGTTCACCAGCTACTAACTGGAAAATTCCAGTCTTGGCATGTCTTTAGGGGTATTGGAAATGTACTTTACGCATTGCCATGTTGACTGAAGTCAGTCCCTCTGCAGCAATCCAAGGAGGCTGGTCAGACTGGACTCCACTTGAGTGTATTACTAATAAATACTTTGGTTTGTATTCTCTACTATCTGACCGACTCTTCATTTATTTGGAAGGCTGAGAGGTGGTCGCGAGTGACCCGGGTGGCCCTAAATCGGGTCACTTCCTTCATGACACACACTGAAGACTGCACACGTGCATACAGACACACTCTAAGACAGCCAGAGAGACACCCTCGCAGACTGCTATCCATAGCAAAAGAGACACACATAGGCAAGCACACAGAAACTTATAGAAACATGCAGACGGTCAGGTGCAGAAAAGTAGTACAGATACACATGCGAACAGTGACCGACTTAAAGTTAACACATACGAAGACACAACAGGACGGGTGCCAGAGACACAGTGACAGAAAAGGACAGAGTTACAAGACACAGAGGAGCATACAGGGAATGAGATATATGGAGACCCTCGCATGCTGAGATATAGTTTGACACACTTAGAAACTTTTGCAGAGATACATGGTGCCACAAGCTGTGGCATAAACACAGACTGGAAAATAGAGAGACACAAGTATACACAGACTCAATGTAGACAGTGCAAAAACGTACATACATAGTATATATGCACATATAGTGCACACAAATTTAGAGTCCACACAACCACATGCACAGCTCGCACACACACGGGCAGAGCAGACACCAGAATCAAGCACACAGTGCGTGCAGACAGAGCTGTGACAGCGAACCACCTGTGTGAGAGCCCTTGCTCCTTGCCGTGCCCCACGGGCACGGAGAGGAGCAAGGGCTGTCAGGAAGGACTGCTAAGAGCTTCGAGGAATGATCGAGTACTCCTGGTTGAAATTCCCAGTGGGGCTCACCACAGGAAGTGCTGACACTCGGCCACAGAGAGTGACGCCCCCCCTATAGGCACTCAGAAAATGGGAGTGTGTGCGCCTCTAGCGGTTGCCCATCACAACAAAGGCAGGCTCACTGTTGTAGTGTGGCAATACAACGCTGCACTCGTTCTGCTTGTGTCGAGTTTTTTTTCAATGAAGTCGGGCAGGGCAGGAGGGAAAAGGGGGCGAGCAACATGAGGGCTGCAGAGCCATGCACTCGGCAGAAAGTAAAAAACTAATCACAGGGCAAGAACTGTGCAGGCAGAAGCTTAAAAAAAAAGTCCCACAAAGTGTATGAAAACTGTACTTGGGCCACGGTAGACTGATAAGACAAAGACATGAGGAAGAACAGGAAATAGTATGCTACAGCCAATAGACACGGAGGAAAAGTACGTGGCAAGTACAGAAACCAATGAAAAACAAGGAGGCGGATGTCACCCCCTTTTAAGATTTATATTAACAATAGATTTCACCAGCACACCGCAAGTGCTGTGCAGGTGAAATCTAAAAAGCATGCTTTCTGGACCAGGATCTAGCTTCCTGCCAAATTCGCTGAAATTCCATTCAGCAATTTTTGCGTTATCGCTTTCCAAAAAAGTCTAGAAAATGCATGGAAATTTGTGCTAATGAACCCACCCCTTTTCGTCAGCCCATCCTTGACGGATCACACCGAAACTTTCCATGCATAAACTAGACAAAGAGAGCTCTTTTTTGGATAGTTTCGTGATGATTCATCAAACGGCCCCAAAGTTATTAGCAAAACAATAAGGCATTTCCTACGGAAACATTGACCCAACTATAACTACTCAGTGGCGACCTCCACTGGATAATATGTGTAAATTCTCACCTGTATTTCCGCAGGAGCGATAGGAATATAGTGAAGCAAAATCCCAACTTCCTCCCACCACCAAGACTGCCCACCTCTGTCAAAGCTAGTCGAGGTAGAACGGGGAAGAGGGGAAGGGAAGAGAAACAACACAAGGTCCTATGGAGTCAGCGCATGGAAGTGTATGATACCCAGCGAGTCTCTATGTGTCTCCTGCATACAAAGAAGAGAACTGTGACATCAGTGTATGTGCTAAGCCCTACAGGAATAAATCGACAGTGCTAACAGTGATTTATATATCTCTGTAACTGTATAGAAATTCCTGTAACAATCCTCTCTTCCCTAACTTAAGTAAGTGGCTGCATACACAGGAGTGGTATACAATCTCTAAAAATAGAAAGAGAGGGCTCAAGTATGAGGAGTACAACAGGTTATCCATCTTTTATGTAGAAAGGCAGGAACATGCAAACATACCTAAAAGCTTTCTGTAATCAGCATTACCATAAGGCCCAGACTGCAGTACATTCCATATCTTGGAATTGCATATACAATGACTTTGTGTATATACTCTTTAGTAACAAAACAACAACTAACAAAAAAATATGTAGGACCTCTTTGTCCTTCTACATATGTTCCTATAAAAAAAGCAGAAACTGAGTTCTAAACACTATATTGTCTTTCTGTTATACCAACAGAATGCAAGTACAAGGAAAAGAACGGGATCGCCTCTGCCCAGATGAACCTATCAGATATGTGTAAGCAAATAACTTATAGTTTGTAACAGACCAGACGCTAAGCGCATTGCTGCCTTAGTAGACTTGGGCAAAAAACACAGTTGATGGATAGAATGCAGAACAATGTCATACATTCACCCCAGTACAGAGATCTGGGCCTAAATCCATCGTTTTTTTGCTCACCATGCCATTCCAGTTTGAACCCAGCCATATGCAAATCAGTCTTGACCCTGTGCCTCATGGGAACAGTCCAGCCCGAACTGCCAAGCCAGGTCCTCACTGGACTGGAAACAAGCATCCTAGGACCGGTTTCGGGGTTTCACCCCTCTTCAGCCAGGATAGCTTGATTCCAGTGGCATGGAGAGCACGGGACCCACGTCTGGGCATACCCGTCCCACTCGGGGTGACAAATGCAAAAACACAGTTGATGGATAGAATGCAGAACAATGTCATACATTCACCCCAGTACAGAGATCTGGGCCTAAATCCATCGTTTTTTTGCTCACCATGCCATTCCAGTTTGAACCCAGCCATATGCAAATCAGTCTTGACCCTGTGCCTCATGGGAACAGTCCAGCCCGAACTGCCAAGCCAGGTCCTCACTGGACTGGAAACAAGCATCCTAGGACCGGTTTCAGGGTTTCACCCTCTTCAGCCAGGATAGCTTGATTCCAGTGGCATGGAGAGCACGGGACCCACGTCTGGGCATACCCGTCCCACTCGGGGTGACAAATGCAAAAAACACAGTTGATGGATAGAATGCAGAACAATGTCATACATTCACCCCAGTACAGAGATCTGGGCCTAAATCCATCGTTTTTTTGCTCACCATGCCATTCCAGTTTGAACCCAGCCATATGCAAATCAGTCTTGACCCTGTGCCTCATGGGAACAGTCCAGCCCGAACTGCCAAGCCAGGTCCTCACTGGACTGGAAACAAGCATCCTAGGACCGGTTTCGGGTTTCACCCCTCTTCAGCCAGGATAGCTTGATTCCAGTGGCATGGAGAGCACGGGACCCACGTCTGGGCATACCCGTCCCACTCGGGGTGACAAATGCAAAAAACACAGTTGATGGATAGAATGCAGAACAATGTCATACATTCACCCCAGTACAGAGATCTGGGGGTGAGTGTTTGATTTGCTCTAACGCTCCGTCCATCATCCCCTTTGGTATCGCTTTGTTCGCCCTAAGTTGGCAGGGTATGCCCAGACGTGGGTCCCTTGCTCACTTTGCCACTGGATTCAAGATAGCCTGGCTGATGAGGGTTTTGAACCCGAAACCGGTCCCAGGATGCTTGTTTCCGGTCCAGGGAAGACATGGCTTGGCAGTTCGGGCTGGACTGTTCCCATGAGGCACAGGGTCAGACTGATTTGCATATGGCCATGTCTGAACTGGGGTGGTGGAGTGAGCTAAAGAATGATGATGGATTAAACCCAGATCAGTTGACTGGGGGTGAGTGTTTGATTTGCTCTAACGCTCCGTCCATCATCCCCTTTGGTATCGCTTTGTCCGCCCTAAGTTGGCAGGGTATGCCCAGACGTGGGTCCCTTGCTCACTTTGCCACTGGATTCAAGATAGCCTGGCTGATGAGGGTTTTGAACCCGAAACCGGTCCCAGGATGCTTGTTTCCGGTCCAGGGAAGACATGGCTTGGCAGTTCGGGCTGGACTGTTCCCATGAGGCACAGGGTCAGACTGATTTGCATATGGCCATGTCTGAACTGGGGTGGTGGAGTGAGCTAAAGAATGATGATGGATTAAACCCAGATCAGTTGACTGGGGGTGAGTGTTTGATTTGCTCTAACGCTCTGTCCATCATCCCCTTTGGTATCGCTTAGTAGACTTGGGGCCAGATGTATCAAGCTAAATTGCAATCGCAAATGCTGAAATTCGCAGAATTTCAGCATTTGCGATCGCAATTTAGCTGTGTGCAATGTAGGAAAGAAAAACCTACTCGCAAAATAAGGAATCGCAAAATTTGCGATTCCCTATTTTGCGCATGCATTTAGAGACTCGCAATTTGCGAGTCCCTAAATGCTATGCTAGTAGCCAGCGCAAACTGCGATATTGCTGTAAGGAATCGCAAATTCTAGTTTGGTGGTAATTTGCGATTTCCTCGAAAAAAGCACATTTTTGCTTTTTTCAAAGTGCCATGTGGCGCACATACATGCCCTCAGGGCATGTATGTGCGCCACATGTGCACACATGCACATTTCAGGGGGCAACAGGGTGTCCTTTGGAACCCTTGCACCTTGAAATTGCATGCGCAATTTGCGAGTACCTATTGGGTACTTGCAAATTGCGCATGCAATTCCCATTCATTCCTATGGGCCTCTTGGCCCATAGAAATGAATGGGAAGGGTTTCCTTAATTGCGAAACGCTATTTGCGATTCGCAATTAAGGAATATGTAGGAATCGCAATTATTATTGCGATTTCTACCTACAAAGCATTTTGCCGAGTCCTTAATAGCGACTCGCTAAAAATCGCTATTAGGGACTCGCAAACTGCTACAATGATACATCTGCCCCTTGATTCTTTACATGTCTTGTCCTCTGTGTTTTGCAGGAAGATCCAGCCATGGAACCAGGAGAGGAGCCGAAGTGGAGGAGGACACCGAGCAAGATCAAAGATGCCCGCCGAGCAGCAGCCCACGAGAGACGTCGACCGCGACGTATGGTGACCCCGAAAGCAGAAAAGTTAAGTGAGCGAGAGCAGAAGAATCTCACGCATGTCAACAGAAACGCAAACTGCTCTCCCGCTTGGGAAGGCTGGCTTTATGCCGTCAATACTCCACCCCCACCACAAGTCTGACCGGGAGCGGACCAAGCCCGACAATATGTAGGTATTTATATAGTGCAACCTAGCTAGGAGGCAACAGAGCACATTACATGGGGAAATGAGAGACAATCTAGAAGATTGTGTGCATCAAGTGTGGAATTACACAAATACAAGTCACACATTTCAGTTCACATTTTTTAGTCTCAGGCAAATTAAGTTATTTGCCCCAGAATCCCACAATGTTGACTCAAGCATTAGGCCGGGTTTTGGACCCATATACAAGAACTGCCTTAACTATCATCATCACACATGACTCTGTCACTGTTATTTTATGTAACTGTACAGATAAAAATGTATGGACTCTTCAAGCAACACATCCCACTGCATCCACCAACATTCCACCCCAGCCCACGCATCCCACCAGATCCCACCCCAGCCCATTGCATCACACCACATCCCACCCCAGCCCAACTCATCCACCAACATTCCACTCCAGCCCACCGCATCCCACCACATTCCATCCCATTCCATCATATCCAACCTAATCCCACCACATCCCACCTCAGCCCACCGCATCCCACTGCATCCCATCACATTCCACCCCAGCCCACCACATCTAACAACATTCCACCCCAGCGCATCCCACCGCATCCCATCACATCCCACCCCATCCCACCACACTGCATCCCACCACATCCCAACCCAACCCAATGCATCCCACCACAGCCCAGCCCATTGCATCCCACCACATCCCACCTCTTCCACCAACATTCCACCCTAGCTTAAGCATCCCACCACATCCCATCCCATCACATCCCACCTCAGCCCACCACATCCCACCACATTCCACCCCACCTACCACATCTACCAACATTCCACCCCAGCCCACCACATCCAACCACATCCCACCCCAGCCCATTGCATCCCACCACATCCCACCCCAGCCCACCTCATCCACCAACATTCCACCCCAGCCCACGCATCCCACCACATCCCACCCCAGCCCACCTCATCCAACATTCCACTCCAGCTCACTGCATCCCACCACATTCCATCCCACTCCATCATATCCAACCTCATCCCACCACATCCCACCTCAGCCCACCGCATCCCACTGCATCCCATCACATTCCACCCCAGCCCACCACATCTACCAACATTCCACCCCAGCGCATCCCATCACATCCCACCCCATCCCACCACACTGCATCCCACCACATCCCACCCCAACCCACTGCATCCCACCACATCCCACCCCAGCCCACCTCATCCACCAACATTCCACCCTAGCCCAAGCATCCTACCACATCCCATCCCATCACATCCCACCTCAGCCCACCGCATCCCACCACATTCCACCCCAGCCCACCACATCTACCAACATTCCACCCCAGCCCACCACATCCAACCACATCCCACCCCAGCCCATTGCATCCCACCACATCCCACCCCAGCCCACCTCATCCACCAACATTCCACCCCAGCCCACGCATCCCACCACATCCCACCCCAGCCCACCTCATCCACCAACATTCCACTCCAGCTCACCGCATCCCACCACATCCCATCACATTCTACCCCAGCCCACCACATCTACCAACATTCCAACCCAGCCCACCGCATCCCACCACATCCCATCACATCCCACCCCATCCTACCCCACTGCATCCCATCACATTCCACCCCAACCCACTGCATCCCCCCACATCCCACCCTAGCCCACCCCAGCCCATTGCATCCCACCACATCCCACTCAAGCCCACCTCATCCACCAACATTCCACCTTAGCCCATGCATCCCACCACATCCCATCCCATCACATCCCACCTCAGCCCACCACATCTACCAACATTCCACCCCATCCCACTTCATTCCACCCCGGCCCACCTCATCCACCAACATTCTACTCCAGCTCACCGCATCCCACCACATCCCATCACATCCCACCCCATCCCACCGCATCCCACCACATCCCACCCCAACACAATGCATCCTGCCACATTCGACCCCACCCACTGCATCCACCAACATTCCACCCCAGCGCACCGCATCCCACCACATCCCACCCCAACCAACTGCATCCCACCACATTCGACCCCAGCCCACTGCATCCACCAACATTCCACCCCAGCTCACCGCATCCCACCGGATCCCACCACATCCCACCTCATCCTACCACAGCCCACTGCATCCCACCACATCCCATCTCCATCTCTGTAATCCCACCAGAACTGCTAAACTGTCTGAGGTACGCACTGCGTTCTGTTGCGTGCATAGCACTTCTTGCCCAATACAATGAATGGGTGAATGAATGCCACTGCTGGCACTACAAACTCTACACTGTGCTGTAGAGCTTCAGTCAGTGCCACTGGTGATCTGCATACCTTATTCACTGCCGGCGTTTGCCTGGTCTCCGGTTTTACCCCACCTCCTCAATGTTTTCACAATCCGGAGTCTGTAGCTTTTTTTTCTCTCTCTCTTTTTTTTTAAATAATTGCTGTTTAGTTCAGCAACACTTGTGCTGGGATGAAGTGTCAAAGGAGTTTTTTCCTTCACTTCAAATCATAATTCATAATAATGTTACCACTCAGGCTCCCGGCTTCTAACAGTGATGCGAAGCCAGTCTCTCACAGTGTTGCTGAAATACTAAATAGGACTTTGATACGCTGTGTTTGTGTCACACAGTGATGCAAATCGGCTCAAAATCTTTTTGTCTGATATTCCTTTAGCGCTGGAAATAACATAAAAGTAACGCGAAGCAGCGCTCCTTTGCATTACTCGCGCCAAGGGGGCGTACCATGGGTGGTGCATGAGCGTTCCCATGCAACCACCCAAGGTTTCTGACGTTAAACCCAATTTACTAAATAAAGTAGACAGGGTTTAGCGTCAATAAATAGTGCACCCTTCAACCAGGCGCTATGAAGGATAAATGCTTTTTTTCTCCCTTATTTTTCGACTTTGCACATGTGCTGCACTGTACAGCACACTGACAAAGTGGAATTTTTTTTTTAATTAGTCTACGTATAGTATTTTGTTCTGGAAGGGATCCTTCCAGCACAACACCTATGCTTTACTCACAGAGACACCCTTGCACTATTGTGCAAAGGTGTGTCCATGGCACACGGCAGCACATTTCAGCGCCTGCGCTAGGGAGAGGGGGGAGAGTGCCATATTTCTGTAAATTTGTGACTGGTGCATTGCACTGTGTGAGAAATTGGTAAATCTGTCCCTGAATGTCTCCAACATACATCCTGACCTCCTTTTATCTAGTTTCTAGATGTTGAAATTCGTGAGCTTGTCTTCTTGCTGCCAGTAGTCACATACCTAGTGCGATACTGCCCCCTGCAGGCTCCAGCGATGCGTTCTTGGGAAGAATCCCCCCCACACACTTAGAAAGCGCCCTGTCACAGGACACCTCTTTCTCCAGACCTGCGCGCGCCAGTAATCCGTGTGATGTCTGTTTCAGGGAACTTTACCCTGTATATAACAATTGCTCATTATTTTATCATTTCATTTAGGCGCACTCAGTCAGCAGACCGCGTCGCCCACATACACCCAGCGCCGAAGGCCTCAGCTACACGTGCATGGAGAACAGAAGGAATTTATAACAAGGTCACACACACACTGAAAGTGACAGCTGTGCGCCAATCCATATGGAAAGGAGGGGCTTTCCGAGAGGAGCGGCAGTTTGCGGAGGTTGGGTGGGTGCAGGGGGTGCAGGGGGATGAGGGGCCCTGTGGAGGTGGACGCCTGTGGGGCCCTGTGGAAGTGGGCGCCTGAGGGGTCCTGTGGAGGTGGGCGCCTGTGGGGCCCTGTGGAGGTGGGCGCCTGTGGGGCCCTTTTGGAGGTGGGCACCTGCGGGGCCCTGTGGAGGTGGGCGCCGGGGGGAGAGGGGGCTGAGGGGCCCTGTGGAGGTGGGCGCCTGTGGGGCCCTATGGTGGTGGGTGCCTGCGGGGCCCTGTGGAGGTGGGGGCCAGAGGTGGGGGGGGCTGAGGGGCCCTGTGGAGGTGGGCGCCTGTGGGGCCCTGTGGAGCTGGGCGCCTGTGGGGCCCTGCGGAGGTGGGCGGCTGCGGGCCCTGTGGAGGTGGGCGCCAGAGGGGGGGCTGAGAGGTCCTGTGGAGGTGGGCGCCTGTGGAGGTGGGCGCCTGTGGGGCCCTGTGGAGGTGGGCGCCTGTGGGGCCCTGCAGAGGTGGGCGCCTGTGGGGCCCTGCGGAGGTGGGCGCCTGTGGGGCCCTGTGGAGGTGGGCGCCAGAGGGGGGGGCTGAAGGCCCTGTGGAGGTGGGCGCCTGCGGAGCCCTGCGGAGGTGGGCGCCTGTGGGGCCCTGCGAAGGTGGGCGCCTGCGGGGCCCTGTGGAGGTGGGCGCCAGAGGGGGGGCTGAAGGCCCTGTGGAGGTGGGCGCCTGCGGGGCCCTGCGGAGGGGGGCGCCTGCTGGGCCCTGTGTAGGTGGGCGCCTGTGGGGCCCTGTGGAGGTGGACGCCTGTGGGGCCCTGTGGAGGTGGGTGCCTTTGGGGCCCTGTGGAGGTGGGCGCCTGCGGGGCCCTGTGGTGGTGGGCGCCTGCGGGGCCCTGTGGAGGTAGGTGCCTTCGGGGCCCTGTGGAGGTGGGTGCCTTCGGGGCCCTGTGGAGGTGGGCGCCTTCGGGGCCCTGTGGAGGTGGGCGCCTGCGGGGCTCTGTGGAGGTGGGCGCCAGTGGGGCCCTGTGGAGGTGGGCGCCTGCGGGGCCCTGTGGAGGTAGGTGCCTTCGGGGCCCTGTGGAGGTAGGTGCCTTCGGGGCCCTGTGGAGGTGGGCGCCTGTGGGGCCCTGTGGAGGTGGGCAGGGTGCCACAGGGCGGAAGAGTCCCAGGCAGGAGGGGAGGGATGAATACCTTCAGCACATTATCCCCTCTCATCTGCTCCCCAGATGGCACCAGGTTGGAACCTCTTTTTCTTTTATAGCGCTTCTTATTTGATGCAGCCTGCTTCTAAGCGCCTCGACTCTGGATCACCAGAGGCAAGCAGTGCCAGAGGCTCTGTAGGCAGGCTGGACAGAGGGTAGAGGATGCCGAGTAGGGGCTGTGCATGGGATCCGTCGGACTCTACTGCTATAGCGCCTACTCTGCCAGTGCACTGTGGTGAGCTAGCTGCCTCGGGACCAGTATGTTCCACGCTAACCTCAGCTGCATTAACCCCCGCCTGCCCTCCACGTGCAGCCTCGCTCACAGGTGAGGCACACACAGTGTCATTCTTTTCTCCTCTTTGTGTTGATCCCACCTTCTTACTCTTTTCCTTGCATTCTTTCTGCTCTGATTCCCTGTGTTCCCTTTGCTCTGTAGTCGCGGTTTCTTTTCATCTTAACCGTTTTATTTATTTTTGCATTTTTTCTCATGCTGCCCTTTCCTTCTTTCTCTTCTCTTCTGTCCCCTTTTCTTATTTGTATAGTTCCTCTTGAACTCTTTTAACCTCCTTTCGATTTTACTGCCAGTACTGGCTCTTGCCAGTTTTATATTTACCTTTCTCATCCTCTGTCCTTTATTGCTCTGTCCCTGTTTATCTTAGCTTCTCTCCTTCCTTCTTCCCCCTTCTCATTATTTCCCCTCCCTGTGTTCCCTGGTGCTGACGGCTCTCTCAGCTGGATACAAAGAGGAGGGCGGGGTCTCTAAAGAGGGCAGGCTAGAGGATCAGCAAGGGTGTGACATATCTAATTCTGGGCGTGGCCTGAACATGTGACCCTAGTCCGGCGCTTGACAGCACGACCCCTGACCAGCATTGGGGGCCACTGTCTGTGCTTTCTGACAGTTGTTCAAACACGTCACCTAAATCGAGGCCAACCTGCTGTCTTTATCAATGCTTGTTAGCTCTATTTATTCCAAATCAGACATATGAATAACATCTCGCATTCCTAATATGCCTTTTGCATCATTTCCTCTTCAGTCCCCCCTCTGCACTAATCACTTACATTGTCGTTCTCCGCACACGTCTTTCTGTAGTTCCTGCATCCCTGCATCTAACCATTCATCCTTACTCTCCACCCATCCTGTCCCTCTCCTGCATGTAGCTCCCTTGGTCTCCTCCAGTGCGCTATCCTCTCGCACACACAATCGCTGCATTTGTCTCTTTAGTCTCACCATATTAGCACAGCTGTGCACCTCCTTCACACACTCTCATAGAACACCATTACAATCAGCACCCTGTGCCCTCTGCTGAGAGGCCAAAGACTGGATGAGCATGTAGTCAGAACACCATTTACCATAGTAACTGGCACTGCCAGAATCTCACACTGCCTTCAGCCTCACCCAGCTGTGCCACCCACCTGGGTGATGGCAGCAGTCACAGGGGGTGGTGAGGAGAAATAGGGGCGCCAGAGAGAGAAGTACAAAAGGAGAGAGAGAGAGGGAGAAAGATAGAAAGGAAGAGAGAGAGAATGAGTGAGAGAGAGAAGAAGAAGAGAGAGAGAGAGGAAGTACAAAAGGAGAGCGAGAAAGAGAGAGAGAGAGAAGAGAAGAGAGAGAGAGAGAAAGAAAGAGAGAGAGGAAGAGAGAGAGATAGAGAGGAAGTACAAAAGGAGAGAGAGAGAGAGGAGAGAGAAAGAGAGAGAGAGGATGAGAGAGGGCAGAAAGGAAGTACAAAAGGAGAGAGAGAGAGAGAAAGAGAGAGAAAGAGAGAGAGAGGAAGAGAGAGAGGGAGAGAGAGGAAGGGAGAGAGAGGAAGGGAGAGAGAGGGAGAGAGATAGAGAGAGAGCGAGAGAGAAAGAGAGAGAGAGAAAAAGAGAGATAGAGTAAGTACAAAAGGAGAGAGAGAGAGAGACAGAGAGAGGAAGAGAGAGAGAGAGAGAGAGAGGAAGTACAAAAGGAGAGACAGAGAGAGAGAAGAGAGAGGGAGAAAGAGAAAAAGAGGAAGGGAGAGAGAGACAGAGAGAGGAGAGAGAGAAAGAGAGAGAGAGAGAGGGCAGAAAGGAAGTACAAAATGAGAGAGAGAAAGGGAGAGAAAGAGAGAGAGAGAGAGGGAGAGAGATAGAGAGAGAGCGAGAGAGAGAGAAAGAGAGAGAGAAAAAGAGAGATAGAGGAAGTACAAAAGGAGCAGAGAGAGAGGAAGTACAAAAGGCGAGGGAAGAGGGAGCCAGGGCTGATCTTGGCCTCCTAGTCTGGCCCTCAGTGACACGTGTGCCCTGCAGCAAGTCGAAACACGCGTTACATTTGACAAGGGCAGCATTGGTGAAGGGTTCTTGCACGCACAGTAGGGAAAGACATCAGCCTTTCTACTTGTAAAGTTAAGGACATGACTATAGGAACCAGTAGGGGCTCCTTTCAGTGCACATGTTTAATGACTGCTGGTGCTGGCGGGACCCGCCCCACTCAAAGCCCTGACTGCAGGTGCTGAGCGCAGGCAGGATCCGCCCCAATTAAAGCCCTGACTGCTGGTGCTGAGCGCCGGCAGGATCCGCCCCAATTAAAGCCCTGACTGCTGGTGCTGGCGGGACCCGCCCCACTCAAAGGCCTGACTGCTGGTGCTGAGCGCCGGCAGGACCCGACCCACTTAAAGCCCTGACTGCAGGTGCTGAGCGCCGGCAGGACCCGCCCCACTTAAAGCCCTGACTGCAGGTGCTGAGCGCCGGCAGTACCCACCCCACTTAAAGGCCTGACTGCTGGAGCTGAGCGCCGGCAGGACCCGCCCCACTTAAAACCCTGACTGCTGGTGCTGGCGGTACCTGCCCCACTCAAAGCCCTGACTGCTGGAGCTGAGTGCCTGCAGGACCCTGCCCCACTTAAAGCCCTGACTGCAGGTGCTGAGGGCTGGCGGGACCCGCCCCACTCAAAGCCCTGACTGCAGGTGCTGAGCGCCGGCAGGACCCACCCCATTTAAAGCCCTGACTGCTAGACCTGAGCGCTGGCGGGACCCACCCCACTTAAAGCCCTGACTGCAGGTGCTGAGTGCCGTCAGGACTGGCCCCACTTAAAGCCCTGACTGCTGGAGCTGAGCGCTGGCGTGACCCACCCCACTTAAAGCCCTGACCGCTGGAGCTGAGCGCTGGCGGGACCCAACCCACTCAAAGCCCTGACTGCTGGAGCTGAGTGCTGGCGGGACCCACCCCACTTAAAGCCCCGACTGCAGGTGCTGAGTGCCGTCAGGACTGGCCCCACTTAAAGCCCTGACTGCTGGAGCTGAGCGCTGACGTGACCCGCCCCACTTAAAGCCCTGACCGCTGGAGCTGAGCGCTGGCGGGACCCACCCCACTTAAAGCCCTGACTGCAGGTGCTGAGTGCCGTCAGGACTGGCCCCACTTAAAGCCCTGACTGCTGGAGTTGAGCGCTGGCGTGACCCGCCCCACTTAAAGCCCTGACCGCTGGAGCTGAGCGCTGGCGGGACCCAACCCACTCAAAGCCCTGACTGCTGGAGCTGAGTGCTGGTGGGATCCACCCCACTTAAAGCCCTGACTGCAGGTGCTGAGTGCCGTCAGGACTGGCCCCACTTAAAGCCCTGACTGCTGGAGCTGAGCGCTGGCGGGACCCGCCCCACTTAAAGCCCTGACTGCTGGTGCTGGCGGGACCCGCCCCACTTAAATCCCTGACTGCTGGAGCTGAGCGCTGGCGGGACCCGCCCCACTTAAAGCCCTGACTACTGGTGCTGGCGGGACCCACCCCATTTAAAGCCCTGACTGCTGGTGCTGGCGGGACTCGCCCCACTCAAAGCCCTGACTGCTGGAGCTGAGTGCCTGCAGGACCCTGCCCCACTTAAAGCCCTGACTGCAGGTGCTGAGCGATGGCGGGACCCGCCTCACTCAAAGCCCTGACTGCAGGTGCTGAGCGCCGGCAGGACCCGCCCCTCTTAAAGCCCTGACTGCTGGAGCTGAGCGCTGAGCGCTGGTGGGACCAACCCCACTTAAAGCCCTGACTGCAGGTGCTGAGTGCCATCAGGAATCGCCCCACTTAAAGCCCTGACTGCTGGAGCTGAGCGCCGTCGGGACCAGCCCCACTTAAAGCCCTGACTGCTGGAGCTGAGCGCTGGCGGGACCCACCCCACTTAAAGCCCTGACTGCTGGAGCTGAGCGCCGTCAGGACTCTCCCCACTTAAAGCCCTGACTGCTGGTGCTGAGCGCCTGCAGGACCCTGCCCCACTTAAAGCCCTGACTGCTGGAGCTGAGCGCTGGCAGGACCCACCCCACTTAAAGCCCTGACCGCTGGAGCTGAGTGCTGGCGGGACCTACCCCACTCAAAGCCCTGACTGCTGGAGCTGAGCGCTGGCGGGACCCACCCCACTTAAAGCCCTGACTGCTGGTGCTGAGCGCTGGTGTGACCCGCCCCACTTAAAGCCCTGACTGCTGGTGCTGAGTGCTGGCGGGACCCGCCCCACTCAAAGGCCTGACTGCTGGTGCTGAGCGCCGGGAGGACCCGACCCACTTAAAGCCCTGACTGCTGGTGCTGAGCGCTGGCGGGACCCACCCCACTTAAAGCCCTGACTGCTGGTGCTGAGTGCTGGCGGGACCCGCCCCACTCAAAGGCCTGACTGCTGGTGCTGAGCGCCGGCAGGACCCGACCCACTTAAAGCCCTGACTGCAGGTGCTGAGCGCCGGCAGGACCCGCCCCACTTAAAGCCCTGACTGCAGGTGCTGAGCGCCGGCAGTACCCGCCTCACTTAAAGCCCTGACTGCTGGTGCTGGCGGTACCCGCCCCACTCAAAGCCCTGACTGCAGGTGTTGAGCGCCGGCAGGATCCGCCCCAATTAAAGCCCTGACTGCTGGTGCTGAGCGCCGGCAGGGCCCGACCCACTTAAAGCCCTGACTGCAGGGGCTGAGCGCCGGCAGTACCCGCCCCACTTAAAGGCCTGACTGCTGGAGCTGAGCGCCGGCAGGACCCGCCCCACTTAAAGCCCTGACTGCTGGTGCTGGCGGTACCCGCCCCACTCAAAGCCCTGACTGCTGGAGCTGAGTGCCTGCAGGACCCTGCCCCACTTAAAGCCCTGACTGCAGGTGCTGAGCGCCGGCAGGACCCACCCCATTTAAAGCCCTGACTACTAGACCTGAGCGCTGGCGGGACCCACCCCACTTAAAGCCCTGACTGCAGGTGCTGAGTGCCGTCAGGACTGGCCCCACTTAAAGCCCTGACTGCTGGAGCTGAGCGCTGGCGTGACCCGCCCCACTTAAAGCCCTGACCGCTGGAGCTGAGCGCTGGTGGGACCCAACCCACTCAAAGCCCTGACTGCTGGAGCTGAGAGCTGGCGGGATCCACCCCACTTAAAGCCCTGACTGCAGGTGCTGAGTGCCGTCAGGACTGGCCCCACTTAAAGCCCTGACTGCTGGAGCTGAGCGCTGGCGCGTGACCCACCCCACTTAAAGCCCTGAGCGCTGGAGCTGAGCGCTGGCGGGACCCACCCCACTCAAAGCCCTGACTCCTGGAGCTGAGCGCCGTCGGGACCTGCCCCACTTAAAGCCCTGACTGCTGGAGCTGAGCGCTGGCGGGACCCGCCCCACTTAAAGCCCTGACTGCTGGTGCTGGCGGGACCCGCCCCACTTAAATCCCTGACTGCTGGAGCTGAGCGCTGGCGGGACCCGCCCCACTAAAAGCCCTGACTGCTGGTGCTGGCGGGATCCACCCCACTTAAAGCCCTGACTGCTGGTGCTGGCGGGACTCGCCCCACTCAAAGCCCTGACTGCTGGAGCTGAGTGCCTGCAGGACCCTGCCCCACTTAAAGCCCTGACTGCAGGTGCTGAGCGCTGGCGGGACCCGCCCCACTCAAAGCCCTGACTGCAGGTGCTGAGCGCCGGCAGGACCCGCCCCTCTTAAAGCCCTGACTGCTGGAGCTGAGCGCTGGTGGGACCCACCCCACTTAAAGCCCTGACTGCAGGTGCTGAGTGCCGTCAGGACTCGCCCCACTTAAAGCCCTGACTGCTGGAGCTGAGCGCCGTCGGGACCCGCCCCACTTAAAGCCCTGACAGCTGGAGCTGAGCGCTGGCGGGACCCACCCCACTTAAAGCCCTGACTGCTGGAGCTGAGCGCCGTCAGGACTCGCCCCACTTAAAGCACTGACTGCTGGTGCTGAGCGCCTGCAGGACCCTGCCCCACTTAAAGCCCTGACTGCTGGAGCTGAGCGCTGGCAGGACCCACCCCACTTGAAGCCCTGACCGCTGGAGCTGAGTGCTGGCGGGACCTACCCCACTCAAAGCCCTGACTGCTGGAGCTGAGCGCTGGCAGGACCCACCCCACTTAAAGCCCTGACTGTTGGTGCTGAGCGCTGGCGTGACCCGCCCCACTTAAAGCCCTGACTGCTGGTGCTGAGTGCTGGCGGGACCCGCCCCACTCAAAGGCCTGACTGCTGGTGCTGAGCGCCGGGAGGACCTGACCCACTTAAAGCCCTGACTGCTGGTGCTGAGCGCTGGCGGGACCCACCCCACTTAAAGCCCTGACTGCTGGTGCTGAGTGCTGGCGGGACCCGCCCCACTCAAAGGCCTGACTGCTGGTGCTGAGTGATGGCAGGACCCGACCCACTTAAAGCCCTGACTGCAGGTGCTGAGCACCGACAGGACCCGCCCCAGTTAAAGCCCTGACTGCAGGTGCTGAGCGCCGGCAGTACCCGCCCCACTTAAAGGCCTGACTGCTGGAGCTGAGCGCCGGCAGGACCCGCCCCACTTAAAGCCCTGACTGCTGGTGCTGGCGGTACCCGCCTCACTCAAAGCCCTGACTGCTGGAGCTGAGTGCCTGCAGGACCCTGCCCCACTTAAAGCCCTGACTGCAGGTGCTGAGCGCCGGCAGGACCCACCCCATTTAAAGCCCTGACTGGTAGACCTGAGCGCTGGCGGGACCCACCCCACTTAAAGCCCTGACTGCAGGGGCTGAGTGCCGTCAGGACTGGCCCCACTTAAAGCCCTGACTGCTGGAGCTGAGCGCTGGCGTGACCCGCCCCACTTACAGCCCTGACCGCTGGAGCTGAGCGCTGGCGGGACTCAACCCACTCAAAGCCCTGACTGCTGGAGCTGAGTGCTGGCGGGACCCGCCCCACTTAAAGCCCTGACTGCTGGTGCTGAGCGCCTGCAGGACCCTGCCTCACTTAAAGCCCTGACTGTTGGAGCTGAGCGCTGGCGGGACCCGCCCCACTTAAAGCCCTGAGTGCAGGTGCTGAGCGCTGGCGTGACTGCTGGTGCTGAGCACCGGCAGAACCGGCCCCACATCAAGGCCTGGTTGTACATGAAGTGAGGAGGGCGCCAGAATGGTCTTCCTGGAGGTCAGACGCAACAGTGCATGAGTTCAGGGGCCCAAGGGACCGGCCTTGAGGTGAGGACCTCGTCAAGTTATCAATCCACCTTTTGAACCAACAGACAGGGATAGGTGATCTTAAAAGTCAAGTACGGGAGCTGGGAATAGGACAAAGCTCTGCGAAGCAGCCCACATGCATTAAAAGCGCTAGACTTAAGCATGTGCAACTGCAAGAGAGCTGTAACAAGTCTGGGTCCAGAGCAACCACTTGGGCAGATCCCCGACCCCTTGAGGGGTTCCCTGGACCCCATCCTGCCTTGCTCTGGAGCTGCAGCATTAAACTGTATTAATAATTGGATGTGCCTGCCTGATTAAATTGGGTTCCCTTGTTCTTTACATATATGCCTGGAACAGCGGCCTGTGATCGGTGACACGTGAAGGCGGGGAACGCGAGGGCTGCACAGGTCAGCGGCGGAGGTGGCTGGTGAGAAGCGGATAAGCACATTTTAAATATAACACACAAACAGCATTACGTCACAGATTAAGGCACAGAGAGGTTACGCGATTTGCCAAGAATCACACAGTGCGAGTGTCAATGTGCCAAAGCCCGGATAAGAGTTCAGGTTTCTAGGATCCTAGGCCACCAAGGCAAGTGACAGCCCCCTCTGCCGAGCCTGGGGATTGGCTGCTGCAGAGCTCCGCCCCCAGCGTTTTAATGAACTTCAGTGCTCAGCAGCAATCAGACACCTTAACATATATGCAAAGGCCTCGGGCTGGCACCTTCCCCATTCCCCCCCAGTAGGCTGTCCATATTCTACCCAGGAGATGCCCTGTACCATAGGCAAGGCCACAGTGATTATGCGGCAGGGGAGGGCCAAATTATGCAGGGTTGAGTAAATTATGCACCAAGAAAACGCTAATTATGTGGCTTAATGCGGCAGATTTTTTGACTCTATTACTTTATTATTTTGTCTTTTTACCCTTATTAAGACTGTCCGCGCGGAGATTGGCGGCGGCGGCGAATCAAGATGGCCGCTCCTTGAATTCCTCCGTGGCATCAAGAATACTGCCGGTTACGGAGGGACATCTACATGAAGGTTTTTGGCGGTCCGGACACAGGAATGAGCGTGGGAAGATCACTGGAGTGGAGAGGCAAGTTTATAGACCTTGTATCGGTCTAGTTCTGTGTTAATTGCTTGTCTCCCTCTGCTCCCGGGGCGCTCCGTGTCCCGGCTGCCATTTTGTGAGTTTGGCGCTCACAATCACCTCAGAAGACGGAACGGGTGCAGCGCATACTGGGCAGCCAGGAAGCGAAATTTAAAGGAAGATGGGTACACTTTTGGAAACTGCCTATCCTTGAAAGACTTGTGCTTTCCTGCATACTTGGAGGATGCTTTATCTGTGATGAAGAGCTTTCATTCTTCTTTTTTTGTGCAAAGAAAGGATTAAAACAAAAAGAATATAGGTGGTAAATGTCTCAATTAGGAGAGTGCTGAGCTTTTACAAGTACTGTCGCACTATGAGGTTGCTGGAAAGCCCTGATAGCGAATAGGCTTTTTCCCCCCCTTCTTTTGTTCAAGCCCTTATTATCTAAATCGACAGCTGTGGATTATTGTCCTCTGCTCCTAAAATGCTCTAGTCTCCGGCCGCCATTTTATGAGCTTGGTAATCGCTGCCACCTCAGGAATTAATGCGCCATAATGCCTCCTCAATATTAGGGTATTATACCGTCAATTTGAAAGATTAGTGTTGTATCTTGACTCTGATGTTATTCTAGCTCTGCCAATGGAATCTTGGTGTAATGACTTAACATGGAATGTTGGGAGTGAAATACTCACAGTTGGCTGGGCTGAGCAGCATGCTGGCTGCTCCTGGTGGGGTCTTGTACTAATCTTCTTGTGATCTTACAACTATCCTGAATAAACCTCTCTGAACCACCTCTACCTGTGTGGACCTGATCACTACAATTGGCTACCTAGCTCTGACTCTCCTTCCATTCTAGAGCTTTTCTTACATGCTTTGAGATAAGCCTACTCTGTTCTATGTGAGCTTATTGGTTCATTTTGGCTGAGACTACGCCTCCTAATAGTTTTTCTCTCGATTAGTTCCATTGTTTGAGAACTATCTAGTCGAATTTTAACCTAAGAGATCCTTAATTAATATACAGAATCACCCCTGCCTGTTTGAAAATGGATTCCACACATTCAAATAAAACCCAAGGGCCTTCCGGTTCTAATACTAACGGTCATAAAGAGCCTGTCGGTAACACTAATAAAAGGATTAAAAAGGATCCCTCCTCTCCGAACATATCACCTCTACCTTTGACCTTAGAGGATATTATGGATGAACTGAGAAATATTCGTCCATTCATGGCGGATACCAATGCGACGCTTCAAAGAATTGAAGAGAAATGGTCTGGTCTGGACTTAAGACTCACAGACATTGAACAAAGGATTATTGATGCACAGGATGTTGTCGCTAAAGTGGATACTTTATCGAAAGAGGTTACTCAAATGACAAAAATAACTGATGATTTGGAAAATCGAAACAGACGTAACAACCTAAGAATTTATGGTATACCGGAAGGTTCTGAAGGCAATGAAATGATTTCTTTTCTAAAGGCTCATATTCCAAGAATAGTTGGCTTGTCAAAATCTGTAGATATTAATATCCAGAAAGCACACAGGATAGGTCCTTTCCATGCATCGGCTTCAAACAGACCACGAGGAATCATTGCCTACTTTCTTTTGTACTCTGATTTAATGGAGATCCTTGCTGCAGCCAAACAGCGCAAACAGATGCTTTGGTCTGGTCACAAAATCATCTTTAGTCAAGATGTTCAAAACCCACAGCCAATCGCCAAAAAGAATTTCTAGACCTCAGACCTATGCTTTGATCTATGAATGCTCGTTACGGCCTTATTTACCCATGTTTTTTTAAAAGTAACATATAAAGACAGAAGGATCACCTTTAACGATGCTGCGGAGCTCAAGAACTTTATACATATGCACAAGACAGAAGATATGGAACTTAGTAAAACCTAATTGTTCTCTCTGTTTTATTTCGCAGGTTCCTATTCGTATCTTGTCTAACCCTGGACAGAAAACTCTGCTCCGCTCGCGGAGTTTGCAGATTTTTGGCAACACCGCGGTCCGCGTAGAACGCGGAGTTACCGAACACTCCACGCTCCGCAATGGAGCGGAGGTTTTTTTTGTTTGCACGTTCAAAATGCGTTTTCGCGCGCGCAGGAGGGGCTTACCAGGATGTCTGCGATCGCCGACGAGATTTCCTATCCGTTCGCGAGCGCCACAAGATTTGGTAGCCGGCCGCACGGTCCCGCGAGAGTGTGCGATCGCGAACACGTCGTTCGGACGCGCCATCGGACTTCCGGCGGAAGTTCCGTGAAGATCGCAATGCCGAACACACAGAATTTGCAAGCTGGAGAAGAATATCTCTCGAGCAGCATAAAACCTTCTTGAAATGATGATTTGGATGAAAAAAACTCCTCAGATTGACATTTGGCTGTACCTTTTTGTGCAAGGAGTTCTTTTTCTTTTTTACTTTTTTTTTAAGAGGAAGGAAGTGCCCCAGAGTCTCCAACTTCCTGTTCCTGTCCAGCAGGCTCCTCCCAGTGCTTTGTCCATGTCCTGTTCACTTTTCATTTGGATTTGGAGCTGGAAGAATCACTCTTTGTGGCTGCTGCATCATATATCATTGGATTTGAGGACTTTTGAATCTGAGATTTCACAAGTAAGTCGGAAAATTGGTGTTGGTTGTTTGATTGGGGCATTGCACCTACATTTTTTGTACTTTTCCTCTTTTTAAAAAAAATGTATTGTGGTGGGTGGCCTGTAGTTCAGTAGGAGCCTAGTTGTTTCTTTGTAAGTAATTTTTCATCTTTTTTAAAGGAAACATGTTGCACAGTTCACTGCATTTTCTCAAACTTTTGAAATTAATTAATTTGCAATATTTATTTAATTCACTAGCCCAGTTGTCTGCCAATACTATAGGCCTTTCAGCCAGTAGGCCCAGAGCTACTCATGGGTGCATGAAACAACTGTTTCTGTGGTGTCTGTTGAATTTAAACATCATTTAGGGCATGGATGGCATTGTATTGTATTGCGAAATGTGTTTTTTTGGGGGTATTTCACTTTTTTCGTGTGTGTTAAATAAATGCCTTTGTTGGATGTGTGTGGTGTGGTTGTTGTGTAACTTGCAAACCTTTTTTAGCCCTGTGGATTTTTGTTTTTGCATTGTTGCATAGTGCATTAAAGCTGTGTTGTTTAGCAGGCCTCCTTTGTCTGGCCATATAGGCCTGCTTGAGTTCATTGTTTTACAGGCCTCCTGCTTGTTGTTGTGTGAGTGACCATGTGGCTGGTGGCCATTTTGTGGTGGTAGTTAGTGTGCTGCTCTTGCCATAGGCCTGCATGTCTTTACTTTGTTCCTCTTGGCTTACTGCTTCTTGTTGGTGTGGCCTGGCCATGTGGCTGGCGGCCATTTTGTGAAGCCAGCCAGTGTGCTTTTGTCATAGGCCTGCATTGTCTGTCTTCCCTTTCTTGTTGTTGTGGTGGCCTCTGGCCATGTGGCTGGCGGCCATTTTGTGAAGCCAGCCTGTGTGCTTTTGCCATAGGTCTGTCTTCCCTTTCTTGTTGTTGTGGTGGCCTGGCCATGTGACTGGCGGCCATTTTGTGAAGCCAGGCAGTGTGCCTTTGCCAGAGGCCTGCATTGTCTGTCTTCCCTTTCTTGTTGTTGTGGTGGCCTGGCCATGTGGCTGGCGGCCATTTTGTTCAGGCAGCCAGTTTGCTTTTGCCATAGGCCTGCAAGCTTTCTTTCTGGTGGCCATGCCTTGCCCTTGTTTGTTGTTTTGCATGCAATTTTTTTCTTTTTACCTAGCAAAAAAATGCAGGACAGTTCACTTCATTTTCTAATACATTTGCAATATTATTGATTTGAATTGATTCACTATGTGGCCTAGTCTGCCAATAGGCCTTTTTCAGCCAGTAGGCCCAGAGCTACTCATGTGTGCATGAAACAACTGTTTCTGTGGTGTCTGTTGAATTTAAACATCATTTAGGGCATGGATGGCATTGGATTGAATTGTTTTTTTTTTAGGGTATTTCACTTTTTTCGTGTGTGTTAAATAAATGCCTTTGTTGGATGTGTGTGGTATGGTTGTTGTGTAACTTGCAAACCTTTTTTAGCCCTGTGGATTTTCGTTTTTGCATTGTTGCATTAAAGCTGTGTTGTTTAGCATAGCATGCCTCCTTTGTCTGACCAAATATAGGCCTGCTTGAGTTCATTGTTTTACAGGCCTCCTGCTTGTTGTTGTGTGAGTGACCATGTGGCTGGTGGCCATTTTGTGGTGGTAGTTAGTGTGCTGGTTTTGCCATAGGCCTGCATGTCTTTCCTTTGTTCCTCTTGGCTTACTGCTTCCATCCCCATTGCCAGCTGCAGCTTCCTGAATGATGCTGCATCCCACGTGATGCACAATCACATTCACAATGCCAAAAAGGTTCCATTACATTTGTATTTTTGTTTTTGTTCTTCTTTCCTATCCTTCCTGAGTGTACACAGTACACCATGAAAGCCCTTGTTGTCAAAGTCTCACAAATGGCTACACTGTTATGTTTTTTTAATAACTGAGTTAATACAATTTAATATTAATAATATACCACTAACAAGTGTGACCACACACTAAGTTATATATTATATTTGTTTGTTTGTACAGTAGTAAATTGAACCACAACAATAAATGCCACATTTCACTGATGTTCTTCTTGCTTCTTTGCATTTAGGTGCACAAAAGAGGAGGAGGCGTCATCACCCATTGTACTGCCAGACAGAAGTCCTGCTGCGCACGACGTCACATGACATGTGACCACAGATATCTCTTCAACTTGTGCCACTGCGTGCTGCTGACATCTGAAGAAGATGGCCCCAAAGAAAGGTACCAGGTCCTCCAGTACCAAGAAAGTTGCCAGTGAGAAGAAGAAGGAAGTGCCACTTACCACTTCTGGTGTGCCGACCAAGATCTTTTTTGGGAAACCAAAACTTGCGCCTGCAGCAGCGGTGTCTGGGGATCAAGATGGGAGCAGCACCCCCTCATCAGTGGACCCACCCCACCAACCTAGGCCCAAGCCCATGTCTGTCGCAGAGGCAGCCAGTCTCATCACGACAACGCCAACGAGCAGCGATGTTGACATTGACTTATCGTTATCGCAAAGTAGTACCCAATCAACGCAGGAAACTCAGATAAGTGGACAACAACAGCCGCAACCACCGCCCACAATAGTAGTTTTTCCTCCCGAAGTAGGGGCAGTTCAGGAAATCGAGTTTCCTGCAGAGGAAGAAGAGCAAGCCACTCTTTCAAAAGATCCATTGTCTTCCAGATCCCCAGCAAGGAAAAGGAGGGTTAGTCCATCGAGTTCTTCTGCAAGCCCCATTCCGATGATCTAGATGCCACTTGGAAGCCACCACCTCAGTCTGAGAGTGAGAGACGCCACAAGACAAGGCTAGGGAAAAGGAAGGTTCCAGAAAGCCTCAGAGTTATGGAGGTAGATGTAGAAGAGGAGGATGATGACGAGCCAGTCATCATGGACATCAGTCCCGCCCCAGTGGAGACCGACATTACCCCATCCCAAATTGCTGTGAGGGATGTGGCACAGATACCACCAACACAGGTAACACCAACACCACCTCCAGCTTCCATATTTGCATATGCAAAGGCCCAGCAGCGACCTACATCCAGCACAACCACCTCAGTAGAAGTAGGTAGTGGCAGTGCACAGAGTCAAATTCCACGTCCACCCTCCAGTTCATCCGGCATTGCAAGTGGCACCTCCAGCAGCTCCAGAAAGTTCACCTCCCCAGTTTGGGACTTCTTTTCGGTTAGCAGTAAGGAGGAGAACGTTGCTATATGTTCCATTTGTAAACAAGGTGTTAGTCGGTGTAAGCTTGGTACAAGCTATGGTACCGGAGGCCAAACTAACCATCTGAAAACACACCACTTGATCCAGTGGGAGGAACACCTTAAAGGCCAAAAAAGTAAAACTACACCCATTGCTGTTGGTGGTGATGAAGAAGTAGAAGATACGATCGCGGTGGAAGGTGAACAAGAGGGAGACATTTTCTCTGGAACACAAAGTAGCCCTGTCCCCAGCAGTGCAGTGGTACCGCCCACATTCTCATCAGCCTCAGCAACATCTTAGTGACACAAGAGTAAGAGTCAGGCTGAGAGTGAGACACCAAGGCAACAGAGTACCGCAACGAAAAAAAAGTGCGGCGTTGAGCCTAACAACATCTGGTGTCAAGAAGTCACCTGCATCTGTGGCACCAGAAAGGAAAAAAATCCAGCCTACCATTCTCAGCATGTTTAGGTCGGAGGGGCAGTACGAACGCAACCACCCAACGGCACGTTTGTACAATGCGAAGCTGGCTAAAATGTTAGCGTTGGACCTTCTCCCTTTTTCTTTTGTGGAAGGGGTGGGTTTTCTTGAATTTGTGACAGCCATCTGCCCAAAATGGAAGGTTCCCAGCCGGTCCTATTTTGCCAGAGTTGCTGTTCCAGCACTACATCACGACGTGCTGGAATTGCTTGGACTAGCTTTGCAGTAGAGTGCTGTTCACAGTATCCACATGACAACAGACATGTGGACCAGTTGCCAAGCCACTGATTACATGTGCATCACTGCACACTGGATCTCTTTTGTGGGGGTTAGAGAAAAGATATCTGCAGGTGTTGACACTGCTGAGATTTTTAATGCCACTCGGAAACATGCAACTGTAGCCATGTTCGCCATGGAGAAATCTCATACTGCTGCAAACATTTTGGAAGAGTTTAACAGCAAGGTCTTTGAATGGCTGCACCCAAGAGGGCTTAACATTGGTTTTGTTGCCACGGACAATGGCAGTAATATAGTTAAGGCCATGGGCAAATGGTGGCTATTTCAGGGTCCTGTGTTTGGCGCACTGCATTAACATCATTGTTCAAGACTTTCTGAAAAAAGAATACTGAGTCAGCAACTTACTGACCACCTGCAGAAGAATATGCACACATTTCAGCCATTCTTTTAAAGCCCGGAAGCAGCTGAGGATCATTCAGCGTGAGTATATAGTGCCAGTTAAAGCACTTATCCAGGAGGTGCCAACACGTTGGAACTCAACTTATTACATGCTTGACCGTCTGTTTGAGCAGTACAGACCAATCAATTAATATGTCATACGAAGACTAGGGGATGCTAGTGTGAAAGACATGACCGTTGAGATGGGCCAATGGGGCCTAGTTAAATGCCTGACAGAGATGCTACTTCCTTAGTTTCGAGCTCTTCACACGTGAAGTCAGCAAGGAGGACTGTACTATGGGCCAAGCCATCCCATTATTGCACATGCTACAGGAACAGCTGAAGGGGGTGTCTGCAATGTTCGCAGGTGTGGGGTAAAAAAAGAAGCATATGAGTTGGTGGAGAGCTTAACCCTTCGCTTATCTGAAAATACAAGGGTTCAAACTGAGATTGTGTCATCCAACCATTACATTTCTGCCACAATTCTGGATCCACGGTACAAATCAGTACTGAACACTAACACATTAATTCCTTTTTCACAAGTGGATGTTGCCAAGTACAAAACTTGGATAGCTGCGGTAGCCAGTCGCTTTGAAAAAGACCGGCTGGAAATTAGAGGCCCGCTACTCCAGCCCACAACAAGTACTGCAGGGCAGCCTGCGTCAAGTTCAACTTCAGAGCCTGAGGGCAGTGCGGTTGGCTCACAGCAGTCAAAACCACCAACATCAACAACTTCAAGAACAGGATTATCACCAGCCCCAGTAAAATCGGCACAAGAATGGTATCTACAGCAAGGGCTTGTTAGGTCCAGTGCTGATGCAAATGCAAAGGCAAAAGAGGCCGGGCAAAGCGGAGCACCCCTGAGCATTGAGCGGATGGTCCAGGCCTATCTGGATGACCCAACAGAGGTCTACATTGATCAAAACCCATTGCTGTATTGGTATGGGTAAGTCGCCATTG
This sequence comes from Calotriton arnoldi, assembly GCA_963921515.1. Lineage (NCBI taxonomy): Eukaryota > Metazoa > Chordata > Amphibia > Caudata > Salamandridae > Calotriton > Calotriton arnoldi. The sequence continues at coordinate 493,602 of CAWUFW010000739.1, forward strand.
ACCAGTGCTCAGCAGGCTGACGATAAACTATCTGGCTTGCCCTGCCGCAAGTATCTCTTCTAAGCGTGTTTTCAGTGCTGCTGGTGCCATTGTAACAGTGAAAAGGACCAGTCTCTTGCCCCAAAACGTGGAGAGGTTAACCATGATCAAAATGAATCAGCACTTTATACCACCGGATTACACCATACCTGAAGCACAGCAGGAACAGGAGGACAGTGACTTAGGTGGCGAAAGTAGTATGTTAGATGACCTACTTCTGGGTGAACCACCAGAGTTTGAGGACGAGCTCTACTTCCCTGACAACTAGACTTTCAACTTGTTACTTTCTTTCTTCCTTATTCACTTTTATTATTTGTGTGTGTCTCTGTCTTTCTGGTTCGAATCACAACAAATCCATCACCACCGTTTTGTCTTTTTATTGTAGTATTGGAGTTGCAACTGTGTGCATTTATTAAAGAAGTCCACTCCTCCGAGTCCTGCTCCATCCATCCTGACTCGCCCTAAATCCTTTTCCCTCAAGCCAGACATTGGATGGAGAATAGTACAAGAAATGTGTGCATGCCTCGTCGAGTCCCTCCAAAACAACATGACTATAGCTATCCTCCTTTCCGAGCCGAGAGGGACTGCCCCTTAAGATGAGAACAGGTAATGATGAATCTGATGGCCTGCATTGGACGCTGACTCTGAGTGATTGGTGTTTGTGTTGTTGTTGTGCATGAAGTGTACTAGTATTTAATCTACACACTAAAACAAAGTGACTCAAGTCAATGTTTCCCTTCTTGTTGTTTAATAACAAATTGTACTTCTTCTGCAGGGCGATCCATTGCATTTTTGGATATGGAATCTGGACTCACTCGGAACAACACTACAGACTGAGTTGGACACCAGGATGATGATGATGACCACATACTCTATACTCTTCGCAGTCAGTCAGTAGGATCGGAGATGATTGATGGAATAACTCGGGGCGTTTCATGAAGTGGCATAAAGGTAAACAAGTCAATCAACAACAACCACAGCAGACCTACATGTCTGTGACTGTGTAGTGGTGGAGTCGAGTCAGTGTAGTGGAGTGGTATGACTGACAGCGGTGCATTGATTTAGTTACTTAATTTGGAAAATGCTATGTTGCTGTATATGTGTGCTCTGTCTGTCTCAGTCAAATCTAAGCTCACTGGAGTTTTGGTGGGTGCCGTGGACATGCTCTGTCCTGTTGTTGTTGTAGTGTGGTTAATGCTGGTAACAGAGTAGACATGATGTAGCCATGCCGCCTCTGAAACTGTTCTTGTTGCACTGCTCCGTAATTTATGCATTTGTTTTCTCCTTGATTTTTCAATATCCCTTTTATTTTTCCATCTACACTTACAGGCCGGCCTTTACCCTGTGCTATACTGGGAAAAACAACTCACACTTACCTTACCAATCCGCATCCACCAGGCAGGCAGTGGGGCACCCAAGATTGACGGACGGAGCGTCCATGGAAGGGAGGAGACCAAGAGGAATAACGAGATGCAACTCCCCAATTTGACCAGGATAATAACATACAGTAACTTAGTATCATTCATCATCTTTTAATTAATTTGATTCATTTTTTCTCTTCAATCATTACGACTGTGTGTTGTTGATTATTTGGTTTGCTCTTAGTCTTTGCTTATATCCCTACAGCTATTTTTTAATTTTCTTTGCTAGCTTTAAAAGGAAGCCCGGTACAACATAACAAATAAAACGTATGCAATTTGGGTCTCTCTGAGGGCAGACAGGCAAGGCAATAGCATAATAATAATTAATAATATACTGCTGCCCGGTGTCTACTAGTCTACTTAGTAGTAGTACTACTTATCATTAACCACATCATGCATTTCCTTTTTTCTCCCTTAACAGATTTATGAATATGATGGTCGTCTGCCAAGATTGTGTGTTGTCCACGTGTAGTGTTTGTCTTTGTCAAACCTTTCCCTCAAATACCCCTTCCCAACCATTCATCAAACCCTAACCCTCTTCCCCCGGGCTGTGTGATTTATTGACTAAATTAAATTTACACCAATAATTGATCACACACTTGCTGGGGCGGATGTGGTTCAAGCAAGTAAGCAACACTAATTCAAGGCAGGCCGGGCGAGGATCTTCTAATTCTGCTCTAAGTATATATATATATCGTCGGCCACACTGACAACAGATCTGATTGCCCAGTGCGCACCCATGCTCAGTAGTATTCGCTATTCTCTTTTTTTTCCAGAGGAACATAATTATATTATTAACCCATTATTAATTATTAATTGCCGTCATGGATTTCATCCTTCCGGCACTAAAGGTTACGCTTGTCCACTTCATCGGTCGAGTCCACTACTTCAGTTTGTTGTAACTTGTACTAGGCTCTCCCTGCCACCATTATGTTCTATTTTACTTTAGCATTAATAATATCAATATCATTCATCATCACTTTCTTCTTGTTTGGCAGTCTTCTTCTTGTGTACTTACTACTTACTGTACTTCTACTACTCGTTCCCTAGTCTCCCTCAGGTGACTGACTTGTCTCATTTACTTTTTTTGAAAATGCAACTGTCAGTGTCTACTACTGCTACCACCACCCAGCATGGCACCTTCAAAACCAAACCATCACCATGCAGCCATTGCTTCGGCTAAACATCAATCACAGGTAAGAGAAGAAGTGTGGGGGAGTCAATAATGTATATCCTATGGATTGGAAATGAATTCGTTCACACACCCACATCCTTCCGAGTACATACTACAAAGGGGTTTTAGTTGCAGAATGCATAGACTAAAAGGAGAGACTGACAGTAGTAGGACAAGTGAGGGTACTGCATCTATCTGTCGGTGTGTTACACTATTGGCAGATTTCAAAAACTGGCTGCGGCCCTGCAGCAAAAGGAGGAAACAAAAAGAAACAAGGTGACGTAAAAGAGTAATCCCCCCCCAGAAAAGATTTGCATCATATCATATGTATTGGAAAACTATAAATTATTTATTACCCTAACAAATATAAACTAGAAGAAAAACCCACAACACCTGACCCACCCTTCTCCCTAACCCCAACCAATGTCCAGTAAATTAAATAAATGTCCAAGTTAGTTCAAGAAAAAGTAAACCCCAAGGTTCCCCAACTAGTCCCAACATCCCACCCACCAAAAAAAAGATTAAAAAAGGGGCAAGAGTCAAAGAAGACTGAGGTTGGTGATGTGATGAGTCTGACGTCTAGCGGCGGTGGTGCCGGCTAGTGTTCTTTAGGACCTCCTCCATCTCGCCACCCTGAGGAGCACGCGGAGCCGAAAGTTCCTGCAGGAACAACAGGGGTGGGCAGCAGTAGATTTTGGCAATGGTGATGGGCGGCTGCCAGAAAATGGCGCCGTGCCACCGGAGGCACGGGGGGCTGGCTGTGCCCCGGGGCACTGGAGTAAGAAGCTGCAGCTGCCGCCTCCTCCTCCTCTGCCAGGACAACCAGCCGGCGATATTCATCCCGGATGGCCTCCAGCTTCCTTTGCCGGGCCCTGGCCGCCAACTCCTGCCTAGTGGTTTGGGAAGGAGTAGCTATATCAAGAAAGGAAAAAAAAGAGAATTGTTGTAACCAATACTCTTAGCAAAACAGTAACACAAAATTAAATTACAGTCCACACATAAAAATTATAGTGGCACAGTAGTAGCAGTAGCACTAGCAGCTGTCGTATCCGCCTCTCCTCCTCACTTCCCTTCCTCTGTCCCTAAGATTTGGATGTGATGATTATACTTTCAGGCACTAAGTATAGAGTAGAGTAGAAGTATTCTTTTTCTCTCTCTTGTTTAGCACAATTAATCTTGTAGGCATGCCAGCTCAGTCAGCTTATGCCCTAGATAGATATACTCATGTCGCAGTCTCGCAGACTCATGTACTTTACTACTGTCTGCATGTGAGGTAGCTGTACTACACAATTATATATTTCCATTACGGCCATACTCTGTTAAATCAATGGCAAATGCTCAGACAATTTCACTTTCACACTGACTGCACTACTGCAATAAGGCACATGATGATGGTTAATGATCACATGCTTATGGATGATGAGAAATGGCGGCACAACATCATGTCACTCATGTCACGTGATGATGATGACACACTGAGTGATTTGTAAGTACTAGTTACCAATTACCATGCAGACGATAGGCCACCCATGGCTGACACAGGGAGGGGACTGGAGCGGAAGTGGGCCTCGGAGTCGGAGGGAGGCGATTATGGGTAGGGTAAATATTTAGTCATGCACAATATATATGTTGTGCTTGCAAACTACTGTGATTCAAGGGAGTATTCCATTCTGAAATACAAGTACAACCTCAAACCTTTGAATCAAAAACTTTGCAAAAAACAGTCCTTGTTCTTCCCAGGGCTTGTTTTTTCATTTACATTCAGTGCGTTGCTCTTCTAGCATTATTATTATTTTATTCTTAATCTTCTTCACCCTTGGCTTTGGTACTCTGGCACAGTTTAATTTTCTTTTACATTCTCTTCATCCAGTCTGACTCTGTTTTCACCTACTATGATACCATCCAGGCATCCATCCATCCAAACATGGCTATCATATAAACCGGCTTTCAACGACAACAACATACATTTTAGATATAACCAACCACCACCCATGCCATGCGTCCTTGCTTGACTTAGAGTTTGACCCCTCAAACCCCCCCGGAGGATTCCTTTCACCCATACAGTTCACCCACCCAGACAGGCATCCTTTCTGCTTTCTCTTTCACCTTTCACCCATCCTTCAACTACCCATGCATCCTATTCCTATCATCTACATCTGCCACCTATGCATCCCGGGGCCCCTTCCTTCACCCACGCATCCTTCTCTGCCAGTCATACATGTCGTCTGACTGTTTGTCTTCATCACAAAACTGTCTGTGCTGAGTTGAAGATAGAATATGCCATTATTTACTCAACCCCCGCTGCTAATGCTAATGTTTAAGTAAAGGCCAGGGTGTCTTCTTCAACTGTTCAGTGTTCTCACAAGCAACAACTTAGCCTCAGCAGAAGTACAGTGTACTACTAGTACTGAGTGTACACCCTTGCAGCAAGTGTATTCATCATTCTCAATAAGTAAGGAATATGACTTACCACCGCCCACCACTGCTGCTGGCTCACCCCCTGTGGCTGCCGCATCCGCTCCCTCCGGAGTGGCATGGTGGCCCTCACTGTCTGGCCCCGGCACTGGTGGTCAGTACGCCTGGGGAAAAAAATTCCCATTTTTTTAGATGCCATATACGCCTCCCCTATTTATTTTTTTCATTAGCAAGATTGAAAATACATAATTAATAATACATATACACCACACACATCACTATCTACAATTCGGATACCAGTACAGTAGACAGTAATGTCCTATCAAAAGTAACACAATAATATCTGGTTGGGCATTTTGTTGGTGGCAATTTTTGAAAAGCCTCTCAAGAAGAGGACAACCCATAGGACTGGACTCAGTGACTAGAGCTATGGTGCATCTAATTTTTTTAAAAGAAGAAAGAGTGGCCAACTGGGCGGACATGAGGTCTCAGTTGGAAAATGGTGCCGTCCTCCTACTCCTCTCATATACTTCCTTTCAGCCATGGTGCACGGTAACAGTTGTTCAGTGTTCACCATCAATTGCTGCTACTAAAAAAAGTACTAGGCCTGGATTAGAAAAAGTAAAATACACCACTTTGGGGGGTCCTGCTCCTGTCCAACGTGAGTGACCACCATTACTGATTGAGCATGATGAGACAGTAAAAGAAACTAAAGCCTTCTCATCTCACAATTCACAAACCTGCGGATATAACTTACTTGCATTGGGCATGCAGTCTGCAGTCTGCACAGCATATTAGTGCTACTAGTAGTAGTAAGGAGTCCTTACTAGTACTAGTAGTAGCCTAGGCTAGGACCAATGGGTTCTCTGAGTCTTACAGTAACACTACTAGGCAATCCACATAAGGGGAGAGAGAAAGCTCAGTGAAACCCAAAAGAAAGCAAGCTACAGACAGACTGTCTAATAGAGTCAGAGCAGAGGTTAGTCAGATGCAGTTTGATTTGATTTAAAAATAAAAACAGACACTAGAAGAAACAATGTTAGTAGTAGTACTTAGTAGTAGGTAATGGTGGAGCAAAAACAAGAATTTAGGAACAGATAGATTGAAGAGGATTTTGGAAAAATTAAAATTAGGAAATGGAAATAATAGAGCGGTAAAAGTTAGGGAAATATTAATATATTACAACACCAGGAGGAGGACTTACTGGGGCCAGCAGCAGAGCCATCTGCGGCTGCGCCTGAGGCCGCTTCCTGCTGTTCCTGGGAGGCCCCTCCAGCTCCCGCCCCCGCCGCACTGCCAGCTGACCCAGTCTTCTTCTTGCCCCTGGATGCTGATCATGTAAAGAGACAAAAAATTATTTGTGTTAAATATATAAATATAATTCCTATAAAAATATTTTTAGACAGGAAACGGCAATTGCAATAACATTGACCTATGCTAAATCCATCAGATCGACTTATTCGACTAGTAGTAGTCGACTAGTATGTATCACAGTCGAGTACCATCCGATCATTATTATTCCACAGTTCAATTCCGATTCCTGAATCCTAAACATACCTAGCCCGCCTATTCCTGACTATGGAATGAATTGCAAAAAAATTATATTTGCTTCCAAGTTCAGATCTCATTCCCAATCCTCTCTCAGACAGTCTCAGTCTCAACTCCAACAACCCCCTTTGAGGGACAATTACTAATTCTGCATTTATTCTCCTTAATGCATAGATGGACGCATGCATAATTGCAGCATACACCAAATTGGTTAGTTGCTATTATTCACTCACTATAAGAACTACAAAAAGCTCTACTAGGAGTAGGACTGAAGTCATATGAGAGCCCGAGGACGCGTCACTCACGAGTCACGACGCAGGCCGCTAAATTATCAAATAATACTAACTAACTAACTACTACCACTATCTTAGTGACAAGAGACAGGACAGCCTGACAGGACAAAGGAAAGGACTGGAGCCTTTCCTATGTGGATTAAATACCTACCTAACTTAAATTCTCTAACCTCTCTTACATAACCAGCCCAAGTGAGCGCAAAGTTCCAAACAAGTACGACGATTAGTTAGTAGCGCCGAGCACCTGTCTGGAAGTAACAATCACAAAATATATAATATTTTTAAACATAGGTTACCTTACCTGCATCTAAGCACTGCAGCAGCATGTTAGCTATTTGCGAAAGCAATAAATAACAGTCCGAACAGAAGAACACAAAATAGTAATATAAATAAATAGCTACTCACCAAGCCCCGGGAACTCAACACCTAGCAGGTCCAGCAGGTCATGCTCCCGGTCCAGGATATCGAACCACCGGTGCGTCAATTGGTTATGGGTGCGCCGGACCCCAGAGCAGTGAAACACTGCCCGGCGCACCCTTGCCCACCGCCGGTGACGCTCCTGGAGCCTGTACCCAGACCTGCTGCCTGCTGCCAAGGTTAAGGGGAGGTGGCGCTGGATAAAAAAACCCAGTGCAGCCACCTCCGCCTCACTAAATAAGGCCTGTGCCTGCACCCCATGCGGGTGCCGCCTTCCGCAAGGAAAGCGGTCGCGGCTCTCCCTCCGAGCTCTCCTAGTCTTCCCCTGGCCCTTTGCCATGGTTCTGGGTAGGCGGGGGGCAGAAAAGAAAAGGTAGGAACTAAGAAAGTAAGTAAAAGAAATGAAAAAAGCAAGTAATAGAAAAAGAGTGAAAAACGCAGTAAAAAACACAACAAAAGTAGGAAAAAACATAAAATATACAATCAGGAATAGAGAGGGATAGATAATAAATAAAAAAGATCAAAAAAAAGTTTCTAGAAGCAAAGGATTGAAAAGATATAGGGAGGATAGAAAAACAGGCCGAAAACCATAGCAAATAGTGAAAAACAAGATGGCCGCACCCATTGGCGACCGCGTGGTGAAGTTCGCGCAATATTTCCCTCGAGCACGCAAAAAGCGTCCCCGAACACGCAATACGCGTTCCCGAATAGGAAAAACGCATCGCGAACGGGCGGAACAAGCTTCACTGCGCGCTTGTGGAAATTCACGTAGCTCGCGGAGTTTTTCTGCGGCTTCGCGGAATTCCACGTAGCGCGACTACGCGAACTTCGCCCAGGGTTAATCTTGTCTGGCGTTGCTGTCTTTGTTCCCATCGTACATCTGTTCCGTTGTCCGTGTCTCGCTTGGTTGCATTGTCTCCTCAATGTATGGTAAGTCTCTTTGAGCTGTATTCATTCAGTTCCTTTTTCAATAATATTGTCCCTCCATTATTTGTCAATTTTACAGTTATTTATTCTTGATGTCTCACCATGGAGTGGTGTCTGTCCTTTTCGTACCCCCTCTTTCACTTTTATTGTCTTTTCTGTTTGTGATCGTTATGGCTAAAGTCATTCGCCTTTTTGTCATCTTTTATGCATATATATTTCAGAGGAGATTATGTTCTCCTTTCTTTCATCTTATTACTCTCCCAATTTTTATTTCAATTCTTGTTCTTCTTTCTTCCTTTTCATTTTTTCAGTATATTACAGCGACCTTTTCTATTTTCAAATTTGTTCCTGTGGTTTTCTAATATTTTGTATCTGGCTTGATTGGTCTTAGAACGCTTCTTGGATATTTTGTTCGTTTTTCTATCTCTTCTCTCGTGTTTTCTCAACTCCTTTACTTTAATGTTATTTCCTTGTTTGCTGGTTTTCATGTATATTTGGTTTTGTATTGCTTTCTATCTTTTTCGTTTTGGTCAACTAAAGGGGTCATTATGATGACGGACGGAGCGCCACCGCCAGCCGTGCGGTGGCGATCCGTCCGTCACCAAACTTGGAGTGACCGCCCGCCAGATTATGATGGCAGGCAGATCCACACTGCGACCGTGGCGGACGGAAAGACCGTCCGTCACGGCCCCGCCACAGGCAATTGGACCGATTGCCTGGCAGAGCGGCCTGCAGGCATAAAATGGTGACGGTGCCTAGCAGGCACCGTCTACCATATCATGATGCAGCCTTTGAGCCAGACTTTCCATGACGGCGATACCGTCATGAAAAGGCTGGCGGAGGTTCTGTTTGGGGGGGTGTATGTGCACGTGGGTACCCATGGTACCCCCCTACATTTCAGTGCACCAAGTGGCAGGCACCATGTGGTGCCCGCCACGTAGTGTGCTGAAATGCAGAACCTGCATTTTTGACATCGGTGCGGGTGCTGCTGTCAGCAGCACCCGCCGCAATGTTAAACATGCAAGATGCGACCACCATGGTGGTGGTCGCATCCTGATTTGTGGTGCGGGACCGCCACATGTATGGCGGACGGTCCCAGTTTACACAAGGATGGCGGACGGACTCCAGTCCGTCCGCCATCCTAATGGGCCCCTAAGACTTACACTTCTTTTAGGTTTCATTTATGTCATGTTGAAAGTTTTATAATTTTAATCTTGCAAATCTCTCACGTCTTCCCCCATGAGTAATTTACGTATTGTGTCATGGAATGTTAAAGGTCCTCGTAACCCGGTTAAAAAGCAAAGAGTTTTGACTCACTTATCAAAATTGAGTCGTCAAATCGCTTTATTACAAGAAATGCATCATAAAGAACAAGACATAAATTCTATTAAGAGATAATGGGTTGGGAATGTGTTTAGTTCCCCTGGTGTACATAACAAAAATGGCCTTCTTGTATTGTTTCATAAGTTGTTAAATATTCAATTGCTTAACGAATTCAAAGACGATGCTGGAAGGTGGCTTTTATTAGATGTGAAGATAAATAATACACAATTTACAATTTGTAATGTATATGGTCCTAACGGAGTGGACCTATTATTTTGGAATGATTTTTCTTCTATGTTATCCTCCCACGCATCAGAAAACCTGATAGTTGGTGGTGATTGCAATCAACTTATGGACCCTTTTTTTAGACCGCAGATCACAGAACAGATTTATCCCCACTAAAATGCATAGAGCCTTTCAGAAAGCTATATCTGCTAGAGAGTTGGTCGATGTTTGGAGAGCATCTCACCCTGATGTTTTGGAATTCACTTTCTTTTCTCCCGTCCATAGGTCTCATTGATTCATTCCAGAATAGATTACATATTTGTTAACCAGCATACACTTCAATTCTTAACACATGCAGAAATAGGATCAATTCTTATCTCAGATCACGCTCCCGTTATTATTGTTCTTGATTATCCCAACCCCATTGTTCCCAACTGTAGGTGGAGATTTAACAACTCCCTTTTTTGGATCAACAATTCACAGAACAATTCACAGTTTTTCTACAAGAGTTTTTCACTAACAATCTTCCCTCAGATACACAGATGTATACTGTCTGGGACGCTTTTAAAGCAACCGCAAGAGGTTTTATAATGGATTTTGTAGCCGAAAAAAAGAAAAGAATTCTTAGGGATTCCAAACAACTCCTTGAGCAGATTAAGATTTTGGAACATGAATATTTCTCCTACAGTGGTAATGATACGTTATCCAAAATGCAATACAACAAACAATCCTGGGACAATGCTTGTGACACCCTACTTCATTTCAATGCAAAAATGTATGGAGGTCGAAACAAAGCTGGTAAATCTCTGGCAAATTACCTTAAAATTAAAAAATAGAAATCGAAGATCGTAACCATCACAGATTCAACTGGGGTCAGGCATATTAGTGACTGAAAATTTTTAGAATGCTTTTCGGATTATTATACCAGTTTATATACCCCGGAATCATCTCCCTCTACCGAACAATTAGATACTTTTTTTCTATCAATTCCTAAAAACCCTGATAATAATGTAGATTTAGCCTCCTAGATACTCCTCTATCGGAACAAGAGTTATTAAATGCCATAAATCAACTCCCTAAAGATAAAACTCCTGGGCCTGATGCTTTCACTGTACGCTTTTATTTACATTTTAGACATCTTTTGATTCCTAAGTTACTACTTCTTGTTAATTATTTTTCTAACACAGGACATACACAAGGCTCTTTCACTCAGGCCATGCTCTGTTTGCTCCCTAAGAAAGATAAGGATCTTTCTCAATGTAGTAACTATAGACCTATCTCACTGATTATTACGGATTGTAAGATTTTTGCTAAATTACTGGCTCTTTGTATTAATTCCGTTATTCCTGACTTAGTTGATCTGCATCAGTCAGGTTTTGTAAAGGGAAGATCTATTTCAGACAACTCTAGGACCTTTCTTAACATTATTCACTTAGCAGCTAAACTTAACTCACCCTTAACCGCCATAACGCTTGATGCCGAGAAGGCTTTCGATCGAGTGAATTGGGAATTTATGGGGTTGATTAGGATGGCGGGCGGACTTTAGTCCGCCCGCCATCCTAGTGGTAACGGGACCGCCGGCCTGCCATGCGGCGGTCCCGCCACCCAAATTATGATGCGTCCGCCAACGCGGCGGTCGCATCTAGCATTTTAACATTGCGGCGGGTGCTGCTGTCAGCAGCACCCACCGCAATGGTAGAATGCCATGATGTGCATTTCCATGCACAACGTGGCAGGCATCGCGCGGTGCCTGCCACCTTGTGCATGGACATGCAGGAGGGTACCATGGGTACCCCCCAAGTGCAACCCCCGCCCCCCGGGGGCCCGCAACAGGCCCCCGAAGCAAATCCCCGCCAGCCTTTGCATGGCGGCATCGCCGCCATGGAAAGGCCTGAAATGCCACACATCATAATATGGATAGTGGTGCCTGCTAGGCACCGCCACCATATTTGTGCCCCTGCTCCGCCCGGCCGGCAATCATAACGATTGCCGAGCGGCAGACGGAATTTCCGTCCGCCGCGATACCCACCGCCATCATAATATGGCGGTGGGTAATTCAGGTTACGATGGCGTGATGGTCGCCACCGCCGGCACGGCGGTGGCGATCGTTATGCCATCCTAATCACCCCCTATGTTTGGGGCACTGAAATGGCATGGTTTTAGTCCTCACTTTATCCAGTACATTAAGTTATTACATTCCACCCCTTCTACCTCTATTTGGGTCAATGGTAAACAATCCAAATATTTCCCTCTTCACAGAGGTACTAGGCAGGGTTGCCCACTATCTCCTCTGCTATTTATGTTATCATTAGAACCCTTTCTGGAAACAATTCGTCAATCTCCCACATTTGCTGGTTTTCATTTCAAAAATATGAATGTAAAGTACACTGCATATGCAGATGATATTTTACTATATGTATCCAACCCCACTACATCCCTACCAGAGTTCTTTTCATTATTGAACACATACTCGTTGTCTCAGGCTATAAACTGAATATTGATAAATCAGAGTCATACCGCTGAATAAATATTGTCTTCCTCATATGTTCAAGGATTCTGGTTTCAAATGGAACTCAAAAGGTATTAAATGTCTAGGCATCCTTTACTCTAATAATATTAAGGAAACTATTAAGATTAACTTGAATGAGATTATGACTAAAGTTAATGCACCAATTGGTGGTTGGGCCCCTCTATTTCTTTCCTGGTGGGGAAGGCTGACTACAATCAAAATGATGTTCTTACCTAATATTAATTTTTATATGTCAATGCTCCCTTTATCTCTTCCTCATAATTTCTTTAAAACCATTAATCGTTCTTTAATTAAATTTTTATGGAACAAATGCAAACATCGAATTGCTTTAGCTCGCCTGCAGCAACCTAAGGATTCTGGTGGGGTTAACTTTCCTAACCTTAGAACATATTACTCAACTTTCACATTGAAACATATTTGGGTTTCCCTTTCTGAAGCTCACGCGGATGCGTCAACAGTTTGGGGACAACTAGAGCATGCACAATGTCTACCTTTTGCTTTCAGGGCTGTGGTCCGTATCACCCAACCCCCAAAGAGCTTTAGTTTCCCAATACTTACTCATTCTATAGCTATTACCAAACCTTTGGTTACCTCTTCAAATACCACTTCTGAAAATATTTTACAAACCCCAATCTGGTATAACACAAACATTAAATTAAATAATAGAGTTCTTGGGTGGAAAGTGTGGATTAATAAGGGTATTATTGTCATTGGACAGTTATTCTCTAAGGGCTCTTTGCTAGATTTCTCCGAGATACAGCGAAAATATCACATATCTTCCAAATATGCTTCTCACTTTCAACGCCTTAAACCTCTTCTTCTTATCTACACATCTCAACAATCTGTTACAGCCTTAGACATACAAGCCCCTCCCTCCCCAATAAAGTTTTCCACACATTTGAAGGCCTCAAACATTTACAAATTATTGCTCGATTCCTTTAAATTAAATACAAAGTCTAAAGTAGAACTCGTATGGGAATCAGAACTACATCAAGAATTTTCAGCCCATACTTGGAAATCGATATGAGCCAAGATTCATAACTCGTCTTGCTCAGCAAGCACAACACAAACATTATATTATTTTTATAACAGACTATATATCACTCCCACAAGCTTACACTCAATTAAACTCTCCCCTACTACAGAGGGGCCGATTCCGATTCGGGCCGGAAAACATACCGACCGACTCGGAGCCGGAATTTATTCCGACCGACACGTACCGGTGTAGCCCGACCCGCAAAGTTCGATGAAAAGCGTGCAAAATCCAACCGACTCGTACGGAACACAAGCCGAACGACCGAACCGCGCGGAAAACAGCTATCCGGCCGGAAAAGCACGCAAATCGAACCGACCGACACGCACCAGGAAGAATCCCGAACGAAACGTACCCGCGAACTCCGACCCGCCAAGTACGATGCAACGCGTGGAAAACACAACCGAGTCGCACGGAGCTCAAGCCGTACGACCGACACGCATACAAAACAGCGAGCCGAAGCAACCCAATACACCGCGACCGACACGTACGCAGCACAGAAAACAGCACAAACACAGCATGAACGAATCGGAGAAGCTCGCACGAGACAACTGCAGGGTCCGACTCGGTCAGAAGAATGTCTCCTACATGCACAAAAAGTACAAAGGAAAAAACACAAAAAAAAGGGGGAAAACAAGCAATTACAAAGCCAATAAATACTGGGGGGGGGACATGGAACAAAGACTCACCCACAACTCCACCCATATAAAGGACACAAATCCCTACCATGATCCTTTGCAAATTCTACTGACCTGCCAGCACTCAACACCAACAGACAGCAACCACACACACACTCACAGCTCATCCATCACACAAGCCACACACCATCAGCACCTCAACAAATAGCACCGTCACATACACCCAGCAAAACACACACTCACACACTCTCACTTGCACACCCCCACACACATCACTCACCACCACCACCCATCACCATGCCCCCAAAGAAGAATCCAAAGTTCCTAGATAGTGAATTGGAAGTCCTGGTAGATGAGATCCTCAGGGTAGAGCCACAGCTGTTTGGTACACTAGTCCAACAGACCCCCATGTCGCAGAAAACCAAGATGTGGGAGAGGATCGTCGACAGGGTGAACGCACAATCACCATGTTTGCGCACAAAGGAAGACATCCAGAACAGGTGGTATGACGTGCGCAGGAGGGTCAGGGACCTATTGAAGAAGGACTACCTCTTGAGCCAACACACCGGCAGTGGCCCTCCTGCCAAACCAGTATACCTCAGGCCCTGGGAGGAGAAGGTGCGGGCCATCCTACCACCAGTGAGCGTATATGGACTAGAAAACATCCCAGAGACTGGTGAGTACACAACAAATGTACACAATATTGTGCGACAATACACACACATCACTGTCAAGGGGAGAGTCAAACCATGCACCCTTAGCAAATACACACCAACCAAAACATAATGATCCCAAGATGTGTATGTCAGTCAGATAAACACAACACATGCCATCTCATAGTGATATGTAACTGTGTCATCACATGTACAAACTCAACTACAAATACAGCTAGGCAGTGGCACAAATATAACTAACAAACACAGCCAGACATGTAGCCACCACTACAACAATACCTCACAGGGAAGCCCACTGAAAGGAAGGAATCCTGTTTATGCTGATCAAGTCAGTGTAGCCAATAGCATCATGGGAGTTGTAGTCACAGATATTGCCCACCCTCACAATGCGCCCATCAACACCACCATGAACCATGCTCACATCACAGGGAGTGGAAAACAACTGACAAGATGGCTGACACTGGGTACTGCTGTGGGGAGCACAAGGCCCTGCTGGGAACTGTGCACCAACCAACAGCAGGACACCACTCACTGACATCCTGAAAGCCAACTTGCACTCCCTGCAATGGAAGCACGTTCCATGGTGGGATATCTGGCTGGGTGGGAAGGAGGACTGACAGCACTGACCATAGTTACCAGCAGCTCTACTCACACACACCCCTAACACAAACCCCACACAACTCACCTGGGAGAATGCATTGCCTCACACTCTAATCAAATATCCCACAAAGAACCACAACCCTGGGTCATGCTGTGTGAAGCACAGGGACACACATGGGACTTGTAGCCAAACTAACCCCAGGATAACACTGTCAGCCATCTTGTCAGCACAGGCACACAACCCCACAGGGAAGCAGAGTCAAAAGGAAGGAAGCATGGGCATGCTGGGAAGGGGGTGGAGGCAATAGCATGATGGGAGTGGTAGTCACAGCCCAACATCCCCCACCCACATGGCCCAGCAAGCTCACACCCAAGCATGCACACCTCACAGGGAGTGAAAAGCCACTTCAAAGATGTCTGACACTGGTGCTATGTTGTGGGGAGCACAAGGCTCTGCTGGGAACTGGGCACCAACCAACAGCAGGACACCACTGTCAGCCATCTTGCCATTGCTGTCACACTGACACACAGTGAAGTCCACTCAAAAGGAAGGAAGTATGGGCATGCTGGGAAGGGCGGTGGAGGCAATAGCATGATGGGAGTGGTAGTCACAGATATTGGTCACCCTCACAACTGTCCCATCAACACCACCCTGAACCATGCGCACATCACAGGGAGTGGAAAAGAACTGACAAGATGGCTGACACTGGGTACTGCTGTGGGGAGCACAAGGTCCTGCTTGGAACTGTGCACCAACCAACAGCAGGACACCACTGACTGACATCCTGAAAGCCAACTTGCACTCCCTGCAATGGAAGCACGTTCCATGGTGGGATATCTGGCTGGGTGGGAAGGAGGACTGACAGCACTGACCATAGTTACCAGCAGCTCTACTCACACACCCCCCTAACACAAACTCCACACAACTCACCTGGGAGAATGCATTGCCTCACACTCTAATCAAATATCCCACAAAGAACCACAACCCTGGGTCATGCTGTGTGAAGCACAGGGACACACATGGGACTTGTAGCCAAACTAACCCCAGGATAACACTGTCAGCGATCTTGTCAGCACAGGCACACAACCCCACAGGGAAGCAGAGTCAAAAGGAAGGAAGCATGGGCATGCTGGGAAGGGGGTTGGAGGCAATAGCTTGATGGGAGTGGCAGTCACAGATATTGATCACCCTCACAACTGTCCCATCAACACCACCCTGAACCATGCGCACATCACAGGGAGTGGAAAAGAACTGACAAGATGGCTGACACTGGGTACTGCTGTGGGGAGCACAAGGCCCTGCTGGGAACTGTGCACCAACCAACAGCAGGACACCACTGACTGACATCCTGAAAGCCAACTTGCACTCCCTGCAATGGAAGCACGTTCCATGGTGGGATATCTGGCTGGGTGGGAAGGAGGACTGACAGCACTGACCATAGTTACCAGCAGCTCTACTCACACACACCCCTAACACAAACTCCACACAACTCACCTGGGAGAATGCATTGCCTCACACTCTAATCAAATATCCCACAAAGAACCACAACCCTGGGTCATGCTGTGTGAAGCACAGGGACACACATGGGACTTGTAGCCAAACTAACCCCAGGATAACACTGTCAGCCATCTTGTCAGCACAGGCACACAACCCCACAGGGAAGCAGAGTCAAAAGGAAGGAAGCATGGGCATGCTGGGAAGGGGGTTGGAGGCAATAGCATGATGGGAGTGGCAGTCACAGATATTGGTCACCCCCACAACTGTCCCATCAACACCACCCAGAACCATGCGCACATCACAGGGAGTGGAAAAGAACTGACAAGATGGCTGACACTGGGTACTGCTGTGGGGAGCACAAGGCCCTGCTGGGAACTGTGCACCAACCAACAGCAGGACACCACTCACTGACATCCTGAGAGTCAACCTGAACCCACTGCAAGGGTGGCATGCTTCATGGTGGGATAACTGGGCTGGGGGGAGAAGGAGGGCCGGATGTCAACCAAATACAACCAATGCAGGCCATGTACACACCCCAACATTCATATTGAAATGCTCAAAGTATGCAGGACAATGTGCTACACCAATATCAACCTCTGACTGTGACAACTTAGGACAATGTACAGGCCCGCATCCAGAGGTACAGTCACAACTGTCAGGTGTGTGAACCATTGATGCCTGCAGAAACATAACATACATTGTGTGTGTCTCCCAAAAACAGGTGATGATGGGGACACAGCAGCAGACGCTTAGGAGTCCCTGTCCCAGGCTCCAGGGGAAACGGAGCTCTCTGGTGTGGAACAGCCTCTGCCCTCCTCGGATGACGAAGACCTACCTGGCACCTCCGGAGCGAGTCATCATGCAGCACCAGCAGGACCACCAGCTGCACCCCCTGCACCCACCCCTCCAACGACTGACAACACACAAACCACCCCTGCCAACACGGACAGACCAAGGAGCACCACCACCACCAGCACACGGACCCTGGCCCAACGTGGGGCTATGGACACCAACACCACCAACAACCCCCAAGGGGGCCCAGGGTCACCTGTGCGTGCCACCTCAGGTACTGCACGTGTCGCCAGGGGTGGTGGGAGGGGTGGTAGACATAGGTCGCTGCTCGCAGAGGGGTCTGGACTGCATGATGACCCACAACTGGTACGCATAGCCGATGCGTACCAGACCAGCACCGGAGAGCTCAGCCAGGTAGTGGGGATCCTCAGGGACATACGACAGCAGCAGGCTGCCCATCATGCCCGCTTGGACTTACACATGTCCCGCATGGAGTCCAAGTGGGACACACTGCAAGAAATTCCGGCGGTGCATAGGGACATATTACAATGCCTCCGCCAGATGAGCAGCAACATGTCAACACCTCCCTGTGTGCCCACAACATCTGGTGCTGAAACAACTGCAACTGCCACAGGGAGGGAGGATGACTCTGGCAGAAAGTCCCCTGCACTGCAGCAGCCTGCACTTGAGGGTCCCCCCCCCAAAGAAGAGGGGTCGTCCAAGGAAGGGCAACTGAGAGGCCGATGGCCATGCGCAACCCCCAGGAAGCCAACACCTGTTCTGGATAATCACCTTTGTGCGCAAACTGTTCACCCTGTTGAATGCAACACAACTCCCCCACATGACATGGGGAGTACAAGTTGGACCAATGTATCAGATGACTGTGGACTTTACTCAGGACATATCTGCTACCAGGACTTCCAAATCATCTAGGAACTTTGGATTACAATCACAATGTACAGCACCCACCATCCTGTGCACTATACTCACACATGTATGACAATAAACACACTAATACACCATACCTCCTCCAAGTGATAAAGCTGGAATGAAATCATTTCTTGGTCTGTGTGAGTTCTACTCACGTTTCATACCCGATTTTGCATCCAGAGCCATTTCTATGTTGCTAAAGATAAAACAGAATTTGTGTGGAGTGATGAGTGTTCGGCTGCGTTCTCTGATATAAAAAAACAACTTACCAGTGTGAATGCGTTCAAACCTTTTGATCATAATCCGAAATGTGTGCTGACAGTTGATGCTAGTAAATTCGGGGTTGGTGCTGTTTTGTCACAGAAGGATGGGCAATCTCATTACACCATTGGTTTTGCGTGAAGGGTATTAAGAGATGTTGAACTTCACTATTCAGTGATTGAGAAAGAGTTGCTAGCGTGCTGGTGGGCTATAGAAAAATTCAAGTGTTATCTGTGGGGAAGAAGTTTCGTTTTACAAACGGATCATAAACCATTAGTGGTGATCCTCAATGGTACCAATTGCAAGAGTAGCACGCCCAGAATAGCAAGGTTTGCTGCCAGACTTCTCCAATTTAATTTCGAGGTTGTGCATATTTCAGGAGGGAAGAATGTGCGTGCTGATTACTTATCAAGAAATCCCATAGTTGAGAAGGATGTGGTAGTTGGTGTTGGGGACGATGAATGTTGTTTCATTGCGGCCTTGGAGGTTGAGAATTGTTGTCAGTTCAGCGAAAAGTGTTGGAGAACAAAGTTGGGCCATGATGTTGTTTTAAAAGAAGTCATGGAGAAGGTTGTCTCGGGTTGGCCTAGGGAGAAATCTTTACTGCAAAACATGCAGCCATTTTTCAAGGTGTCAGAGGAACTGACAATTGAAGATGGGCTGCTTTTGAGAGGTGACAAACTGGTTCCCCCAGACGAGTAAAGGCGCAGTATTTTGTCCAAGGCGCATGAGGGTCACTTGGGTTCCACTTTGACAAAACAAGGGGTACGTGAGTCGTTCTGTTGGCCACAAATGGACACTCAGATAGATGAAATGGTTAAGAGTTGTTGTGTGTGTTCCTCTGCTGACAAAACATTCAAAACTGTCACCCCACAGCTGAAGCCCATTGAGTGTCCGTCAGGACCGTGGAAGAAACTTGGTGTTGGTTTGGTAGGGCCATTTAATATTCTTCCTCACAATTCTCGTTATGTCCTTGTTCTCATGGACTACTATTCTAGGTGGCCGTGTCTAAAGTTTATTGGTGAGCCGGACTCCAGGGCTGTCATTCTTTTTCTCAAAGAAATTTTCTTGAATGAGAGTCTGCCTGAGGAAATTATCTCAGACAATGGGGTGCAATTTGTCTCAGGTGAGGTAGATAGTTTTTTAAGGGAGAGTTCCATACGTCATCTCAAGAGCTCGCTTTACAATCCTCAAACTAATGGCCTTGTGGAGCGCTTCAATAGGGTGCTGGGTGAGTGTGTGAGATGGGCAGTATCTTACGAGTGTGATGTACATAATGCTGTCCAATCCATGTTGTGGTTTTATAGGACCACTCCGCATTCCACGACAGGATTCTCTCCCTTTGAGGCTCTTAAAGGAAGAAAGGTTGCTTTGCAGTTCAGGCCAGCCTGGATGAGTAGGTTTTTAAAGGAAGGTGTGTCGCACCATTTACGTACTGACTTGCTTCAAGGCAATGTGGAAAGGACACAGCAGAAACAAAAGTATTATTATGATACAAGGAACACTGTCAAACTTTGCACTTTCAGTGTGGGTGATCTTGTTCGGATTAAAACTCCCAGTTTTGTGAGAAAAGGTGAGTCCAAGTTTTCAGACCCTTTGATTATTGATAAAGTGTGTGGCAACGCCATAAGGGTTCTTGGCCGCAATTGGTGGAACATCTCTAAAGTGGTGAAGGTTCAGGAACATAATGGTTTTGGAAATTTGGTTAACTCTTATACTTTTTCGAGACAACCTTCCATGATTGCTCACGGGTCTCGTGGGGGTTCTCCGTTACACCTGAAAGACGTAAATGCTCCCAAACAACCTCTGCGCAAAAGCCTTAGAGCTCGTAAAATCCCCAGCAGGTACCGTTAGGTTCCTCTGGGTCTTAGTTTGCTGTGTTTATATCATGTGATGGAGCAAGGACTCACAAATGAGACTTGCTCGGATGCAATCTTCTCACAGTATTAATTTATTAAACTTTGTATTGTTCATACTAATAATTGCATACACAAATATAAGTAGCAAGGAAGCTTGCCTATGTGTTTAAACTAACAAGTAACGCTTGTCTATTCTAAAATGGCCGCTAAAGCGCGGGAAACTCTATTGCGCATGTCTCAACCATATCACATGGTGTGACGTCTTTCTTTGCTTGGAGGGAAACTCTTGCTTCTGTGCAGTGTGCATTAAAATGGCCGCTTTATGTTTTCACGTGCTACATCTTGCACTCATGTTGCACTTAAAACTGTGGTATTCTAACGCTATTAATGTGGGATAGGATTTATACGTAAATGGGAATAGAGTAGAAAGAGTGGGTATACAGTGAAACAATTTATTTGTGATTTTAATATTTTCTTCTTTGACTTTTATTAGTTCAGTAAATTGGGCCTGGGGTTGGTGAACTGAAAACTGGTGTGACAATGGTTCTGCGCATGCGCCCTGAGTGGCTGCCCAGAAGAGCGGATGAAGTCAACCTGGACGTCGTCCAAGGCCGTGACCTGATGGCCAATATTACTGTACCCACGATGTCTCTACTGAAAAGAAACAATTTATATGAACAATGTATTAAACTTGTCGTGAGACGGGTGGGAAATAAAGCAAATGTATTAATTGTGATGGACGGTATTTTAAAACAATGGGCTTTAAGAAAAATGAATTAAATCAATATGGTGTGAGGATCAACCCCTGACTCCGTCCAATCAGAAGTAGTGGGCCCATAATTCTGCAACATTAAGGGGAGGTACATGGGCGTAGAAGGGTATAATAGATATAGAATTAGTTAATTGTTAGACCAGAAGGATCGGAAGGCTCAGAATTCAGCCAGAAGAGAGGCAGAAGAGAGCAGATCTGATGCAGAGGGGTCCGAAGTTAGAGATCCATGACAAGCTGATCGATTGCAGACTGAACCGCTGTCCAGAGAGGTCCTGAGGTGGGGGCGGCGGAGTACCTTAGAAGGAAGACACGGGAGAAATCGAGGAGAAGCAAAGTACCAGAGAGGGGAACAACGCAGGCGTCGTTGATAGAGAGGTCACCGGTCCGGTCCTGATCCGGCAGGAGGTCTTTGCTCTTCATCCTTCCAGGGTCCTATCTTTCCAACTCCTTGGCCAAGGGTTTGGTTCTCTCACTTTTAGGTAAATATAAATGCAAAACTTAGCTGCGCTGCTGTCTCTATCTTCTCCTTTTCTGAGGAACCGTCATTGATCGATAATTGATTATTATGCTTCATCCTTGATATACGATTTAAGTATCATGTGGTTCTGTAATTTACTCTGCTAAAATCTTTAGATAAACATTTTAAAACTTCCTGACTCAGTGATTATTTCAGGAATTATGAATTGTATGGAATGTCACTCATTTTAAACTTCCCAATTAGCAAAGGGTCCATTGGTAAGTCATTACTCTTCAATCAGAAAAGTAATTGGTAGCAGGGATTTTGATAAAGAGTACCAACTGACCCACCAGCGGAAATTGCTAGCGTAGTATGAATGTGTGGGCCCAAGTGAGTATTTTGTGTATGAATGCTTGTTGCTAGTAACGCGCTGGATCAGTTTTCTGGTTATCAGAGGATGGTTGCACTTTGTTGATTGGGTAATGAGAATTTTATTTTTATGAACTAACATCCGTGTGTTTTTAAAGTTTGTTTTATGTTGTCCAGAATCCCCGGGGAAAGAATAGCGGATGGTAAGTGGAAGCCATACTGCAGTGAGGTTATCTGTCAGGCAGAAATAGTACTGAAAAGTTAAGTAGGGCTATCAGTACTTGTTAGGGACTCTATGCGTGTGAGTAACAGCAAAGGAATATGCTGATGAAAATTTGATGTTATATCACCTAGAAAGGGTAACATTGAAGAAGTAGCAGGTATTTCTGAAACTTGTGCGAAGAGTAAACGGAAGGGTTTTACTCGTAGTGTATGTATAGTAAACGGAAAGGTTTTACTAAGTGTGAGAGAAACTATCTTTTCCAATTTTAGAGAAACTGGCACGATAGCGAATGTTTTATGTTGTTACTAAATTTTAATAAGAAGCGTAAAGAAAATAAAGTTTTGCGTACGATTTGTAAAGGGAGGGTCAGCTACCGGACAGGAAGCTGACGTCACAAAACGCCGCGCTGGGATTGGTTGAAACCGCGAGCATAGAAAGACTCTTGTAAAGGAGGGGTCAGTAGTCAGGAGTAGTACTGACGTCACAGGTACCGCGCTGGGATTGGTTGAAACAGCGAGGGACAGAGAAGCGCAGATTGTAAAAGAGGGGTTGGCAGAAAAGACGTCACTAAAAAGCCGCGCTAGGATTGGTTCAGAGACAAGTGTTAGCTGGAAGTTGATTGGTTGTTACCATAGAAGCCGAAATCCTAGTGGATAGTGGAGATTGTATGTTAAAAGGTGATCCGACTTTAATTCTTACAAAAGATTAAGAATTATTTTAAAAAGGATAAACCAATCAAAACTAAAGAAGGAATTATCATTCCACCAGCTAAAACGCCCGCTTCATTTATGATGATGGAGAGAGGTTATCATACTTGCGTATGGATAGAAAATTGGATGGAATATACCAAAAATGATGGAATATTAGTATTCCCCGAAAATGGTACTTTCAATGGGAGAATTCTTCAAAATTTGAGATTGAGGATGAATGACTTAGAACCCAGACCAAGATTAACTCAATACGAAGCCTTAGAAGAGTGGGAAACCGAGGCATTCGAACGTGACCGATCCAGGAGTAATAGGGGTTATAGGGGATTTTTCCCCAGATACCAAAACGAGTCAAGGGACGGTCAAATGAAACAGTGGAGAAGAGCAATGCTTACAGAGGGTTTATATCCAATATTAATGGTAGAAGAATCGTCAGGGAATAAATGTACTGAAAAGACAAAACACTTGACTAGATTTGGAGATTCGGAAGATGAATTTATGGAAGAAATATTAAAGAATCCGCCACCATATCAGGAAGGGACAAGTGGATGCACCCCAAGTGCACCACTGCTAAAGACACCATTGGTACCACAAGTATTGTATAATCCCCCAGTTAGTAGGACACTTCATGATAAAGAAAAGGAAGCAATAGATAAAAACAGAGCAGAATTAATACAGAAGGTAACACAATTGAGTATCCATCCTGATTTATTGACCATACCTGTAACAATTGGTCCAGTGGTTCCCTTATATGGTGACAAAGTAAGTTATCCGAAACCCTTAGCAATGCCCACATCTGTAGAAATCCCAAAACCAGATCCCGTAATAATTGATGATCAATTCAGTGATTGTGAAAGTATGATATCCTTAATGGATTTACCTATCCGAGGTTCTGTAAATACCACTCCTAGAAGAGTAACACCTGGTTGCTCCAAAGATGTAAACATAGTAACCTCATCAGGAACCAAAAGTGCCACAGTAGTTACACCAGAAGACTTAGAAAGGTGGGCACAAGGATCAGACAAACAGAGTTCACCCCCAAAGATCATGGACATTTATAAATAAAAGTTGAGTTAGAAGAAATGATAGCAGGAAATGTAGGAGTAGATCGTCTAAATACTTACGATGAAGAAGAGCTATTATTTGTATGCAGAAGCATCACAAGAAATGTAAAAATATTCCATGAGAAATTATCAGACTTAGCTCTGCAGATGGGAATTGAAATAGGGAAGTAAAAAGTGTTACAAAAACCCTACAGAGCAGATTTCTCAGATAAAGATTTGGAAAACATGAATGCCTCTGGAAGAAAACTACAAATAAAAGAATTAATGACAGTCTTGCAGAAATGGGGAGAACTAGATAAATGGAAGGTTAGATGGACAAAGAAAAAGGAAGAGGCACGATACAGTAGAACAACTTCTGAATATCTAATGAAAGAAACAGGGAAAGCAGATCAAATGTACCCGATGCGAGAAGTTCCAGGAGGGGGATATGTACATGTCCCATGGAGTAGACAGGATATTTGATCATTTACGAATGATTTTCCAAAATTGAGAGAAAAACCAATTGAATGGTACAAGCAGGTTGAGAGGTTTGTGAAGGTGTCAAAGGTATTGTTGAAAGATTTGGATGGTTTGTTTGACATAGTGGTACCTGCCGATTTGTGGACAGATTGTAAAATCACAGTTGATTGGCCAAGTGAAGAGTATCCTAGAGATCCAAAGAAAGGTGCCCCGTCAAATGATGTAATGAAAAGTATCAACAGGTAATCACTTACCTGAAAGGGAAAATACCACCAAAAGAAACAGACTGGGTGAAAATAGACAGAACTACCCAAGAAGCCAATGAATCGCTACACGCCTACTATGAGCGTTTATTGCAGGTATTCAAGCAGTATAGTGGATTTGAGGATATTGGAGATAAAAACATGAGTCAGTTTGTCTACCGATTTGTTTATGGTCTGAAGCCAGAGATTTGTTAGATGATTAAGCAGCACATGTTGTGCTGGCAAGGGAAACCGATCGATGAAATCTTGAAATATGCGAAATATTGTGGAGATGACATTGAGGATAGGCACAAGAAATTGCAGGAGAAAGTAATGTGGGCTCAGGTAAAAATGGCCGAGAAACAGGGAATTAATTTGGATAATCCAAGTGATAATCAGGGAAAAGAGTCTGGAACGAATGGTGACACTGGGAATGGTGGGAAAATGAGAGGACGAATGAGCAGAGAAGAGGCTAAAAAGACATTTCCTTGTCATGGATGCGGAAAGTTGGGGCATTGGAAGGATGAATGTAAAAAGATTCGGAATAATAATAGCCCAAATCAAAATTTAAATCCACAGACGCAGAATGACTCACAGCAGGGTGTAAATCCTCAGAGTCAGTTGCCACCTGCACCTATACAGGGTAATGTAAGCAGAGCAAAGCACGGTACAGACGTCGGATATCAAGGAGGAAGTGGTAAGAATGATTATGTAACCTCACAATTTCTTTTACAGGACGACTTCTGTTCCTATAGCCAATGACGGTGCCTAGGAGAGGGGGAGAAGGAGTGCGTACTTGGCGCATCCTTACCGGTAGATCAGTCAGGTCCATATGTTGAAGGGAATGTAAAGGGGAACAATATTACTTTCCTTTTGGACTGGTGCTACCAGGTCTACTGTGAGAACAGCAGACATCCCAGACCTTCCTCTCTCTGGAGAAGCTATCCAAGTTGTGGGGGTGGCAAATCGAAAGATTAGAACACCTCTTACTGAACCAATGGAAGTAAAAATTGGAAACTTTAGAGAAATGCATCAATTTGTAGTGTGTGATTCCAGTCCAGTAAATTTATTGGGCCGAGATTTGTTATGTAAAATGAACTGCACAATTTTCTGCACACCGGATGGTGTGGCAGGGCAGACCCCCGATGAAGACCATGTATATAAATTTATGATTGCAAAGCAAGGTACAGAAGTAGATGAGATGTTTTCTTTAATAACCAAAGACGAGTTACCAGAAGAACTGAAAACTACAGTGAATTCCATGGTATGGGATTTCACGGGGAAGGAAGTAGGACTTATGGCCAAAATAGACCCAGTTAAAATCACTGTAAAGGAGGGTGCAATTTTCCCAAACACCAGACAGTACAAAATGAGTGCAGAAGTAAAAGCAGGAGTCATTGAAGAAATAAACAGAATGGTAAAACAAGGCATACTAAAAGAAGTAATGAGTAGCCCTTGTAACTCACCAATCATGAGTCTGAAGAAGCCTAGTGGAAAATATAGGATTGTTCAAGACCTGCGAAAAATAAACAAGATTTTGGAACCCTGTTGTCCTATAGTACCAAATCCTGCAGTGATTCTATACCAGATTCCTTGGAGTGCAGGATGGTTTACTGTGATTGATTTATGCCAAGCATTCTTTTCAATACCATTGCACCCAGATAGCCAATATCTATTTTCATTTAAATTTGAGAATAAAGTTTATGTATGGAATCGTGTTCCTCAAGGGTACACGGAGAGTCCTTCCATCTTCAATCAGATATTGAAAAAGTGCCTAGAGAAACTAGTGATGCCAGGAAGCTCAGTCTTAGTACAATATATAGACGACTTACTGGTGGCATCTAACACCAGAGAGGACTGTGTTGTTGACACCATTGCATTATTAAATCATTTAGCTGAAGAAGGGCATAAGGTTTCACCTGAAAAGTTGCAGTTCTGTACAACAGCAGTTAAGTATCTAGGACACCAGATTGAGAGGGGAAAAGAAGAATAACAGCTGAAAGAGTAAAATTAATAAAGAAAATGCAAATGCCTGTCTCCCAACGAGAAGTGAGAATGTTCCTGGGAATAGTAGGTTATTGTCAACAATGGATACTGGGATTTTCTCTGTTAGCAAAGCCATTAATTCAAATGACGAAAAAGAAGGCAAAGGACCCAGTTGAGTGGGATGATGAGAGCGTAGGAGCTTTTGTAAAATTGAGAAATGCTCTGTGCTCAGCACCAGCCCTAGGCATGCCTGATTATAAAAGAAAATTCGCATTATTCTGCCATGAAAGAGAAAATTGTGCACTTTCAGTCCTAACGCAGAGACATGGTTTGGACAGACGTCCTATAGCATATTTTTCTGCTACATTGGACCCAGTGGCAGCCGCATTGCCAGGCTGCTTAAAAGCAGTAAGCGGCTACATGTTTGAGCATTGAACAAAGTGAGTCAATTGTAATGGGACACCCTGTAAAAGTGTTTGTTCCACATTTGGTTGTGATTCTGTTGACAAGAACCCGAACTCAGCATCTTACTCCTAGTCGGCTGACTAAATATGAAAGAATAATACTAGGTGCTGAAAATGTGACCATTGTAAGATGCACAATAGTGAATCCAGCTACCCTACTACCAGACTCATATCATGAGGAAGTTAAAGATGACGAAGAAGAGCATGATTGTTTACAAGTCACAGAATTATGTACGAAACCACGTCCTGATATCCAGGAACTGCCCCTCAGGAAACCAGACAGGGAGCTGTTTGTTGATGGCTCATGCCAAAGGCATGAAGATGGTAAACTAACTGCAGCATATGCAGTATGTGAATTGACTGGAATAATCGAAGCATCCTATTTACCAGGAGTAAAATCTGCACAAGTAGCTGAATTAATTTCTTTGATAAAAGCCTGCAAAATTGGGAGGAACCAGAAAGTAACTATATTTACAGATAGCCAATATGGTTACGGGGTTGTGCATGATTTTGGCCAAGTATGGATGCAGAGGGATTTCATGACTTCTTCTGGATCCCCCATTAAAAATGGACAGTTCGTAAAAGAACTATTGGAAGCAATACAATCACCAAAAGAATTGGCTGTGGTGAAATGTGCCGCACACCAGTCAGGAGATGACTGGGTGGTAGTCGGTAACAGATATGCAGACTTGGTGGCTCAACACTGTGCCAAAAACAGGTTGTCAGTTAATAAAAAGGTTGAAAGGATGGGAATCAGCTGCCAACTTATGCTGTATGCACCTCCTGAAACATGGAATGATGTAAAACGATTGCAAGATGATGCTGATGAGAGTGAAAGGAATACATGGATTAAAATGGGATGTTCCCAAAGAGCAGACAACGATGTATGGGTTTATGCCGATGACCGACCAGTCATGCCCGACTGTCTGCTTTCACAAATGGCCAGAATGTATCATGGAGACACCCATGTAGGGAGAGATGCAATGATTAGGCTCTTCAGACAAAATTGGTACAATCCAAGATTTAGGGCAGTAGCAGAGAGTCTTTGCCAGAGGTGTCTAACTTGCCAAATGCATAATCCAGGAAGAAAAACAGTAATTGGGTTTGGGAAGATCGGAAAGGCAGAGGGTCCATTTGTGAGATTGCAGCTAGATTTCATTCAGCTACCACCATGTAGGGGACTGAAATATGTACTTGTCATACTGTGTCTGTTTTCTAAGTGGGTGGAGGCTTACCCTACTAGGAGGAATGACAGTATAACAGTCGCAAAATTGTTGTTACGAGAACTCATTCCTAGATTTGGTTTTCCAGTAACTTTGGAATCAGATAGAGGAAAGCACTTTAACAGTGAGGTGATTAAGATAATCTGTGAAGCATTCCAAATTGAGCAAAAATTGCACTGTGCATATCGTCCAGAGGCTTCTGGAGTGGTTGAACAAATGAATGGCACAATAAAATCCAGAGTGGGAAAAATGTGTGCATCAACATCGCTAGATTGGCCGGATGCATTGCCACTTGTTTTAATGGGACTCAGAAGCATCCCTGATAGAAATACCGGATTGAGTCCACACGAAATAATGATGGGAAGAGCAATGAGACAAGCACATGTTCCTACAAATAAACTGCTGAATATATCTGATGATATGGTTCTGGATTATTGCAAAGGATTGGCTGACCTACTGCGTTCTGTCTCTCACCAGGTTGGAGAAGACGCAGTTTCCAGGCAGCCTGAACAAGAACATGATCTGAATCCTGGTGATTGGGTGGTAGTGAAGAATCATACCAGAGAAACGTGTCTATCACCCAGGTGGGACAAACCTTGTCAGGTCATACTGGTTACAAACACAGCAGTGAAATGTGCAGGATTTCCTAATTGGATTCATGTAAGCCACACCAAAAGAGTACCATACTCTGAAGAAGAAAATCCTCAGACAGTATCGATCACTGAGGGAGCTGAAGGTTGCCCAGCCGAAGAATCTTAGGCTCGAGATTCAAGAGAAGCTGAAGAAGAACAACCGAGCACAAGTCAGGACTGGATACCAGTGGTGGAAATTCCTGAAGTTTACCACAGAACAAGAAGTCAAGCAAATTTGGAAGACATTGAAGAAGATCAGATAGGTGAAGAAGAAGCAGCTCAGGAAGAAGAAGAAGACACAATAAGAGAACCTGAGCAGGACCAGATAGGGAGAGGAAACTGGGCTCAAAATAACAACGAACCAACAAATTTCGAGCAGGGACAGACAGGTTTAGAAGAACGCGGTCAGGCTGCAGAAGTACAAAGTGCAATAAGCCCTGATCAGGACCAGTTAGATCCAGAAAAATACATTCAAGAAGAAGATCATTTACTAGAGACTCACAGTAGAGCAGCTGAAGAGAAACCAATAAGACCTGAAAAAGAACAAATAGCAGAAGAAACTGAAATTGAAGAAAACGAAACTGTGCCACAACCTGACACTTAAAAGAATTACCGAAGAAGAAAGTAAAGAGACAGTGCAAACGAAGAAAACCAGAAAAGGTGATCATTGGCCTAGTGACATTAAAAGAGTAAAATACCACATAACAACCAGAAGTGAAGATCCAGAACAAGTAAACGAAGTGACCAGCCAAACGGGACAAGAAAGTAAAAGTGAAAAACGAAGAAGCAAAAGACTGAAACTTGTGAACAACAAATTTAAGGGTCCTGATTGGACTTATATTATTCTCGAAGATTACGAAAGCTCAGAATCAAGTGAAAGTGGTGACGAAGGAACCAGTGCGGAACTGACTTATGAAAAAGAAATAGAACCACCTTGAGAAACGTAAAGAGACTTGAAGAATACGATAAGAAGAGTAATCTTCCTTGTCAAAAATGTCTGACGATAGAGTTACTGGAAGACCAAAGCAGAAAGGTTGTAAAAGATGCTGTGCTATATGCATATGTAATCTGGTAGTGGTGCTTATAGTATGGTTAGTTGTGATCGTAGCAATTCCTTACCTTATGATAATAGATAAAAAGATTAACAACGAGACAAAGGAAAGGATAGATAACTTGAAAAGTAATAGAGTAGAACTAAAGGCAGAAGATGAACCAGAATTTCATCATGAAGTAACAGATAATGACACTAGTCTGAATGTTTTCACAAAGTTATTATTTCAATATGTAGATACTATGGAGGTTAGTAATTGTTATGTCTGTATGAAACTACCGGAATCAGTAGCAGAAGGGTTAACATATCATCACTTGCCATTAACTTATGGCATATCATGTAGTGTACTGACTAGTTTATTTTATAGAACAGGGCGACTTCAGTATTATTATTCAAATATAGATGTGATATTTTCTGAGGTTCCGATTCGAAAGAATATGAACCCAGTGCTTAGTAGTAAAGATGCACAGTTTATGGGAGAATTTTTCTTAACAATGAAATCAATAGACATAACACATGCACATAGAAGCAATCTAACATGTTCATAACATGAAGAAGAAATATTTTTGAATTTAGTGGAGTATAGAAGACAAGATTTCCAGAAGAAAGCGTCTGAGCATAAGGCTCATTTACCACCTTGGGCTGAGAAAGAGGGTAGTTACACACCTGGCAAGGCTCAAGCTGCCATGGCTCTGGATTTTGTGAAAACAGGGAAAATTTGTCTACATAGATTAAAGACTGATTATAACAATATTTTCATCGGTACCAGTGAATGTGAACACAACTTCTTAATTCTTGGAGGTTGGGGACTCAAAGGAGGAACAGATTCAGTTTTTCCTGGAATCTATTATGTGTGTGGGAATAAGGCTTACTTTAGGCTTCCTGCACGGTGGTATGGAAGTTGTTATTTTGGAATAGTATTTCCAAAAATATACCACGTAAAAAGAAACACTGGCAGCAATGAAAATACTAGTGAATTAACACGTAGAAAAAGAGCTAGTTTTTCGGAAATTGTAGGGGATATATTTGGTGCATTGATACCTTCAGTGGGAGTAATTTTGAACTCAAGGAGAATATGTAAATTATCTACAGTGGTTGATCGTTTATCAACGGATACTGCTGGAGGATTTCTAATGATTAATGCGGAGATGGTTGCGATTAGATCTATGGTTATGCAAAATCGTCTTGCTCTTGATATTATATTGGCAAAAGAGGGCGGAGTCTATAAATTATTGAAGACGAAACACTGTTGCACTTACATACCTGATAAAAGTGCAGAAATTGGAACGTATATACAGAATATAACTAAACTTGAGAAAGAACTGAAACCACTGGAAGTTGATAGTGTATGGGAAAAATTGACCAATAGTATTAGGTCAATTGGTACCTGGTTTGCTAATGTAGGGAAAGGGCTTATAGGTCAAATATTAGTACCCTTAGCAGGGATAGCAATAATAGTACTGTCAATAATAACATGGTGCAAATGTTGTAGAAAGAATGAATCGTATAATGGGACAGGAAAAGGAAAGAAGCGAAAGTTTGACGAAATTGAACTAGAAGATTTGAGAAGTGACTTATACAAGAAACTGAAAGGGGATGTGAAAAATAGAAAGTGTAAAAATGAAAGTGAAACTATATTATGCTAAAAGTTGGCATCTGGTTGTGGGTAGTAATTGATGGCTCAGAAACGCCATCAGAGAGGGGATTGATGGAGCAAGGACTCACAAATGAGACTTGCTCGGATGCAATCTTCTCACAGTATTAATTTATTAAACTTTGTATTGTTCATTCTAATAATTGCATACACAAATATAAGTAGCAAGGAAGCTTGCCTATGTGTTTAAACTAACAAGTAACGCTTGTCTATTCTAAAATGGCCGCTAAAGCGCGGGAAACTCTATTGCGCATGTCTCAACCATATCACATGGTGTGACGTCTTTCTTTGCTTGGAGGGAAACTCTTGCTTCTGCGCAGTGTGCATTAAAATGGCCGCTTTATGTTTTCACGTGCTACATCTTGCTCTCATGTTGCACTTAAAACTGTGGTATTCTAACGCTATTAATGCGGGATAGAATTTATAAGTAAATGGGAATAGAGTAGAAAGAGTGGGTATACAGTGAAACAATTTATTTGTGATTTTAATATTTTCTTCTTTGACTTTTATTAGTTCGTAAATTGGGCCTGGGGTTGGTGAACTGAAAACTCGTGTGACAATGGTTCTGCGCATGCGCCCTGAGTGGCTGCCCAGAAGAGCGGATGAAGTCAACCTGGACGTCGTCCAAGGCCGTGACCTGATGGCCAATATTACTGTACCCACGATGTCTCTACTGAAAAGAAACAATTTATATGAACAATGTATTAAACTTGTCGTGAGACGGGTGGGAAATAAAGCAAATGTATTAATTGTGATGGACGGTATTTTAAAACAATGGGCTTTAAGAAAAATGAATTAAATCAATATGGTGTGAGGATCAACCCCCTGATTCCGTCCAATCAGAAGTAGTGGGCCCATAATTCTGCAACATTAAGGGGAGGTACATGGGCGTAGAAGGGTATAATAGATATAGAATTAGTTAATTGTTAGACCAGAAGGATCGGAAGGCTCAGAATTCAGCCAGAAGAGAGCCAGAAGAGAGCAGATCTGATGCAGAGGGGTCCTAAGTTAGAGATCCATGACAAGCTGATCGATTGCAGACTGAACCGCTGTCCAGAGAGGTCCTGAGGTGGGGGCGGCGGAGTACCTTAGAAGGAAGACACGGGAGAAATCGAGGAGAAGCAAAGTACCAGAGAGGGGAACAACGCAGGCGTCGTTGATAGAGAGGTCACCGGTCCTGTCCTGATCCGGGAGGAGGTCTTTGCTCTTCATCCTTCCAGGGTCCTACTTTTCCAACATCTTGGCCAAGGGGTTTGGTTCTCGCACTTTTAGGTAAATATAAATGCAAACCTTAGTTGCGCTGCTGTCTCTATCTTCTCCTTTTCTGAGGAACCGTCATTGATCGATAATTGATTATTATGCTTCATCCTTGATATACGATTTAAGTATCATGTGGTTCTGTATTTTACTCTGCTAAATCTTTAGATAAACATTTTAAAACTTCCTGCCTCAGTGATTATTTCAGGAATTATGAATTGTATGGAATGTCACTCATTTTAAACTTCCCAATTAGCAAAGGGTCCATCGGTAAGTCATTACTCTTCAATCAGAAAAGTAATTGGTAGCAGGGATTTTGATAAAGAGTACAACTGACCCACCAGCGGAAATTGCTAGCGTAGTATGAATGTATGGGCCCAAGTGAGTATTTTGTGTATGAATTCTTGTTGCTAGTAATGCGCTGGATCACATGTATCACCCTTATTTCTCTTTGCAGGTCAGGTTTTGAAAAGAAAAGTGTGCAGGTGGTTTGGGGTACTGTGGGGTTCTTTTGTGGTTCTTACCTGCCATGTAAATTTTGTTCTTACTTGCCTTGTTAATTTTGCCATATATTTTTCTCATATGAAGTTTGTCATGTATATCTTTTGTTTTCCTCCAGCATTTGTTTTTAGCTGGTTACTCGCGCAATGTCACTTTTGTTTGCACTTGTTTCAATGTTCTTTTTCGTTTTTCTCCTTTGTTCGTTCTTAAAAAAAAATGTAAACTCAATGTAGTAATGAAGTGTCTCGCGTCACCCGACCGTGACGTTCCCCCTCCAAGGCTGACCATTCTCTCATGGAACTCCTGTGTCCAGTTGTTCCAGAGAACGGCAGTTGTGCTGGAGAGAGAGCCTGAGGCGGTCGGGGGTACAACGTATTAACCAATAAAGTTGTGGTTACCTCACGGCGTTGTCTGCCACTTACTTCACATTTATTGAAACATATTTTTTTTTAACATGAAACGTTCATGAATAGCCATGACCTGACAACATTACCACGAGTTAACCAGGATGTGTCTGTTTGCCATGTTCTCAGTTAATATGGTCTAAATTTTTATTAAACGTGAAGCAATATTAACTCATGTTAACCATATGCAAGGGATGGTTTTGTTCAGCACAGATCGTGAACTGAATAACATCTATGGGTGCTCAAATCGGTTAGTTAAGGAAAATTATACCTAGTGAAGTAAAGCGATGTGCCGTAGATCACACAATTTAGCTAAGTGGAGAGGCTGGGATTTGGGCCCAGCTCTCCATGTGGTTAATTGTGCAATTTTGCCTGAGTAGGGTTACAGCCTTCTCACTTCTGTTTAGCACCAATGGTCAGTGTTTTGTGCTAAATTATTTCATGAATTAGCATTAATACATAAAGTTTAATAAAAGCACTTATCAATCTTTAAATCAAACCTGCACTAAACACGCACATATATGTGCAGCTGTACGGTTTAAAGGTGTTTTTTTCGTTTGGAAGTTTCCACAGAAATTGAAGATAAAACACAGTGACAGAGCCTGTGTGTCTGAAGCCCTGCTTCACAACCCATGTACCTGCTTGAAGAACCGCACCCCGAAAAGCAATCTGTCGGGCAACAAGACCGCTTCGCTTTGTTAATCCATTAATTACAGTCGTTGAGGTATCGACCCTCACCTGGAATTATTCTGTTTGATAAGTCATGGTAGCTAGCAGTTACAGTGACAAACATATCATCCACTGTTTTCCTTTACACGTAACTTTATATTTGAATAAAAGATTCAATTCTCAAGCAGGTTGTTCCACTTCAAAGGAATGTCAGCAAGCTAAGATACTAAATAAAATGCACAGTGCTGTCATACATTTCACGTCATGAGTGATGTTATCAGTGTTGTCATGAGTGATGAAATATGTGAGGGTAGAAGCAGCTCATGTCGAGGAAGTGAGTTATCGTTACTTGAAGATTCGAGTTATAGTTACTTTGTGAATTTCAGTGTTTTGTTTTAAAGTTTAAAATGTTATGTTGCAATTGACATTGTCACCTAACTATAACCTCACTTTAACCTTTTTTAATTGAATATCTAAAGTTCTTTTTGAATACCTAACTATAACTGTCACTGTAACCTTTGTTTTTTTCATGTAAGTCACAATCAATGTAGACAAGGCAGGGCGATTGGTTTTGTCAAAGGGTCATTGCAATGTCTGTCAATAAACATTTAAATGAAGCATTTGTAGTCAAAGCAACATTAAAAAAGTGCCAAAGTCTTTTACACTTGTTGCAGCTATAAGTCCAATCACAGTGGGTCCCTGCATTATCAAACTAAAGATCAAAATACTAGCTTTGGGAATGCTTAAATATATCATAACATTTTCCTGGGGCCATGTTCTATAGACCTAAAGAAACATAGGGTTAATTTTTAAAAGTATTTCTAGGGTCTACGGTACTCCCTGCAACCTCCCACAACACTTAAGAAATAGACCGGTGGTACCACTTCGCAGATTGGGGCACCACCATGCATACAAATATATTTAAATTAGCCGATGAGGTGCATTATGGGGTGCTGCTTCCTGGGAGCAGTAAATAATAAATGAGCAGCTCTGGCCACTCATTTATACTACTTTCCTCATTTTTTTAAATTCTGTATGTCGCAGTCCTCCTCTTGGACGCACACAGCTTTTTGGGGGGGGAGGGGCACTGATTGAGCCCCAGGGCTCCTGCGGTCCATACCGGCTCTCCAGTCAGCACCCAGTGTGGGTGCTGGCAGAAACTAGGCTATTTTTGTTTCTTGATGGGTGCCCCGGTCCCACTTGGGTCCGTTACATCTGTAAAATATGTTGGTGGCCTCAGGAGGTATCCCAAGGCCTCCGCTGTCCCTGCTAGCTCCCACTGTGGGTACCGACAAGCGTCAGCCACTTTTTCTGTGGGTACTCTGGTCCCACCCAAGGCAACCACACCTCTAAAATACATTGAGGGCTGTGGAGGGGGAGCCACAATGCCCCCACAGCCCCTTCCAGCTCCCCAGCCAGCACCCATCATGGGCACTGGTAGAAGCTGGCAACAACTATGCCCCCACCCTGAAGGAGCAGATCTGCTCCCACAGCCGGGAGCAAACATTATCCCACAAAAAGAACGCTTTCTGGGGTAAGATCTAGCTTTCTGTCAAATTTGGTATGAATCCTTTTAGCCGTTTTGGCTGTAGCTGTGTCTAATTTTCCTATGGGAAATAACACAGGGAATATGTGTTTGGGACCCCCCCACTTTGTATCAGCCCCCGTTTGATGGATCACCCTGAAACTTTCCAGAAAGGAGCTGAGGTGGAAGAGACTTAAAAAAAAAAGTTTTGTGAAGATTCATCAAACAGCGCCAATGTTATAAGTAAACCAAAAATCAATTTCCTATGGAAACATGGTCCTAACTATAACTAGCCAGTGGTAATCGCCACTGGGTAAAATATATGTTGCCATGCACTGCTTATACCCTCACATATTACATCACTCATGACATGTTCAATGACAGCATTGATAACATTACTGATGATATCTGAAGTGACATCATTTACAGCAACGCTGTGCATGATGAGGGTGCGAGTTATAGTTACTTCATGGGGGTAGCTATAGTTACTTCAGTCAACTATCACTGGTGAATTTAAGTGTTTTTTTCAAGTTTAAAATGGTATGCTGCTGTGTGTGACATTTGCACCGAACTATAACGTCACTTTAACCTTTGGTTTTTAAATAAATATATATATATATCATGAAATGCTTCTTCGTACCTGATCCACAGCCGTGATCCTTACGATAGATTATGGCAAAAAGAGGCAAAAGCGGCACCACAGGGCATTTCTCACATGTGCTTTTTATTTCATTCCATCACACCAGTGCATAGAGAGGACAGTCTACGCGTTTCGGCGTTATGCCTTCCACAGGACCATAGGGTCCACGTGTTTGGCTAGTCCTTAAATAGATTCCAGGATCTAAGGGGGTCATTACGATGGCGGGCGGACAAAGTCCGCCCGCCACCGTAACGGAATGCGGGACCGTCCGCAAGGGATGCGGCGGTCCCGCACGTGAAATTAGGATGCCACCGTGGCGGTGGCAACCCCTATTCCCACCATTGTGGCGGGCGGTGCTCACAGCACCGCCCGCCACAATGCTGGGAATAGACGTCGTGCATTGGCATGCACAAGGTGACAGGCACCGCGCGGTGCCTGCCACTTTGTCCATGCCAATGCATGTGCACCCCCCACCACCCCCACTTTCTGGGGGCCCGCTACGGGCCCCCGAAGGCAAAGACCACATGTCTTTCCATGGCGGCAACGCCGCCATGGAAAGGCTGATCTCTGCAGCCATCGTAATATGGATGGCGGTGTCTTGCAGACACCGCCACCATATTAACCATGTTTTCCGCCGGTCGACGAGTCAACCGGCGGAAAAGCAGCGGACGGTCTTTCCGTCCGCCGCGGACCCCCCAGCCATGATAATATGGCAGGGGGTCTTTCAAGTGTGGATGGTGGGCGGATCGCCCCCGCCGGGCCAGCGGTGACTACCACAGGCCCGGCGGGGGCGATCCGCCCACCATCCTAATGGGCCCCTAAGTCCTTTCACAGTGTTTACCATTAAAACCAGACTAAACCTAACTCGTGTTGTATATACATATGATATCTATCATAATCGCAGAACCGCAGGCAAGCATAGAGCAATAGTTTACATCATACCAGTAAAGTACTAAGTGCCACATGCATCAACATTTGGATTTGCGATTCCTAAATAGCGCTTTTTAAGGAATCGCTATTTGGGAATCGCAAATCCTTATGCAAGTAGGAATCGCAAAATAAATTGCAATTCCTTAACATTACCTATTAGCGATTCACAAATTGCGAATTGCTATTAGGTAATGTTACTCCGTTCATTCCTATGGGCATAGGCCCATAGGAATGAATGGCACTGCATTCGCAAATTGTGATTACCAATTTGGTAATCGCAAATTTGCGAATGCAATTCCAAGGGTGCCAGGGGGGCCTAAGGCTCCCCTGATGCACCCCCCAAAAAGGTAAGTGTGCGCATGTGGCGCACACACATCCCATAAGGGCATGTTTGTGCACCACATGTCACTTTGAACAATGCATTTTTCAAAGAATTCGCAAATTACCATCAACTTGAAGTTGATGGTAATTAGCATTTCCTAAATGCACAGTTTGCATTTAGGAAAGGCTTGACACATCGCTTTAGGGAATCGCAATTTGCGATTCCCTAAATGCATTCGCAATTTAGGTAATCACAAAAAACTGTGAATATCTAATTTGCAAATGGAAATGAGTTCATGCATCAGAAAAGGGCTTTTTCTGGTCGCAAACGGGCCGATTCTGCCAATCGGCCCGTTTGCGACCGGAAAAAAGCTTGATGCATGTGGCCCTAAATTTCATAAATTCTTCAAGTGCGTTTGGCTCATTAAATTATTGTTATACTAACACCATAATTGAAAGACGGTGATTTGCAGGGACAACGGGAAACGTATACCATAATAGATTTGGATATTGTAAAAAAACATTGTATAGGTGTGACACAATAGGCTATAACGAACTACATGTCATGGTCTAACATTTTTCAAAATATGAGAGGAAAGCACATCAGATTAGCCAGAGTTATAGACGCCCAAAATCTCCATGACAATATTGTAGAGATGGCATAAGTGTATCCCATTGAGAAGTGTTTTGTGCATACTTTACTAATCATCAATTTTTTTATCATAATCTGTGTACATTATATATGATGATGTACATACCAGCTGCCCAGTGGCAGTCCAATTAGTTTCTGTCACTTTTAGGAGCCATGTAGTATTTTTACATTAGCCTCTATCTCTGCATAATGTAGTTTTTCCATAAATGAAGTGTTACATATGTCTCGGAGTAATTTTCCAAGGTAACCCTTACAGTACTTATTCATAGAAAGTTCTTAATGTGCTTTCATTAAAATACCAGCTCATGCATATTTAAAAAGGGTACTCCTAAAGTGCTAATGCTCGTTCATGAAGTGCTACTCATCGAATTCTTCTCAAGATCTGTGTGCATCATTATGTATGATGATGTACAAACCGACTGCCTGGTGGCGGTCCAATTGATCCTTATCACTCTCAGGAGCCATGTAGTCTTTCTACATTGACCTCTATCTCTGCATGGTGTAGTCTGTCTATAAGTAAAGTGCTACATATGTATCGAATTATTTTCTTGAAAGTATCCTTTACAGAACTTATTCATAGAAAGTGCTAGTATGCTTCCATTAAAGTGCCAGATCGTGCAGATTTGATAAGGGATACTATTAAAGTGCTAATGCTAATTCATAAAGTGCTATTTAGTGTCCACAAATTAAAACTAATCCTCTAATGTGCTAAATGCCAGATGTAGATCAATTTGCCTATGTTAACTGTAACATACTCAACTGGTTGTTGCCATCAAAATATCCACTATTCAATAAATCATAAAGTGCTCATGTGCAAGGGTCAGATTCAGAAATCAATTTGGCATTTGTTTAAAGTGCTAATGCATATGTAAACATCAACAATGAAAAAGAAGAATCATGTGTATTATAACATTATTCCTGATCTGAGGAAATGGAAGATAAGATGTTTATACAGATTTAACCTCAACCAAATCATTTGCCTTTCAGTTCTTTTTCAGATCGTAAAAAATCGTGATAAATCTTTAAAACAGTGGAGAGGGAGAGAGGGGACAGTAGATGATAGAGAAGGCAGAGAAAAATTCACTACAGTTTATAAGTGTACGTGTAATTCCGCGTCCAGATTATGGCCCATTGACATCTCAGTTCCTATTGACAAAATAAGTCTGGATTCCATTTTTCTTAACTGTAGTTCTCTGTCACCTCCCCTTTTATTTTTCTTTAACTGTTTAATTCCAAAGTACTGGAGATATTTTGTTTCACCATGATGTTCTTCCCAAAAGTGCTTGGCAATCGGAAACAAAAAATCTTTGCTTTTGATCTCTCCCAGGTGTTGTAGTACCCTGAGTTTCACCTTATTTACAGTCCTGCCAACATATTGTTTATTACATGGGCATTGTAGGACGTAGACTACAAAATTGGTGTTACAAGTGATATGCTCTTTTATCTTTTCTAATCTTCCATTTTGTAATCTAAAACTCCCTTTTGTTCACCCCATGTTCACAGGCCTTGCACATATATTAATTACCTACTGACGGTCGCCTGTAGGTAGTTATAGTTAGGTCTGCTTTTCCATGGATGGAGTGTTTTTGGTTTGCTAATAACTTTGGCCCCGCTTGACGAATCTTTACCAAACTTTCCCAAAACAAAGTTTATCTACCTCAGCTTCTTTCTGGAAAATGCCTCGATTATCCATCAAGTGGGGGCCAAGAAAAAAGGTGGGGTCGCAAAACATAAAATCTCCATGCATTTTCCAAAGACTTCTTTAGGCACGGCTACAGCAAAAACTGCTGAACGGAATTACACCAAATTCAGCAGGAACCTAGATCATGGTCCGCCGATTGTGCTTTTTGAGATTTGCTATAAATCTGTTCAGTAGTTTTTGAGATATTAAGGGTGCAGTTCAGTGACAGGCAGAGAGGCCTATTTTTCCTGTGAGCCTTCATGCTCTCACGGGAGCGAGAGGCTCCCATGAGTCTCGCAAGAGCGAGCACTCTGATTCCCGGGCTGTTGGAATGTTAGAAATGAAATGATGGCCATTATTGTTTACTGTGAAAAATTCGAGGTGTTCTGGAAATGAAATAAAAAAGCTATTTAAGGGTGCAGTAGAAAGGCATGATGTCCCTCTAAGTTTAGAGAGGAGGTGACTGAGGGATAACTACTGTAAAGAAAATAAATATAAATTATTTTTAATAAATATTTACGATCTCGCTGGACTCTCGCAGGATCGCAATTAATAAAAGGTAGTAGATGAGTTCACCATATGCTCCACTAATCTTAATACATATTATGGGGCTTGTTTTTGAGAAGAAGTGTGTAAGAGATAAGTACTATGATGAGTAAATGGTTAATTCCTATTTCCAAAAAAAGTGCAATCTCGCGAGACTCTCAAGGGATCGTATAAAAAAAGGGGTAGTGAATATCTGGTTGCATATATATGATGCCTATTACAACAGGATATGTTCAGTGAAAATGCAAATTCCATTGTAAAAGTATACTCTCACAAGAGGCTCATGAGCATAAAGCAGCAAACACTGCCCCTTCGGAGTGGACTCGGAGGACTGTGCACCTGGCTCTTGCAAGAGGCCTGCAAGAGTCAACCACTTTATGTATGAAAGCATCATGGCTCTCGCAAGTGTCTAGCGAGAGTCATCAAGAAGGAAAAAAAGAGGTACATAGTACAAATGACTTACATAAGGAAAGTATAGGGTAGCTCTGAAAAGAATTGGAAAAAAATTATGTCAGAGAACATGTCATGAGTGATGTCATATGTGAGGTAATAAGAAGTGCATGTATATATATATATAGTAGGAAAGTAGGATCTGCTATCATGGTTACCCTCACTTTCTGCTGGTAACATAACTGTTTTCTGACTAGTCTGACTGGGATCCTGCTAATCAGGACCCCAGTCGCTGTGCTTCCTCCCTAAATTGGCTATGGTGTGTAACTGGTACATTTCTATTTGGCTACTGGGGCAACCTCGTAAGTCCCTACTATATTTGTGCTAAGGTACCCAGGACCTGGGTACCCCAGGGGTCCTCTGTGAGCTGCAGCATGTATTATGCCACCCACAAGGGACCCTCCAAACTCTGTCTACAGGCCTGCCTTTGCAGCCTGTGTAAGTTGGTGCATGCACCTCTCACAAAAGATGTTTCCTTATATCTAACATCACTTCACTTGGCACCTGTAAGTCACCCCTCTGGTAGGCCTTTCAGTCCCAAAGGCAGGGTGCTTGGTTACAAGTGTGAGGGTGGCCCTGCATGAGCAGACCTCCCCTACAAACCCCGGGGTCCATTCTCCAGGCTTTGTAAGTGAATCAACCATTACTATATAGAGAGGCCATGAATCATTACGCGATGAACACCTCTAAACTGGCTGGAACAAACCTGGGCATGTTTGGTATCAAACATGTTGGAACCATACCCCAACACCGTATCCAGTGTTGGAGGTATGATTCCATCCACGGTAAGGCACCTCCGGGGAACCCTCCATGCTCCAGGGACTGATCTTACAGAGCCTAACAGCAACCTAGGGCTGCTGCCGACCCCGGACACGATTCTGCCCTCCTGCTGCTGGGCCAAGCCCAAGCAGGGCAAGGTAGGAAAATAGATTTCATGTTACAGGGAGGTGTGACCACCTCTCAGACAGGATTTAGAGTATTAGGCCGGGGTAGGGGCGCTTGCCAGCACCGCGTAGTCGGCTGGAAGAGCACATTTGGTGCCCTCCTTGCATACTCCAGCTCAAACCAGATCAGGGAGCCGTTGGCTCCCCGCTCTGGCACGAAACTGGACAAAGGACATGGGAGTATTCTCCCCACTGTCCGACCCCTCCTCTAGGAGGGACCCCTGAATCGTCCCAACCCTTATCTTAGGGTACTTAAGGGCTTACCTGTGGGTGGGTCCCTAGATTCGTTGTGGGATTCGATTCAGATGCAACTCCACTTCTACTTTGGCCATCTGGGCACTCTAGGCTCTGCTAAACTGCGCAGTGGGCACTGAGACTGCACCTGGGAAAATCCCTGCTGCTCTGGCCTCCTCGTCCTGCAAACTCACTCGAACGTCCATGCCCGTGCTCTGTACAGGTCCATCCCAGGACTGTGGACATCAAAGACAACTGAAGGAATCTCCCTTGGGGTGAAGGAGTCACTCCCCTGCATCCGCAGGCACCGCAATTTAGCTGACCGGTTTGCCGATCCTGGGTTCCCACGGACTCCACAAGGCTCAACAACACAGGTGGGGGTCCGGCACTCCCTCGAGGCCTGAACTGTCCTCTCATCGAAGCTTGAGGCCAGTATCCCTCATCG
The DNA here is from genome assembly GCA_963921515.1 of Calotriton arnoldi. Classification (NCBI taxonomy): domain Eukaryota; kingdom Metazoa; phylum Chordata; class Amphibia; order Caudata; family Salamandridae; genus Calotriton; species Calotriton arnoldi. The sequence continues at coordinate 536,701 of CAWUFW010000739.1, forward strand.
GGCCCCCACAACCAAACCCCTGTGCACTGCGTCGCTGTATCGCTTAATCGCACGGCAACCGCATCGGTTGTCTCGACCGACTCGTGCCAACAGAGTCGGATGCATCGAAAGGTTCTGTCAACGAGTCCGTTACCACTATAACTGACCTGTGCTGACACGATTGGTTGGTACTGACTGACTCGGTCGACTTCAACGTCACAGTGGCTCGGTTAGAGCTACCAACCCGGTGCAACAGCGGCTGAACCTCCTCTTCATTTCTTTTTTTACCTGCATCCTTGAACACGAGGGGCTTTTGTCTTCCATGCCTCCTGGTCACTCCTGAGTGGCATAGACTCTGTCCCCTCTGCTTTCAGGTACTCTTCAACTCAAACTCACTTCTGGTTTCCAACTGACTCTTTTGTCCATCTGTGGTAAGACTGCAACCGTGATATACCCACTGATCCGTACTTGAGTACGCGGTCGTGTATCCTCTTTGCACCCGACCGTCGTGGGGTTCCTAGACTCTCACCTGGGGTGGTTCCCCAGCTTCGAGGTCGACCGCTCTAACCGTTAGGCCACATCCTCTCCCCTATTACAGTACATGTATTGAAGTCATCACTGTGTAGTTATAGTTATGCCAGAGGTTCCATAGAAAGAGTGAATTTTGTTTTGTTAATAACTTAGGCTCCATTTGACAAATCTTCACAAAACTTTCCAATAATAATTCATTTACCTCTGCTCCTTCCTGGAAAGATGTGGGGTGATCTCAAATGGTGAATTCTGGTGTTTTTTGCTTTAAAACACTACCTGTTATATTCTTACAAGGCCTAACTATAGCATCACTTTAAATTTTGCCTTTTTCAGTGAATATATATAAACAAGTTCATCCACCTTGGCTCCTTTATGGAGAGCTCAGAGCCAAGCTGTCTGGCGAGAGTCAAGAAAAAGGACAATGCCCCATTTTAATTCCCATCAGAAACTTTGGTCTCTGATAAAGAAAAAACAGCTAAGTTCTGAACACAATAACACCAAATCAGGAAAAAGTTAGAACTTTACTTAGAAAGCATGCTATTTGAAATTTGGTGTAAATTCGTGTAGCCATTTTGTTAGAAATTTGTGTTTAAAGAGGGGCTCGGGTTGGGCATGACTGGGTAAACACTCAGAAAAAACTTTTTATAACTGGATGGTTGGTTCCACAAGAGTCCCGCAGGACTTCCGAGCTACTAAGAACTTAAAATGGCCCTGCAGCCAGCTGCCGCTGTGCACAGTCAAAGGCGGTGTGCAGCAGGGGATGGCGGCCACCAGGGAGTCGGGTTTATAGAAAGATAAGCAGAGCTGGACCACGGGCCCCATCTGGCCCTCTCCTAACGATGCCATTACCAACCACAGAACCACCAGGAGGCTCACAGGCACATATGGGCTCCCACAAGAAAAGCTTTTCATCTAAATATCCCAACAACCGCTGAGTAGATTTTCAAGTGGTCTGTGGGGATCTGCTTCTCTGAGCGTGAGCTGGCCAATCCCACAAACCACTTCCAAGCCAGGAAGGAGGACCAAGCTCGATGAACGTCCTGCTGGGTGTGAATGAATTCACAGAATATTACTTTCCTGTGATGTATGAATGATCACATAGAGTGTTTATTTCCATTGGTGTGTGAATGATGACAGGGAATGTTCCTTTTCAATTGTTTATGAATGATCACATGGAATGTTTCTTTCCAGTGGTGTTTGAATGATGACATGGAATGTTCCTTTTCAATTGTTTATGAATGATCACATGGAATGTTTCTTTCCAGTGGTGTTTGAATGATCACAATGAATGTTCTTTTTCAATCACGTATGAGTGATTGCATGGAATGTTTCTTTTCTATATTGTGCATAGATCACATTGAATGTTCCCTTTCAACCATGTATGAGTGACAGCAGGGTGTGTTTCTGTCCAGTGGTGTATGAATGATGACATGGAATGATAATTTTCTATCATGTATGAATGATTGCAGAGAGCGTGTCTTTCCTATATTCTGTATTGATCACATGGAATGTTCCTTTTCAATTATGTATGAATGATAGTATGGAATGTTTCTTTCACGTGGTGTGTTAATGACCACATGGAAAGTTTATTTTCAATGGTGTGTAAATGATGTCAGGGAGTGTGTCTTTTATATCATTTATGCATGATTGGCAGGTGTCTCTATTCTACGGTCTATGAATGATTCTAGAAGATGTTTCTTTTCTGAAGCTCCTAAATGACACCTAATGTTTTTGTGCTAAAGCTGAATGTTTATTTCTAATGTTAAATGAATGATAACATACAATGTTCTTTTTCATTGGTGTATGAGTGTTCTCATGGAATGATCCTTTTCAGTGGTGTATGAATGATCGCATGGAATGTTTCTTTCTTATATTCTGTAAAAGATCATATGGAATGTTGCTTTTCAGTAGTATAGAAATAATCACTAGGTATGTCTTTTTCTCTGGTCTGTTAATGATCATAGAATAGTTTCATTTCATGGGGAGGGGCTGACAACATGGAATGTTTCTATCCTGTAATGTGAATGATCATGTTGAATGTTCTTTCCAATGGTGTATGATTGATTGCATGGAATGTTCCTTTTAAAGAGAAAGTGCAGGGATGTCTGTTAGACAGTTGTATCTATTAGACAAATGTGCGTTTCATAAATGGCATATTCATTCATTCAAATTGTGTATGAATGATCTCATGGAATGTTCCTTTCAAATAGTATTTGAATGATCGCAAGGAATGTTCATTTCCAATGTTCTATGACAAATCACAGGGAATGTTTCTTTCTAGTGGGTATAACTGATCGCATGGAATGTTAATTTCCAATGGGGTATGACCGATTGCATGGAATCTTAATTTCTAATGCTTCAGGAATAGTTGCTTGGAATGTTCATTTCCAATGGTGTATGACTGATCACACGGAATGTTTCTTTTCAGTGATGACTAGGATGTTCCTTTCTCTCAGTCTTTAAATAAAAACACTCATTATTTATTTTTTTGTGATCTGTGAATAGTCATGAGAAGAGATTCTGTTTTATTGTAAATGATCAGATGGAATGTTTCTTTTTTATCGTCCGCAAATGAGCACAGAAACAGTTAAATTTTTAAGGCCTGTAAATTAGCACAAAAACAGTTTTGTTTTCACGGTCAGTGACTGACCACAGAAACAGTTTGCTTTTATTGTCCCGCGAATGTGCACAGAAGCAGTTACTTTTTTATAGCCTGTAAATGAGCACAGACACAGTTTCTTTGTTTATGTCTGAAATTGATAACCAAAACATTTGTTTATGTCTAGGAATGATCACTGAAACAGTTCCTGTGTTTATCTTTGAGAATGAGCACAGAACCCATTACTTCGGTTATGTCTGAGAATGATCGCTGAAACAGTTTCTTGTTTATGCCTGAAATTAATACCCAAAACATTTATGTCTGAGAATGATCACTGAAACAGTTTATTTTTTTATTTCTGAGAATGAGCGCACAAGCAGTTTCTTTGTTTATCTTTGCGAATGAGCGCACAAGCAGTTTCTTTGTTTATCTTTGAGAATGAGCGCACAAGCAGTTTCTTTGTTTATCTTTGAGAATGAGCGCACAAGCAGTTTCTTTGTTTATCTTTGAGAATGAGCGCACAAGCAGTTTCTTTGTTTATCTTTGAGAATGAGCGCTCAAGCAGTTTCTTTGTTTATCTTTGAGAATGAGCGCACAAGCAGTTTCTTTGTTTATCTTTGAGAATGAGCGCACAAGCAGTTTCTTTGTTTATCTTTGAGAATGAGCGCACAAGCAGTTTCTTTGCTTATCTTTGAGAATGAGCGCTCAAGCAGTTTCTTTGTTTATCATCTCAACATCTCAGCACCTTCTTGGAGGAGTCCGCCTTTTTTTTTTTTGTTTAACCCCTTTGGTGCTTGCGTCGGCCAATGGCCGACGCAAGCACTACCTCCCTGGTGCGGCGCACGTCCATTGGCCGTCACCAGGGTGGGCCCCCTTTAAACCTCCGGTGCATCGCACCGGAGATTGTTTTTTTTTTTATTCCCCCTGGGGGAGACGTGGAAGGCTTTCCGCGTCTCCCCCCGCCCCCCCTCCCGCCCATCTGTGACGTCAGCGTGCCGCGAGGCGCTCTGACATCACTGATTTCCCCACCGGAGCCGAGGACAGCAGCAGGTAAGGCTGCGCTCGACTCCGATGGGGAAATCCGGCGAAAACGGCCTCCCAGCTTTCAGGAGGCCTCGTTTGAAAGGGAGAGTCTCCCTTTCAAACGAGGCCTTCCTGAAAGGGTTTCCTGGCCGTGGATCGCGGCAGCGCTGCGATCCACGGCCAGGAAACCCCACTAGACACCAGGGATGTCTTTGGGAGGGTCGGCCCTCGTGGTAATGGGTCGGCCCCCCCCCCGGGGGCATATTTATTTTATTTTTTTAAAGTTGGCTTTGTTTGGGGTGCGCGATCGCACCCCAAAAATGAAAAAAACGAAGAAAAAAAAAAAAAATGGCGGCGATATTGGCAGGGGTCGGTCCTCCTGCTCAGTGGCCGACCCCTGTGGGGGCATATTTTTATTTACACATGTTGGCTTTCCTTGGGGGCATGATCGCCCCCAAAAATGCTAAAAATAATAAAAAAAGTACAATGGTGGCAATATTGGCAGGGGGTCGGTCCTCCTGCTCAGTGGCCGACCCCTGTGGGGCAATTTTTTATACCTATGTGCTTTCCGTGGGGGCCACAATCGGCCCCCAGGGAAGCCATAGCTATAAAAAAAATTAGAGAAAGAGATCTTTCTTTATATATATATATATATATATATATATATATATAGAGAGAGAGAGAGAGTCTCTTTCTCTCTGTAGATGATATATGTATATATATGTATCTATATACATATGTATGTGTATATAGATACATATATATACATAAGTCTAAAGAGTGAATGATATATATATGTATCTATATACATATATATGTATAGATATATGTATATAGATGTATTATCTACTGGCGGTCGCCAGTAGATAGTTATAGTTACAACCTATTATCCATAGGAAATCCGCGACATTCTATTTGAAATAACTCTCTTGCCGGTTGACGTATCTTCGCGAAATTTTCAAACTTTGTGGCCCGCTCCGGTCCGCTCCTACCCTGAAAGTCTCGGGGGGATTCGTCAAGCGGGGGCCGAGAAAAAAGGGGGGTCCCAAAACACGTTTTCCCCATGCATTTTCCCATAGGAAACTTTAGACACGGCTACAGCCCGAACTGCTGAACGGAATTACACCAAATTTGGCAAAGATGTAGTTCTTGGTTCAGAAAGAACCCTTTTTGTTAAATGGTGTAAATCCGTTCAGTAGTTGCTGAGAAAATGAAAAGTAAAAAGATAGTGATATCTATGGGCACGGAGGATTCGCGCACCCTCAGCGCACCCTGCGCGCACCGTCCCGATCACGAGCTGAATGTTAATTGGCTGTCAGCTGGCTGTCAACATTCCGATTCAGGAAATGTTGGCAGCCATTTTGTCCCTCGGTAGAACCGAGGGACAGAAACAAGTGCGCAAAGCGCACAAAGGGGGCAGGGTAGAAACACCCTGACCCCTAGGTTTGCTCAGGGGTCCCACAAGGACCCCCTGGGCAAAAATAAAAATATTTTTTAAAAATCGGCAGGATGCGCTCAGGGTGCGCAAATCCTGCCGAAAAAATCGAAGCGCGGTCTCCGCGCTTCGATAGTTAATTGGCCCCGGGTGGCCCAAGTCCCGGGGGCATGGTGGGGGGATAATTTAATGTGTGGGGGCCTCAAAGGCCCCCAAGCCCCGGGGACCGCCACCCCCGGGGCTTTTTGAAAACTGGTGCGGGAGGGCTCTGAGCCCTCCCGCAGCCCCGGGACCACCACCTCCCGGGGCTTTTTTTTATTAAAAATAAAACCAGTGTGGGGGCTCCAGCCCCCCACACACCCCGGGACCGCCACCTCCCCGGGGCACTAAACATTTTAATATGGGGGTCCGTTACGGACCCCAGAGCCCCGGGGACCACCACCTCCCGGGCTGTGTACTGAATGGGAGGGGGCCGCGCGGCCCCCTCCTGGAGCCCTTGATGGCCCTGGGGACCACCACCCCCAGGGCCGGCTCCTGCAGTGTCCCGGGGTGCCTACCCCGGGACACTGTAGTTTGCTATGGCAGGACGGGAGCCTCGCGGCTCCGTCCTGCCATAGCAAACTGCTTGGATATTGGAAGAGAGAGCAGGGAAACCTGCTCTCTCTTCCAATATCCAAAGCACATTGCTTTCCACATGGGGAGCTGCATCTTAGCAGCTCCCCATGTGGAAAATCAATGGCGGCTCCCAAGGGACGCGGGGAGCCGGCGGGACTGTGGGGATTGGGGACCCCCACAGTCCCCAACGGAGAGGGCCAGCCCCGGGGGATGGGGTCCCCGGGGCAAGTAGTGGCCCGGGAGGGGGGCCACGCGTCCCCCCTCCCCAAAAAAGAGAAAAAATAAATAAATAAATAAATGGAAAGGCCGGCCCCGGGGGATGGGGTCCCCGGGGCATTAAAATGATCAGAGGAGGGGGGCCACGCTGCCCCCCTCAAAATAATAAATATAGAGGCCATGCCCCGGGGATGGGGTCCCCGGGGCCAATACAGGCCAAGGGAAGGGGGCCACGCGGCCCCTTTCCCGTTTTTTTTTTTGTTGGTAATTTAAAAAGGGGTAAGGCCCTGGGGGATGGGGTCCCCAGGGCCCAAAAACAGAAAAAGGAAGGGGGCCACACAGCCCCCTTCAAGGGACAAAAATTAAAAAAATTAAAAAAACGATCGGGCCCGCAGGCCCCGCCCCTTCCTTCACCACTCTGCAAACGCGCCCTGGCGCGTTTGCAGAGGGGAACGAATTCCCCTTGAATACTGGGGGTCCCTGGGGGCCAACTAGCCCACCAGGAACCTCCAGTATGCGCCAGGGGGCTGCCTTGCAGAGAGGTGTACAGAGGCCACGCCCCTTTTACACCTCTCTGCAACGCAGCTCTGTGGCGCTTTTTGGAGGTATATGGTGGGCTAGTTGGACTCCGGGGACCCTCAGGATTCAAGGGGACTTAATCCCCCAACTTAAAACGCGCCACGGGGCGCGTTTGCACAGTGGTGAAGGGATGGGGCGGGGCTTCAGGTGACATGTGTGCAAACAGGCCCCGTGGCGCGTTTTAAGATGGGGAATTAAATCCCTTCAATCCTGAGGGTCCCTGGGGCCAACTAGCCCAACAGGTTCATCCAGAAAGCGCCACAGAGCTGCGTTGCAGAGAGGTGTAAAAGGGGTGTGGCCTCTCTACACGTCTCTGCAACGCAGCCCCTGGCGCATATTGGAGGTTACTGGTGGGCTAGTTGGCCCCTAGGGACCCTCAGGATTCAAGGGGACTTAATCCCCCAACTTAAAACGCGCCACGGGGCGCGTTTGCACAGATGTCACCTCAGGCCCCGCCCCTCCCTTCACCATTGTGCAAATATTCTTCTAAAATCATCCGAAATACGAATTCCGATTTACTCACCTGTTATAAGGAGAGACCTCAGTGCTGCATCTTTCAGCCCAGTACTGGTCCTGAAAAGTAATTTTAACCGTACTTACCAGTAACTTGAATTTCCTTCCATAGGATATCATTGCCTTCTTTTTGCTGAAAAAGTTTCTAAGTGTTGATTTTTGAAACATACAAATATTCCTCTAAAATCAGCCGAAATACGAATTCCGATTTACTCACCTGTTATAAGGAGAGACCTCAGTGCTGTATCTTTTAGCCCAGTACTGGTCCTGAAAAGTAATTTTAACCGTACTTACCAGTAACTTGAATTTCCTTCCATAGGCTAACATTGACTGGTTTCACTTGGAAATTCTTCTAAGTGTGGAGTTTTGGAACTTTAAAATATTCCTCTAAAATCAGCCGAAATACGAATTCCGATTTACTCACCTGTTATCAGGAGAGACCTCAGTGCTGCATCTTTCAGCCCAGTACTGGTCCTGAAAAGTAATTTTAACCGTACTTACCGGTAACTTGAATTTCCTTCATAGGCTAACATTGACTGGTTTCACTTGGAAATTCTTCTAAGTGTGGAGTTTTGGAACTTTAAAATATTCCTCTAAAATCAGCCGAAATACGAATTTCGATTTACTCACCTGTTATCAGGAGAGACCTCAGTGCTGCATCTTTCAGCCAAGTACTGATCCTCAAAATTAATTTTAACCGTACTTACCGGTAACTTGAATTTCCTTCATAGGCTAACATTGACTGGTTTCACTTGGAAATTCTTCTAAGTGTGGAGTTTTGGAACTTTATAATATTCCTCTAAAATCAAGCAAAGTACGAATTCCAATTTACTCACCTGTTATCAGGAGAGAACCCAGTGCTGCATCTTTTAGCCCAGCACTGACCCTGAAAAGTAATTTTAACCGTACTTACCAGTAACTTATATTTTCTTCCATAGGAATCCATTGTCTGGTTTTCAGCAGAAAAGTTTCAAAGTGTCGATTTTCACAAACTACAAATATTCCTTAAAAATCGCCTGTATGACTTAAACGCATTCTTTCAACTGTTTACAGGAGATGCACCAGTGCTGGATCCAGGATCCAACACTGAGTAAGAAAAAGTAACGATAACAGTTTTTACCTGCTAAGTGAATTTCCTTCCATAGGATAACATTGGTGATTCTATGAGAAAAAGTTTCTAAGTGTCAACTTTTAAAGTACAATAATATTCCTTAAAAATCACGACTGTTACCAAACGCTTTTACTCAACTGTTTACAGGAGATGTGCCAGGACTGAATCTAGGATCCAGTCCTGTGGTTAGAAAAGTAATCCATAAAGTAACTAATTGCATTTAACTAGAAATTCACATTGAGCTGAATGTTGCATTGTGTTTGAAAATGTGTTGCCCATTGCAACAACTGTAACTACTGTACTTAAAAGTCTATTGCCTATGTGCAAAGTATTTAAACTAAAGTAATTCATTCTGAGAAAGTATTTTTTGTAATGTAATGTATAATGTAATTACAATGTAATTTAAAAAATAAAATATGTAAAAAAATTGTTTCTAAAAATGTAGTAAATCAGTATTAAAAAAATTTATATAACAATTAATACATTTAAAAATTGTCATTTACAAAACCTTTGAAATTCACTGAAAAAACCGTAGGTTTCAGACATGTTATAGTTACAAATTAGCATTTAAAAAACCTTTGAAATTCACTGAAAAAACCATAGGTTTCAGGGACGTTATAGTTACAAATTAGCATTTAAAAAACCTTTGAAATTCACTGAAAAAACCATAGGTTTTAGGGACAGTTATAGTAAGTTGGACATTGCACTCGTACAAAACCCGTGAAATTCCACCGTTATAGTTAGTCCAGCTAACTATAACTCGCGCCCCGCAATGCACTGCTGATGACGTCACATATTACATCACTCATGACATGGTCAGTGACATCACTGATGACATCACTGATGACATCTCAAATGACATCACTGATGACATCACTGATGACATCATCCATGTGATAATTTCATGCATCTTCTCACACCCTAATATAACCTTTGATACACCCACTCTAAAGTAAAGACTGCCATTCGCAAAACCATAGACACTCCAACACCAATAACTACATACCCACTCACTGATTCTTAGGTCTACGCACACATCCACTCACTCACCCGAACAGTCACTCATACTTACGGTCACTCAGTACAGGACTATCATATGCACTCATACTCCTATATAGACACTCAAACACCGCCACTCATCCATAGAGGTACTCACACACCTAGTCAGTCATGCAAATAATTAAACACACTACCATTTACTCACCTATACAGTTATACACACACCAGCTCACTTACTCATACAAATACTAGCACATTCTTACGCTCTTATACAATCACTGATACAAGCACACACTCATCCATACAGCCACTATCACAATCAGTCACTCTCGCTAATAGCTATTTATATACTCCAACACACATATATACTGCCTTTCACATATGTAGTTACTCACACATGTACCACTGGGACATACATTCACTCACTAACACACTCTTACACACACTTACCCACCCATACAGTCTATCACAGATGCACTCTTGAAACCATCCATCCAGTGAATCACCCACTCACACATCTATGCACAGAGTCGCACACACCCCTCTCACACAAACACTCAGGCACCCAAACAGATACTCACACAAGCATTCAATAACTCATATAGACACTCATGTAGCTATTCACAAACACATGCAGCCACTTACACAGCAACAGACAGATGGATACAGACATTCACCCAGTTTAGTCACTAACCCATGCATTCAGTAAGATACGTTAAATCACTCACTTATACAGTCAGTCACGCACCTACTAAATCATCCATACAGACTCTTACACACCCACTCATTCTTCAATACGTCTTTTCCTATATATATTAAAAATATTTAAACTTTACAGAAACACACAGTCACTGGATGATGTCAACAGTGATGTCATTTGAGATGTCATCAGTGATGTCATCAGTGATGTCACTGACCATGTCATGAGTGATGTAATATGTGACGTCATCAGCAGTGCATTGCGGGCGCGAGTTATAGTTAGCTGGACTAACTATAACGGTGGAATTTCACGGGTTTTGTCACGAGTGCAATGTCCAACTAACTATAACTGTCCCTAAAACCTATGGTTTTTTCAGTGAATTTCAAAGGTTTTTTAAATGCTAATTTGTAACTATAACGTCCCTGAAACCTATGGTTTTTTCAGTGAATATAAATATATGTAGAGATAAAATCTATGTATATATATATATATATATGTGTCCGTGTCCGTGTGTGTGTGTATATATATATTTATTATAGCAAAGGTATCGAATAAACGTCAAGACTGAATGGCAATGCTACCCTTGTGTCGGTGACCGATTCTTATGAAGATTTCGGAAATGGTTTATATATATATGTGATCAAGGACACAGTCGGTGTCCGAAACGCGTCTGAGGCTGCACCTTTCTTTTGTAATAAAGCACGCATTTTGGCTACAGCTTAATCTTGAGTCCGTGGTCCCATGTGTGCGCGCTCGCACTGGGATACTGTCAGTTGCTATATATATATATATATATATATATGCTCCTTGATGCACAGTGAACGGAGCACTTGCGGACGGGTGCTTCACAAACGCGGGGTGCGCCCGCGATATTTATCCAGGCTCTGTTTCCTTGTTTCCCAAAAGAAAAACAGCACTCGCGGGGGCAGTTGCTAGAGTTTATTGGCCCACGCGAGTGCTGTTTTTCGTTTTGGGAAACAAGGAAACGGAGCTTGATATATATATATATATATATATATATATATATATATATATATATATATATATATATATATATATATATATTCAGAAACACAAAGGATGCCGCACTCCAGAGATTGGTTTCAGAGTTGCTTTATTTTCACCACGACTGGTGGTAGTGGTGGTGAAAATAAAGCAACTCTGAAACCGGTCTTGGAGTGCGGCATCCTTTGTGTTTCTGAATTTAAATATCGGGTAAGGATTCTACCCGTTGCTGCCTGCACCAGGTATTGAGCGCTCTGACATTGGGAATTAATTGTTATATATATATATATATATATATATATATATATATATATATATATATATATATATATATATTTAAATATTTATTTACAGAGATATTTCTCAGTGCTGAAATTATGAGACTGTGAAAGAACTATAATGAGTCTCTTTGAAGTTACCTGAAAGGCAGTAAAGTGTGGTACTGCTGCAGAGTACAAAAAAAAATTCTGCTAGATAGAGATATCTGACTTTTGTGTAGTGGCAGTTTTGACGCCATAAAGGGTATGCTGAAACGAACAGATCGGTATTATGTAGACAGCTAAATGGATTAGTAAAGCCACAAAGTAGAAACACTTTGTAACAGACTAAATGTATGTGAGAGAGGGGCTATGGAGAGATGAGGGGCACGTTTGCAAGGATGGTAGTGGGCGCATCAAAGGAGGTCATAGTGTGCAATTGTAAAGCACACGTTCACCCGTAGGCATCTTGGCGCCAAAATGATGGTTGCAATGGCTCCCACCAGCGCTAAAAGGCTGCGATGATGGGTATGTGGCAAGGTAAAGTAATACTGTGTCTTTTTTCTCTCTTTCTTAGTCTTTTTGGAGAGCGTACAGAGTTCGCAAAGGTAAGGTGACTTCGTCATTATTGACTTAAACACTTCACTCACGCGAACACACCCACCTACACTTTAAAACCAACAACCTATCTGCCTTCTACGTAGGATTGTGTTTTAAAAGGATAGTTTAGGCACTAGCAGAGATGGCATATCGTTGGATGGATGCTGCCCAGGCCCTAAATCTGGTTCTGGAGTCCAGCTCTGAGGCAGGATCAGAGACTGAGACAGCAGATACTGAGACAGCATCTGAGGGAGAGGACAATGGAGCCGAATCTGGGAGTGACTTTTCAGTCGGCGCAGTTCCATCCGATGACTCATCGTCCAGCGATTCTGAAGGAGACGATGTCAGTCATGCTGTCCCTTTGCCAGCACAGTCTGTGCAGCAGGACACCCGTAACAGGTTAGAGCAACCCAGAGTGCAGGCACGTGCGGCCGCAAGCACAGACGGAGTGCTGTCTTGGCAGCCTCCCAATTTAGTTCAGCCCCAAATTCCGCCTTTCACTGGTGACGCTGGATGTAAAGTAGATACGGCAAATTTTTTGCCAATTGACTACTTCCATCTCTTTTTTGGTGTTGACTTCCTAGACGAAATTGTGCAGCAAACAAATTTGCGTGCCGAACAATTTCTGAGGGAGCAAGGAGGCACTCTTGGGCCTCATTCTAGGGCGCGCAAGTGGACTCCCACTTCACTAGGGGAGTTGAAGATATTTTTGGGCCTCACACTTAAAATGGGGGTAGTGCATAAACCAACCTTGCTATCCTACTGGTCTACTCGCACGGTTTGGTTAACCCCCATCTTTGCACCATACATGAGCAGAGATCGTTTTTTGCTATTGCAGCGCATGCTGCATTTCAATGACAATTCTGCTGCATTGCCCCGGGACCATCCAGACTATGACAGGTTGTTCAAAATTCGGCCTGTCGTGGAACATTTGTCTGCCAGGTTTCCAGAGGTTTATACTCCTGGAAAGAATATAGCCATTGATGAGTCCTTGATCTTGTATAAAGGGCGGCTGCTGTTTAGGCAGTACATTCCGAGCAAACGCGCTCGCTATGGCATCAAGCTGTACATGCTGTGTGAGAGCTCGACTGGCTATGTGTACAGCTTGAGAGTGTATACAGGGAAGGACACAACTCTTAACCCTGTAGGTTGCCCTCCCATGCTAGGGGTCACAGGAAAGATTGTATGGGAGCTTGTCCAGCCACTTCTTCACAAAGGTTATAACCTTTATGTGGACAATTTCTATACAGGAGTAGAGCTATTCAGTGAGCTCTACAAAGCTGGCACCGTGGCTTGTGGTACAATTCGTTGTCGCCGCAAAGGATTCCCGCAGGAGCTTGTTTGCAAGAAGCTCCAGAAATCCCAGAGCACTGCGTTGCGTTCCAACGAACTGCTCGCAGTTAAGTTCTCAGATAGGCGTGATGTGTACATGCTCACTACAATTCATGCTGAGAGCACTTCCCCTGTCACGGTTTGGGGTCAGATGGCCGAAGTCCACAAGCCCACCTGTATACTTGATTACAACAAGTACATGGGCGGAGTGGACAAGAACGACCAGGTTCTTCAGCCATACAATGCGAGTCGTAAAACTCGCACTTGGTATAAGAAACTGTTTACGCACCTGATCCAGATGGCAACATACAAAGCGTATGTTGTTTATCGTGAGACCACCACAGGAAGACTCATGTCTTTCCTTGACTTTCAGTTGTCTGTAATTGAAAGTCTTACTGCTACAGAAGCAGAAGCCTCCACTTCATGTGTTCTGGAGGACGTGGCAAGGCTGCAGGAGCGACACTTTGCAGATAAAATTCCTGCAACACCCAAAAGGAGCGACCATGTCGTCGTTGTAAAGTGTGCTCGATGCAGGGAAAGAGGCAGGAGACTCGTGTTTACTGTCCCCAGTGCCCAAGTAAGCCTGCCTTCTGTTTTCCTACTTGCTTTATGTTGTATCACACTAAAGCAAAATACTGGGAAATTGACTGATGTGGAGCTGCCAATAGGATAACCTTTCAATTGGTGTGAATGGATACCTACTGTCTGTGGGCCACTCCTTCACTACGCAAGCAGCTGCAGGATATTTCTTCCTCTACTTCATGAAATCATGGACTTCTCAACACCTTTATCTGCTTTCAGAACGTGGTAGTTGTTCTGTTCGCCAATTGACAAGTGCATTATAGTCCCCACGCTGCACATACTGGTGGGCAGAACATATGCCACGTTGTCATGGAGTACCCGTGTTTCACATTCAACCGTTCTTCGTAGTTTATGATGTTCTCTTTAGGAAGTTTTTGAAAATTTCCAGCATGTTTGCCTTAGTTTCAAAGGTAGATATGCTTGCTCAGCTCGAGAAATGTTTAAGCGGCATACTCGGGCACCCCCAACTTGCATCCACAAACTGGAAGGAGTTGGATAGAGCATTGTGAGAGCATTGATAGCTCGTGACAGAAATGTTCACTCAAGCTTCAAGTAGCTAGAGATGAAAGGCATTAGCATAGGGTCTCTTAACAATTGGACAGGGTTAGTCAGGACTCTGAGGACAGACACACGAACGGGTTAGAACAGCTTACGGTAGGTACGCTTTCCGAGGAATATTGCAAAGGTAGAAGGCAGATAGTAAAGGTAGTATAGAAACACGTCCTGACTTCTTCTTCACCCATGGATTCAAATCCATTGCTGCCACACTCACACTGAATTTACTGTGGTACTTATGGGTCAATGCTGCTTGCCATGTTCATCCTCCGTTAGAACTTAGTAGATGGTCAGTTTGCTGTATGATAAGTGCATTACAGTCACTGCACATAACGGTGGATTGGACATATGCTACGTTGTCACGGACTACCCTTGTTTCACATTCATCCGTTCATAGTTTATGATGTTACCTTTTGAAAATTTCCAGCATTTTGCCTTAGTTTCAAAGGTAGATATGCTTGCTCAGCTCGAGGAATGGGCTTCACGGCATACTCGAGCACCCCCCAACTTGCATCCACAAACTGGAAGGAGTTGGATTTAGCATAGTGAGTGCACTAAAGGTGCATGAAAGACATGTCTTCCTGAGCCTCATGTGGCTGTCATGGAAGTCATTAGTATAGGTTCACTGGGCATGAGTTCGGTAACGTTCTGGAAGAAGGAGGTGGAGACTTGACAGGTGGTAGAATATAGTCAAAGTCATTGTGTCTTGTGGCATATGAATGTGATGGGCCCTTGCATGGCGGCAGTATGTTTGTGTGAGTGCAACTGATATGGTTGTTTGGGCCCGTGGCTGGCGGTACGGAAGTCTTGTGTGTGGTGTGTGAATGGCGTGTGAATGGACCATAAAGTGGTTGGTGCCGTGATGTGGCTTTATGGCTCCCCTTCAGAAGGCTTGGCTTCAATATTTATATACTTTGATAAGTATTTGTGCTTTGAAGCCAGCGTTTCTGGAGGTGCTAAAACCAACCTGTGTAAGTGGTGGATTAGCTTTATCAAATGAGTGTTAGATTTATATTTGTGTCCGTTTAATGGCCTTTTGTAAGATATTTTTTTTTCCACAATGGGTAGCAGGGGACTTTCTGCCCTAGCTCAGTCGTCACCTAGGCAAACCATTACATTTTTGAGTAGTAGACAAAGGGGGAAGTACAAGGGTGAATGACTTGCGTGGTTCTCACTGTTTTTTTACCCAACATGCCCTGCTAGCCTCATATTTTGTTGAAAAAAATCACTATTTCCACACATTTTTGTGTGGGAAAGTTGTGGCATCGCCGGGCAGACATGCATTTCCTACCACCCAGTGTTCCCCAAGGTCTCCCGATAAAAATGGTACCTCACTCGTGTGGGAGGCCCAAGTACCCACGACAGGCTAGGGCCCAAAAGGTATTGAGGCGACATTAAAATTGCCTATCACAAAACAACCTGGTTTTGCAAGGGGGTCACCTCGGTTTTTGGCCCCGTGCTCGGTGGGCAGCTAGGGAAACCTATCAAACCCACACATTTCTGAAAACTAGACACCCGGGGGTTCCAGGGAGGTATGGCTTGCGTGGATCCCCCAACGTTTTCTTACCCAGAATCCCCTGCAAACCTCGAATTTAGGTGGAAAAATCACTTTTTCCACACATTTTTGTGTGGGAAAGTTGTGGCATCGCCGGGCAGACATGCATTTCCTACCACCCAGTGTTCCCCAAGGTCTCCCGATAAAAATGGTACCTCACTCGTGTGGGAGGCCCAAGTACCCACGACAGGCTAGGGCCCAAAAGGTATTGAGGCGACATTAAAATTGCCTATCACAAAACAACCTGGTTTTGCAAGGGGGTCACCTCGGATTTTGGCCCCGTGCTCGGTGGGCAGCTAGGGAAACCTATCAAACCCACACATTTCTGAAAACTAGACACCCGGGGGTTCCAGGGAGGTATGGCTTGCGTGGATCCCCCAACGTTTTCTTACCCAGAATCCCCTGCAAACCTCGAATTTAGGTGGAAAAATCACTTTTTCCACACATTTTTGTGTGGGAAAGTTGTGGCATCGCCGGGCAGACATGCATTTCCTACCACCCAGTGTTCCCCAAGGTCTCCCGATAAAAATGGTACCTCACTCGTGTGGGAGGCCCAACTACCCACGACAGGCTAGGGCCCAAAAGGTATTGAGGCGACATTAAAATTGCCTATCACAAAACAACCTGGTTTTGCAAGGGGGGTCACCTCGGTTTTTGGCCCCGTGCTCGGTGGGCAGCTAGGGAAACCTATCAAACCCACACATTTCTGAAAACTAGACACCCGGGGGGTTCCAGGGAGGTATGGCTTGCGTGGATCCCCCAACGTTTTCTTACCCAGAATCCCCTGCAAACCTCGCGTTTAGGTGGAAAAATCACTTTTTCCACACATTTTTGTGTGGGAAAGTTGTGGCATCGCCGGGCAGACATGCATTTCCTACCACCCAGTGTTCCCCAAGGTCTCCCGATAAAAATGGTACCTCACTCGTGTGGGAGGCCCAAGTACCCACGACAGGCTAGGGCCCGAAAGGTATTGAGGCGACATTAAAATTGCCTATCACAAAACAACCTGGTTTTGCAAGGGGGGTCACCTCGGTTTTTGGCCCCGTGCTCGGTGGGCAGCTAGGGAAACCTATCAAACCTACACATTTCTGAAAACTAGACACCCGAGGGGTTCCAGGGAGATATGGCTTGCGTGGATCCCCCAACGTTTTCTTACCCAGAATCCCCTGCAAACCTCGAATTTAGGTGGAAAAATCACATTTTCCACACATTTTTGTGTGGGAAAGTTGTGGCATTGCCGGGCAGACATGCATTTCCTACCACCCAGTGTTCCCCAAGGTCTCCCGATAAAAATGGTACCTCACTCGTGTGGGAGGCCCAAGTACCCACGACAGGCTAGGGCCCAAAAGGTATTGAGGCGACATTAAAATTGCCTATCACAAAACAACCTGGTTTTGCAAGGGGGTCACCTCGGTTTTGGCCCCGTGCTCGGTGGGCAGCTAGGGAAACCTATCAAACCCACACATTTCTGAAAACTAGACACCCGGGGGTTCCAGGGAGGTATGGCTTGCGTGGATCCCCCAACGTTTTCTTACCCAGAATCCCCTGCAAACCTCGAATTTAGGTGGAAAAATCACTTTTTCCACACATTTTTGTGTGGGAAAGTTGTGGCATCGCCGGGCAGACATGCATTTCCTACCACCCAGTGTTCCCCAAGGTCTCCCGATAAAAATGGTACCTCACTCGTGTGGGAGGCCCAAGTACCCACGACAGGCTAGGGCCCAAAAGGTATTGAGGCGACATTAAAATTGCCTATCACAAAACAACCTGGTTTTGCAAGGGGGTCACCTCGGTTTTTGGCCCCGTGCTCGGTGGGCAGCTAGGGAAACCTATCAAACCCACACATTTCTGAAAACTAGACACCCGGGGGTTCCAGGGAGGTATGGCTTGCGTGGATCCCCCAACGTTTTCTTACCCAGAATCCCCTGCAAACCTCGAATTTAGGT
The DNA here is from genome assembly GCA_963921515.1 of Calotriton arnoldi. Lineage (NCBI taxonomy): Eukaryota > Metazoa > Chordata > Amphibia > Caudata > Salamandridae > Calotriton > Calotriton arnoldi. The sequence continues at coordinate 554,833 of CAWUFW010000739.1, forward strand.
GGAAAAATCACTTTTTCCACACATTTTTGTGTGGGAAAGTTGTGGCATCGCCGGGCAGACATGCATTTCCTACCACCCAGTGTTCCCCAAGGTCTCCCGATAAAAATGGTACCTCACTCGTGTGGGAGGCCCAAGTACCCACGACAGGCTAGGGCCCAAAAGGTATTGAGGCGACATTAAAATTGCCTATCACAAAACAACCTGGTTTTGCAAGGGGGTCACCTCGGTTTTTGGCCCCGTGCTCGGTGGGCAGCTAGGAAACCTATCAAACCCACACATTTCTGAAAACTAGACACCCGGGGTTCCAGGGAGGTATGGCTTGCGTGGATCCCCCAACGTTTTCTTACCCAGAATCCCCTGCAAACCTCGAATTTAGGTGGAAAAATCACTTTTTCCACACATTTTTGTGTGGGAAAGTTGCGGCATCGCCGGGCAGTCATGCATTTCCTACCACCCAGTGTTCCCCAAGGTCTCCCGATAAAAATGGTACCTCACTCGTGTGGGAGGCCCAAGTACCCACGACAGGCTAGGGTCCAAAAGGTATTGAGGCGACATTAAAATTGCCTATCACAAAACAACCTGGTTTTGCAAGGGGGGTCACCTCGATTTTTGGCCCCGTGCTCGGTGGGCAGCTAGGAAACCTATCAAACCCACACATTTCTGAAAACTAGACACCCGGGGTTCCAGGAGGTATGGCTTGCGTGGATCCCCAACGTTTTCTTACCCAGAATCCCCTGCAAACCTCGAATTTAGGTGGAAAAATCACTTTTTCCACACATTTTTGTGTGGGAAAGTTGTGGCATCGCCGGGCAGACATGCATTTCCTACCACCCAGTGTTCCCCAAGGTCTCCCGATAAAAATGGTACCTCACTCGTGTGGGAGGCCCAAGTACCCACGACAGGCTAGGGCCCAAAAGGTATTGAGGCGACATTAAAATTGCCTATCACAAAACAACCTGGTTTTGCAAGGGTCACCTCGGTTTTGGCCCCGTGCTCGGTGGCCAGCAAGGGAAACCTATCAAACCCACACATTTCTGAAAACTAGACACCCGGGGGTTCCAGGGAGGTACGGCTTGCGTGGATCCCCAACGTTTTCTTACCCAGAATCCCCTGCAAACCTCGAATTTAGGTGGAAAAATCACTTTTTCCACACATTTTGTGTGGGAAAGTTGTGGCATCGCCGGGCAGACATGCATTTCCTACCACCCAGTGTTCCCCAAGGTCTCCCGATAAAAATGGTACCTCACTCGTGTGGGAGGCCCAAGTACCCACGACAGGCTAGGGCCCAAAAGGTATTGAGGCGACATTAAAATTGCCTATCACAAAACAACCTGGTTTTGCAAGGGGTCACCTCGGTTTTGGCCCCGTGCTCGGTGGGCAGCTAGGAAACCTATCAAACCCACACATTTCTGAAAACTAGACACCCGGGGTTCCAGGGAGGTATGGCTTGCGTGGATCCTCCAACGTTTTCTTATCCAGAATCCCCTGCAAACCTCAAATTTAGGTGGAAAAATCACTTTTCCACACATTTTTGTGTGGGAAAGTTGTGGCATCGCCGGTCAGACATGCATTTCCTACCACCCAGTGTTCCCCAAGGTCTCCCGATAAAAATGGTACCTCACTCGTGTGGGAGGCCCAAGTACCCGCGACAGGCAAGGGCCAAAACGTATTGAGGCAACATCAAAATTGCCTATCACAAAATGTTTTGGGCCCTAGCCTGTCGCGGGTACTTGGGCCTCCCACACGAGTGAGGCACCATTTTTATCGGGAGACCTTGGGGAACACTGGGTGGTAGGAAATGCGTGTCTGCCCGGCGATGCCACAACTTTCCCACACAAAATGTGTGGAAAAAGTGATTTTTTCAGCTAAATGTGAGGTTTGCAGGGGATTCTGGGTAAGAAAACGTTGGGGGATCCACGCAAGCCATACCTCCCTGGAACCACCCGGGTGTCTAGTTTTCAGAAATGTGTGGGTTTGCTAGGTTTCCTAGCTGGCCGCCGAGCACGGGGCCAAAACCGAGGTGACCTCCTGCAAAACCAGGTTGTTTTGTGATAGGCAATTTTAATGTCACCTCAATACGTTTTGGGCCCTAGCCTGTCGCGGGTACTTGGGCCTCCCACATGAGTGAGGCACCATTTTTATCGGGAGACCTTGGGGAATACTGGGTGGTAGGAAATGCGTGTCTGCCCGGCGATGCCACAACTTTCCCACACAAAAATGTGTGGAAAAAGTGATTTTTTCAGCTAAATTTGAGGTTTGCAGGGGATTCTGGGTAAGAAAACGTTGGGGGATCCACTCAAGCCATACCTCGCTGGAACCACCCGGGTGTCTAGTTTTCAGAAATGTGTGGTCTGCTAGGTTTCCTAGCTGGCCGCCGAGCACGGGCCAAAACCGAGGTGACTCCCTTGCAAAACCAGGTTGTTTTGTGATAGGCAATTTTAATGTCACCTCAATACGTTTTGGGCCCTAGCCTGTCGCGGGTACTTGGGCCTCCCACACGAGTGAGGCACCATTTTTATCGGGAGACCTTGGGGAACACTGGGTGGTAGGAAATGCGTGTCTGCCCGGCGATGCCACAACTTTCCCACACAAAAATGTGTGGAAAAAGTGATTTTTTCAGCTAAATTTGAGGTTTGCAGGGGATTCTGGGTAAGAAAACGTTGGGGGATCCACGCAAGCCATACCTCCCTGGAACCACCCGGGTGTCTAGTTTTCAGAAATGTGTGGGTTTGCTAGGTTTCCTAGCTGGCCGCCGAGCACGGGGCCAAAAACCGAGGTGACCCCCTTGCAAAACCAGGTTGTTTTGTGATAGGCAATTTTAATGTCACCTCAATACGTTTTGGGCCCTAGCCTGTCGCGGGTACTTGGGCCTCCCACACGAGTGAGGCACCATTTTTATCGGGAGACCTTGGGGAACACTGGGTGGTAGGAAATGCGTGTCTGCCCGGCGATGCCACAACTTTCCCACACAAAAATGTGTGGAAAAAGTGATTTTTTCAGCTAAATTTGAGGTTTGCAGGGGATTCTGGGTAAGAAAACGTTGGGGGTTCCACGCAAGCCATACCTCCCTGGAACCACCCGGGTGTCTAGTTTTCAGAAATGTGTGGGTTTGCTAGGTTTCCTAGCTGGCCGCCGAGCACGGGCCAAAACCGAGGTGACCTCCTTGCAAAACCAGGTTGTTTTGTGATAGGCAATTTTAATGTCACCTCAATACGTTTTGGGCCCTAGCCTGTCGCGGGTACTTGGGCCTCCCACACGAGTGAGGCACCATTTTTATCGGGAGACCTTGGGGAACACTGGGTGGTAGGAAATGCGTGTCTGCCCGGCGATGCCAGAACTTTCCCACACAAAAATGTGTGGAAAAAGTGATTTTTTCAGCTAAATTTGAGGTTTGCAGGGATTCTGGCTAAGAAAACGTTGGGAGATCCACGGAAGCCATACCTCCCTGGAACCACCCGGGTGTCTAGTTTTCAGAAATGTGTGGGTTTGCTAGGTTTCCTAGCTGGCCGCCGAGCACGGGGCCAAAACCGAGGTGACCCCCTTGCAAAACCAGGTTGTTTTGTGATAGGCAATTTTAATGTCACCTCAATACGTTTTGGGCCCTAGCCTGTCGCGGGTACTTGGGCCTCCCACACGAGTGAGGCACCATTTTTATCAGGAGACCTTGGGGAACACTGGGTGGTAGGAAATGCGTGTCTGCCCGGCGATGCCACAACTTTCCCACACAAAAATGTGTGGAAAAAGTGATTTTTTCAGCTAAATTTGAGGTTTGCAGGGGATTCTGGGTAAGAAAACGTTGGGGGATCCACACAAGCCATACCTCCCTGGAACCACCCGGGTGTCTAGTTTTCAGAAATGTGTGGGTTTGCTAGGTTTCCCTAGCTGGCCGCCGAGCACGGGCCAAAACCGAGGTGACCTCCTTGCAAAACCAGGTTGTTTTGTGATAGGCAATTTTAATGTCACCTCAATACGTTTTGGGCCCTAGCCTGTCGCGGGTACTTAGGCCTCCCACACCAGTGAGGTACCATTTTTATCGGAAGACTTTGGGGAACGCGGGGTGGGTGTAATTTTGTGGATCCACGCAGATTCCAGGACTTTCCACCACAGAAATGTGAGGAAAATGTGTTTTTTTTGATAATTTTTTAGGTTTGCAAGGGATTCTGGGTAACAGAACCTGGTGAGAGCAAGCCAAGTCACCCCATCCTGGATTCCCCTGGGTGTCTAATTTTCAAAAATATATAGGTTTGCTAGGTTTCCCTAGATGCAGGCAGAGCTAGGATTCAAAAACTACAGCTAGGCACTTTGCCAAAAAAGGGTCATTTTTCACTGTGAAATTGGGGTGTGTCCACGTTGCGTTTTGCGCGATTTCCTGTCGCGGGCTCTAGGCCTACCCACACAAGTGAGGTACCATTTTTCTCGGAAGACTTTGGGGAACGCGGGGTGGGTAGAAATTTGTGGATCCACGCAGATTTCAGGACTTTCCACCACAGAAATGTGAGGAAAATGTGTTTTTTGGACAATGTTTTAGGTTTGCAAGGGATTCTGGGTAACAGAACCTGGTGAGAGGCAGTAAAGTCACCCCATCCTAGATTCCCCTGGGTGTCTAGTTTTCAAAAATGTATAGGTTTGCTAGGTTTCCCTAGATGCAGGCAGAGCTAGGATTCAAAAACTACAGCTAGGCACTTTGCCAAAAAAGGGTCATTTTTCACTGTGAAATTGGGGTGTGTCCACGTTGCGTTTTGCACGATTTCCTGTCGCGGGCTCTAGGCCTACCCACACAAGTGAGGTACCATTTTTCTCGGAAGACTTTGGGGAACGCGGGGTGGGTAGAAATTTGTGGATCCACGCAGATTTCAGGACTTTCCACCACAGAAATGTGAGGAAAATTTGTTTTTTTGACAATTTTTTAGGTTTGCAAGGGATTCTGGGTAACAGAACCTGGTGAGAGGCAGTAAAGTCACCCCATCCTAGATTCCCCTGGGTGTCTAGTTTTCAAAAATGTATAGGTTTGCTAGGTTTCCCTAGATGCAGGCAGAGCTAGGATTCAAAAACTACAGCTAGGCACTTTGCCAAAAAGGGTCATTTTTCACTGTGAAATTGGGGTGTGTCCACGTTGCGTTTTGCGTGATTTCCTGTCGCGGGCTCTAGGCCTACCCACACAAGTGAGGTATCATTTTTCTCGGAAGACTTTGGGGAACGCGGGGTGGGTAGAAATGTGTGGATCCACGCAGATTCCAGGACTTTCCACCACAGAAATGTGAGGAAAATGTGTTTTTTTGACAATTTTTAGGTTTGCAAGGGATTCTGGGTAACAGAACCTGGTGAGAGGCAGTAAAGTCACCCCATCCTAGATTCCCCTGGGTGTCTAGTTTTCAAAAATGTATAGGTTTGCTAGGTTTCCCTAGATGCAGGCAGAGCTAGGATTCAAAAACTACAGCTAGGCACTTTGCCAAAAAAGGGTCATTTTTCACTGTGAAATTGGGGTGTGTCCACGTTGCGTTTTGCGTGATTTCCTGTCGCGGGCTCTAGGCCTACCCACACAAGTGAGGTACCATTTTTCTCGGAAGACTTTGGGGAACGCGGGGTGGGTAGAAATTTGTGGATCCACGCAGATTCCAGGACTTTCCACCACAGAAATGTGAGGAAAATGTGTTTTGTTTGACAATTTTTTAGGTTTGCAAGGGATTCTGGGTAACATAACCTGGTGAGAGGCAGTAGAGTCACCCCATCCTGGATTCCCCTGGGTGTCTAGTTTTCAAAAATATATAGGTTTGCTAGATTTCCCTAGATGCAGGCAGAGCTAGGATTCAAAAACTACAGCTAGGCACTTTGCCAAAAAAGGGTCATTTTTCACTGTGAAATTGGGGTGTGTCCACGTTGCGTTTTGCGCGATTTCCTGTTGCGGGCTCTAGGCCTACCCACACAAGTGAGGTACCATTTTTCTCGGAAGACTTTGGGGAACGCGGGGTGGGTAGAAATTTGTGGATCCACGCAGATTTCAGGACTTTCCACCACAGAAATGTGAGGAAAATGTGTTTTTTTTTACAATTATTTAGGTTTGCAAGGGATTCTGGGTAACAGAACCTGGTGAGAGGCAGTAAAGTCACCCCATCCTAGATTCCCCTGGGTGTCTAGTTTTCAAAAATGTATAGGTTTGCTAGGTTTCCCTAGATGCAGGCAGAGCTAGGATTCAAAAACTACAGCTAGGCACTTTGCCAAAAAAGGGTCGTTTTTCACTGTGAAATTGTGGTGTGTCCACGTTGCGTTTTGCACCGTTTCCTGTCGCGGGCACTAGGCCTACCCACACAAGTGAGGTACCATTTTTCTCGGAAGACTTTGGGGAACGCGGTGTGGGTAGAAGTTTGTGGATCCGCGCAGATTACAGACCTTTCCACCAACACAAATGTGAGGAAAATGTGTTTTTTTTGACAATTTTTTAGGTTTGCAAGGGATTCTGGGTAACAGAACCTGGTGAAAGCCAGTCAAGTCACCCCATCCTGGATTCCCCTGGGTGTCTAGTTTTCAAAAATGTATAGGTTTGCTAGGTTTCCCTGGGTGCCGGCAGAGCAAGCGTTCAAAAACTACAGCTAGGCACTTTGCAAAAAAAGGGTAATTTTTCATTGTGAAAATGTTGTGTGTTCACGTTGCGTTTTGAGCCGTTTCCTGTCGTGGGCACTATGCCTACCCACACAAGTGAGGTACCATTTTTATCGAGACACTTACGGTAATTCAGATTTGTAAAGCAACTGTTATTACCTATTGACTTTCGATGCATTTCTGCCTTCCAAATGAAAGACAATGTGTAAAAAGAAGTTATTTTGAAAAATGACCTATAATTCTCATGCTAGTATGAGTATTACCAATTTCAGAAATGTGCAAATATCTACTGTTTCTAAACTCTATATTGTGTTCCCATTTCAGAAATGCATAGGAGTCTTTCATACCGAATATTCCATGTATACATTTTCCCAGAATAATTGCTATATACCCGGTACATAATAAAAAACCATTGCAAGACGCTGCTCAGTTTTTGGCTCTGGGTTCGTCGGGTTCTTGGTGAACCTACAAGTCCTATATATCCCCACAACCAGTAAGGTCCAGTGGATGTAACGGTATATTGCTTTCAAAGAGCAGTCATAATTAGAAGAAGTTACAGGTGAAAACGTTGACACAAAAGGCTGTTTTTTTCAACTAATTTTCCATTTTTCCTATATTTAACTGTTAGTTTCGATAAAGAAACCTTGATGGATTTACACAAATGACCCTTGCTGAATTCAGCATATTGTCTACTTTTCTAAAATGTATAGATTTCCAGGATCCATTATTGCTTTCATACCCATTTCTACCATTAACTGGAAGGAGGTTGAAAGCACAAAAAATAGCAAAAATAGGCTATGTCCCAGAAAAATGCCAAAACTGTGTAAAATTTTTGGGTTTTCTGACAAAAGTCTGTCATTCCCTAAAATCTGCGAAAATGGAGATTTCAGCCCCACAAACCTTTTTTTGATACCATTTGCAGGGAAAAACCCAGACGCTTTTATATGCGGGACTTTTTTCCCATTTTTCCCCAAAAAACCAAAATATAGCTGTATTTTGGCTAAAATCTGGGACCCCTCCAGGGGAATCCACAAACCCTGGGTACCTTTAGAATCCCCATGATGTTGGAAGAAAAGGACGCAAATTTGGCGTGGATACCTTATGTGGTCCAAAAGTTACAGAGGCCTAATCGCGAACTACTACAAATAGCCAAAAAAGGGCTCAGCACTGGGGGGGAAAAGGCCCAGCAGTTAAGGGGTTAAATCTCTTTTATTGAGTTTTCATATAGCAAAAGCCATTAATATGACAGATAACAAGCATGGAACAATATATGACAGCACAGAGTAACAAAACATTGTCTGTAGTAAGACCAGTCGCACGATATCTGTTATAGTGGGCAGTTTACCAGAGCAAATGTCCGGGTGCAATGCAAGAGAACAATTTCAAGGAGCATGCTAAGGCATCAAAAAACAACAGCCGGAATTTTAGAGATATAACAATAGCAGGGAACAGGCAGTCTACTTCATACAGTTATCTACCAATTCAAGCCCTTAATCCCGGTACATGTTATGACTAATAAGGTCGTGTTTCCCCAGATACGCAAATAAAGTATGAGAATGTATCACTCAGGGGGTCAAAAGACGCTAGCGCATTTAGAAGAGGTTTGTGTTTGGCAGAGCACCCCATCTAGATAAGGTGGCCCTCATAGTGGCCTTACCTGAGCTCTACATTCTAAGGCGGTAAGTGCGGTGTCTGCGGCCAGTGAGCTGAGGAGGCCATAGTTCTGTCTATGCAGGGAGAGATAACCAAGAGGAAAGGATAGTCAAGAGGAGATTAGAAAGTGAGAAAGGATAGAAAAGAGGAGACGAGAGGGCTGTATGGGGAGAGATCACCGTGCAGCAGTCCTTCGGAATAGAGGGGGCCCAGGGCTCAGGGATCTCCCGTGGCGTGGTTGTGAGCTTATCTGAGGGGCCGGAATCCCTTCTCTCCTTATCGTGTGTCTTCCTCGTAAGGTTCCCCCCGTGGGAGTATGGGGTTTGCAAAGAGTTGGAGGGCTCTCAACCTGGGGGGCACAGATCGTGCATGTTCCAACCGAGAGAGATGCGAGACCAGTGGTTGCCATATGCGTTCGAATTTAGCATCCGTACATGCCAACCTATGAGAGAGGAGTTCCATCGCCATGACATGCCAAAGACATGTAAGCCAAATCAAGGACGAGGGGGAGCACGTTTTCTTCCAATGTATGGCAATGACCTGCTTAGCGGCAGTGAGCATGTGAAAAATCAGGTGCCAGTCTGTGTGCTTCATTGCTCTAAGAGACGTCGGTCGGAGCCCCAGAATAACCACCCTCGGGTCATTTGGCAAGGGGAAGCCCACTACCTCCCCAACGTGGCCCAGCACCTCTCTCCAAAAGGTAAGAATGAGTGGACAGGTCCACCATATATGAAGAAAAGAACCCTGGGCCGCCTGGCAGCGCCAGCAAAGAGGGGCAAAGCCCGGGAACGTCTTCTGGAGTCTGAGAGGAGTATAATACCAGCGAGTCATGACTTTATAGGCCGATTCCTGTTGTGTTATACTTTTAAAAATGCATGGGATATCGCGCCATAACTGCTCCCATTGGTCTGAATCTATGTCTCCTTCGATATCAAACTGCCACTGGCGCTGGTAGGTGTGTGGGGGCACTGAGTGTGAATGCTGAAGCACTTTGTAGGTCCGGGAAATCAGCCCCCGGGACCCATCAAAAGCACGGACCAAGGTTTCAATGGGCGTTAGGCGCCTCGTGGCTCCCTCCATGTGCGAGGGGGCACGGAGCCAGTGCCGGATCTGAAAGTACTCCATGCGCATGGTTTTTGGGAGATTGAAGTCCCGTCTGCACTGGTCGAACGATTTAAAAAGACCCTTCTCAAAAAGTTGTTCTATGACACGGCACTCCCCGGCCGACCAAGCCGGAAACGACGTTGGGGGTAGAGCCGGCGGGAAATCTGGGTTGAGCGCTAGCGATGTGTTGGGAGAGGGGAATGTAGTGAGACCACAGGATACTGCAATCCTGTCCCAGATCTCCAAGACAGTCTTGGTTGGAGTAGCAATGTATGCACTATGATGCCTGGCCCCACTCCTAATCCAGGCCAGGTCCCACAGTGGACGACACGCCACTGCCCTGTCCATATGGAACCAGTGTTTTTCGCTTTCGCGAACCGACCATTCCGATATGTATCGCAAGTGTGAGGCCCAGTAATAGACGAGCAGGTCGGGACAAGCCAGACCACCCCTGTCGCGAGGTAGCAACAGGACCCGTGTGGAAAAACGCGGCCTGCCTCCTCCCCAGATGAATGCAGTAAGATCCCGTTGGAGGTTCTGGATATCTCGCTGGGGGATCGGCGTGGGAAGAGCCTGGAAAAGGCACAGTACCTTTGGCAAGATTGCCATTTTAACTGCGTTCAAGCGGCCCAGCCACGAAATTGGGAGTGATTTCCATCGGCGAAGCTCAGCCCGGACAGCCGTCCTGCATGCCGGCAAATTAGCCCCAGTCCAGGTGTCTAGAGTAGCAGTAACGTTAATCCCTAGATAGCGTATGGAATGTGGGGCCCATTGAAAAGGGTTAACTGAACCCAGGTTATCCAGCTGTGGCTGGGGGAGAGTGAGATTGAGTGCCTGTGATTTGGAGAGATTAATTTTAAGGCCCGATATCAACTCAAATTGAGAGAGAATGTCCAGTAATGCGGGTAGTGAGCTTGCTGGTTCCGTAAGTGTCAGGAGAAGGTCATCTGCAAAAAGGCCAATTTTGTGTTCCACGCCTCCTATGCGCAGTCCCCGAATTTCTGCAGACTGCCTGACAGCAATAGCCAGGGTCTCGACCACTAGAGCAAACAGCAGGGGTGAGAGCGGGCACCCCTGGCGCATACCCCTGCAGATGGAGAAGGACGGGGTGAGAAGACCATTTACTCGGATCCGCGCCGAGGGCGCCGCATACCGCACCATGATGCGCGCGATCATGGTCGGTCCGAGTCCCACTCGATGGAGGACCGCCCGCAAAAAGGACCAGTCAACCCGGTTAAATGCCTTTTCGGCGTCCAGGGAGAGCAGGAAGGCCGGTATATTATAATGCTGTGCCTTTTGCACCAGATGGGCTACTCGGCGAATATTATCCGCTCCCTGTCTTTCCCTCACAAAACCTACTTGATCCGGTTCGATCAGGCCCGGGAGGTGGGGGCCTAGTCTTTGGGCGAGTATTTTAGTATATAGTTTGGCATCTACATTCAATAAGGAGATAGGCCGAAAAGAGGCGCATGCCGTGGAGTCTTTCCCCGGTTTAGGGATAAGGATTATCTCCGCCTCCGCCATCGACGGCGTTACTGACCCTGCCTCCGCAAAAGAATTGAAAAGATGCAATAGATGGGCCTGAAGTTCGGGGAGGAAGAGGCGATAGAAAGCCAGCGTTAGGCCATCAGGCCCTGGGGACTTTCCCACGGGCATACTTTTTAGGGCTTTTTGGAGTTCTGCCGCTGTAATAGGTTCCTCCAATTGTTCCTTAAAGAAGGGGGTCAGTGGCGTCCAGGAGCAAGGTGCTAAAAAGGGATCCGTCTGGTCTCCACAAGTCTCTCCCCGACCATATAGTTCAGAGAGAAAAGCGTGAAACTCCTGTTGCTTAGCGTGTTCGGTGGTAGCCCAGCCCCCCCCACTCTGGACTATTTTTGCGATATGGCCCCTAGTAATCTGATTCCTGAGGCGACGCGCCAGCATGGAGCCCACCCTGTTGCCCCCCCCATAGAACGTCTGCTTGAGAGTCAAGAGGGAATGCTCTGCTTTGTTCACCCGGAGAGCCTTGAGCTGACCCCCGAAGAGAGGCAAGTCTCTTACGAGTTACGATAGAAGGCGCGTTACGACTTTGTTGTTCCACGGTTTTAAGATCACGGGTGAGGTTGTCCTCCACCAGGCGGGACTCCCGCCTGCGGGCTATAGAGATGGAAGTGATAACGCCCTGGATCGTGGCCTTGAAGGCGTCCCACAGCATGGGTATTGTGGTCTCCGGGAAGTCATTGGCGGTAAAATATGATTGTATAGCCTGTCTGAGCTCGGCCACATCCACCTGATCGCGGAGAACATGCGGGGTAGTCGCCAGCATGGGGTGGAATCCGGGGGACGGCCCAAGGCGGACAGGGTTATCTCCAAGTGATCGTGGTCCAAGATAGATATGTCTGAGATCCCTACCGTTTCTAGGGAGCGGATGAGTGCGTGGGATAGAAAAAAGTAATCTATACGGGAGTGCGAACGATGCACATGGGAGTAGAAGGTGTAGTCCTGTGTGTCCGGTTACCGATAGCGCCAAGCGTCTACTAGACCCAGGGCTTCCAGATCGCGTTTAAGAGCGGCGGACATAGCCCCTGCCCCCTGATAAGAAGGGGAGGTGAGATCCATGTTGGGGTCCCAAACTAGGTTAAAATCACTCCCAAGGATGATAGAATTAGTTTCCTTGGAGAGGGAAGTTTGGAGGAGGTGGCGGATGAAAGCATCCTGCGCCTGGTTGGGTGCGTATAAATTAAGGAGGGTAAGCTGTCTGCCCTGTAATGATAGCTGGAGCTTATGAGACCTACCTTCAGCGTCACGAACGGTGCGCTCTATGTTCACCGAGAGACCTACTTTAAAAAGGATCCCCACCCCTGCTGTCTTAGATGGTGCGGACGCCCATAGTTGTAAGGGGAATTTAGGATGAGACATGCGGATAGTGTCGGCCCATAAAAGATGGGTTTCTTGGAGAAAGATAATGTCTGGATCCTGAAGTTGGAGGTAGCACCAGATCTGTCTTCTCTTATTCGGGGCATTCAGTCCTTTGACATTAAGGGAGAGACATTTAAGCTGAGCCATTGCGAGTAGAGGCGTGCGATGGCAGGAACTGAAGGTGTCACATCTCTCTCTGGTCAGAGCCTGAAGCGTCAACCGCAGTGGGAGTTGGAGCAAACGTGGATTGCCCCCCAGGGGAGAAGTGTGAGATGTAGTACCCGGGATCCCCAAAGCTGCCGGTCTCAGAGCCATGGCCCTTCGCTGCGATTCGGGGTCCTCCCCCGAGTCCAGAAAGAGAGAAGAAGTAAGGGAAAGAATAGAAGAGGAGAAGATTCCCAGAATAGAGAAAGTACCAAATAACTAAGGGGCCAACTGGGCCCAACAGGACCTTTCCAGGCCAGGAGCGGCCCAATGGTAGGAACCAGGGCGGCTCTGAGGAAGTCACTCCTCTTGGGGACTAAGGAAATGGCGGGGTGAGCCTCGGATTTCCCCGGGAGCAAGAGTCGTCCGCCCCCAGGGGCGACCCGTCGCAGTAACTGACGGGAGGGACACTCCCAAGATGGAGCCACAGGGGGCCCCTTCTGGAATGGACCCGGAGCCTAGAAACACATCCAGGCGCCATAGCCCTCCAAGCAATTGGGTGATCTAGAACCTCGGGCACCCTTAGAGTGGCTGACAAGTGTGGGGAGGGACAACACGCCACCAGTCACGCTTTCAGCAATGTAAAGCCGGGGTGGATACGGTGGCCTAAAGTAACACATATAAGTAAGCCCTCCCAAAAGCCCATACACGACAGACCCACCCCTACAAGGGAGTGTAGTGCTTTGCAGGCATGACCCCCCACCCCAAAGGACAGCCAGACAGTGCCTCCTATGGCACGCATCTAAAGCAAGTCATAATAAGTGTATGGATGCCTGGTTGCTCCAGTGCTTTGTCCAAGCAGTCAAGGTGATCCAACGCCCTCTCCCATCTGAAGCCTCTATCAATTGAGCGGGAGAGGTGAGTTTTACCAGTCCACGTGTCTGTGGAGGCCTCTCAACCGGTTAACAGATGCCACCGCTGGAGCCAGAGGGGGAAGGCGGGCTCGATCGCAGGCCCTCTCTCGTTGAAGACTGTGAAGCCTCCATTTTCTTTAGGTGTTGGATAATGTCTTGCTTGGCCCGAAGGTCTGTCCCACCGGCTCCGGAGGCCCCAGCCCGGGGGCGCCTGACCCTCAACCACTCAGGGCGGAGAGAGATCTGGGATGCCGACTCAGTGGGCCCGGTAGAGGAAGGCCTCGATCCAGGCGAGATGTTCAGCAGTTGGAGGGCTTCACGAAGAGATCTCAGAGACCTGCGCCTCCCCTCCCAGTGAAAGATCAGAGCAAACGGGTGGCCCCATTGATATTTGATGTTGGCTTCTTTCAGCTTAGCAGTTACTGGCTGGAAGTCCCTACGGCGGCGCAGGGTGAAGGGCGATAGGTCCTGAAAGATTTAGATGGCGTGTCCCTCGTATTCCAACTTTTCGGTCGCCCTGACCGCTCAGAGGATTGCCTCCTTTTCTGTAAAAAAGTGTACCCATGTCAGGATGTCGGGGATCAGGTTGGTGTTTCCCCGTGGGGGTGCTACCCTATGCGCTCGGTCCAGTGTGGGTGGGGAGGAGTCCTCGTCTCCCTGACCGCATGCAGTAGATCTGCGACATACGTCATTATGTCCTGGCCCTCTGCGCCCCGCGGCACACCCCGGACTCGGAGGTTGTTCCGGCGGCTCCTGTTCTCTAAATCCTCCTGCTTGAGTTGGAGTTCCACATGTCGCTCCTCTAGAGTTAGGACTCGGCGCCTGAGATCTTCCTGCTCTTCTGTGCGCATGTCGAGGGTGCGCTCCAAGTCATCCACCCTAGTGCCAATTTCGGTGACATCTCGTCTAATGTCCTTGAGGTAGGACTTGACCTCCAACTTAAGAGAAGAGAGCTCTGATTTGATTTCCTGGAGAAAACTAGATATGAATGCCTGCGTAATGGCGCCAGATTCAGGCATATCCAGCTTGGAGGTCATTGCTGTGTTGTCCTGTGAGGGTACCGGGGCATGCTTGCCCCACAGGTCCGCCACCGAGGTGTCTTTAGGCGCCAATTGGGCTGCGGCCTTTCCCGTCTTGGGCTTGGTCATGACTTCAGCGCCGGGGTGTAGATCTCACCTGCCCCCGTTCGGCTCCAGACCGGGGCCTCCTCACTTCCACCCAGTCGATGCTCCGCAGGTCCGCCCGGTGGCGAGACAGGACGGCGCAGGCTCGACCGCAGGATCCGCCCGCCAGTCCAACACGGGCCCCCTCGTTGCTGATCCCGTCAGGAGGCACTGTCCCGGGGGGTCCGAACCCTATGCTCCAGTCACAGCCGGTTCAGGTCACAGGGGCCACCCTCCTCCGTCACCCCTGTGGCGGGGCCTTGACAGCTTCAGCGGAGCTCAGGGCAGCCCCACGCCAGATCAGCCCAGGCACTGGAAGGAGCCCGATCCGGCCCCCGAATCGCTCCAGCCCCCGAGCGTAGCACAGGGCACCCTCACTGCCCGTCCGGCCCAGCAACCGGGGCCCGCCCCGTCGCCCCTCACCGCTGACCAGGCCGAGGTCTCTCCCCTCAATCCGCTCCTCAGGGTCCTCTACTCACTGGGGAGTACACGCAAAGTCAGAGGTTCAGGAGCGAGGATCTCTGACCAGGAGTATTGTCCATCCACCAGGGCAGGGCAGTCTCAGGGGGGCAGCAAGCAGCGTCAGAGCCTCCACCTCAGGGCCAGCTATCCGGTGCCACCGCAGGGGTCCTCCACAACTCCCCCTGTCTCACTTTTAGACCCTCTCCGCCCGCGCAGGGCGCTCTCAAGGGCTCCGGTCCCTCAGTCGTGGTCTCCCTTGCGTGAACTTCAAGGCAGAGGGCCGCGGGACCTCGGCCGCCCTCCAGTCCCCGGCCTCGTCAGTGTCCACAGGCACCAGCAGCCACGCCGGTTCCCAGATCGCCGTGTGTGATGAGCCCGAGGGAGCCGGGTCTCGGCAGGCCTCCAGCTCCACAAGCGCCGTTTCTCCGACTCCGCTGGGCCGCCACTGTGTGGGGGAGGGGCACACGAGGCCCAAAGCCTCAGGCACGGCCGGGGGATGGGGCCCAGGGGGGGGGGAGTCTACTACCTGCCGCAGGTCCACACGAGAGTCTTAAGCTCCCCCAGGGCCGCCGCTCCACCCCCCGGGCCAGCCGCGATCCCCCTCCTCACCTCTGTCCTTTCCTCAGCTCTTCCCCGGTCTCAGCCAACGGTCTCGTGGGGCCTCGGGAGCCAGGCCAGCGTCCGCTCCCAGACGGGGGGGCAGACTCCCCAGCTCAGCGCACCATCGCAGGCAGGGTCTCCGAGGCCGAGCAACCCCACACAGGACCTCTTCCGCCCAAGGATCGGCGAGTCCTGCGAGTCCCGCAGCCGAAGGCCGACACTCCGTTGCGGGCAAGATGGCGGACGGGAGCACCGTGATCGACCTCTCCCGGCTCTCCCGGCTGCTGTATTGGGTCAGGGCCCCCCTAAATCGCCAAGAACCTGCAGCGGGCTATATGCTATCGGTGGGGGGCACAGACTTTGCCCCCGTGCCTTGAGTCGCTTAAGGTAAGCCCCGGGCCGCCCCCGGAGAGCGGAGCTCAATCCTTGTGCGTCCTACGCCATCGGTGTCCAGGCCATGCCCCAGTCCGCCTTTTTTGATCTTAATCAGGCAGGTTTCCGCCCGGTTCATTTGACTGAGGGAGTCATCCTGCCAGCCCTTGAGGATTTAAGGGATGGAGCAGACAAAGCTGTTACGCAGGGGTTGGTCCTTTTGGATATTTCTGCAGTGGTTGACCCTTCCATTCTGATTGTCCATGTCAGAACTGCTGGCTTCAATAGCTCTGCCCTTGACTGGATAAGGTCCTTTCTGGAAAATCCTAGCCAGGTGGTCTGACTTTCTCCCTACTGCTCGCCGAAAGTTCAACGTGGATGTGGAGTGCCCCCGGGCTCCTCCCTTTCTCTCATCCTTTTTCATCTCTACATTCGTCCTTTGATTCACTGTCTCCAACAAAGAAATGTGAAGATCGACAGCATTGCTGACAATCTTCACAATTGATCACACGCTAGAATCAAAAACCTTCTTTCAAAGCACTATGCTTTATATACGGGATTGGATGAACAACAATCAACAGAAATTGAACTCTGATAAAACTGAGATAGTGGTGTTAAAGATCAAATCTCAATTCTGGAAACCCGGTTTTTGGCCTTCGGAGATGGGTGCTCCTTCTCTCCCAAAAAAAGTGGTGAAAAGTCTGGGGATCCTCAGAGATAAGGATTTATCAATGAAGCCTCAGATAGGTGCAGTGACCTCAGCCTGCTTTCAGCAGCTTCGGAAAATAAAGTATTTCCCCTTTGAGGCAATCGTCCAAATTATAATCGCCTTAGTTATATTCCTGTATTGATTTTGCCAATGCTCTATACCTAGGACTTCCCTCTTGTCTTGTGCACAGTCTGCAGATCATACAAAACCAGGCAATTAGACTGATATTTCAGCAGCCAAGTTACTGTCACACTAATCCCCTGAGGAAAAAACTGCACTGGCTTCCGGTAGCTCAGAGACACTTTTTCAATACAGCGTGCCTTATTTTTAAATCGCTTCATGGTAAAAGTCTGGCTTTTTATCTTCCAAAATTCAGCCATATTACTTTCAATTTACTAACCGCCATCTCAGATCTGCCCACCTCAATCTACTGGTTGTTCTCAGAAGCAAAAGAAAGAGATTGGAGGGAGCCAGGCTTTTCGTGATTGCTTCCCAAACATGGAACACCTTCCCTCTTGAAATAAGATCTTCAGACAACTAGGAGAGTTTTAGGAGAACATTTAAAATCTGGTTGTTTAAACAAGCCTATGAATAAATCGATAAGCAGCAGCCTCTCACTACTTTAGCGCCAAGAGCTTTTTTGGTGAATGTGCGCTCTAGAAGTACTCATTAGCATAACATAACATCTTTGAGAATGAGCACAGAAGCAGTTTCTTTGTTTACGTCTGAGAATGAGCACAGAAGCAGTTTCTTTGTTTACGTCTGAGAATGAGCACAGAAGCAGTTTCTTTGTTTACATCTGAGAATGAGCCCAGAAGCAGTTTCTTTGTTTACATTTGAGAATGAGCACAGAAGCACTGTCTTTGTTTATCTTTGAGAATGAGCACAGAAGCAGTTACTTTATGTCTGTGAATGAGCACAGAAGCAGTTTCTTTGTTTACATATGAGAATGAGCACAGAAACAGTTTCTTTGTATACGTATGAGAATGAGCACAGATGCAGTTTCTTTGTTTATCTTTGAGAATGAGCACAGAAGCAGTTTCTTTGTTTATCTTTGAGAATGAGCATAGAAGCAGTTTCTTTGTTCATCTTTGAGAATGAGCATAGAAGCAATTTCTTTGCCTACGTCTGAGAATGAGCACAGAAGCAGTTTCTTTATGTCTGAGAGTGAGCACAGAAGCAGTTTCTTTGCCTACGTCTGAGAATGAGCACAGAAGCAGTTTCTTTGTTTATGTCTGAGAATGAGCACAGAAGCAGTTTCTTTGTTTATCTTTGAGAATGAGCATAGAAGCAGTTTCTTTGTTTATCTTTGAGAGTGAGCATAGAAGCAGTTTCTTTGCCTACATCTGAGAATGAGCACAGAAGCAGTTTCTTTATGTCTGAGAATGAGCACAGAAGCAGTTTCTTTGTTTAGCTTTGAGACTGAGCACAGAAGCAGTTTCTTTGTTTATCTTTGAGAATGAGCACAGAAACAGTTTCTTTGTTTATGTCTGAGAATGAGCGCAGAAGCAGTTTCTTTGTTTATCTTTGAGAATGAACTCAGAAGCAGTTTCTTTGTTTACGTCTGAGAATGAGCACAGAAGCAGTTTCTTGCTTACATCTGAGAATGAGCACAGAAGCAGTTTCTTTGTTTATCTTTGAGAATGAGCCCAGAAGCAGTCTCTTTGTTTATCTTTGAGAATGAGCATAGAAGCAGTTTCTTTGTTTACGTCTGAGAATGAGCACAGAAGCAGTTTCTTTGCCTACGTCTGAGAATGAGCACAGAAGCAGTTTCTTTGCCTGCGTCTGAGAATGAGCACAGAAACAGTTTCTTTGTTTGTCTTTGAGAATGAGCATAGAAGCAGTTTCTTTGCCTACGTCTGAGAATGAGCACAGAAGCAGTTTCTTTATGTCTGAGAAAGAGCATAGAAGCAGTTTCTTTGCCTACATCTGAGAATGAGCACAGAAGCAGTTTCTTTGTTTACGTCTGAGAATGAGCACAGAAGCAGTTTCTTTGTTTACCTCTGAGAATGAGCACTGAAGCAGTTTGTTTGTTTATCTTTGAGAATGAGCCCAGAAGCAGTTTCTTTGTTTACGTCTGAGAATGAGCACAGAAGCAGTTTCTTTGTTTACGTCTGAGAATGAGCCCAGAAGCAGTTTTTTTGTTTACGTCTGAGAATGAGCCCAGAAGCAGTTTCTTTGTTTATGTCTGAGAATGAGCATAGAAGCAGTTTCTTTATGTCTGAGAATGAGCACAGAAGCAGTTTCTTTATGTCTGAGAATAAGCACAGAAGCAGTTTCTTTGTTTACGTCTGAGAATGAGCACAGAAGCAGTTTCTTTGTTTATCTTTGAGAATGAGCACAGAAGCAGTTTCTTTGTTTATCTTTGAGAATGAGCCCAGAAGCAGTTTCTTTGTTTACGTCTGAGAATGAGCACAGAAGCAGTTTCTTTGTTTATGTCTGAGAATAGCACAGAAGCAGTTTCTCTGTTTATCTTTGAGAATGAGCACAGAAGCAGTTTCTTTACGTCTGAGAATGAGATGGCCTGATTTAAGATGGCCGCCGGGTGAGAAGCTCCAGCCGGGAGCTCCTCCGACTGGAGACTGCCTTTGGCACTTGAATGAGCACAGAAGCAGTTTCTTTGTTTACCTCTGAGAATGAGCACTGAAGCAGTTTGTTTGTTTTTCTTTGAGAATGAGCCCAGAAGCAGTTTCTTTGTTTACGTCTGAGAATAAGCACAGAAGCAGTTTCTTTGTTTACCTTTGAGAATGAGCACAGAAGCAGTTTCTTTATGTCTGAGAATGAGCACAGAAGCTGTTTCTTTGTTTATGTCTGAGAATGAGCCCAGAAGCAGTTTCTTTCTTTACGTCTGAGAATGAGCACAGAAGCAGTTTCTTTGCCTACGTCCGAGAATGAGCCCAGAAGCAGTTTCTTTGTTTATGTCTGAGAATGAGCACAGAAGCAGTTTCTTTATGTCTGAGAATGAGCACAGAAGCAGTTTCTTTGTTTACGTCTGAGAATGAGCACAGAAGCAGTTTCTTTGGTTATCTTTGAGAATGAGCCAAGAAGCAGTTTCTTTGTTTATGTCTGAGAATGAGCACAGAAGCAGTTTCTTTGTTTACGTCTGAGAATGAGCACAGAAGCAGTTTCTTTATGTCTGAGAATGAGCACAGAAGGAGTTTCTTTGCCTACGTCTGAGAATGAGCACTGAAACAGTTTCTTTGTTTACGTCTGAGAATGAGCACAGAAGTAGTTTCTTTGTTTACGTCTGAGAATGAGCACAGAAGCAGTTTCTTTGTTTATCTTTGAGAATGAGCACAGAAGCAGTTTCTTTACGTCTGAGAATGAGATGGCCTGATTTAAGATGGCCGCCGGGTGAGAAGCTCCGGCCGGGAGCTCCTCCGCCTGGAGACTGCCTTTGGCACTTGAATGAGCACAGAAGCAGTTTCTTTGTTTACCGCTGAGAATGAGCACTGAAGCAGTTTGTTTATCTTTGAGAATGAGCCCAGAAGCAGTTTCTTTGTTTACGTCTGAGAATGAGCACAGAAGCAGTTTCTTTGTTTACCTTTGAGAATGAGCACAGAAGCAGTTTCTTTATGTCTGAGAATGAGCACAGAAGCAGTTTCTTTGTTTACGTCTGAGAATGAGCCCAGAAGCAGTTTCTTTGTTTACGTCTGAGAATGAGCACAGAAGCAGTTTCTTTGCCTACGTCCGAGAATGAGCCCAGAAGCAGTTTCTTTGTTTATGTCTGAGAATGAGCACAGAAGCAGTTTCTTTGTTTACGTCTGAGAATGAGCACAGAAGCAGTTTCTTTGTTTATGTCTGAGAATGAGCACAGAAGCAGTTTCTTTATGTCTGAGAATGAGCACAGAAGCAGTTTCTTTGCCTACGTCTGAGAATGAGCACTGAAACAGTTTCATTGTTTACGTCTGAGAATGAGCACAGAAGCAGTTTCTTTGTTTACGTCTGAGAATGAGCACAGAAGCAGTTTCTTTGTTTATCTTTGAGAATGAGCACAGAAGCAGTTTCTTTACGTCTGAGAATGAGATGGCCTGATTTAAGATGGCCGCCGGGTGAGAAGCTCCGGCCGGGAGCTCCTCCGACTGGAGACTGCCTTTGGCACTTGAATGAGCACAGAAGCAGTTTCTTTGTTTACCTCTGAGAATGAGCACTGAAGCAGTTTGTTTGTTTATCTTTGAGAATGAGCCCAGAAGCAGTTTCTTTGTTTACGTCTGAGAATGAGCACAGAAGCAGTTTCTTTGTTTACCTTTGAGAATGAGCACTGAAGCAGTTTGTTTGTTTATCTTTGAGAATGAGCCCAGAAGCAGTTTCTTTGTTTACGTCTGAGAATGAGCACAGAAGCAGTTTCTTTGTTTATGTCTGAGAATGAGCCCAGATTCTTTGTTTACGTCTGAGAATGAGCACAGAAGCAGTTTCTTTGCCTACGTCCGAGAATGAGCCCAGAAGCAGTTTCTTTGTTTATGTCTGAGAATGAGCACAGAAGCAGTTTCTTTATGTCTGAGAATGAGCACAGAAGCAGTTTCTTTGTTTACGTCTGAGAATGAGCACAGAAGCAATTTCTTTGTTTATCTTTGCGAATGAGCACAGAAGCAGTTTCTTTGTTTATCTTTGAGAATGAGCCCAGAAGCAGTTTCTTTGTTTACGTCTGAGAATGAGCACAGAAGCAGTTTCTTTGTTTACGTCTGAGAATGAGCACAGAAGCAGTTTCTTTGTTTACGTCTGAGAATGAGCACAGAAGCAGTTTATTTATGTCTGAGAATGAGCACAGAAGCAGTTTCTTTGCCTACGTCTGAGAATGGGCACTGAAACAGTTTCTTTGTTTACGTCTGAGAATGAGCACAGAAGCAGTTTCTTTGTTTACGTCTGAGAATGAGCACAGAAGCAGTTTCTTTGTTTATCTTTGAGAATGAGCACAGAAGCAGTTTCTTTACATCTGAGAATGAGATGGCCTGATTTAAGATGGCCGCCGGGTGAGAAGCTCCATCCGGGAGCTCCTCTGACTGGAGACTGCCTTTGGCACTTGTCCCGGGATTTTCTCTCTTCTTCTGCCGACTACACCAGCGGGGATCTACTGACTGTGCTCCGGGGTTTTTCTTTTCCCCCCGAGCGATTTTTGAGGCCTGCTGCTCACCCTCTGAATTTCCCAAGAGATCGCTTGGCCGCTGCTTCGGCTGGGCTGCCTCGCTGCTGAGAGGATGTGTGCTGACGGATCGCCCCGCCGGCCGCCACCTACCGTCCGGACTCTACCTTTGTGCTTGGCATCCCGCGGTCCTCTCCTGGAACATCCCGCGAAGCCTTCCAGGAATTGCTGCTGAGACACGCCACCGACGGAACAGCAACAAGAGTGCAAAGACGCTGCCGCACTGTTCCCCCAAGCCTGTTTTCCGATGTGAGGTCCGAATAGCCCCGACCTTGTCCTGCACGGCGATTTCCGATTGAGCGCGCCTTTCCGGACCCCGTGGCTGCCTCTCCTTGTCCGGGGTTACAGTCTGGGCACCCGAGCCCTGCGGAAATCTTCGGAGCCCCGCCTTTCCGGGACTATGGCTGGGCAACACGAGTCCGATCCCCCTGACAAAGCAGCAATGAGAATGACGCATTGCTGCTGCCCTGTACCACAGAGTTTGTTTTCACCTTCACCACAGAATTCTGTTTTCCCCTTCATCTCTCGAGTGGGTGCGCCCTCCTGACCCCGCAGCTGCCTTCCTTTTCCGGGACCGCTGCCTGGGCTCTTAGCGCTGACCTCCCTGGACTATGACGACCCGAGAGATTTCGGCGTCCTTCTGCCTTTTCCTCCCGCAAGATCTGGTGGCTGCCCTCTGTCGTTTAACCCTGCGGCTGGGGTTGGTTTCATTGTTGGCTCTGCGACCGGATTTGTTTCCCCATTTCCCCGCCATTTTGTTACAAATTTACTGGGGTCCATGTCGTGGATCCTCCATCTTGCGATCTCGACAGTTTTCCCGGACCGACTCCTGCCGCTGGTCCGGGCCTTGTACTCTCTAATCTGACCATCTCCTTAATCGACCCCCTCTTGGAACCTCCTCACCCCTCTTTCCTGGTATGGTCAATGTGAGGCACCCCTTCACCCTCCTTCGGTCCAGTTCCATTTCTAATGTGACCCAACGCAGTGAGGGAGTCTGGCCCTGGATGTTTTTCATCTATTGGACCCTTGCCGGTTTGGTGACTCGCATACTTTGACTCTTTGGTGTCCCCCTGTAGTACTACCCTCGTTCGGCCAGAACTAATCTGCATTCCTTCTCCCTTTCCATTCCCCCACTACTCCCTCCGCACCTGAGGTCCTGTCTACTATGCTATTTATTACCTAAGCAACGTATGTAATTATGAAACACGGTTTATCTTTGCCATGCTTTAACAGATGTAAATATATAATCTCTGCTCTTTTCCAACTCTAACCTCATGTAATGCTCTCTGATACCCCCCCTACCTTCTTCCCCTTTTGACCTGTGTCTGTCCCGACTCTGTCCCGACATAATTCTCTTTGCTATGTTTATGCTCCAGTAACATATGTAACCCTGTAACCACTGTACGCTTTCCTCATGTTAAGCGCTCTGATAGCCCCAGGTCTAGCCAGCGCTATATAAAACTCTTCTAATATACTCTTCACGGTGCCCGAGCAACCTTGGCTGATGCCCTGTGGAGCTGTCCTATGCAGCTATAGAGGAGTCTGGCTCTGGTTCACCCCTCGGCCGTCACCTTCCCAGCCGGACATCGGACATTGTTTTCCTCGTCTCCCCGTTGTGTTTCCTACCTGCACTCCTTACCCCTGTTTTTACCATTCCCCCTCTGCCTTTCACTCCCCACAAGACCTGTGTCTTGGCTATGCTACGCGTTAATAACACACATCATTGTGTAATCTCATGTTTCACTCCTATGGCTATACTCGGCTCTTGTACTTGATGTAATTTTGTTACCTGTAACTCGCTGATCCTCGTGTAAAGCGCTCTGATACCTCCGGGTCTAGCCAGCGCTATATAAAACTTTGCAAATAAATAAATAAATGAGCACAGAAGCAGTTTCTTTGTTTACGTCTGAGAATGAGCACAGAAGCAGTTTCTTTGTTTACGTCTGAGAATGAGCACAGAAGCAGTTTCTTTTACGTCTGAGAATGAGCACAGAAGCAGTTTCTTTATGTCTGAGAATGAGCACAGAAGCAGTTTCTTTGCCTATGTCTGAGAATGAGCACTGAAACAGTTTCTTTATTTACGTCTGAGAATGAGCATAGAAGCAGTTTCTTTGTTTATCTTTGAGAATGAGCATAGAAGCAGTTTCTTTGTTTACGTCTGAGAATGAGCACAGAAGCAGTTTCTTTGTTTACGTCTGAGAATGAGCACAGAAGCAGGTTGCTTTTTGTGGCCTGCAATGAGCACAAAAAAAGTTTCTTTTGTATGGGTTGCGAATGAGCACAGAAGCAGTTTCTTTGTTAGGGCCTGTGACCACCGATGTAAAATATTTCTGCACTATGGTGTGAGTGATAACTTGGAATGTTTCTTTTTCCTCCACAGATGTTCTCACTTTTTTATTAACATAACTTGGAATGTTGGCATCTTCACAAGCATAATTGCTTTGATGAAAACATGCTCTTCTGTGTCCTTTTTCTGGAAAGTATTATTTCCTACTGCCCCCTCCCTACAACAAACACCTCCCATCACCCCAGCCTTTGCTTATTAAAGAAGTCATTCATGTGCTGGGTAAATGGTGCTCTTAAAAGCTGTTTTTAGAAAGTGCTGCGGGAGCAGTTCCTATTCTAGGAGCATTCCTCTGCCATGTCAGTTTTTCCGTAACTGCAACATTCCCTTGTCTGTGTTCATTCAGCTGTGAGTTGTGCCCTATGTGGTGCCCTGTTTGTACTTTGCAATATTACAGGCAGGTATAATATACTCATTAAACACACAAAAGGTGTTGGCAGAGTACTTGCAATTTATCAAACTACTGCCAATCGCTCGGGGAAGCATCCCACTCCATTGTTCTTTAGCTCACTTCGCCACCTCAGTTTAGATCCAGCCATATGGAAATCAGTCTTGACCCTGTTCCTCATGGGAACAGTCCAGCCCGAACTGCCAAGCCAGGTCTTCTCTGGACCAGAAACAAGCATCCTGGGACCGGTTTCGGGTAACATCCCTCATCAGCCAGGAAGCTTGAATCCAGTGGCAAAGTGAGCAAGGGACCCACGTCTGGGCATACCCTGCCAACTTAGAGCGAACAAAGCAAACACAAGGAGATGATGGACAGACTGCTGAAACTTTTCAGACACTAACCCCCAGTCATAGATTTGGGTTGAATCCATCATCGTTCTTTAGCTCACTTTGCCACCTCAGTTTAGACTCAGCCATATGCAAATCAGTCTTGACCCTGTTCCTCATGGGAACAGTCCAGCACAAACTGCCAAGCCAGGTGTTCCCTGGACCGGAAACAGGCATCCTGGGACGGGTTTCAGGGCATTACCCCTCATCAGCCAGGCTAGCTAGCGAATGCACGCGACCTAACAAACTCCCCCACTTGCCGAACTCCACGTAGTGTGGTGGAGTTTTTTTGTCGCTTCACGGAGTTCCACGTAACAGAACTTTGCAAACTCCACCCAGGCCTAGTCACTATATGCACGATGAGCAGCAGTGATCACCTCAGTGCACCAGGCTGGGCTGCAGAGATTATGCAAAAAATGCTTTGTCAATGTGGAATGCCTCTACGTGGGTAATACATAGCAGCAATCAAACAGTTGAAGGAGTACACCCTGGAGACACCTCGATGTCTCCGAGGTATAGGGGGAGGTGCACAAAAAGGAGAATTTCTCCTTTTTAAGAAGACCCCTCACTCACCAACCTAGTTGGTGACATGCTTCATCATAGGGGTCCCACCCGAATAGCCGAATGCTATCCGGGTGTGCTTCAACACCTGATTACAGTGGAGCAGGTTTTTTTTGTGGTGTAAGTGGGTGGAAAAAAAGGTAAATTAAGAATTGGCCAGATTTAACTCCCTCAAAAATTTTTAATCTGGAGCAACTGGACAATGTTAAAAATTCGTGGAGATGCCGTACTTGGTTAAATTGACCTCCGGTATCTTGAAAGTGATAAATAGTGAATAAAAATGGTCTACATGTTTCAACCTGATGGCGATAATACCAGGTTTTCGTCAGGACCAGGTGGCGTGACCAGGGCGGTCTACACACGCTAAGGTGTACCCTACCCTTGGTCACTGAAAAGCCAAACCATGTACTCACAGTCAGGCGCCCTCTCTTCAATTGTTGAAAGGGAAAATATTAGAGACATAAATTGGCGTAATACATAGCAGCAACAGCTGTAATGTCCTCTGGCACCAAGATAATAATGTTAGCACTAAGGGTCATATTTACAAGCCCCTTACGCCACTGGAACTTCACTTTTTTTGATGCTCCGGTGGCACACAGTGCAGGCCCATATGTACGAGGCCACGCAATGCCACCCTGCGTGGTTTTAAATGGCCTTGTAGATAAGGTGTAAAGCCACGCAGCTCAAGTCCCTGCGTTGCCGTACATTAAGGCAGGGATGTGTGCTATGGATTCTAACACTGCTCCAGATTTACAACATAACGTGAATCTGGGCGAGCGCTTAAACTTAATCCTCAGGCATAACGAGGGGAAATGTTTACATTATTCTTCGATTTTTTCTCTTTCTATGTGTGTTGCATTCTGCAGCACACATAGAATGAGGAAAACAACTCTTGTGATTGTTTTTGTGCAGGAAGGTGTCACTTTCTGCACAAAAGCGAATCATGCCAACAACACAGACACCCTTGCACCATTGTGCAAAGGTGCCTGCGTTGGCGCACAGTTGCAATTATTGCGCCAGCTGAAAAGACAGCAATGCACCGCATCTTGTAAATACGGTGGATTTCTGTCCTTTAGAATTGACGTAGGGCAGCGTTGCAAAATTACTTGCTGCGCTGCCCTACGCCACTTCTTTGCTAATGAGGCCAGAGTCTCTTCAAATGCCTCATTATTTAGAACTTCTCAAATATCAGCCTGAAATATATTTTGGAATTCTGCCATTTTTCTTCAAACATCAGCTTATGAGTTCTGAAAATACACATATTTTGTCTTGAATTTTGGTACACGTATATTGATTCAACCAAGCACAAGGTTCCAGTTCATCAGGCTGGCGCACACAGGAGGGCTACTTACCAGCAACTGGACGTCTACCAGCAGATGAACGTCTACCAGCAGCAGGACATCTACCAGCAGATGGACATCTACCAGCAGCTGGACATCTACCAGCAGCTGGACGTCTACCAGCAGTGGGACGTCTACCAGCAGCGGGACGTCTATCAGCAGCTGGGCGTCTACCAGCAGCAGGGCATCTACCAGCAGATGAACATCTACCAGCATCTGGACATCTACCAGCAGTAAGAAGTCTACCAGCAGCGAGGCATTTACCGGCAGATGGATGTCTACCAGCAGATGAACATCTAACAGCAGCTGGACTTCTACCAGCAGTGGGACGACTACCAGCAGATGAACATCTACCTGCAGCTGGACATCTACCAGCAGCAAGGCATCTACCAGCAGATGAACATCTACCAGCAGTGTGACATCTACCAGCAGATGGGCATCTACTGGCAGCTGGACATCTACCAGCAGCTGGACATCTACCAGCAGCGGGACATCTACCAGCAGATGAACATCTACCAGCAGCTGGACATCTACCAGCAGCTGGACATCTACCAGCAGTGGGACGTCTACCAGCAGCTGGACGTCTACCAGCAGCAGGACGTCTACCAGCAGATGAACATCTACCAGCATCTGGACATCTACCAGCAGTAAGAAGTCTACCAGCAGCGAGGCATTTACCAGCAGATGGATGTCTACCAGCAGATGAACATCTAATAGCAGCTGGACTTCTACCACCAGTGGGACGACTACCAGCAGATGAACATCTACCTGCAGCTGGACATCTACCAGCAGCAAGGCATCTACCAGCAGCGGGGCATCTACCAGCAGATGAACATCTACCAGCAGTGTGACATCTACCAGCAGATGGGCATCTACTGGCAGCTGGACATCTACCAGCAGCGAGGCATCTACCAGCAGCGGGGCATCTACCAGCAAATGGACATCTACCAGCAGCGGGACATCTACCAGCAGATGGACATCTACCAGTAGCGGGGCATCTACCAGTAGATGCTCATCTACCAGCAGCAGAGCATCTACCAGCACCTGGACATCTACCAGCAGCAGGACATCTATCAGCAGCTGGACATCTACCAGCAGCTAGACATCTACCAGCAGCTTGACATCTACCAGCAGCTGGACGTCTACCAGCTGCTGGACATCTACCAGCAGCTGGACATCTACCAGCAGCTGGACATCTACCAGCAGTGGGCATCTACCAGCAGCTGGACATCTACCAGCAGCAAGGCAGCGGGCATCTACGAGAAGATGAACATCTACCAGCAGTGGGACATCGACCAGCAGATGGGCATCTACTGGCAGCTGGACATCTACCAGCATGTGAGGCATCTACCAGCAGTGGGACATCTACCAGCAAATGGACATCTACCAGCAGCAGGACATATACCAGCAGATGGACATCTACCAGCAGTGGGGCATCTACCAGCAGATGGACATCTACCAGCAGCAGAGCATCTACCATTAGCTGGACATCTACCAGCAGTGGGACGTCTACCAGCAGATGGACATCTACCAGCAGTGGGACATCTACCAGCAACTGGACATCTACCAGCAGCAGAGCATCTACCAGCAGCTGGACATCTACCAGCATTGGGACATCTACCAGCAGCTGGACATCTACCAGCAGCAGAGCATCTACCAGCAGCTGGACGTCTACCAGCAGATGGACGTCTACCAGCAGCAGAGCATCTACCAGCAACAGGACATTTACCAGCAGCAGGACATCTACCAGCAGCTGGACGTTTACCAGCAACTGGACATCTACCAGCAGCTGGTTATCTACCAGCAGATCATGAGGTTCTCAGTGGAGGGAGGATGTTAAGTTCTTTTGAGATGTCACTGGCTCCAGGAAATTTATCATAAATCAAATTGATTTTTTCTTCAGAGTGGTTAGCGATAGAGTCACACTATGCTTGAGAAGGGAGAATAACGTCAGCGCCGGCGATGGGGTTAGTAAAAGATGTAAGAACTTTGTAGAGTTCTATGAAGAGTTCCCTGCTCAACTAAGTTGAGAGGGAATGTGGGCTTTTCGAGCTTTTTTTATATTCTTGTGATAAAGTGCTAAAGAAATGTTGTAAGTTTCCTTCTCGTTCAGATTGTGAGATAGTCGCCATCGTCTCTCCAGTTGGTTGCAAATTGACTTCTCCGTACGCAATTCAGGCGAGTACCAGGACACAAGCGGCCTCTGACAATCTTTGTACTGTTTTAAAGGTGCGACGATGTCAATAGCTGATTTTAGAGCACCATGGTAGTTGTCTAAAC
Organism: Calotriton arnoldi; assembly: GCA_963921515.1. Taxonomy (NCBI): domain Eukaryota; kingdom Metazoa; phylum Chordata; class Amphibia; order Caudata; family Salamandridae; genus Calotriton; species Calotriton arnoldi. The sequence goes on from CAWUFW010000739.1 coordinate 583,888, forward strand.
TTAAGCTAATATCACCTGACTCCCATATCATAGGAGCCGTGAACTCTTTCTTAAAAGAGTCTGGAGTAATTCTGTGCCACTGTCTCCTAAGACTGTGAGTGGTCTTCTTGGAGGAAATGTCCACATGAGTGCCAGTTGTCTGAAAATCAATCAGGGAATGGTCCGACCACACTACATGGCGGGGGGCCTTGGTGTGTATATAGGGAGAATTAGTTAAAATGAGGTCCAACGTATGGCCAGCAGAATGGGTAGGACCAATGTTGGTCTTTTTCAGGCCCAAGGAGGCCAGGTCTGAAAGGAACAGAGCGGCTTCCGTATTAGAGCTATTTTCACGATGTATATTAAAATCACCTAATAAAACAAAATGTTTAGATGAAATAGAATGTATAGCGATCAATTCCATTAATTCGAGAGTAAAGCCCCTAAGGTGTCCTGGGCGACGATTCACTAGAGTGCCTTTCCAACAGTCATGGGGCGAGAGTTCTATTTTGGAGATACAGATCTCTGTCTTATCCTCTGAGCAATTCTCAATTATAGATACTTTCAGAGACTCTTTATAGACGATGGCAACGCCTCTGCCCATTCAATCCTCCCTGTCAATCCTTAAAATGCGATCATTTTCAGGGGGAGCCAAAGTAATGGAGTGGAAGCGGGTTTAAGCCATGTCTCGGTAAGGAATCCCAGATCAGGAGTTTCCGAGGTCAATATATCCCATATTTCAACAGCGTGCTCAGGCAGTGATCTCACATTGCTCAAAAAACACTTCTAAGCAAGTGTGGGATTAGGGGGTGGAATAATAGATGGGAGAGGGGGCTTATCTAGGACTATATTCAGGTCCAGCTTAAGGGGAAAGGACAAAGGATCTACCGCCTGCTTACAATTGAGACTCTGATAATGACAATGCAAGCAGGAGAACGGGCCCTCCAGAGTGGGGAAAGCACTGAGCATGTCACATGTGTTAGCAGTGTCTAAGGTCCCATCAGGAAGTCTAAAACAAGAGAGAGTTCCTCACCCGAGTAGGGCGTCTCTGTGAAGTAACAATGACTGGAACAAAAGATGAAGGGCTGGGCGCAGACGGGCACAGATGGGCTTGGCTTTGGTGTGTCGGCGGCGTGTCCGCGCTGCCATGCGGTGTAAGTAAGTGGCCGAGAGAGCAGCTGGACTGCTGACTCCTGCGTCCTACTCTGACCCGGAAGTGGAGGTTTGCTCGTTCTCGCTCGCTCTCTCCACTCAAACGGGAAACCCGCTGTGGAATGGAGAGCGGACGAGAAACAGAGACCAGCTGAAGGTAGGGTTTACAATAAAACCATTGCATGGAAAAACAGAATGTCAGAGTAACAAAACGCCAATAGGTTAATAACATATTGGGGTAAGATACACCTCCTTCTAAGGTGCTTGTGCAGTATGACCCGGATATACAAATTCCAAAGTACTGACAGTGTGACGCGAGAGAGCTCACGGGTTGTGTGTCAGCGAGAGCGCAACAGCATTAGATGTACTGACAGTGTGACGCGAGAGAGCTCACGGGTTGTGTGTCAGTGAGAGCGCAACAGCATGAGATGTACTGACAGTATGAAGGCGAGAGAGCTCACGGGTTGTGTGTCAGTGAGAGCGCAACAGCATGAGATGTACTAACAGTGTGACGGCGAGAGAGCTCACGGGTTGTGTGTCAGTGAGAGCGCAACAGCATGAGATGTACTGACAGTGTGACGGCGAGAGAGCTCACGGGTTGTGTGTCAGTGAGAGCGCAACAGCATTAGATGTACTGACAGTATGAAGGCGAGAGAGCTCCACGGGTTGTGTGTCAGTGAGAGCGCAACAGCATGAGATGTACTGACAGTGTGACGGCGAGAGAGCTCATGGGTTGTGTGTCAGTGAGAGCGCAACAGCATGAGATGTACTGACAGTGTGACTGCGAGAGAGCTCACGGGTTGTGTGTCAGTGAGAGCGCAACAGCATGAGATGTACTGACAGTGTGACGGCGAGAGAGCTCACGGGTTGTGTGTCAGTGAGAGCCCAACAGCATGAGATGTACTGACAGTGTGACGGCGAGAGAGCTCACGGGTTGTGTGTCAGTGAGAGCGCAACAGCATGAGATGTACTGACAGTATGAAGGCGAGAGAGCTCACGGGTTGTGTGTCAGTGAGAGCGCAACAGCATGAGATGTACTGACAGTATGAAGGCGAGAGAGCTCACGGGTTGTGTGTCAGTGAGAGCGCAACAGCATTAGATGTACTAACAGTGTGACGGCGAGAGAGCTCACGGGTTGTGTGTCAGTGAGTGCGCAACAGCATGAGATGTACTGACAGTATGAAGGCGAGAGAGCTCACGGGTTGTGTGTCAGTGAGAGCGCAACAGCATGAGATGTACTAACAGTGTGACGGCGAGAGAGCTCACGGGTTGTGTGTCAGTGAGAGCGCAACAGCATGAGATGTACTGACAGTGTGACGGCGAGAGAGCTCACGGGTTGTGTGTCAGTGAGAGCGCAACAGCATTAGATGTACTGACAGTATGAAGGCGAGAGAGCTCACGGGTTGTGTGTCAGTGAGAGCGCAACAGCATGAGATGTACTGACAGTGTGACAGCGAGAGAGCTCATGGGTTGTGTGTCAGTGAGAGCGCAACAGCATGAGATGTACTGTCAGTGTGACTGCGAGAGAGCTCACGGGTTGTGTGTCAGTGAGAGCGCAACAGCATGAGATGTACTGACAGTGTGACGGCGAGAGAGCTCACGGGTTGTGTGTCAGTGAGAGCCCAACAGCATGAGATGTACTGACAGTGTGACGGCGAGAGAGCTCACGGGTTGTGTGTCAGTGAGAGCGCAACAGCATGAGATGTACTAACAGTGTGACGGCGAGAGAGCTCACGGGTTGTGTGTCAGTGAGAGCGCAACAGCATGAGATGTACTGACAGTGTGACGGCGAGAGAGCTCACGGGTTGTGTGTCAGTGAGAGCGCAACAGCATGAGATGTACTGACAGTGTGACGGCGAGAGAGCTCACGGGTTGTGTGTCAGTGAGAGCGCAACAGCATGAGATGTACTGACAGTATGAAGGCGAGAGAGCTCACGCGTTGTGTGTCAGTGAGAGCGCAACAGCATGAGATGTACTGACAGTATGAAGGCGAGAGAGCTCACGGGTTGTGTGTCAGTGAGAGCGCAACAGCATTAGATGTACTAACAGTGTGACGGCGAGAGAGCTCACGGGTTGTGTGTCAGTGAGAGCGCAACAGCATGAGATGTACTGACAGTATGAAGGCGAGAGAGCTCACGGGTTGTGTGTCAGTGAGAGCGCAACAGCATGAGATGTACTAACAGTGTGACGGCGAGAGAGCTCACGGGTTGTGTGTCAGTGAGAGCGCAACAGCATGTGATGTACTGACAGTGTGACGGCGAGAGAGCTCACGGGTTGTGTGTCAGTGAGAGCGCAACAGCATTAGATGTACTGACAGTATGAAGGCGAGAGAGCTCACGGGTTGTGTGTCAGTGAGAGCGCAACAGCATGAGATGTACTGACAGTGTGACGGCGAGAGAGCTCATGGGTTGTGTGTCAGTGAGAGCGCAACAGCATGAGATGTACTGACAGTGTGACTGCGAGAGAGCTCACGGGTTGTGTGTCAGTGAGAGCGCAACAGCATGAGATGTACTGACAGTGTGACGGCGAGAGAGCTCACGGGTTGTGTGTCAGTGAGAGCCCAACAGCATGAGATGTACTGACAGTGTGACGGCGAGAGAGCTCACGGGTTGTGTGTCAGTGAGAGCGCAACAGCATGAGATGTACTGACAGTATGAAGGTGAGAGAGCTCACGGGTTGTGTGTCAGTGAGAGCGCAACAGCATGAGATGTACTGACAGTATGAAGGCGAGAGAGCTCACGGGTTGTGTGTCAGTGAGAGCGCAACAGCATTAGATGTACTAACAGTGTGACGGCGAGAGAGCTCACGGGTTGTGTATCAGTGAGAGCGCAACAGCATTGGATGTACTGACAGTGTGACGCGAGAGCTCACGGGTTGTGTGTCAGTGAGAGCGCAACAGCATGAGATGTACTAACAGTGTGACGGCGAGAGAGCTCACGGGTTGTGTGTCAGTGAGAGCGCAACAGCATGAGATGTACTGACAGTATGAAGGTGAGAGAGCTCACGGGTTGTGTCAGTGAGAGCGCAACAGCATTAGATGTGCTGACAGTGTGATGGCGAGAGAGCTCACAGGTTGTGTGTCAGTGAGAGCGCAACAGCATTAGATGTACTGACAGTGTGACGGCGAGAGAGCTCACGGGTTGTGTGTCAGTGAGAGCGCAACAGCATGAGATGTACTGACAGTGTGACTGCGAGAGAGCTCACGGGTTGTGTGTCAGTGAGAGCGCAACAGCATGAGATGTACTGACAGTGTGACGCGAGAGAGCTCACGGGTTGTGTGTCAGTGAGAGCGCAACAGCATGAGATGTACTGACAATGTGACGGCGAGAGAGCTCACGGGTTGTGTGTCAGTGAGAGCGCAACAGCATGAGATGTACTGACAGTGTGACGGCGAGAGAGCTCACGGGTTGTGTGTCAGTGAGAGCGCAACAGCATGAGATGTACTAACAGTGTGACGGCGAGAGAGCTCACGGGTTGTGTGTCAGTGAGAGCGCAACAGCATGAGATGTACTGACAGTATGAAGGCGAGAGAGCTCACGGGTTGTGTCAGTGAGAGCGCAACAGCATTAGATGTGCTGACAGTGTGATGGCGAGAGAGCTCACAGGTTGTGTGTCAGTGAGAGCGCAACAGCATTAGATGTACTGCCAGTGTGACGGCGAGAGAGCTCACGGGTTGTGTGTCAGTGAGAGCACAACAGCATGAGATGTACTGACAGTGTGACTGCGAGAGAGCTCACGGGTTGTGTGTCAGTGAGAGCGCAACAGCATGAGATGTACTGACAGTGTGACGCGAGAGAGCTCACAGGTTGTGTGTCAGTGAGAGCGCAACAGCATGAGATGTACTGACAGTGTGACGGCGAGAGAGCTCACGGGTTGTGTGTCAGTGAGAGCGCAACAGCATGAGATGTACTGACAGTGTGACAGCGAGAGAGCTCACGGGTTGTGTGTCAGTGAGAGCGCAACAGCATGAGATGTACTGACAGTATGAAGGCGAGAGAGCTCACGGGTTGTGTGTCAGTGAGAGCGCAACAGCATTAGATATACTAACAGTGTGACGGCGAGAGAGCTCACGGGTTGTGTATCAGTGAGAGCGCAACAGCATTGGATGTACTGACAGTGTGACGCGAGAGCTCACGGGTTGTGTGTCAGTGAGAGCGCAACAGCATGAGATGTACTAACAGTGTGGACGGCGAGAGAGCTCACGGGTTGTGTGTCAGTGAGAGCGCAACAGCATGAGATGTACTGACAGTATGAAGCGAGAGAGCTCACGGGTTGTGTCAGTGAGAGCGCAACAGCATTAGATGTGCTGACAGTGTGATGGCGAGAGAGCTCACGGGTTGTGTGTCAGTGAGAGCGCAACAGCATTAGATGTACTGACAGTGTGACGGCGAGAGAGCTCACGGGTTGTGTGTCAGTGAGAGCGCAACAGCTTGAGATGTACTGACAGTGTGACTGCGAGAGAGCTCACGGATTGTGTGTCAGTGAGAGCGCAACAGCATGAGATGTACTGACAGTGTGACGCGAGAGAGCTCACGGGTTGTGTGTCAGTGAGAGCGCAACAGCATGAGATGTACTGACAGTGTGACGGCGAGAGAGCTCACGGGTTGTGTGTCAGTGAGAGCGCAACAGCATGAGATGTACTAACAGTGTGACGGCGAGAGAGCTCACGGGTTGTGTGTCAGTGAGAGCGCAACAGCATGAGATGTACTGACAGTATGAAGGCGAGAGAGCTCACAGGTTGTGTCAGTGAGAGCGCAACAGCATTAGATGTGCTGACAGTGTGATGGCGAGAGAGCTCACAGGTTGTGTGTCAGTGAGAGCGCAACAGCATTAGATGTACTGACAGTGTGACGGCGAGAGACTCCACGGGTTGTGTGTCAGTGAGAGCGCAACAGCATGAGATGTACTGACAGTGTGACTGCGAGAGAGCTCACGGGTTGTGTGTCAGTGAGAGCGCAACAGCATGAGATGTACTGACAGTGTGACGCGAGAGAGCTCACGGGTTGTGTGTCAGTGAGAGCGCAACAGCATGAGATGTACTGACAATGTGACGGCGAGAGAGCTCCACGGGTTGTGTGTCAGTGAGAGCGCAACAGCATGAGATGTACTGACAGTGTGACGGCGAGAGAGCTCACGGGTTGTGTGTCAGTGAGAGCGCAACAGCATGAGATGTACTGACAGTGTGACTGCGAGAGAGCTCACGGGTTGTGTGTCAGTGAGAGCGCAACAGCATGAGATGTACTGACAGTGTGACGGCGAGAGAGCTCACGGGTTGTGTCAGTGAGAGCGCAACAGCATGAGATGTACTGACAGTGTGACGGCGAGAGAGCTCACGGGTTGTGTCAGTGAGAGCGCAACAGCATGAGATGTACTGACAGTGTGACGGCGAGAGAGCTCACGGGTTGTGTGTCAGTGAGAGCGCAACAGCATAAGATGTACTGACAGTGTGACGCGAGAGAGCTCACGGGTTGTGTGTCAGTGAGAGCGCAACAGCATGAGATGTACTGACAGTGTGACGGCGAGAGAGCTCACGGGTTGTGTGTCAGTGAGAGCGCAACAGCATGAGATGTACATACAGTGTGACGGCGAGAGAGCTCACGGGTTGTGTGTCAGTGAGAGCGCAACAGCATTAGATGTCCTGACAGTGTGACGCGAGAGAGCTCACGGGTTGTGTGTCAGTGAGAGCGCAACAGCATTAGATGTACTGACAGTATGAAGGCGAGAGAGCTCACGGGTTGTGTGTCAGTGAGAGCGCAACAGCATGAGATGTACTGACAGTGTGACGGCGAGAGAGCTCACGGGTTGTGTGTCAGTGAGAGCGCAACAGCATGAGATGTACTGACAGTGTGACTGCGAGAGAGCTCACGGGTTGTGTGTCAGTGAGAGCGCAACAGCATGAGATGTACTGACAGTGTGACGGCGAGAGAGCTCACGGGTTGTGTGTCAGTGAGAGCGCAACAGCATTAGATGTACTGACAGTGTGACGGCGAGAGAGCTCACGGGTTGTGTGTCAGTGAGAGCGCAACAGCATGAGATGTACTGACAGTATGAAGGCGAGAGAGCTCACGGGTTGTGTCTCAGTGAGAGCGCAACAGCATTAGATGTACTAACAGTGTGACGGCGAGAGAGCTCACGGGTTGTGTGTCAGTGAGAGCGCAACAGCATGAGATGTACTGACAGTGTGACTGCGAGAGAGCTCACGGGTTGTGTGTCAGTGAGAGCGCAACAGCATGAGATGTACTGACAGTGTGACTGCGAGAGAGCTCACGGGTTGTGTGTCAGTGAGAGCGCAACAGCATGAGATGTACTGACAGTGTGACGGCGAGAGAGCTCACGGGTTGTGTGTCAGTGAGAGCGCAACAGCATGAGATGTACTGACAGTGTGACGGCGAGAGAGCTCACGGGTTGTGTCAGTGAGAGCGCAACAGCATGAGATGTACTGACAGTGTGACGGCGAGAGAGCTCACGGGTTGTGTGTCAGTGAGAGCGCAACAGCATGAGATGTACTGACAGTGTGACGCGAGAGAGCTCACGGGTTGTGTGTCAGTGAGAGCACAACAGCATGAGATGTACTGACAGTGTGACGGCGAGAGAGCTCACGGGTTGTGTGTCAGTGAGAGCGCAACAGCATGAGATGTACTGACAGTGTGACGGCGAGAGAGCTCACGGGTTGTGTGTCAGTGAGAGCGCAACAGCATTAGATGTACTGACAGTATGAAGGCGAGAGAGCTCACGGGTTGTGTGTCAGTGAGAGCGCAACAGCATGAGATGTACTGACAGTGTGACGGCGAGAGAGCTCACGGGTTGTGTGTCAGTGAGAGCGCAACAGCATGAGATGTACTGACAGTGTGACTGCGAGAGAGCTCACGGGTTGTGTGTCAGTGAGAGCGCAACAGCATGAGATGTACTGACAGTGTGACGGCGAGAGAGCTCACGGGTTGTGTGTCAGTGAGAGCGCAACAGCATTAGATGTACTGACAGTGTGACGGCGAGAGAGCTCACGGGTTGTGTGTCAGTGACAGCGCAACAGCATGAGATGTACTGACAGTATGAAGGCAAGAGAGCTCACGGGTTGTGTCTCAGTGAGAGCGCAACAGCATTAGATGTACTAACAGTGTGACGGCGAGAGAGCTCACGGGTTGTGTGTCAGTGAGAGCGCAACAGCATGAGATGTACTGACAGTGTGACGGCGAGAGAGCTCACGGGTTGTGTGTCAGTGAGAGCGCAACAGCATTAGATGTACTGACAGTGTGACGCGAGAGATCTCACGGGTTGTGTGTCAGTGAGAGCGCAACAGCATGAGATGTACTGACAGTGTGACTGCGAGAGAGCTCACGGGTTGTGTGTCAGTGAGAGCGCAACAGCATTAGATGGACTAACAGTGTGACGGCGAGAGAGCTCACGGGTTGTGTGTCAGTGAGAGCGCAACAGCATGAGATGTACTGACAGTGTGACGGCGAGAGAGCTCACGGGTTGTGTGTCAGTGAGAGCGCAACAGCAATAGATGTACTGACAGTGTGACGTGAGAGAGCTCACGGGTTGTGTGTCAGTGAGAGCACAACAGCATGAGATGTACTGACAGTGTGACGGCGAGAGAGCTCACGGGTTGTATGTCAGTGAGAGCGCAACAGCATGAGATGTACTGACAGTGTGACGGCGAGAGAGCTCACGGGTTGTGTGTCAGTGAGAGCGCAACAGCATTAGATGTACTGACAGTATGAAGGCGAGAGAGCTCACGGGTTGTGTGTCAGTGAGAGCGCAACAGCATGAGATGTACTGACAGTGTGACGGCGAGAGAGCTCATGGGTTGTGTGTCAGTGAGAGCGCAACAGCATGAGATGTACTGACAGTGTGACTGCGAGAGAGCTCACGGGTTGTGTGTCAGTGAGAGCGCAACAGCATGAGATGTACTGACAGTGTGACGGCGAGAGAGCTCACGGGTTGTGTGTCAGTGAGAGCCCAACAGCATGAGATGTACTGACAGTGTGACGGCGAGAGAGCTCACGGGTTGTGTGTCAGTGAGAGCGCAACAGCATGAGATGTACTGACAGTGTGAAGGCGAGAGAGCTCACGGGTTGTGTGTCAGTGAGAGCACAACAGCATTAGATGTACTAACAGTGTGACGGCGAGAGAGCTCACGGGTTGTGTGTCAGTGAGAGCGCAACAACATGAGATGTACTGACAGTGTGATGCGAGAGAGCTCACGGGTTGTGTGTCAGTGAGAGCGCAACAGCATAAGATGTACTGACAGTGTGACGCGAGAGAGCTCACGGGTTGTGTGTCAGTGAGAGCGCAACAGCATGAGATGTACTGACAGTGTGACGGCGAGAGAGCTCACGGGTTGTGTGTCAGTGAGAGCGCAACAGCATGAGATGTACTGACAGTGTGACGGCGAGAGAGCTCACGGGTTGTGTGTCAGTGAGAGTGCAACAGCATGATATGTACTGACAGTGTGACGGCGAGAGAGCTCATGGGTTGTGTGTCAGTGAGAGCGCAACAGCATGAGATGTACTGACAGAGTGACGGTGAGAGAGTTCACAGATTGTGTGTCATCGATGGCACTCATGTGTTAGCAACACTGTGACGGTGAGAGAGTTCACTGATAGTGTGTCAGTGATTGTGCTACCAGGAGGACAAAGTTCCTACGGGCAGGTGCAAAAAGTCACCCAAGCCCTTAAAAAAGAGAATTAGAGAGTGAAAGAATTCCTAGTTTGGAGACCCACTCCGGTAAGTGGAAGACCACTCTATGTCCTCTGTTGCCCTCACACACCCCGAAGGGTGTCATGCTTCATCATCTGGCGGTTGCTCCTCGTAGGGCCGGCGCTGCAATTCCCTACGGGCCCCCGAAGGGTCACTTTGACGGAGATCTTTTAAGGACCGCCGGATGGTGCATGTGGGTGTGTGGGGAGTGGTTCTGTGTAGAGGGTAAAAAAGGGTGCGTGCAAGTTAGTGAAAACATGGAGGGTAATCATGCAGCGAATTATATAGATGTACCCTGAGCAGAATAAGACACCACATCCCTGTGGTTTCTTTTTGCTTCCTTTTTCCTAGATATTGACCTGCAGCTATTTTTTCCATCGTTGACCTGTAACCATACTGAGGGTGTACAGGTTATTGCCCAGACCGATAATGAGGGTATTTTAATTTGATTCACTTATTTTCACGTGCACTTTGTTTTAAGAATTTTTTAAGGGCTTGGGTGACTTTTTGCACCTGCCCGTAGGAACTTTGTCCTCCTGGTGATACATATTCAGTCTAGGGAGCATGGACACTGGACCTTTTTTAGCTCCCAGATCCCCCCTCTTTTTTGTGTTTTAGTGATTGTGCTACGGCATTAGATCTACTGTCAGTGTGACGTCATGGAGCTCAGTGATTGTGTGCATCAGTAAGGGTGCTACAATATTCTTTACAGCATATGGTAAAATAAATGCAGACAGAAATAAAGAAAAACAAAATAAACAAATATGTCAAGTAAATATGGAGAGCATGTGCTTCAATAAAACGTTCTGGAACAGTACAAAATGGCAGAGTATGCATAATGCCATTTCAAGATGGCGGCATGGTTTTGAAGGTTGCAGCAGTGATGCCTGGCACTCTGCATAAGAAAGTTGTGGTCCAATAGCTATGGCAGCGGAGCTGCTGGTACTCATTACTCAATTAGCACTAGTCTGCATTTGAAGGTGAGCTGTTGGTGGATGAAAAAAGGGAATATCTTCTGAGGTCAGATTTCTCTGTATGTAGAGTAACAGAGTAAGTAGACAAAATACTGTCACTCAGACGACCTGACATCCAGCAGACCAGAGGTTGTCTACAAGGCAGAGTCAAGCATTGGGAACAAAGCCAATGCCTGGAGAGGGCTGATCCACGGCCTAACTGTATGTATGAATGGCTGAGCTAATATGCACATGACACTCTGTTCATGAATAACTGAAGTGCGCTTACCCAAAGCCCGTTTGCTTTAAGAAATTATATTTCAGAAAATATAAGTCTGGTGAGGCAGCTAAGCTCTACTTTGGTCAGACCTTAAACACACAGAATTAGGTAGAGCACAGGGAACAGGAGCACAGTGGGTCCTTCACTCACATACAGCGCTGGTGAAGAACATCACAATCTTCCCTGAAAGACATGGACAAGTGTGGTACTGCAGGGACCCTGCAAGCTTCCTTCAAAGACATAGAACAAGTGTGGTACTGCAGGGACCCTGCAAGCTTCCTTCAAAGGCATGGACAAGTGTGGTACTGCAGGGACCCTGCAAGCTTCCTTCAAAGGCATGGACAAGTGTGGTACTGCAGGGACCCTGCAAGCTTCCTTCAAAGGCATGGACAAGTGTGGTACTGCAGGGACCCTGCAAGCTTCCTTCAAAGGCATGGACAAGTGTGGTACTGCAGGGACCATGCAAGCTTCCTTCAAAGACATGGACAAGTGTGGTACTGCAGGGACCCTGCAAGCTTCCTTCAAAGGCATGGACAAGTGTGGTACTGCAGGGACCCTGCAAGCCTCCTTCATAGACGTGGACAAGTGTGGTACTGCAGGGACCCTGCAAGCTTCCTTCAAAGGCATGGACAGGTGTGGCACTGCAGGGACCCTGCAAGCCTCCTTCAAAGGCATGGACAAGTGTGGTACTGCAGGGACCCTGCAAGCCTCCTTCATAGACGTGGACAAGTGTGGTACTGCAGGGACCCTGCAAGCTTCCTTCAAAGACATGGACAAGTGTGGTACTGCAGGGACCCTGCAAGCTTCCTTCAAAGGCATGGACAAGTGTGGTACTGCAGGGACCCTGCAAGCTTCCTTCAAAGGCATGGACAAGTGTGGCACTGCAGGGACCCTGCAAGCCTCCTTCAAAGGCATGGACAAGTGTGGTACTGCAGGGACCCTGCAAGCTTCCTTCAAAGACATGGACAAGTGTGGTACTGCAGGGACCCTGCAAGCCTCCTTCAAAGGCATGGACAAGTGTGGTACTGCAGGGACCCTGCAAGCTTCCTTCAAAGGCATGGACAAGTGTGGCACTGCAGGGACCCTGCAAGCCTCCTTCAAAGACATGGACAAGTGTGGAACTGAAGGGACCTTGCAAGCTTCCTTCAAAGACATGGACAAGTGTGGTACTGCAAGATCAGTGCAAGCTTCCTTCAAAGACATAGAACAAGTGTGGTACTCGTGGTCAGTGCAAGCTTCCTTCAAAGACATGAACAAGTGTGGTATTCAGGGCCAGTGCAAGCTTCCTTCAAAGACATGAACAAGTGTGGTGCTGCAGGATCAGTGCAAGCTTCCTTCAAAGACATAGAACAAGTGTGGTACTGCAGGGACACTGCAAGCTTCCTATAAAGACATGGACAAGTGTGGTACTCAGGGCCAGTGCAAGCTTCCTTCAAAGACATAGAACAAGTGTGGTACTCAGGGACACTGCAAGCTTCCTTCAAAGACATGGACAAATGTGGTACTCGGGGTCATTGCAAGCTTGCTTCAAAGGCATGGGCAAGTATGGTACTGCAGGGATACTGCAAGCTTCCTTCAAAGACATGGACAAGTGTGGTACTCGGGGTCAGTGCAAGCTTCCTTCAAAGACATGGACAAGTGTGGTACTTAGGGACACTGCAAGCTTCCTTCAAAGACATGGACAAGTGTGGTACTCAGGGACACTGAAAGCTTCCTTCAAAGACATGGACAAGTGTGGTACTCGAGGTCAGTGCAAAGTTCCTTCATAGACATGGACAAGTGTGGCACCCTGGCTCAGTGCAAGCTTCCTTCAAAGACACAAACAAGTGTGGTATTCAGGGCCAGTGCAAGCTTCCTTCAAAGACATGGACAAGTGTGGCACTGCAGGGACCCTGCAAGCTTCCTTCAAAGACATGGAAAAGTGTGAAACTGCAGGGACCCTGCAAGCTTCCTTCAAAGACATGGACAAGTGTGGTACTGCAGGGACCCTGCAAGCTTCCTTCAAAGACATGGACAAATGTGGTACTGCAAGATCAGTGCAAGCTTCCTTCAAAGACATAGACCAAGTGTGGTACTCGGGGTCAGTGCAAGCTTCCATCAAAGACATAGAACAAGTGTGGTATTCAGGGCCAGTGCAAGCTTCCTTCAAAGACATGGACAAGTATGGTACTGCAGGGACCCTGCAAGCTTCCTTCAAAGACATGGACAAGTGTGGTACTGCAAGATCAGTGCAAGCTTCCTTCAAAGACATAGACCAAGTGTGGTACTCGGGGTCAGTGCAAGCTTCCTTCAAAGACATAGACCAAGTGTGGTACTCGGGGTCAGTGCAAGCTTCCTTCAAAGACATAGACCAAGTGTGGTACTCAGGGTCAGTGCAAGCTTCCTTCAAATACATAGAACAAGTGTGGTACTGCAGGGACACTGCAAGCTTCCTTCAAAGACATGGACAAGTGTGGAACTGCAGGGACCCTGCAAGCTTCCTTCAAAGACATGGACAAGTGTGGTACTGCAGGGACCCTGCAAGCTTCCTTCATAGACATGGACAAGTGTGGTACTGCAAGATCAGTGCAAGCTTCCTTCAAAGACATAGACCAAGTGTGGTACTCGGGGTCAGTGCAAGCTTCCTTCAAAGACATAGAACAAGTGTGGTATTCAGGGCCAGTGCAAGCTTCCTTCAAAGACATGGACAAGTATGGTACTGCAGGGACCCTGCAAGCTTCCTTCAAAGACATGGATAAAGTGTGGTACTGCAAGATCAGTGAAAGCTTCCTTCAAAGACATAGCCCAAGTGTGGTACTCGGGGTCAGTGCAAGCTTCCTTCAAAGACATAGACCAAATGTGGTACTCGGGGTCAGTGCAAGCTTCCTTCAAAGACATAGACCAAGTGTGGTACTCGGGGTCAGTGCAAGCTTCCTTCAAAGACATAGACCAAGTGTGGTACTCGGGGTCAGTGCAAGCTTCCTTCAAAGACATAGAACAAGTGTGGTATTCAGGGCCAGTGCAAGCTGCCTATAAAGACATGGACAAGTGTGGTACTCAGGGTCAGTGCAAACTTCCTTCAAAGACATGGATAAGTGTGGTACTCAGGGACACTGCAAGCTTCCTTCAAAGACATGGACAAGTGTGGTACTCGAGGTCAGTGCAAACTTCCTTCATAGACATGGACAAGTGTTGTACTCAGGGCAAGTGCAAGCTTCCTTCAAAGACATGGACAATTGTGGTACTCAGGGCCAGTGCAAGCTTCCTTTAAAGACATAGAACAAGTGTGGTACTCGGGGTCAGTGCAAGCTTCCTTCAAAGACATGGACAAGTGTGATACTCAGGGCCAGTGCAATCTTCCTTCAAAGACGGTAATGAGCCAGAATATCGAGGGTAAAATATTCGACCTACCATAATACCGAGTTAAAAATATCGTGGGATGGAAATTTCGATTGCAAGAATATCGTTGTCAAGAATATTGATTTGAAGGTAAGTAATATTGATTTTAAAAATACAGAAGTTATTAATATCGTCTGCAAAAAATTTAGTTGTTTAAAATATCGATTTTTTAATTAGTGTTATGTATTTTAGTATATATTTTAAATGTATGTGATGTATTTTTTGAATAAGTATTGTCTATGTTTTTAATATATGTGTCACAATTTTAGTAGTTATTAATTTTATTTTGATAAACTTTTTGTTTTTTTGTTCCGTAGTGGGTTGTGGGTATATAGTGGAATAGGGTGGGAAGTAATTTAATTATAATGAATGAATGAATATTTGTAATTTATTAATATTTATTTAATTGAGATTTCATAATGTTAATTGTGTTTTTAATTTTTCGGGGTAAATTTTAGGTGCGGCTTGTGGGGTTTATAGGGTAAAGGGTGGCAAGGGTGGGAAGTCATTTAATTTTAATTAATTAATAATTAGTTAATTAACATTAATTAATGAATTGGCAATTAATTATGGCAGTTGTGTAATTAATTTTAGATGCGGGTTGTGGGGCTTATAGGGGTAAAGGGTGAGAAGTATTTTTTTTTTAATTAATAATTAGTTGTTAATTAACATTAATTAATGAATTAATTAACAATTAATTATGGTAAGTGTGTAATTAATTTTAGGTGCGGGTTGTGGGGTTTATAGGGGTAAAGTTTGGGAAGTCATTTATTTTTAATTAATTAATATTTATTTATTAATGAACATTAATTAATTAATTGACAAACAATTATGGTAAGTGTGTAATTAGTTCTAGGTGCGGGTTGTGGAGTTTATAGGGGTAAAGGGTGGGAAGTAATTTATGTTTAATTCATAATTAGTTGATCATTAATCTTAATTAATTAATTGATATTTAATTAGGGTGACTATTTTTTGTGAGTGGGTTTTACTTTTACAGGGGTAAAGGGTGGGAGTAAATCAATTTTACTTACTTTATAATTAGTTGTTAAATACTATAAGTTTTTAATTGAAAATAAGGTTTAATTGTGTAATTATTTTTTTTACAGTTTAATTTTAGCTGTGGGTTGTGGGGATTATAGGGGTAAAGTGTGGGAAGTTAATTCATTTTTATGAGTTTGAATTTGTTTTTTAATTAATAATATTTCTTTAATTGGTAATTAATTATGTTAATTATGGAAGTACATTTTTTTAATTTAGATATGGGTTGTGAATTGTGTGGTGTTATAAAGTAGGAAATTTAAAAAACTAAATTTATGTAATGATTAATGTTTTTGTTTCTAAATATTTTCTAATTAAAAATATTTATTTGTTTGAAAATTATTTTTTTGTTTATTTAATATAATATTAGTAGGTATTTGTCATATGTATTTAACATTACAATATGTTTTTATTTTTTTATAAAATGCCGGGTATTTGCTGAGAGTCCCAAAAGGTAGTTTTCGCGGGGCTCAGTTAAAAATCATGCCGAAGAGTCCCATTGGCTAAAAGATGTAAAGACAGAAAGAGGACTGGGACAGTGCCAAAGTAAGTACTCGCCTCTCTCTGTTGCCAAAGTTCCTCTTACGTGGTGCAATCGGTCTCGCATAAACGGGGCATGTATGTCCAAAGTCCTGAGCCAGGTATAGTAACCCGCCCTGCATCCAATAATGCCCTTGATCAACTTGCCTCCTTGAAATTGCGGGACCGCAACGGTGGATTCCATCTTTGCCAAGCAACCCACTCAGCAGACAATCTGCTCCCTCTCCCCGATACCTTCACACAATCCAGGCCGGGGGGGCGCCGCGTTGTGCAGTACATGCACGGGAACCGAAGAGTTTTGCCGGCATTACACGGAGCACCTGAACGAGGGGCGTGCCAGAAAGCGGAGCCAACCTCCGCTATGTATCCACATCCAATCCCGCTTTCAAAAGAGAAACCAGGTCTGACACATGCTAGGGTTGCACAGCTCAGATTTAATGCCACCAGGTTACACCAAATAAACGACGCAGTATCCACTCCATCAGCCCCAGGCAGACGCGTTTCGGCGGATGCCTTCTTCAATGCCGGGTATTTGCTGAGAGTCCCAAAAGGTAGTTTTCGCGGGGCTCAGTTAAAAATCACGCCGAAGAGTCCCATTGGCTAAAAGATGTAAAGACAGAAAGAGGACTGGGACAGTGCCAAAGTAAGTACTCGCCTCTCTCTGTTGCCAAAGTTCCTCTTACGTGGTGCAATCGGTCTCGCATAAAGGGGGCATGTATGTCCAAAGTCCTGAGCCAGGTATAGTAACCCGCCCTGCATCCAATAATGCCCTTGATCAACTTGCCTCCTTGAAATTGCGGGACCGCAACGGTGGATTCCATCTTTGCCAAGCAACCCACTCAGCAGACAATCTGCTCCCTCTCCCCGATACCTTCACACAATCCAGGCCGGGGAGGCGCCGCGTTGTGCAGTACATGCACGGGAACCAAAGAGTTTTGCCGGCATTACACGGAGCACCTGAACGAGGGGCGTGCCAGAAAGCGGAGCCGACCTCCGCTGTGTATCCACATCCAATCCCGCTTTCAAAAGAGAAACCAGGTCTGACACATGCTAGGGTTGCACAGCTCAGATTTAATGCCACCAGGTTACACCAAATAAAAGACGCGGTATCCACTCCATCAGCCCCAGGCAGACGCGTTTCGGCGGATGCCTTCTTCAATGCCGGGTATTTGCTGAGAGTTAGTATTGGTCTACCGTACTGCATGGTACTTGAAATTTCCTTGCCACTTGGCGATTAGAAACAATGTAATTTACATGCTCTGTCGGTATGCCCTCCGGTCTTGAGCCAGCTGCATTCCAACATGATGTGGATCAACATTCATTATATTTATTTTGATATTAATTTACCATGTATTGAAATGGATTTCCGTTTTGGTATAACATATTTGTTGTTATTCTTACAGGAATTGTTGATATGATTTCTTTTAATATGGCCATCTAATTTGACCTTAGTCACTCCAATATGGCCGCCACTCCCACGCTGGTAGCTGGGTATCATGCAGTCCTTTGTCGATTTCATTTCCCCTGTACTGAGTCTATGTATTCACTCTGTGTACACTTGGTTCAGTGTGTGATCAAGGGAGCTTGCTCCCGAAACGCGTAACCTTGAACTTCATTAAAAACCTTTTGATAGGAATCTGAGAGCGCGTGCTTATTTGCAACTTTGGACTTATCTATATGCCGGCATTGCTCTACCGGCTTGATCGCACCACCGCACTACGGGCGGAGTTCCCAGGAGGAGCAACTCATTTGGAAAATATATATATGTATATATATGTATTTGTACATTTTGATATCATTTTAAAATTATAAAAATAAATTAAAATTAATAGTTTATTAATTGTTTTAAAGTAAATATATATATAATATATATTAATTATTATGTATGTATGTTTAACTTTTTTAATTAAGTTTATTTGTTATATTTAGTTAAAATGTATATTAAATCTATTTTTTTTAAAATTACTTTTATTATTTAATATATTTAATATTTATTATTTTATTTTGTACATATAAAAATCGATATTTTGCACAACTATATTTTTAACATCTATTTTTTTCCCGATATGTTTGTACTTACCTGTTTAAGTATAAAGAGTCGATATTTTTGTATTCTATATTTTAACCTCAATATTTTTTCATCTATATTTTTTCATCTATATTTTTAGGTCGATATTCTGTCAGTGAACCTTCAAAAACATGGAACAAGTGTGGTACTGAAGGGCTTCTGCAAGCTTCTTTTAAAGACATGGACACGTATGGTACTGCAGGACACTGCAAGCTTCCTTCAAAGACATGAACAAGTGTGGTATTCAGGGCAGTGCAAGCTTCCTTCAAAGACATGGACAAGTGTGGTACTGCAGGATCAGTGCAAGCTTCCTTCAAAGACATGGACAAGTGTGGTACTGCAGGACACTGCAAGCTTCCTTCAAAGACATGAACAAGTGTGGTATTCAGGGCAGTGCAAGCTTCCTTCAAAGACATGGACAAGTGTTGTACTGCAGGGACACTGCAAGCTTCTTTTAAAGACATGGACAATTGTGGTACTCAAAAACACTACAAACTTCCTTCAAAGAAATGGGCAAGTGTGGTACTCAGGGGCACTGCAAGGGTCCTTTAAAGACATGGGCAAATCCAGCGGGTTCAGACAGAACTCTCATCCTTCATCTGGCACGGCTGCAAACCCCGACTGAAGAGGGTCATTAGTACATTACCACCTGAGGAGGGTGGATTAGGTATCCCCGATCTCCAGCTCTATTACCACGCAGCACAGCTACGCCATTTGGTTGAGTGGAGCCGCACCGAGTCGGAGAAACACTGGTTGTTTCAAGACCGGGCGGTAGCGGGCACATCCTTGCAGAATATCCCTTTTCCTTCGGAAGTCCCATAGGCCCCCTAACCTTTATGCCTCTTGTATAACGCTCGCGACTCTGGAAGCCTGGGATCAGACCAACACCAAACACAAACTGACTACCTTTCCCTCCCCCCTCACCCCACTCTTTGATAATCCTGACTTTGCTCCGGGATGGGTGAGACTGCTTTCGTACATTGGCGCTCCACCGCATGTCGTGCCCTAGGGCACCTTTTTGACATGGAGGGTGTCCTCTCTTTTATGCTAGTCAAGAGGAGTATGGAGTCCCTGAGTCGGAGAGACTTCGGTACTTGCAGCTCTGTCACTGGGCGCTCCACCCACACTTTAGACCGCAAGCGCAACACCACCTCACCTCCTATGAAAAATGGCTAATAACACGCACTTCGGACAAGAAGTTAACCTCCGATCTCTATAAATCACTAATCTCCCGACACACACATGCATACAATGCAGGACGCACACATTGGGAACGAGAGCTGGGTCAAGCACTTAGCCGCAAAGAGTGGGAGGGTGTGTATTACAGGGCACGACACTCGGCAAGCAACATGGAACTGACCGAAACACTGACGAAGTTGGCCACCTACTGGTACTATATGCCAGAACGCATCCACAAGATGGATTCCCAGCAGAGCGCCGAATGTTGGCGGGGATGTGGGGAGAGGGGAACTTTGGTACACCTTCTATGGGACTGCGAACACATACACTCATACTGGTCCCAGATCCTGGACGAGGTGGACAAGCATTTAGACACCCAAATACCGAGATTCCCAGCTTACGTTCTTTTGGGCCTCCCGAACCCTTTAACGTACCCGCTCAAATCCAGAAGGGGCCGTCAGATAGCTTTAGGGTCGGCGACCCAGAACATACTGATTCATTGGAGAACCTCTCGAATCCCCACCTTCTCAGGATGGTTGCAGCGCTTGTGGCACGTTTTGGGGATGGAAAAGCTGACCCTTACACTAGCAGGGAAAGGCTCTGCTTTTGGGGACCTTTGGCAGCCCTTTTTGTCCCTTCTTGCCTCAGAGTTCCATGAAATAACCTGCCCAAGGTATTTACGCCTATTGCGCCTCTCTGCAACACACACAGCAGCTGCTCAGGGCTCGCAGCCATGAGACACGGCGTAGGCCTACCTCAGGATGAAAGATAGCTCAGTGGACGGGGGTCGGGGAGGGGGTGGCTTGGGAGGGTAGTATAAGTTTCCTTTCTTTGTTTATTCATTTGTAATTCATCCCATCAGTACAACTGCTGCCCAGGGCATGTACCGCCCATGATATTGCATATATTTCGCAGTGATGGTTTTCGCATGTTGAAAATTTCAATAAACAGACTTAAACCTAAAGACATGGGAAAGTGTGGTACTCAGGGACACTGCAAGCTTCCTTCAAAGGCATGGGCAACTGTGGTACTGCAGGGACACTGCAAGCTTCCTTCAAAGACATGGGACATGTGTGGTACTGAAGGGGTACTGCAAGCTTCCTTCAAAGAGATAGACAAGTGTGCAAACACACACACAATGTGCAGAATTTGGCAGCAGTGTAAGTGCTCTTCACACACAGCATGGGTATGAAATGGTCAGCAGCAGTGCAGGCAGTGAGATATCCTCATATACAACACAGGTATCACACTGGCAGCAGCATCCAAGCTTATTCCAGGCACAGGATACCCGGAGTAACGTACAGAGGTGGGCGAGCCACTGAAGTCTCATAGTCTCTTTGAACTCATAGCAATTTTGACAAGATAAAAATTAATGTAAAGTCATCTTCAATTAATCAATCAGTGTCTTGTAAAGCGCCACTACTCACCCGTGAGGGTCTCAAGGCGCTGGGTGCGGGGGTGGCTGGGTCAGCGGTTTAGTCGAAGAGCCAGGTCTTGAGGTCCTATTAATCAATCAGTGTCTTGTACAACGCGACTACTCACCCGTAACTCTTAACTGCTCTTTCACCTTTGGAACTCCAGCATGGTTATTTTGGGGGTTATGCAGCCCCCCCACATCTTTACTTCTAGCGCATGTGCTTGTAGGTGCCCTCTCAGAGCTCAAGGGGATGTTTTAGTTGTACCCCCTCCCACCTCTTGGCCCAGGTGCACTGCACCTGCTGCACCAGGGGGCTATGCTCCGATGTTTAATTGCTGGCAAAGGAAGACTGAAGATCTTCACCCTTCTGCTAGCATCCAGGGGCAGGTCTCCAAGGCTCACCTGGCTGGTCACCTCTTGACGCTGCAGGAATACAAAGGCAGAAGGGCTCCATGAACTGCAGAAGATGCCGCTAACAAGATGTGTGTGGAGCTGGAGAGAGGCCTGGCTCGAGAGAGGCCTGGTACCTTGAAGCCTGCCCTGAGAACCTGGGCTCTGAGGGAAACTAGGAGAGACTTCATCAGCATCAAAACATAATGGGACACGTTGGGACTCTTGGTAGTAGCTCAAGCAGGAATAAGGGGCCTGTTTCATCAATGGCGCTATCACAGGCCCCCAGAAGAGCATGAGAAAGATTGAAAGCATTGGTGTGTACCGGTGTGAAAGATTACTGACTCTGTCTCAGACCTACCAACCTCTGGGAGACAGAATAGTTTGCAGCCACCTTTTTGTTTTAATGTCTGATGCAGGAAATGCCTCTGGTGGCCGTATTTGGCTAATGAGCAAAAGATGAAAGTGACTTTCGATGCCCATTGTTCTTATGGGCATTTTTAAAGGATTTTGCCATAAACCTTTGGTACCTGTGATTTCCCTTGTCTGATTAAGATCATTTTCTGTTTTTTGCTTATTAAATTTTCCTTGACTTGAAATATTGTGTTGTGTTCTTAACTTTAATATCTCCTGGTTCTGTGTGAACTTACTGCGCATTCCTCAGGAGTTGCCTGCTGCTTGTGCCACAGCTACCAGGGATTGAGGTGAGAAATGTGTTGTGACCCAACCCGATAGTGTTTATAAAGATGGAAGGAGTACCACCTACTCCTAACCCAACTTCAGGCAATTATAAATTGGCTGTAGCCGTGCTGGTACCCACGGTATAGATACAGACGCGCCATGCTATGGGCCGGGGGCATCAGAGGGCAGCTGTCCTCCATGCCTGGCACCCCCGGCCTAGATACAGACGTGCCATGCTATGGGCCAGGGACATCGGATGGCTGCTGCCCTCCATGCCTGGCACCCCCGGCCTAGATACAGAGGCGCCATGCTATGGGCCGGGGGCATCGGAGGGCTGCTGCCCTCCATGCCTGGCACCCCCGGCCTAGATACAGACGCGCCATGCTATGGGCCGGGGACATCAGAGGGCGGCTGTCCTCCATGCCTGGCACCCCCAGCCTAGATACAGATGCGCCATGCTATGGGCCGGGGGCATCAGAGGGCGACTGCTCTCCATGCCTGGCACCCCTGGCCTAGATACAGACGCGCCATGCTAAGGGCCGGGGGCATCAGAAGGCTGCTACCCTCCATGCCTGGCACCCCCGGCTTAGATACAGACGCGCCATGCTATGGGCCGGGGGCATCGGAGAGCGGCTGTCCTCCATGCCTGGCACCCCTGGCCTAGATACAGACGCGCCATGCTATGGGCCGGGGGCATCAGAGGGCTGCTGCCCTCCATGCCTGGCACCCCCGGCTTAGATACAGACGCGCCATGCTATGGGCCGGGGGCATCAGAGGGCGACTGCTCTCCATGCCTGGCACCCTGGCTTAGATACAGACGCGCCATGCTATGGGCCGGGGGCATCAGAGGGCTGCTGCCCTCCATGCCTGGCACCCCCGGCTTAGATACAGACGCGCCATGCTATGGGCCGGGGGCATCAGAGGGCGACTGCTCTCCATGCCTGGCACCCCTGGCTTAGATACAGACGCGCCATGCTATGGGCCGGGGGCATCAGAGGGCTGCTGCCCTCCATGCCTGGCACCCCCGGCTTAGATACAGACGCGCCATGCTATGGGCCGGGGGCATCAGAGGGCGACTGCTCTCCATGCCTGGCACCCCTGGCTTAGATACAGACGCGCCATGCTATGGGCCGGGGCATCAGAGGGCTGTTGCCCTCCATGCCTGGCAGCCTGGTACTCACAGCCCTCATCCTCTGGTTGTTGCTGTGCTCCTACTTCATACTTTTCCTAATCTTGAAATCGGCTGCTGGCGTTGCATTGTGTTTGTTTCATGTAAATTCATGTCGTTCTGCAGAGCTCGTGACAGCATTGCGCAGGTGGTGCCCGTGTGGGAATGTGCCACTCCCCAGTGCGGGAGGAACCATGTACAGTAGGGCGGGGGGGACTGAGATCTGCCTGGGCTTCCTCAGCTGTTATGGAGGAGTGAAGAGAGATCATCTCTGGGAGAGCCCTAGATGAAATCACCAGACTGTCTGCCTCCAGGTGTCACAGGTACCAGGTCACTGCTAGGGCATCCTTGTTAGTTGGAGGAGTCTGGGAAAGGAAGAAGGGACGTTTAAGGAGATCTTCCCAGTGACAGGAGAGTTCTGCCAGCCTCGCTTTCTGTGAGCGACATAAGCACTGGTGCAAGGTTGGAGGTGATAGTGTGGACATCTTTTAGGGATTTGAATATTACAGGAATGTAAACATTACATGGCTGGTGGCTGGTTTGCTGCCACCCCTTACAAAGCCCCACAGAGACCTTCTAGTGAGGACCTGCTGAAGTCTGAAGTGGAAAGAGATGGACTTCTACTTGCTGTGTGCTGGACGGCTGAGGACCCTTGTGAGCTGTGCAGACATGACCCAGAGCCCCCTGACTTCTTTCTGGACTCTGCCTTCCTCCAGAGATGTGGAATCTACCTCCCTGCCTTGCCCCCAGGACCAGCCTGTCAGAAGAAGCCTACACCGACCTGGAGGATGGAGTCTAGGAGCTGCAGAAGCACAGCATGGAGTGCAGAGGGAACTCCCTTCCAGATGTGGGCTGCCCATGTCAAGAGATGTTTGTTGGTTTAACCGCAGTTAACTCTCCAGGAGTGAAACACAGTGTTGTCCTGGCCTCTAGAACATAGTATTTATGTTGTAAAAACCGCAGAAGCATATGGGGGATGTGTGCCCAACCACATACCACAGGTTTACACAATGTCAGAAAAGGAGTCTGAAGGGAAAAAGGCAAGTTGTAAAGATGCTGACCTCAGACTAAAACCCAAGATTTCGATTCACAAAGCGAGTGCCATCTAGAAATGGACAAAACGTGCCTGAGTCACTGATGCGACTGAAAGTCGCTGAGCACCGCTGCCAACGGAATGCTGGCCCCCATTTGGGCATCCTGGGCTGTGCCCTAGAATCTGGAGAACACCGGTGGATGCCCCACGATGATGTCACTGTTATCCCAACAATGACAAGGTGACGGATGGAATGCTTTAATTAATCTCGACCACTGCAAACCACTTAGGCCGCATTCCAATCCATTGTTTTTTGCCCACCATGCCACCTCAGTTTGGACCCAGCCACATGTAAATCAGTCTTGACCCTGCTCCAGTGGGAATAGTCCAGTCTGAACTGCCAGGCCAGTTCCTCTCTGAACCAGAACACAAGCAACCCAGGACCAGTGTAGCCTCAGTTGGGCATCATTGGTTGGGTGCAACTTGACTCCAGCAGCACAGTGAGCTCAGGACCCATGCCTGGGCATACTCCACACTTAGGACGTCTGACT
Organism: Calotriton arnoldi; assembly: GCA_963921515.1. NCBI lineage: Eukaryota > Metazoa > Chordata > Amphibia > Caudata > Salamandridae > Calotriton > Calotriton arnoldi. Next base: position 608,395 of record CAWUFW010000739.1, read on the forward strand.
AAAGTACGTAAAAAAGTGATAGGTAGGGTGCGTGAATTAATGTCAGCTACTAGTAATTACTTGGGCCACCTCTGTGCCCATTGTTTTTTACCCTCCATACCATCTCAGATTAGACCCAGCCATTTGCAAATCTCTCTGCTCATGTAGAAAACATTGATTGGCATCACAGAGGTATTTGCTGCCAGATTGAAAGGACTATTGAGAAACAAGCATGAGCGTTGAGAATTAATCCACATATCTACCCATACTGAAGTACTGATACTTACCTCTTTATCCCAACCCTCATTCCACTAAATAGTCACACTCACACACAGACACACACACACACACTTCGTGAATCAAAGATTGGTGGGTGTTACTCGATGCGCGATTGGTGGGATGCGCAGCTTCAGAAACATGAAACAGGCTAGTGGCCCTGACAGGTGTGCGATCGTCCTTCCCAAGAAGACGACGAACATCGTAGCACAAAATCCAGAGGAACCCAAGAAAGTGGACCTGGACAATGACAAGTAAAGGAAGGGGCAGAGCACGTGATCTACCCTATTGATCAACGCCACAATTGCATGAGAAACAAAATACCAAGTACCAGTTGGTGACCAACCCATAACGATTATCAGAGACATGTGGGTCACAATCAATGTCTTGACTAAAGACACCCACAACAAACTGATCAACTGACTGCAACTAAGGCCCACGAAAGTCAGAATATATGCTTACAGGCACCCCGTCCACTCTCTTTAGTGGGGGGTTCATTACTCAGGTAGTACATGAGGATATTGGAAACTAACCAAGGTGTGTTTTGTCCACAGGCCTACCTGTCTGCTGCTCAGTTGTCAGACAGCCGAGAAGCTGCACATCACGCAGTTCACATGCCCCTGACTTCGAGACCCTAGTAGAAGAGTTTAGCAGCCTCTTCTGTGGCACTGGGTGTAGGAAAAGGAAGATATTGCAGCTTCATATTAACCAATCAGTACAACCCATGCTGATGAGGCATCGGCGGGATCCTACCCCTTCACCCACAAGTGAAAGAAGATCTGAGATGACTGAAGGCAGCTGACATCACTGGAAGAGAGGATGGACTCACTCCGGGGAGTACCCAATCGTCACCACTCGCAAACTAGACAACATCAGGTTATGTGTAGACATGCACCTTCCAAATGCTGCCATAAAGAGAGGAAGACACCTGGCACCAACATTAGTTGACCTGGTCAGCGAAGCATGCTTGTTGTCATAGATGAACCCCCAGTTCAGCTACCATCAGACCCTCCAAGTTCACAACTTTAGATATCACCACCTACTCGACTCACCTTGGCCTCCGATGATCTAAGAAACTTTGGAATCTCTAGTTCAAGCGAGGTCTTCCAATACACCATTCCGGAGGTAGTGGCCGGGTCATCAATGCCAGCAGTGACATCTTTGTGCATGCATGATTGGTGGAAGAACAATATGTCTGTCTTCGGAAAGCATTCCAAATTCTCAAAGACAGTGGCCTTCCTCTTCATCAAGGAAAATGTGAGTTCCTAAAGGATCACATCAGCTTCTTCAGCTATTACTTCTCTACAAGAGATGTAGCCTCTGACCCAGCCAAGGTGCAACATATCAGACTGGCAGGCCTGAAGTGGTGCTACTGGGCATGAGCATTTTTCCATCGGTCTGGCAGAGTGGGGGCCAGTTTCACTGATGGTGGGGGCTGGTTTTGTTCCTGAGAGCCAGGCTGGCCATGTCTCCTGCCTGCAGCACTTCAGCGCTTAAAAAAATAAACAATGCAAAATAAATTTCTTTAAAGTGTGCCCACACTCGCTTTTGTTTTTGCAAGTTGGTCATTCCCATCTCCTGCAGGGCTGCCACAAGCAGCCCTGACCGTCAAGGCTGGGGGAGTGGTGGGGGCTCTGGTGTTGCTTGGCTCACAGACTCCAGTGCATATTTGATAAAGTCTCTTTGTAGGAAGCTGACTCTAAATATACTATACCAAAGAGAGGTATAGGGTGCACAGAGTCCAGGGAGTCCCCAGAGGTATAGCAGACAATCTCTAACAGCTCTCTTTGTGGTAGTGTGGTCGAGCAGTTAGGCTTATCAGGAGGGTGTGTTAAGCATTTATTGTATTCACTCAGACAAGAACTGATGGCACACACTCAGACACTGAATCCAGACCAATTAGGTAAGTATAAATAAGTATACTTACGTTTTATTTCCAGAACCAAGCAGAACTTGGCACAGGTAGGTAAAATATACTTTCAAATGCAAGGCTGTACACAGAAATGCAGTTGTGGTTGAAATTGGAATCGTATTCTGAAAAGAGCTGGGGCCCCTGTATCTAGGATAAACTAGCCCTGACAGGGGGTGTTCAATAACATGTAACGACACACCTGGGCACGGTGGATTGCAATTAAAGTAGGCACATCAATTCTAGAAATCCAACATTATAACATTGATTTATCAAAAACACATCTTAAACCAGTGTATGTTTACTTCATTTATTTTTTTCATTTATTATTATAAAAATATATCAAAATTCTTCCATGATGCTTTTTTATATCTCAATAAACGTACGTATTTGTTGTGGATTGATGAACTGTTATCAAGATTCATTTACAGATGTCATATTTCATGTCATTATTACAATATGAACCCTTATACAGATTCAATATTCCCTTGTTTCCAAAAGAAATTTTAAGCTAATCAATGATTAAAACCGAACATGAAGTTGGTGATGTGCAGAGACTGGCGGCATGTTGACAAACTACGCGCGTTTCGGTTGGGCCTTCATCAGGACTCCGTCACAGTGATTACTAAATGAAATAGACAACAATAATGTCCAGTATTAATGTGCACATTACTTCATGTTCGGTTTTAATATGGGAAAAAGGGACATACAGGCGGCACAAGAGGCTTGTAAATAAGCCCCTTTGTGTTTGATGTAGGACTATAATGTTGATTTATAATAATCTGGGCCACGTGCACGGGTTCACGTGACAACTTTCTTGCCTCTTAGTTCACTGATGGTTGATGTTAAAAACCACGTTTGACAAGTACCTCTCAGTGCAGTGTTATAATGCGACGTATTAATTTCAAAGCTTCCACAAGTTAAAGAAATGCACTTCTTTGAATTTTGAAGGGACTTTATCATATTTTACGCAATTTTTGTTGTACGATTTGCATAGCAAACATTTTCAGGGTTTGGCTCGTGCGCGGGCTCTAAGAGCCGAGCCGACCCTTGGCTCGGCTCTCCCTGCTAGCTTGTTGGCTCGCCCACCTCTACTGGTGGACACTCGTGGAAGGTGGCGCTGGTGTTCGCCTTTCCCGCATCGCGGGCTGTATATAGGAGGAGCCGGTGAGTACCACGTGGCTCGCTCCTACATGGAGTAAGTATGGACCAAGACTATTTGAGAACAACCTGGAGAAAATGTCAAACGGAGCCGCACGGCAATCTTTTACCAACCTCCCTGCATCACTGCTTGGCAGAAGAAACCCTAAAACTGTGGGCAGTGCGTTTTTTGAAGTTATAAATTCCTCTCACCCTAGGCTGAAGTGCCAGAATCCACGTTTGAAAGCTTGACCCGTCACTACTAAGAGTCAGCATTCACCTACCAGAGTGATGACACGGCCCCAGCCGCACCGTCCTTTGTGAAGGAACCTGGACCAAGATTTACTAAATTTCGCGCAGCTCTGCTTGAAACTAACTAGCATCGCTGCGTTGTGTAAAGTACAGTAGACAACAGAGTCAAGTTTAGTATGTGTTCTGTGGTGATGACGTTGCTTAGAGATATGTTATAAAATAGTATCTGCGTCAGACTACCGACAGCTATGAGTAAAGGGGGAATATGCCATACAAAAGCACAAAACAGCAGAGAAGGGGCAAGAGAGATGGTTGTGAAAGAGAAAGTCCCTACAATGGCGGACAGAAGAAGGCTTCAGTGAGGTTGGAGACAGCCCAGAGCACAGAAGGGAGGACGCTCAACGTAAAACTGAGGGAGAGGAGGTTGAAATTATACCAGAGACCACTAAATGCCAGGACCAACTGTTGAAGCCCTCCAAGCTCCATCCGATCCAGTGCTTAATTTGAGCCGGTGGTTTCCAGTGCTCGGCACCAGCACTTAATTATCTGTACTGGCACTTATGACAGTCTGCCACATGGTGGCGGTGTTTGTCTAACTTAGAGATGAGCAGAGCAATAGTTGTTTATTAAATAAATATGCATTAAAAAATTACTAATACCTGCCACAAAAGCCATTCTTATAGCTGCGGAGTCCTGGAATAGTCCGAATTGTCACACTTGTAGGAGTGAGATGGTTAGTAGGTGTGTTGTTACTGTAATTGGCAGTGCAAGTGGAAATGGCCTCCTGGAGAGGGCCCTGGCACTTATTTTTTTGTTTTTTTTTAATTAAGCACTGATTTGACGCAACATCAGTGTGGTGGATTCAGTGAAAAAAGGTAACACGACATGATGCCGTTCACTGAGGATAAACCACAGGGCAGCCATGACAACATGTGTGGACCTAGAGAGCCCGGAACTGCTCTCTGCCACCGAAGAGCAGAGGCCACTACAAGCCTCCTGATTTGGGGCCTTATTATGAATTTGGCGGTGCGGGAGCGGGCAGTCCCGTGTAGGAACTGCCCGCCAGGTCAGGAATTTTCTCCTGTCAGCGGGTGGTTATTTGCACACATGTTTTGCCCCCTTGCGTGCATCCACATGGCGTGAGGCAACAGTGAGCCCTGCAGGGCCCCCTTTGTTTCCTCACCGCCACACTGTTCATGGCGGTCGCACAGCCATGAAAAGTGTGATGTGAGGAAACTCGTAATATGCTTGGCGGGCCTTAGTGGGCACTTTTAATGCTGAACCTTTCTATCACTTACAGGTAAAACTGCTTAATAAGTAGCTCAGGATTTGTATCCGAAAGATGGAAGTTTCAATTTTGGTTTTGGACACTGTATCTTAGAACTCCTTTCAGAGGGCCACGGGGCAAATGTGGGCTACTGGACCCAACCATGGGGGTTGAGGCCTTTCACTCCTGACATCCCAGGGCCCGAAATACTATGGATTCTGAGCAACTGGAAAAAAGTACCCTGTCTGCATTGACTCTCAGGAGAGCAGATCTGAGCAGTCCAAGACTTTTCGGGAGTGGAGGAGAGATGGGGTGCTCACTGTTATGAAAAAGCAAAGTATTTTAATTCAACCACTACCAGCATAAAGGAAAATATGACATTCATAAGTCCCCCTTGTTCGGGGCTCTAATGGTTCTTTGGTGGTTCCATTTCTCACTCCCTCCTCACTCTAGCAATAGTGGTTATTCCCCATTCACTACAAGGTATGCCCCACTAGTAATCTGAGTCTCTAATTTACATTCAATAGTGTTCCAGAGCTACTGCGGTGACATAGCAATAAGCACCCCCTGGGCCGACAGGCCTGAAACCAGACGTATCCACACCGGCAGGTGTTAAGTGGCTAGAGTCCCTACGTGCACTGCGTTCAGGGCACTCAACGTGGCTGCAGCTGAGTTCAGGTGACCCAGGTGGCTACACTCAGCGGGTGCAGAGTCTCTCACTCGCAGTCGCAATCCTGGCTGCAATTATCATGTCTGGGTTCCCTTGTCTGGGTGATGGTGAGCAGGTACTACCACGGTGTCCTCACTTCTCCGGCGAGAGGTGGCAGATCAGGTGGCAGTTCTTGACACTCCTGGTGACCCCCTCTTGCATACAGGATCACTGTTCCTCACAACATACAGGTTGATGCACAATTGGCACAGTGGAATATTTCACGGCATCCCTCCTGGCATATGGGGTTGCCGACTCGGTACTACACATGGGATTTGGCCCGATCGGTGTAGTGCGGCACATGGCTCAATTCATAGCAACCCTCTCCGGGCACATGGGGGGTCACCAACCTCTCCTACACACGGGCAACAACCCGATTGTTGCAACAGTCCTTTCCTTACACTTTCCACTGGGACTCTACTGGACAGGGCTCCCCACTGGGCCTTGCTCCCTCCAACGCTCTCCTCTTCTACACATGGCACACTGGTCTTGGCAAGCAGGCAGGCGGTGGTGCTCCAGGGCAGGTGGTCTTGGATTCCCTGGGTGATGTCCTCTCCCCAAGCAGGCAGGCGGCGGTGCTCCAGGGCAGGTGGTCTTGGATTCCCTGGGTGATGTCCTCTCCCCAAGCAGGCAGGCGGCGGTGCTCCAGGGCAGGTGGTCTTGGATTCCCTGGGTGATGTCCTCTCCCCAAGCAGTTAGGCGGCGGTGCTCCAGGGCAGGTGGTCTTGGATTCCCTGGGTGATGTCCTCTCCCCAAGCAGGCAGGCGGCGGTGCTCCAGGGCAGGTAGTCTTGGATTCCCTGGGTGATGTCCTCTCCCCAAGCAGGCAGGCGGCGGTGCTCCAGGGCAGGTGGTCTTGGATTCCCTGGGTGATGTCCTCTCCCCAAGCAGGCAGGCAGTTGTGCTCCAAGGCAGGTGGTCTTGGATTCCCTGGGTGATGTCCTCTCCCCAAGCAGGCAGGCGGCGGTGCTCCAGGGCAGGTGGTCTTGGATTCCCTGGGTGATGTCCTCTCCCCAAGCAGGCAGGCGGCGGTGCTCCAGGGCAGGTGGTCTTGGATTCCCTGGGTGATGTCCTCTCCCCCAAGCAGGCAGGCGGCGGTGCTCCAGGGCAGGTGGTCTTGGATTCCCTGGGTGATGTCCTGTCCCCAAGCAGGCAGGCGGCGGTGCTCCAGGGCAGGTGGTCTTGGATTCCCTGGGTGATGTCCTCTCCCCAAGCAGGCAGGCGGCGGTGCTCCAGGGCAGGTGGTCTTGGATTCCCTGGGTGATGTCCTCTCCCCAAGCAGGCAGGCGGCGGTGCTCCAGGGCAGGTGGTCTTGGATTCCCTGGGTGATGTCCTCTCACCAAGCAGGCAGGCGGCGGTGCTCCAGGGCAGGTGGTCTTGGATTCCCTGGGTGATGTCCTCTCCCCAAGCAGGCAGGCGGCGGTGCTCCAGGGCAGGTGGTCTTGGATTCCCTGGGTGATGTCCTCTCCCCAAGCAGGCAGGCGGCGGTGCTCCAGGGCAGGTGGTCTTGGATTCCCTGGGTGATGTCCTCTCCCCAAGCAGGCAGGCGGCGGTGCTCCAGGGCAGGTGGTCTTGGATTCCCTGGGTGATGTCCTCTCCCCAAGCAGGCAGGCGGCGGTGCTCCAGGGCAGGTGGTCTTGGATTCCCTGGGTGATGTCCTCTCCCCAAGCAGGCAGGCGGCGGTGCTCCAGGGCAGGTGGTCTTGGATTCCCTGGGTGATGTCCTCTCCCCAAGCAGGCAGGCGGCGGTGCTCCAGGGCAGGTGGTCTTGGATTCCCTGGGTGATGTCCTCTCCCCAAGCAGGCAGGCGGCGGTGCTCCAGGGCAGGTGGTCTTGGATTCCCTGGGTGATGTCCTCTCCCCAAGCAGGCAGGCGGCGGTGCTCCAGGGCAGGTGGTCTTGGATTCCCTGGGTGATGTCCTCTCCCCAAGCAGGCAGGCGGCGGTGCTCCAGGGCAGGTGGTCTTGGATTCCCTGGGTGATGTCCTCTCCCCAAGCAGGCAGGCGGCGGTGCTCCAGGGCAGGTGGTCTTGGATTCCCTGGGTGATGTCCTCTCCCCAAGCAGGCAGGCGGCGGTGCTCCAGGGCAGGTGGTCTTGGATTCCCTGGGTGATGTCCTCTCCCCAAGCAGGCAGGCGGCGGTGCTCCAGGGCAGGTGGCCTTGGATTCCCTGGGTGATGTCCTCTCCCCAAGCAGGCAGGCGGCGGTGCTCCAGGGCAGGTGGTCTTGGATTCCCTGGGTGATGTCCTCTCCCCAAGCAGGCAGGCGGCGGTGCTCCAGGGCAGGTGGTCTTGGATTCCCTGGGTGATGTCCTCTCCCCAAGCAGGGAGACCAGCAGGTCTTGGCCCTCACCCCAGGTCACAGGCAGAAGGTGCACAGCTTCCCCATCTCACACGACCGGTCTGGATTCATGGCAGATGATCATTTTTTGGGTTTCAAATTTTCCTTCTTATAGTAAATTTCTAAACCCCAAATGTAATTTAGCGTCTGAGTCTTTGAAGTTTATGTTGGGGTTCTGCTTCTTTTGAAGTGCCCACTCCTCTCTCTCTCTTCCTCCTGAAAGCAGTCTGTCACAGCAGGAGAGACTCCAAATTTGAGAACCCCACAATACAGGCCATGGGAGTGACTTAGTTCACTCCTGGATGTCATCCACAGTGATATGTGCATCAGAATACACAAGTCTGTCTGGGGGATTCCTCTACCTCCTCATGCTCTCACCATGCAGGCCTTGGTCTCCCAAAATGGAGCCCAGGGGCTCCCTGCAACGCACCATTGTAGGCACACTTACACCCAGTGCATGTATACAGCATACACGCACTGCACAGAACTGAATCCTCCATGCACTCCACCACTCATGGCCACACATACACCCAACACATACACTTACCTTGCACACATTGTGCAGTACTGTATCCTTCATGTATTGTGATGCTTATAGGCACACGTACATCCATATACATACATTTAGCATGCGCGGACTGCGCAGCACTCTATCTCTTGTGTATTGTACCCTTACTAGGCACACATACACCAAGCACATGCATCCAGCATGCACACACTGCACAGCGCTGCATCCTTGGTGCGTTGTAACACTCACAGGCACACAGACACTCAGCACATGCATCCGGCAAGCACACACTGCACAGCACTGCGTCCTTTGTGTGTTGTACCACTCACAGGCACACAGACACATGCATCCAGCATGCACACACTGCACAGCACCACATCCTTTGTGTGTTGTACCACTCACAGGCACACAGACACCCAGCACATGTATCCAGCATTCACACACTGCACTGCACAGCACTGCGTCCTTTGTATGTTGTACCACTCACAGGCATACACACACCCAGCACATGCATCCAGCATGCACACACTGCACAGCACCGCATCCTTGGTGCGTTGTACCACTCACAGGCACACATACACCCAGCACATGTATCCAGCATACACACACTTCACTGCACAGCACTGCGTCCTTTGTATGTTGTACCACTCACAGGCATACACACACCCAGCACATGCATCCAGCATGCACACACTGCACAGCACCGCATGCTTGGTGCGTTGTACCACTCACAGGCACACATACACCCAGCACATGGATCCAGCATGCACACACTGCACAGCGCCGCATCCTTAGTGTGTTGTACTGTTCACAGGCACCCATACACCCAGCACATGCATCCAGCATGCACACACTGCACAGCCCTGCATCCTTAGTACGTTGTACCGTTCACAGGCACACATACACCCAACACATGCATCCAGCATGCACACACTGCACAGCCCTGCATCCTTAGTACGTTGTACCGTTCACAGGCACACATACACCCAGCACATGCATCCAGCATGCACACACTACACAGCCCTGCATCCTTAGTGCGTTGTACTGTTCACAGTCACACATACACCCCGCACATGCATCCAGCATGCACACACTGCACAGCCCAGTATTCTTTGTGCGTTGTACCACTCACAGGAACACATACACCCAGTACATGCATTCAGCATGCACACACTGCACAGCCCTGCATCCTTAGTGCGTTGTATCACTCACAGGCACACAGACACCCAGCACATGCATCCAGCATGCACACACTGCACAGCACAGTATTCTTTGTGCGTTGTACCACTCACAGGCACACATACACCCAGCACATGCATCCAGCATGCACACACTGCACAGCCCTGCATCCTTAGTGCGTTGTACTGTTCACAGGCACACAGACACCCAGCACATGCATCCAGCATGCACACACTGCACAGCTCAGTATTCTCTGTGTGTTGTACCACTCACAGGCACACATACACCCAGCACATGTATCCAGCATACACACACTGCACTGCACAGCACTGCGTCCTTTGTGTGTTGTACCACTCACAGGCATACACACACCCAGCACATGCATTCAGCATGCACACACTGCACAGCGCCGCATCCTTGGTGTGTTGTACCATTTACAGGCACACATACACCCAGCACATGCATCCAGCATGCACACGCTGCACAGCGCCGCATCCTTGGTGTGTTGTACCATTTACAGGCACACATACACCCAGCACATGCATCCAGCATGTACACACTGCACAGCGCCGCACCCTTGGTGTGTTGTACCATTTACAGGCACACATACACCCAGCACATGCATCCAGCATGCACACACTGCACAGCCCTGCATCCTTAGTACGTTGTACCATTCACAGGCACACATACACCCAGCACATGCATCCAGCATCATGCACACACTGCACAGCCCTCCATCCTTAGTGCGTTGTACCATTCACAGGCACACATACACCCAGCACATGGATCCAGCATGCACACACTGCACAGCCCTGCATCCTTAGTGCGTTGTACTGTTCTACAGTCACACATACACCCCGCACATGCATCCAGCATGCACACACTGCACAGCACAGTATTCTTTGTGCGTTGTACCACTCACAGGAACACATACACCCAGTACATGCATTCAGCATGCACACACTGCACAGCCCTGCATCCTTAGTGCGTTGTAACACTCACAGGCACACAGACACCCAGCACATGCATCCAGCATGCACACACTGCACAGCACAGTATTCTTTGTGCGTTGTACCACTCACAGGCACACATACACCCAGCACATGCATCCAGCATGCACACACTGCACAGCCCTGCATCCTTAGTGCGTTGTACTGTTCACAGTCACACATACACCCAGCACATGCATCCAGCATGCACACACTGCACAGCACAGTATTCTTTGTGCGTTGTACCACTCACAGGAACACATACACCCAGTACATGCATTCAGCATGCACACACTGCACAGCCCTGCATCCTTAGTGCGTTGTAACACTCACAGGCACACAGACACCCAGCACATGCATCCAGCATGCACACACTGCACAGCACAGTATTCTTTGTGCGTTGTACCACTCACAGGAACACATACACCCAGTACATGCATTCAGCATGCACACACTGCACAGCCCTGCATCCTTAGTGCGTTGTACCATTCACAGGCACACATACACCCAGCACATTCATCCAGCATACACACACTGCACAGCACCGCATGCTTGGTGCGTTGTACCACTCACAGGCACACATACACCCAGCACATGTATCCAGCATACACACACTGCACTGCACAGCACTGCGTCCTTTGTGTGTTGTACCACTCACAGGCATACACACACCCAGCACATGCATTCAGCATGCACACACTGCACAGCGCTGCATCCTTGGTGTGTTGTACCATTTACAGGCACACATACACCCAGCACATGCATCCAGCATACACACACTGCACAGCCCTGCATCCTTAGTACGTTGTACCGTTCACAGGCACACATACACCCAGCACATGCATCCAGCATGCACACACTGCACAGCCCTGCATCCTTAGTACGTTGTACCGTTCACAGGCACACATACACCCAGCACATGGATCCAGCATGCACACACTGCAGAGCCCTGCATCCTTAGTGCGTTGTACCATTCACAGGCACACATACACCCAGCACATGCATCCAGCATGCACACACTGCACAGCCCTGCATCCTTAGTGCGTTGTACTGTTCACAGTCACACATACACCCCGCACATGCATCCAGCATGCACACACTGCACAGCACAGTATTCTTTGTGTGTTGTACCACACACAGGAACACATACACCCAGTACATGCATTCAGCTTGCAAACACTGCACAGCCCTGCATCCTTAGTGCGTTGTAACACTCACAGGCACACAGACACCCAGCACATGCATCCAGCATGCACACACTGCACAGCACAGTATTCTTTGTGCGTTGTACCACTCACAGGCACACAGACACCCAGCACATGCACCCAGCATGCACACACTGCACAGCACAGTATTCTCTGTGCGTTGTACCACTCACAGGAACACATACACCCAGTACATGCATTTAGCATGCACACACTGCACAGCCCTGCATCCTTAGTGCGTTGTACCATTCACAGGCACACAGACACCCAGCACATGCATCCAGCATGCACACACTGCACAGCACAGTATTCTCTGTGCGTTGTACCACTCACAGGAACACATACACCCAGCACATGCATCCAGCATGCACACACTGCACAGCACAGTATTCTCTGTGCGTTGTACCACTCACAGGAACACATACACCCAGCACATGCATCCAGCATGCACACACTGCACAGCCCTGCATCCTTAGTACGTTGTACCGTTCACAGGCACACATACACCCAACACATGCATCCAGCATGCACACACTGCACAGCCCTGCATCCTTAGTACGTTGTACCGTTCACAGGCACACATACACCCAGCACATGCATCCAGCATGCACACACTACACAGCCCTGCATCCTTAGTGCGTTGTACTGTTCACAGTCACACATACACCCCGCACATGCATCCAGCATGCACACACTGCACAGCCCAGTATTCTTTGTGCGTTGTACCACTCACAGGAACACATACACCCAGTACATGCATTCAGCATGCACACACTGCACAGCCCTGCATCCTTAGTGCGTTGTATCACTCACAGGCACACAGACACCCAGCACATGCATCCAGCATGCACACACTGCACAGCACAGTATTCTTTGTGCGTTGTACCACTCACAGGCACACATACACCCAGCACATGCATCCAGCATGCACACACTGCACAGCCCTGCATCCTTAGTGCGTTGTACTGTTCACAGGCACACAGACACCCAGCACATGCATCCAGCATGCACACACTGCACAGCTCAGTATTCTCTGTGTGTTGTACCACTCACAGGCACACATACACCCAGCACATGTATCCAGCATACACACACTGCACTGCACAGCACTGCGTCCTTTGTGTGTTGTACCACTCACAGAGCATACACACACCCAGCACATGCATTCAGCATGCACACACTGCACAGCGCCGCATCCTTGGTGTGTTGTACCATTTACAGGCACACATACACCCAGCACATGCATCCAGCATGCACACGCTGCACAGCGCCGCATCCTTGGTGTGTTGTACCATTTACAGGCACACATACACCCAGCACATGCATCCAGCATGTACACACTGCACAGCGCCGCACCCTTGGTGTGTTGTACCATTTACAGGCACACATACACCCAGCACATGCATCCAGCATGCACACACTGCACAGCCCTGCATCCTTAGTACGTTGTACCATTCACAGGCACACATACACCCAGCACATGCATCCAGCATCATGCACACACTGCACAGCCCTCCATCCTTAGTGCGTTGTACCATTCACAGGCACACATACACCCAGCACATGGATCCAGCATGCACACACTGCACAGCCCTGCATCCTTAGTGCGTTGTACTGTTCACAGTCACACATACACCCCGCACATGCATCCAGCATGCACACACTGCACAGCACAGTATTCTTTGTGCGTTGTACCACTCACAGGAACACATACACCCAGTACATGCATTCAGCATGCACACACTGCACAGCCCTGCATCCTTAGTGCGTTGTAACACTCACAGGCACACAGACACCCAGCACATGCATCCAGCATGCACACACTGCACAGCACAGTATTCTTTGTGCGTTGTACCACTCACAGGCACACATACACCCAGCACATGCATCCAGCATGCACACACTGCACAGCCCTGCATCCTTAGTGCGTTGTACTGTTCACAGTCACACATACACCCAGCACATGCATCCAGCATGCACACACTGCACAGCACAGTATTCTTTGTGCGTTGTACCACTCACAGGAACACATACACCCAGTACATGCATTCAGCATGCACACACTGCACAGCCCTGCATCCTTAGTGCGTTGTAACACTCACAGGCACACAGACACCCAGCACATGCATCCAGCATGCACACACTGCACAGCACAGTATTCTTTGTGCGTTGTACCACTCACAGGAACACATACACCCAGTACATGCATTCAGCATGCACACACTGCACAGCCCTGCATCCTTAGTGCGTTGTACCATTCACAGGCACACATACACCCAGCACATTCATCCAGCATACACACACTGCACAGCACCGCATGCTTGGTGCGTTGTACCACTCACAGGCACACATACACCCAGCACATGTATCCAGCATACACACACTGCACTGCACAGCACTGCGTCCTTTGTGTGTTGTACCACTCACAGGCATACACACACCCAGCACATGCATTCAGCATGCACACACTGCACAGCGCTGCATCCTTGGTGTGTTGTACCATTTACAGGCACACATACACCCAGCACATGCATCCAGCATACACACACTGCACAGCCCTGCATCCTTAGTACGTTGTACCGTTCACAGGCACACATACACCCAGCACATGCATCCAGCATGCACACACTGCACAGCCCTGCATCCTTAGTACGTTGTACCGTTCACAGGCACACATACACCCAGCACATGGATCCAGCATGCACACACTGCAGAGCCCTGCATCCTTAGTGCGTTGTACCATTCACAGGCACACATACACCCAGCACATGCATCCAGCATGCACACACTGCACAGCCCTGCATCCTTAGTGCGTTGTACTGTTCACAGTCACACATACACCCCGCACATGCATCCAGCATGCACACACTGCACAGCACAGTATTCTTTGTGTGTTGTACCACACACAGGAACACATACACCCAGTACATGCATTCAGCTTGCAAACACTGCACAGCCCTGCATCCTTAGTGCGTTGTAACACTCACAGGCACACAGACACCCAGCACATGCATCCAGCATGCACACACTGCACAGCACAGTATTCTTTGTGCGTTGTACCACTCACAGGCACACAGACACCCAGCACATGCACCCAGCATGCACACACTGCACAGCACAGTATTCTCTGTGCGTTGTACCACTCACAGGAACACATACACCCAGTACATGCATTTAGCATGCACACACTGCACAGCCCTGCATCCTTAGTGCGTTGTACCATTCACAGGCACACAGACACCCAGCACATGCATCCAGCATGCACACACTGCACAGCACAGTATTCTCTGTGCGTTGTACCACTCACAGGAACACATACACCCAGCACATGCATCCAGCATGCACACACTGCACAGCACAGTATTCTCTGTGCGTTGTACCATTCACAGGCACACATACACCCAGCACATGCATCCAGCATGCACACACTGCACAGCACAGTATTCTCTGTGCGTTGTACCACTCACAGGAACACATACACCCAGCACATGCATCCAGCATGCACACACTGCACAGCACAGTATTCTCTGTGCGTTGTACCATTCACAGGCACACATACACCCAGCACATGCATCCAGCATGCACACACTGCACAGCACAGTATTCTCTGTGCGTTGTACCACTCACAGGAACACATACACCCAGCACATGCATCCAGCATGCACACACTGCACAGCACAGTATTCTCTGTGCGTTGTACCATTCACAGGCACACATACACCCAGCACATGCACTCACCAAGCACGCACTGCTCTTTACTGTATTATCCTTGTATTGTACCCTTCCCAGGCACACATACACCCAGCGCAGATACACCACTCATGCGCTTCACAGAGCTACACACCAAACTGATGTAGGCCAAGGGTGAGTTAAGCACACAGCAGCGGAACTTTAACATTGACTGAGCCTGTAGGGCTCACTCCAGTGACACAGGTTAAAAAGGACCTTCTCACTCCTACTGATCACTGCACGGTATGCTGCCGCCACTGCACTCGTGCTGCATAACTCCTCGTGAAGGCGGTAACCTTGCACCACAAAGAGGGTGGTGCTTTGGGTGCCCCTCCCGGTCCAACAAGACCGCAATCTGTGAGACAGGCCTATGTCATGGCGCACATGATGACAGGGTGACAAAAATCAGCATTAGGGATCCAGACATCAGTACAGTCGGGCACTCAGGGCCGGGGTACATGTGTCATTACCGTGCAGAGGATGTTAACGTCCAACAATTTGTGTTTTATACGTAACTCATTGGTAGATGAATGGGTTATTATTCGACCCAAGACTATTCTGCATTTTTCCTTCACCATCTTTCTGGGTTAGAAAGTCTTATCTGTCACTTTATTTCCATGGAGTTGGCGGGACCTCGCGCCCTTCCTTTTTAAACTGTAGTACGGCTTGATGTGCTTACACTTACCCACCCAGCACTTCCTGAGAATACGCCGTATAATTCAGCTTGTGCTGTCAAAGTGCGAGATAAGGGCCCTCTGCAGTTGCCTTTCATTTTCGCTCATGGGTCCCCTGATAAGATGTTTGTTAGAGTGAAGCCACAACTCACACAATGTATGTGCCCCCTGTCTTCCATCAGACTGAAAGTGCAGTGCTGCCAAGACCTGGTCTGGCAGAGAGGGTTGCACTCTTAGGCCACATGTGGAGTACTGGTGCCGGCTTCTTGGACACATCTGGAGTTTTATAGTGTCCAAGTTATGCCAATAGTGTTATAGCCAGTTGTCGAGGGCTATGTCGGTTGATAAAGGCCCCCAGATTGGGTTATAGCGGCATGGGCTTATAAAGAGGGTAAGAGCCTTTAACAACTGGTTTAGCCTGAGACAGGACTATTACACTATTAGAGCATTCCAGACACCGGAGGTAGAATGTTATATATTAAAAAGGAACAAACAGAAATACAAACATTGGAATGCTGGAGCAGAAGGTCCGTAACATCTATTATTAGCCCTGAGCCCCTCCATTGCCTTCAAAGGAGCTCTTCACATTACAAGGTCCTAATGTTTGTTGCCTTTATAGAGTGCCCAACATGCCCCTTGTCGGCAATGGCTGGCACATTTCATTAAGCATTTACCACTTTTTGGACACAGCAGCATGGCTGTGGTCAGGGCACGAGTCGGGGGTACACGCGGGTGGACGGTGTCCACCCACTATTTTCACAGGGTGAACGCCGTCCACCCTGCCAATAAGTTGGGCCCCACTAAATAATGTGCTGAACTCGTCCCGGTGTAATTTCCAAACACCGGGACACTTTCAGCAGCGCCTGCACATTGTCTGCTTTCCATCTGCAACAAGCAACAATGTGCAGGCTGGGACGGGGCTTTCTTATTTAAGACTCCTACTGGGTCCATAACAAAGGCCGAATTTGAGGGGTCATCAGGCCTCCTTTTGTTCGAGTCTCTTGGCTGGGAGCAGTCAGGAGCCTCACACCTAGGAGCCTCACACCTAGGAGCAAATGCAGCAGAGGGGAAACAAAGGTTAGCAGTTCACACATACTTGAGAGAGGCAGCATTTCACTTTGTTCAGGCTCTGTTTACTAGATATGCATGCACTGTAAGAATGTCAGATGTGTTAGTCTCTCCCAGTAGTTACATAATACTGAATGTAATTTATATAGCACTTACTACCCCTGAGGAGGCATTGAAATAATTTAAGTACCACTATTTTTTCTTGTATAGCGCTACTAATCCCAAAGCAGAGTGTCAGAGCGCTTTACATCACACGTACATATTAAAGTCGTGGCTTGTGATGCCACTTCCTATGATGTCAATTCCTGTGATGCCACATATAATGTCATGTGCCGTGATGTCATGCGCCGTGATGTTGCGCGCTGTGATGTCATGCGCCGTGATGTCATGTGCCGTGATGTTACTTGCATACCGCCTAACTAGGTTAGTACCCCCACTTCTTTTTTTAGGACTTGTGCCCTGCTTGTCAGGTTACCCAGTGACGTCAGGGAATGTCAGGCTTATGAGGGTTCCCTGGAGGGCGGCTGAGCCACACAGACCAGGGCTGAGCATCTAATGGTACGTCTACACATGGTGGGGTCACATATGTATCCATTCAGCTTACCACAGACCCTCTCCTTATCTACTGGCCTTGTCTGCGTACTTCTACGTGTCAGGCTTGCGTCACAACAATGGCGACGAGCGTCAAAGGCCTGAGCGGTGTAAAGCAGAGCTGTGTTACTTGTCTGTTGTTGGTACGAGTATAAATCCGATTCCTTCCTACCTTTAAGAGAGCTGCTGCTTTTGCACGCACTTTCTACCGCCCCTCCCCCCCCCAGTGCCCGCCCACCTGGCCTCCTGTGAACGGATGAAGCGGCCCTATTAAGAAGGATGGTCAAGAAGGAACCTGTGGTTCGAAGCTGCACCTGGACTCTTTCCTCAAGTCCTGGAGGCTTTGTTACTGCCAAAGTCTCAAGCTGGCGATGATTCAATCAAGCAGCTGCTGATATGGTGCATTGTGCCCAAGATCAAAAGTCTGTCTGAAGACAATTGTTGCAGATTCACTCTCTATCATCAAAGTTTGCGAAAACCCCTCCTGGACTCGGCTCCCTGGAACGGAATAATACATTGTCAAAGCGCTCAGCCTCGAAGGCAGCCGGCCCTGGCAGTGTCTTCAGATGAACGTTTGCCCATGAAAAACATGTCTGGTGCTTTCAGATGCCATGCAGGAGGCACTGTGGGATATTCCATGACGTGAGCGTCCAGCGTGCTGTGGTGAAAGAATGAATATGCAGCCGTGTGCTGTTTCTACAGGGGATTTAAATATAGAACATCCTCCGTCAAGACACCGCCACGGAACAGCGAGGTCAGACTGCCACCTACAGGTACTGTCAGTCGGTTTATTTATGTTTAATTACCCACAAGAATTCGTTTTTTTCGCTTGTGATTTTAAAGTCACACAGATTGGCAGTTGAACCACAGCTTAGGTGCAAGACTTATGCGCGATGGCACAGCCCTGAGACATCTTCGGAATGTTCACCTGGGGCCGTATTACGCATGTGCCGCATTTTCCTTGTTACAGCTGGGCACCTTTCAAAAGGTGCGCCAGGCGCTGTATTACACAGAATGCGCTGTCCGCAGGGCAGCCTCGAAGGCGTGCTGCCCTGGAGGCAGCGCATTCAAGTGAAATACAGAGCGGCTTAGAAGCAGATGCTCTGTGTTTCACTGTGCAGGCGGCAACGCCTGTCTGCACTTTTAAGAGGGGAGAGAGATCCCCTTGCAGGAGGGTGAAGTGAGTGACTGCACCTGCCTGGAAGGGGATGTCTGGGAGGTCCATAGGACCCCTTCGTCCCCCCCCCCCAGGGGACTGCCATCAGGGGGCACACTGACAGCTTCTTTGCTTCTGCAATCACATCTATAATACGGCGCGGGTACAAAAGCAATGAGAATCTCTCAATTGCTTGGGGCCACAGCCCCTTGCAGATGAGGGAGCGCCTTCTGTTGATAGCGCTGGCGCTATATGTGCGCCAGCGCTATCTGTATTACAAAAGGGGCCGCACAAGTGTCTGCGGCCCCTTCTCTAATACCAAAGTAACCCGGGGGTGCACGTACTGGGTGCAAATGCCTGTTGCGCCCTCAAGGTACTCTCTGTAATACAGCCCCTGGTGTATCTGTGGTAAGCATGCGGCCTGTACCTGATGCGCGGTGACTCTGCGTCCACCTGGGGCTCACGTCACCTGTCCCGTGCGCTAACGCACAGCCTCACTGCATTCTACTCAAGCTAAAAGCCCTCTTATGCTGTGAGTCACAGCTTTGTTCTCTCCTCGAGTATCGAGCGAGCTGAGCCTCATGCAAACACTTACAAACCAGAGTTAATTAAAGTTGGTAATTATTTTTATTACTCCAAATGGTATTTCCATGTGCCAATGCTTGCTGGTGTTTCTGAAGAGGTTGAACATGTTTTCGCTCAGCCCTGTACGTCTTAAGACAATATTTGATGTTATTTGTCATGTAATTGTTTTGACAATCTAAAGGCATGTACTTTTGTGACTGTTTGCTATTCAATGTTATGGTGCTTTCATAACTCATGTTACCAACGTATACATTTCTGCAGTTCTCAAGTAAAAAAAAAAAAAAAACACATTTTGGTGACCTTAAGAAGCAGTCACATTCCCTTACATTTCTTATGGAGTTTACTTATCACTGTATTTCATTATGTACGTGGTTCCTTGATGTTTGTAGTTTGTTGTTCCACGTGCAGTTGGTGTAAGGTGGTGGGGTAAATCGATGAATGTTTTTATTGTACTGTGGGAGTGTGCGTAGGGCCCTGAGTTTCACTCTGCTTGCATTCAGCTTTGCTGGGGGTCTCTTGCTTGTTTCATATTGGGTGCTACCCTAGTCTACTGATATGCTGCACGCATTGTGGTGTGCCCTGTCTGCTGTTTGTTGTCAGTGTGTGGGAATACGTCTGATGTGCAGCTGTTACCTAGGGTTGGTTTAAACCCTGTTCCTTGTGATGCCCCTCAGGGG
This sequence comes from Calotriton arnoldi, assembly GCA_963921515.1. Classification (NCBI taxonomy): domain Eukaryota; kingdom Metazoa; phylum Chordata; class Amphibia; order Caudata; family Salamandridae; genus Calotriton; species Calotriton arnoldi. Next base: position 628,623 of record CAWUFW010000739.1, read on the forward strand.
TAGGGAACCCCATTGCTAGAACACAAGATGCCCTTTTCGATGCTCTGACAGGGGATGTGTGTGTGGAGTGAAGATACCTGTTGTTAAAACATAATATGCCCTTTCGTGGGATGAGTGTGTGGGATGAAATATATCACACACCTGTTTCTATGTTTTTGTTGTTTCATTGGTTCTGTGATTGGTTGTGTCAGTGCTTGTTGGTGTGTTGTGATACTTCATTATTGGTGTTCTGAGTTATGCACACCTGGCCGGCTGGTGTCGTTTTGTGGTTGTCATCATCACTGCATGTTTTTGTGGTGTGAGGTGAAAGATGGAAACCACCAAAGTAGGCCGGTAAGCCTTGCTTATCACCGTAGAGTGCCCACGCCACCCAACACGTCCTGTTCTACCAAGATCCAGGCAGCAACTCACACTCCTGTCACTGCCAGACCTTAGCCAGACAAGCTCCACTCACGCACACAATACACCTGCTCATCTGTACATATACACAGCATGTTACTAAACATCTCATTCAATAGCACCTACACATAGCACCTACACCATAGTGTGATGTGCACATGCACCATTTGATGATGTTGTGAAATGTTGCACGGTCTGGTGTTTTTGGAGTCTGTGTTTTCAATGTGTTTCTTAAGGTGAGAGGCATTTGTTTTCCTGTTTCACAGGGAGGGAGATGTGTGGTACCCTGCTTGTCAGGTTACCCAATGATGTCAGGGAATGTCAGAGTTATGAGGGTTCCCTGGAGGGCGGTTGAACCAGGCAGACCGGGGCCGAGCATCTAATCCTACATCTGCTCTGGTGGGGTCATGTATGTATCCGTTCAACTTACAATAGACCTTCTAATCTACTGGCCTTGTCTGCGTATTTCTTTGTGCCAACTTGCATCCCCACAATGCCCTTGTGGGTGTTTTAAAGGAAGAGACAGGGGTGAGATACATTGGTTCCATACATTGGTTCTGACAGTGCCCCCCTCCACCCCCCCCCGTGTGCCCACCGGATCCACGTTGCTCAGGCCGGACACAGCCCCCCAGCGTAGGTGAGCATTGAAACATCCCCGTTAGCCCAGAGTGGCGGTCCTGGTGAGGGCAGAGTGCACAGTTGAGGAGAGGATGGAAAGATGGCTTCCTCAGGATGGGGCAGGAAGGGAGGCTGGTGGCAGCTGGTTGGAGAAGCGGGAACTGACGCTATGAGCGATAAAATATTATTCATCCACTGGCTCCAATCCCAGGTGCCATCCAAGCAGGGATCTCAGTTCTCTGCTCGGATCTCTACTCAGCAGGTTACAGCAGATCCCTTGGGACCTGGCATCCCAGTTACCGGGGCAGGCAGGATGTAGCGCCTTCGTGACGCTTGGATGTTGACGAACATCCTCTGATTTTGGGAGGAAGTGCTGCATCCAGGGAAGAGTTCACAGGTGGCATTTCCTCCACTGTGTGAAAAACACGAGTTTACAAGGCATGGTGCTTCGAAGAGTATGTCCCTTACTCTCCCAGAAGGACAGAGTTGAACAAACCCCGTGAGGACCGGTGAGATCACGCCTGGACTACGGCAACTCTCTTTACATCCGGACAGTACGGTGTGGAAACCGGAGGGGATCCCACTGGTAGATTCTCCACTGGATTCAAAGCCTTCTTCAGAACTCAGTAGATTGTTGGCTGCCCGTGGTCCATGAAGGGGACCCTCCTAAGAGGGCGGCCGCCTTAGTGCCACATGAGGGCACACGAGTCAGTCCAGTTGTTAGGGACCCACCATGGGTCCACGTGCCTCATCACTTCCGGTAAGGGGTGGGCGGGGGATGCAGTATAAGTGCTTCTCCCCGCCCATCTGGCGGCCTCTTTGTGGCTGCCCGTTACGCAGTTTAGACGTGTCCGCTGGCCAGGTCCAGGAGCTGTAAGATAGTGCGGTGAGTGTGCCCCCCCTTGCCGCCCCACTGGGCGGGACACCAGGTTGACCTCACCTGGCGGGGGCTTCTTTATCCGGACCTTAGACGGCCTAATTTACTCCGCGGCATGGCGCACTCTGCAAATGCCGACTCCCCATGCCGTCGGGTCGGACTCCTCCGGTTTAGCGCGGGAGGAGTGGCGGCTAGTCAGCCCATGCAGAGCAGCGGCAAGACGGGTCTTTCCCCCCCTTTTAGGACCGTTCTCCCGGGGTCACTCCCCACCCGTACAACAGCCCCCCTCCCGTCACCGTCCGTTCCCCGGCTGCCCGCAATAGGTCCACGGGGTCTGAGGGGGCTGGGAGGTGTCGAGGCCGGGAGACGGGCATCTACTCCCGGGTACGCGCTGAGAGTGGAGCGAGGTGGAGTTCCGCTTCTAGCCCGTTTGGACTGATTTCGCCCTCCGCGGGCTTACTGGGCGGCCGCATGGCCAAGGGGCTTCACCGTGTGTTCATCCGCAGACCGTCCACCCCTCCCTTTTTTGCTTTAGCGGTGCCAGGAGCTCTGGGGGGGCCGTCCAAGTCTAGCCCCCAGCACTTCACGAGGTAGTGGCCTGGCCCCGCCTGCGGGGTGTCCCATGTTTACCTGGATTGCGGGCAGGTCAGGGCAAGCGGGGCAGGGAGGCGAGCGCTGGGCCTCAGCCCTTGCACACCGTTTCCCGCTGCCTGACCATCCCGGACAGTGCCAGGTTAACGGGGACGACTTGTACAAGTAACAAACATGAGTGGTTACTCAACTCTGTTGGTTAGAAGGGATGTTGTCAAGAGTAGAACTCAAACTAATTAGCCTTAAACACATGATGGAGACGATTTAAGTGACATGCCTAAAAGCTGTAAATGTTGTGCTAAAGGGATGGCATGCCAAGGGAGATATCTTCCAGATTTCACTGGATCCCCTCAATCCAACATCCCTAAAGTAAGCGGAGGATGCCTGATGGATTTGTTAGACCTGTTATTAGTTTTATTAAACACACCAGGTACTATGAAGTAGTGACATTTGTACTGTAATCATAGGTACTTCCAGGACACTTGTCGTTCAATACACACACCTCCAGACAGGACTGCCCCCCTCCCCCCCTTGAGCAAAGGGAAGTAAAACACTATATGGGTTGGCATGCTTTTACAGACGTTTGTGGCAAGCTCGCACATGTGGGTGTTCCGCTGAGTTTGGGGGCAGGTTAACATGCTTCATCTTGTCACTTCTCTGTCAGAGCCAGCAGACCCCTAGGGTGACAGCGCGCTAAAATACACGTCATGTTGGAGGTAGGTCCAGGATAAAAGGTTGTGCTTGGTGATGCTGAAATCCAAAGCGGTTGGGGTATCTTTCAAAGGGGCACATCGGGTTGGGCAGTACAAAAATTTTCAAGTGCAACTGGGGATCCCCTCATTTATGTCAGATCCTGCTCATTTGTTGTTTCCGCAGAGTTTGGGCAGGTTAACGGGCCGCATCTTGTCTCTGTGGGTTTGATGTGTGGCCTGGTCTTTTGACCGAGTAGAGGCATTATCGCTTGGTATTCTGGGCATGAAGGAATGCCAGGCAAGAATCTAGCGAAGGCAGGTAGCAGTACGTATGGGGTATGTGATGTATTGTCTCACTGGCAGGCCGCCATGCAAGGGGACTTTGTCTTAGGTCACACACATCAGGCAGAGGTGCCCAGTGGAAGCATGAGGGGGACTGCACAGAGCAGGACACGGCATCGGTGAGATGCCGGCGAATGGTGGCTGCACTACTGCACATGGCAAAGTAAACCTGGACTGAGTCTCATGCGGGGTGTGGTGGTGGTAGCTACCTCATTTCACAGGATCACTCCCTGTTGGGTCTATCTATCGATCATCTCAATGGGCTTTAAATTTACAGCCTCTCTTGTCTCTGCCATACTGTGAGTAGGTTAGCCATGGGCTTTAATAAAGTGCTGCAATGGCCCTCTATTGCTATAGTACAGCATCTAGTTTACCGGTGCTTATTGGACCATCATTAGCACCAGCAGCGTCTCACACGGGCAGCAGTATAGCTTCCTTTTATTTCACCTGGGATTGGGGCTGGCAAGGTCATCAAACTTTGCAGCCAGAAACGGAATAGGCAAAGATAGGCATACCTGTGATTGTGCAACGCGCACTCAGCAGTAAAGCTAGCTAGGTTTCAGCATAATCCTGGTATACCGTTAGTAAAAAAACGTAAGGTTATGGGCTACACACGAATAGGCACTTTCTGTCAGCTGGGGCGTGAGTGTGCCATTCCCAAGAGGGTGCGGTTTACCTTGATAGGGCTGATATGGAGAGGAGGGAGCACTAATACGGACAACTACCAGAGCACATTTCGCAGTCATAGTTAAGAGGATGCAGGTACATTACTCATAGGTTTACTCCATGTCCCCCGAGCAAAATGGATAGCATGTTACCAGTTGCTTCAGTCAAGCGAATTTTCCTTGGGAGTTGTCGGCTAACATTGGGACTGCATTTTGGTGGTCAGCTGGTTGGCAGGCCTTTTAGATGTGGGTTTCTAGCTCAGGCATGTCCAAGTAAGGGTTAAGGTGCCTGAAGTCGGCCCTGGGATACAAGTTCACAGGCATGTGGAGTGGCAGAACTGAAAGGGGCTTGTGTTCGACCTCTTGGTCGCAGGTTCAGATCCTGGTAGGTCCACTTAGCATTTCATCCTTCTGAGGTCGAAAAAACGAGTACCATTGAGTTGAGTGACAATAAACAGGTGTAAATTCCCCTGCCCTATAGCCTTGGCTGGCAGCCATGCAGGTTGTGGAAGTTGTTATCCATCGAGTGGGCTACGGTCCAAAAAATTGGGGGGAACTCTGGGTTAAAGCACAAAAGGGCTGCAAAAGATTAAAGAACACCTGGCATTCCCAGTATTCAAAGAAGGGCAGGTATTTATACAAATGGTTCCCCTCCGGTTCACTGTCTTGTCTGCTCCCTGGTGTACTAGCAGAAGTTTGGGAGGGCAAGGCGTCACCTAGGGTGGTGACTGGCTGAATTCGAGGGACATGCTCCGACAAGCGCTATACACGGATAACTGGGTGAGAGGAAGTAAGGCGGGCTTGATAACTCTTACTTCTACCCGCATTGGCACATCTGGTCAGGAGTGGCTGGTCAAAGGTATTGCTCTTTAGCCAGGCAATGTAACATCTAACCAACACCAAACTAATGGGTTTAGGTCGTCCTGGGCGCATATACACTCGCTGGGGGTAGGGACAGCAGGGTGGCACCACAGCACCGGTTGGCAGTTGCCATTATACTAAATGGGGGGGGGGGGCCAGGTCGATCCTACTATGTTTCTCCTTTTCAGGGCAGCACTGAAGGGCTGGGCGAGGCGAGTGCCCCGGATACTGGGTCCCCCTTTGAGTGTCAGACTCGGCAGGACATGCTTGCAGGTTGGGCGATGGGAATCCCAAGGCGTCTAAGGGTACAGCCGGCCGTAAGCCACCCTGGAGAGGGGTAGTGTTATTGTGCAGGCACTGGAACAGCTCCTGTAGAAGCAGCGGCACGGGCGGGGGGGGGTGTCTCCCCTCCCATCACTGTGGTCTGACACCTGGGAAGCAATTATTTGACTTTCCAGGGTAGGAGGGTCATGCTGCCTGAATTGAATTCCTCCTGGTGCAAGTTATGCAACCATTGGGGGGCATGTGAGTTTGATGGTCAGAGATAACCAATGTAGTAGGGGAGGGGCCCGGCCAGGGGATGCCGTGGAAAACTCACGCAGGAGAGTTAAGAGTGCCAGGTGTAGAGGCCCTGAACAGAGGGGTTTGGTTTTATCAGGCATGGCCGGCCGCATACTAAAGTCCACAGGGAGTTTTAAAAGGATGGGGGCACCTGTCCAGAAGGGGCATGCTGGCCTCCGGTCCAGTATGGGCTTGGACTTGTTTTGCGGGACCTGGGTCAGGCCCTCGAATCATCAGGATGTAGGTAAGAATGCCTACCTTGGTGGGGGGCCCTGGTTGTGACGGTGGCCACACCCAGAGCTGTGGCGGAGTTACAGGGCGATCCAGAAGCTGTGAGGTACAGACGGGTACCCTCTGCAGGAGCACAACAAGGGTGCAAAAGCCAAGTGTACCCAGGGATGTCCTAGCGTTGTCCCCTGGAAGAGCGACGGCGCCCCGTTAGTCCTACGGGCGGTTGTGGGCCTGAGCAACCGGGGTCTGCCTGGAACGCTCCGCCCCCCCTTTGGGGGCGTGAGTAAGGGCGTGGACTGGCGGTCCACCGCTGGGAGGGTTGGCCCCTCCCAAAATTGGTAAGCACCGATTGGCGAGGGCCACGGTGTAACTTGGCTCATCAGGCGGGCAGGCGGCGTAGGGGGGCTTGCCTGCCCTTGGATCGCCCGTAAGATAACCCACCATGTTGGCATATTTGTTATGCAAATAAACCTGCAACAATTTTCTCCACAAACAATGTGTCGTGTGGTTTATTTACTGATGATATTGCTGTATGTGGTATGGGGAGTGTTGCCGATATTGGCACTATGTTGGCTGCCCGTGGTCCACGAAGGGGACCCTCCTAAGAGGGCGACCGCCTTAGTGCCACATGAGGGCACACGAGTCAGTCCAGTTGTTAGGGACCCACCATGGGTCTGCGTGCCTCGTCACTTCCGGTAAGGGGTGGGCGGGGGATGCAGTATAAGTGCTTCTCCCCGCCCATCTGGCGGCCTCTTTGTGGCTGCCTGTTACGCAGTTTCCCTCCCTACCGCTTACCCGACGTACGTGCAGGGTTTGGGGTGGGAGAAGTGTACTAACGTGTTATTTTGTGTTGCAGGTGGAGTTAGAGGGCGATCCAGAGGCTGTAAGGTACAGACGGGTACCCTCTGCAGGAGCACAACAAGGGTGCAAAAGCCAAGTGTACCCAGGGATGTCCTAGCGTTGTCCCCTGGAAGAGCGACGGCGCCCCGTTAGTCCTACGGGCGGTTGTGGGCCTGAGCAACCGGGGGCTGCCTGGAACGCTCCGCCCCCCCTTTGGGGGCGTGAGTAAGGGCGTGGACTGGCGGTCCACCGCTAGGAGGATTGGCCCCTCCCAAAATTGGTAAGCACCGATTGGCGACGGCCACGGTGTAACTTGGCTCATCAGGCGGGCAGGCGGCGTAGGGGGGCTTGCCTGCCCTTGGATCGCCCGTAAGATAACTCACCATGTTGGCATATTTGTTATACAAATAAACCTGCAGCAATTTTCTCCACAAACAATGTGTCATGTGGTTTATTTACTGATGATATTGGTGTATGTGGTATGGGGAGTGTTGCCGATATTGGCACTATGCCTATTACCACCCAGCGCTGGCTCACCCTTACATGGCATGACCAATGCACTGCGCGTGTTAGAAATGAAGACAGACTGTACTGCACAGTGACCCGGCTGGTGGACACTATGCATATGGCTTGTTCCCCTAAGTCTTCTAGTAACTGCTAGGTCTGGTGGCTTAGTGGACTAATGAATCCCCTATAGGGGCATGTGTTTGACCTCATGGTTACAGGTTCAAATCCCAGCTGACACACTCAGCCTTTCATCTTTCTGAGGTTGAAAAAAAGAGTACAGTTGGCAAACAATAAACATCTGTTATTCAGTGCCAAGATACCGTTCTGGGTTACCCACCACTTTACAAATACACATGATGTATAGAACCTCCGATTCATCTCAATTCTTTACATTATTCTAATTAATGGAAAGGGGCTATTACCCACAGCTCACCGAGTCCTCTCAGTGACAGGGTTAGAACACACAGCTGAATGCAGCACACCTGAGCAGAGATAACAAAAAAAACAGTGCATGTCACCGGAAGTGCATATATATTTAAATACTGATTGCATTTCTTCCCTCCCCAAGACTCATGGAGCCCCTAGCATGAAACCTTCAGCAGACCCTGCACTTGCAGCAAGCCGGGGACCAGCCCTGGCTGAAGACTCCAGACCCCAGGTGTGGGAGGGTGCACCTGTACCTGTGCCTGTGCACTGCAAACTGTGCTGTGGGATCAGTCAAGAGACTCATACTTTATGAAGGAAAAATATATCTTAACTCAGCAGAAATAATGCAGAATGAAAATGAGGTGCTCAGAAGAAAACCAGGGACCCCTGCCCAAACCAGTACTGATTCATGACCCCCCAACAAGGGCATCCGGTCTCCGGCTCTCCCCTTAAATAATACTGGCACAAGGATGCTGAAGGAGAAACATTCATACAGAACGCAATTAAGAGAGCAAATACTGTTTACACACAATCGCATCTGTGTTGAAAAACACAGAGTGCGCTCAGTGTCCCAAGTGAAAATAGACCCAACACATTTTATGTGACAAATTTGTGGCATACAATACAACAAGGTTTCTAAATACATAAAAATGACCGTTATCAAATACACAATGTTTTTCAACAACCTTCTTGTTATTTTACAGAGGCTGGAAATATTTTGTTTGTAATGCGAGTCGACAACTTTTCAACCCCACAAACAATAGGTGGTCACATCAGGACCTAAAATAGGGGACACCTCACGAGTATCAACAATTTAGAGACAGAGTGGTGAAGTGCACATGTTAGACCCGGCTTCCTGGGCACCAGGGCACTCAGGGGTTACTGCGCTCCAATCGCATCAACTGGAGTGTTCCCCACTGGTGTCCTGGGGCCTCAGTACTAATGGACCCAAAACTGGATAACCAAGTACTCCTCTCCGGCACTTGACTCTCTCAGGGTAGCGAGACAGAGCAGTCCAAGGCTTACTCAAGGAGGAGAGGTGGGGTTAGACATTCAGAATACAGTGCACACCGTACTACCAGCTGATGAAATCAATGTCCAGTCAGTGCTTTACTTTTTATAAAAGAAAAGTACTTTAATACACACAAGAGAAATGTACTACACATAAAAATAGGATAAACAGTGAAAACCAGATGTCTCTACAACCCTCTGGGCCAGAGTTCTGACCCCAAACAATATTATAGCGCCTAGACACCAAGCACTATAAAAACAGAGTTAACATGAAGACACACAATTAGCATTGCATCTTACAGACCATGTTTCACAGGGCTGCTCTCATTCGCTAGAGCCTTGACACCAATCTTTGGATAGAAAGGATATAGTTTCCGCATATGATGTGAAGTCAAATGTTCTTGATCAGCCCCATAACCCCCACCCAAAGCAACAGAAGTGCCCTCCCGTGCCCTCACTAGAGCAGTGAGGGCACTGCTCTAGTGGCGTCAGGGGTCTGATCACAGGTGCCTGATGTCTTGGCACAGTTTACTGGAGTCCCACTAGTCCAGTAGCCATTGGCTAGCTGTAGGAGGTTAGTGGCTGGACAGAGTGCCAGTTCACCCTGATACCCCCAGAGATCACAAAAAGAAAGGTGGGGGCCTGTTTCACTGGCCTCTATTCCCCAGCTATGGCTTGTACAGGCTCCCACAGCACAGAGGAGGGGTCTGGCAAAGCGATCTCACCTTCAAGGGCTGGGATCAAGCTTCCCCTTCTCTGGCTCCCTTGATGTGTTGCAAGATTCCTTTCCACGCCGGCTCCCACAGCACAGAGGAGGGGTCTGGCAAAGCGATCTCACCTTCAAGGGCTGGGATCAAGCTTCCCCTTCTCTGGCTCCCGTGATGTGCTGCAAGCTTCCTTTCCTCCTTGCGCAGCTGTCTGCAATTTCCTTGTTCAAAGCGCCAGCTCAACAAGTCTCACAGAAACAGCTGGTCTTGGCACATTCCTTTGCAGCAGAATCCATCAGCCAAAGAGAAAACTTCCCCAAATTCCCGAGGCAGGGAGCAAGTGTCTTATCTTGCCTTCACACCGATTTGCGCTGCCTTGCGTTACTTCAGATTTACTATCGCACATGGAGCCACACAAGGTAGCCTCGCATGACTTGATAAAACTCGCTTAGGGTTTGCATCGCCCTTGCGCCCCCTTCCGTTGTGCAAGGGCGACGCCAAACCATGATCAATGTGCACCTAAATTTCCTAAATCTCTGAGTTACTTAAAAGATGTCCTGGTGCTAAGAGAACCTGATAGAATCACAGTAAGAGCCATATTTATCTGTTGGGCATAGATCCTGGCCTTCAAAACTTTCCTAAAGAAGCATTGGCAAAGCCAATATATATATATCACCAATGTAAGATCTATTGGCTTTGTCAAAGTTTGTTAGCCATGTTGAACAGTAAAAAAAGGGCGCTATGACGCCGTCCACGCTGGTCACGTCATAGTGCTTAAAAAAACACTGACAAAGCTGAATAATAGAGTTATTTGGCTTTGTTGATGATTTTTTTGTCATGTTTTACAGGAGAATGGCTGCTGTGCAGAATGGTTGAAAGAAAAAAAAGGCACTATGACATAGCTAACGTTGACCGCCTCATAGTGCTTTTTAATTGTATACTTTCAGCCATGCTGCACAGCAGCTGTGCTGCGGTACAACATTGCTAAAAAAAATTGACAAAGACAAAAGATCTCGCATAGGCGAGACCTGTTGACTCTGCAGCTGCTGGATTCTTTTTAACTTTCATGCATTATCTTTCAGCTTTGTAGGTTTTGTTGCACAATACAAATCCTGGTTTCCTTTGCAAAGCAAAAATAAAAAGCTATAATTATAATAATCAATTAAATGGGGAGAAATAAGGTATGCGACATGCATTCATAGCATTTCGTATGCTCTAGTCTTTGTCAATCTTTTTTTTGTTTTACAAATGTGAAGTTAAGCGTATTTAACAAACAAAATAAAAGCTTTTGGCTCTAACATTCATTATCAGCATAAAGGTAAAGTGAGTTTTTAAAGAATCCTTTCTGTGCTTCGGCCCCGCCTTCCCATGTATGACGGAAACATCTGATGCTCACAGGACCGCTGCACACTTCACTTACTGGAGACCAGCCTTCCGCTGCAGGTTGAGTCGGTCTTTTGACGAGAGCAGCGCCGAGCACCCACAAGAGGGGAGTCTGTGTAGATAAATAGAGGAGGGTGTAGCGTCATGGCCAGAGCTGGCGACTTTGGATCTGGGGAACCGGTGCGAGTCCCAGGGTCGGCTCATCATCCTCTGATTCTCGGCAAATCACTTAGGGCTATACTGACAAGGAGGCGTGCGGGGCTTTCGCATCACGTGGTACATGCGCGACGCAAACCTTAAGTAAGATTTATGAAGCACGCAAAGCCAGGGTGGCTTCATTAATCTGGAGTAATGCAGCGCAAGTCCTTGTGTTGTGTTACTCTGCCCTGGGAAGGCGTTCCATGGGCGTTGCGTGGGTGTTTCTACGTAACTCCCATGGTTTTTGACTCACTCCCAGATTTATGAGAACTGTAAACCTGGGAATGCGCCACAAAGTTACACCTTCCCAGGGGAGGCGTAACCAGGAGAAATATCTCTGTTTCTCTTTGTTTCTTCCTATTTCTATATGTTCTGCTTTCTGCAGCGCACATAGCATGAGGAATACGCCTCCCAGGATTGTTTCTGTGCAGGAAGGTGGCCATGCACAGCAGGGACCCTTGCTCAATGGTGCAAGGGTGCCTGCGTTGGCGCTAGGCAGCCCATTCTGTGCCAGCACATGGGAAAGGACAGGAATTCCCCGTATTGCCTGAAATATGGTGCATTCCTGTCCTTTCCTTGTCACGCAGTGCAGCGCACCACAGCAAGGTGACTCGCTGCGCTGCACTGCACTACATGACTTTTTCATAAATGGGCCCCTTTATGTGCCTAAAAAAAACTCCAAAAACTGCTACAAACAAACCTGCAAAATAAATAAATAGCAGTCCAATGACATCGCAAGCAGTGGAGGGTCACCAAATAACCCCAATAAATCTGTACTTGGTCCATGCACCAAAGGAAGTGACCCAGGAAGTGACCTCACAAGCGCTGCGAATTCGAAGGCAGCAAAGAAGAGTTATAATAAAGGTGAGGAATGGGCGGGATAAAAGCCCCTTTTTCTTTATTTTTTTGTTTTTAGATACAATAGTGTGAGAAGTTGGCCTGGTATATGCTGTCCACTAGTTAAAGTGGACACCTTGCACCAGTACAATTCGACTCTTATGGTAGGTAGGTTTAAGACAACCTTTATAGAAAGCTATCCTAGTGGTAGCTGTGGAGAGCAGCCGTCAGGCTAAGTCTTGGAGGAATGTAAAGCAGCTTGTTTTACCACACAATCTCTTGAATCACCAAATGAAAAGACACCACACAGGTATATATATCAAATATATATGTATTTATTACTAAACAACTCTCTACTAATCTCTTGTGAGATTAGAAGACAGGAACATATGCATAAATCAACGTTTCACAATAAATTAAGCACAAATATGGCTGGGGCCCTAGGGGCGTACCAGACCATATACTAAAAAAGAGACTTAGGAACAACGACTTGCAGGGAGACAAGGCCTAGGGCCTTCAGAAGTGCTGGGGCCTCACGAAACCACCCAAGGCAGGTAAGTAAAGGACCCACGGGTTACGCGTGCAGTGCGTGAACACAGGCGCGGATCGCCGTAGACTTCAATGGGGCAAGTCGTGGTTGGAAATTAAGAGTTTAAGGGCACTTCGGGAGTAGCTACAAGCAAGTCACTTACAGGGTAAGTAGTTCTAGGGCCAACACCCACAGGAGCACCGTAGTGCTGGAGTTACCTCACCCAGGGAAGCCGGGTGCATAGGTGTCCTTTGGTGTCGGGTCGCAGCGTCGTTTTCAATGGGAACCAATGAAGACTTGCTGCTTGTGAAGTCCGAAGAAGTGTCCGATGGAATCCAAGCCTGTTTTCGGAAGAAGGAAGACCTGAAAGCAGAGGGGACAGTGTTCAAAGTCATTGGGCAGTGACCCGGGGCAAGGAAGATGAATGCCCACCATCGTCGACAGATTCAGGTCGTTCACAGGTGTCTTGACTCTTCGGCCACGAGGTCCAGTAGGTGTCGATGACAACCAGGAGCTGGATTCGGCGTGAACCACACAGTCTTCAGCTGACTGCGGTGTCGGCAACCCGATTGGAGCCAACAAGCCTTGGTAGCAGCAAGTCTCGTTGAGAGAGTAAAAAGTCAATGGTGCAGACCAGCAAGGTCTGGGGAACTCACCCAGCAAGGGTAAGTCAGGGCAGGCCTGGAGCAACCAGGGAAGCCCTTTGGTTCTTTAGAAAAGTCTTCAGGGTACCCACAAGCTGGCTGGCAAGGGATCACAAAGACGCCTCGGGAGGATTCCTTCAACAGGGGCCCACGGTCACTCGGGACGGGGTAGGCCTCTGATCTTCGGAGGGATTCCTGCTAGAGGCTGGGACCACACGTGATCCAAACCACAGGTTCGTAAAACGTCGTGAAGGGGTTGCACTCAACAATAGTGCACGGTACCCAGGGACTGCGGTTCCTCGTCACTCGTGGGGTCCATTTGCCTGAGCTTCGCTGGGGACTCACGATGGCCTGGGAGAAGTCAGGAAATCCTTGTCTTGGGCTGCAGGGACCTCGGGCTCCGGCGGGAGTGGTGTAGTTTGCGACCGTCGTTGTAGTTTTTGTTGCCTGCCAAGCAGGGGAGTCACTCCTTGACTCCAAGGGAGATTCTTCAGTCTTCCAGAGGTAGTGGAACGTCGAAGGTCCAGGATTCTTCTCTAGAGCGTTGTCCAGGGGTATCTAGCTTGCAATGCAGGGTTCCCTCTCTTATACTAAAAGAAAGGGAGGGACTAGCTCTATGACCCCACCTATGGGAGTGTCAGGGGAATAGGTGGCTTCACCCACTTCCCTTTGTCCAGTTTCGCGCCAGAGCAGGGGCAGGTAGCCCCTGAGCTGGTTTGAACTGGCATATGCACAGAGGAGCCTTCTGCTCCCCCAGTGCAGGACTTCAAAGCACTCTAGGAGTGCACCCACCCAGCCCCAATACACTAAACCCTGTCTGGAAGGTGGTCACACCCTCCTGTGACAGGATACCTATTGTTGGGCTTCCTCCACTGCGAGTTTCGGTCATCAGCAGGATGGCAGCCCAGTGTCTGTGACTGGTGGCATCCATTTTGTGATGCCAGGGCTCTTCAGGATTCTACCGCGTTTCCACAGTAGGTACATGTCTATCCCTCTAGAAGGATGGAATGCTACCCCCACCGCCAGAACTGGCGGGGGGGTAGTATTCCAAGATGTTTGACACCAAACACGACATGTTTCCGTGCAGCCATCCCAAAGTTAGCATTTAACGCGAGGTTATAATGCGCTTAAGAGTATATGGTCAGGCTACACTACAAACAGCATCAGAGAAGGGTCTCCGAATGCTGCAGAGGGGCTCTGCTCATGCAGGGGCACCCTCTCACATAGGAACCAAGCACTCTGCCTTCAGGATTGATAAGGCCTGCCATAGGAGTGACTTATAGGTTTATATGTGTGTATCTATGTAGTGATATAGGTAGCCTATATCACAGTAAGGGGTGCATGCACCACCTTACCCAGGCTGCAGTAGCAGGCCTGTGGTGTCAGATTTAGTCTGCTTCCCAGGGGTGGCATAATACATGCTTCAGCCCCTGGTAGGCCTGTGAAGTACCTATGCCCTTGGCACCTAAGGTACCATATACTAGGGACTCATAAGGTACAACAGTATCCAATCACTAGTGCACCTAGAGTGCACTCCAAGACGTTTAGAGAGAACAGAGAGGCTGGGGCCCTGATTGGCAGGGTCCCAGCCTGACTATAGCCAGAAACCAGTGTAAACATCAGAAAAAAAGTGGGGGCAACATAAGAGGCAGATCCTACTCTCCTACACAACCCCCCCAAACGCAGGGACACTAAACTAACCTTGACCAGTTGAGTCTTCGTGCTCTAAGTGGAAATACCTTGAGAGTCCATCTGCATTGGCATGTTGGGTCCCAGGCCTATGTTCCACTGTATAGTCCATCCCCTGTAGGGAAATGGACCACCTCAAAAGTTTTGGGTTTTCACCTTTCATCTGTTTAAGCCATAGGAGGGGCTTGTGGTCAGTCTGAACTATGAAGTGAGTGCCAAACAAGTATGGCCTCAGCTTCTTCAGGGCCCACACCACAGCAAAGGCCTCCCTCTCTATAGCTGACCAACGTTTCTCTCTAGGGGTCAGCCTTCTGCTAATAAAAGCTACTGGCTGGTCTTGACCTTCATCATGCAGTTGAGACAGTACAGCTCCCACACCCAGCTCAGAAGCATCTGTTTGGACAATGAACTTTTTGGTGTAGTCTGGACTCTGTAAGATGGGGGCAGTGCACATGTCCTGCTTTAGGTCTTCAAATGCCTTCTGACAGCTAGCTGTCCACTGAACCTTTTTTGGCATTTTCTTTGAGGTCAGATCATTCAAGGGGGTCACTATAGATCCATATCCCTTGACAAACCTCCTATAGTACCCAATCAGGCCTAAGAAGGCTCTCACCTGTGTCTGGGTGGTAGGAGCAACCCATTCCATTATGGTTTGGATTTTACTCTGTAAAGGCTGAACCTGGCCTCCACCCACAAGATGGCCCAGGTACACAACCTGACTCTGCCCTATCTGGCACTTAGTGGCCTTGATAGTGAGGCCTGCTTTCTGCAGAGCCTCCAAAACATTTCTGAGGTGGACCAGGTGATCCTGCCAGGAGGAACTAAAGACAGCAATATCATCTAGATAAGCTGAGCAATAAGTTTCCATCCCTGCCAGAACTTTATTCACCAACCTCTGAAAAGTGGCAGGTGCATTTTTCAATCCAAAGGGCATCACCACAAAGTGGTAGTGCCCACCAGGGGTCGAAAATGCTGTTTTGGCTTTTGCATCATCAGCTAACCTGATCTGCCAGTAGCCAGCTGTTAGGTCAAATGTACTTAGATACTTGGCTGAGGCCAAAGTATCAATCAGCTCATCTGCCCTTGGTATGGGATAGGCATCAGTCCTGGTGACTGCATTGAGGCCTCTGTAGTCTACACAAAACCTCATTTCTTTCTTACCACCCTGGGTATGAGGCTTGGGCACTAGGACTACTGGGCTAGCCCAAGGGCTATCTGAAGGCTCAATCACACTTAACTCCAACATTTTCTGGACTTCAGTCCTGATACAGTCCCTGACATGGTCAGGTTGCCTGTAGATTTTACTCTTGACAGGCAGACTGTCTCCAGTGTCCACCTCATGGGTGCACCAGGTAGTCTGACTAGGGGTCAGGCTAAACATATGTCTGTACTGTTGCAGAACCTGTCTGCACTCAGTTTGCTGATGGTCAGTGAGGCTGCTTGCCAAAGCAACACCATCTACTGACCCATCATCAGGGTTCTGTGAGAGAAGGTCAGGGAGAGGGTCACTCTCCTCCTCCTGGTCCTCATCAGTTGCCATGAGCAAGCCCATGTCAGCCCTGTCAACATATGGTTTTAATCTGTTGACATGGAGTACCCTCAGGGGGCTCCTGGGAGTTCCAAGATTCACCAGATAGGTGACTTCTCCCTTTTGCTCAACAATTGTATGGGGGCCACTCCACTTGTCTTGGAGGGCTGCTGGGGCCACAGGCTCCAACACCCACACTTTCTGTCCTGGCTGGTCAGCACAGCCTTTTGGTCATGCCAAGCTTTTTGTAATTCTTGGCTGGCCTCCAGGTTTTTGGTTGCCTTTTTCATGTATTCGGCCATCCTGGAGCGGAGACCAAGTACATAGTCCATCATATCCTGTTTGGGGGGCTTGAGAGGTAACTCCCAGCCCTCTTTTACCAAACATAATGGACCTCTTACAGGATGCCCAAACAGAAGCTCAAATGGGCTGTAACCATCCCCCTTCTGTGGAACCTCTCTGTATGCAAACAACAGGCAGGGAAGAAGAAGGTCCCATTTCCGCCTAAGCTTCTCTGGGAGTCCTTTAATCATTCCCTTAAGGGTTTTGTTGAAGCGTTCAACCAACCCATTGCATTGTGGGTGATAGGGGGTGGTGAACTTATAAGTTACACCACACTCCTTCCACATTGCCTTCAAATATCCTGACATGAAGTTTGTATCTCTGTCAGAGATGACCTCCTTTGGGAAACCCACCCTGGAGAAAACTCCAATGAGGGCTCTTGCCACCACAGGGGCTGTGGTGGTCCTCAGGGGAATTGCCTCTGGGTACCTGGTGGCATGATCCACTACCACCAGGATAAATCTGTGCCCAGATGCAGTTTGAGGGTCAAGGGGACCAACAATGTCAATCCCTACCCTTTCAAAGGATACCCCCACCACAGGTAGTGGTATCAGGGGGCCTTTGTAGTGCCACCTGCCTTGCCACTGGCTTGGCATGTGACACAGGAGCGACAAAACTCCTTTGTGTCCTCTGACATATGTGGCCAATGAAAATGTGGAACAAGCCTGTCCCAGGTCTTGTTTTGGCCCAATTGACCTGCTAAAGGGATATCATGTGCTAGGGTCAAGAGGAACCCCCTAAACTTCTGAGGTATTACCAACTTCCTGGTGGCTCCAGGGGCTGGATCTCTACCCTCAGAATATAGGAGTCCCTCATCCCAATAAACTTTATGGGACCCACTAGCACTCCCAGCAGCCTCAGCAGCAGCCTGCTGTCTGAGGGGTTCAAGAGAGGGGCAGCACTGTTGCTCCTTACTCAGATCCTCCCTAGAAGGGCCCCCTGCCCCCAAGAACTCAACCTGATCAGGCTCAAGTTCCTCTGGGGCAGTTCCTTCTTCAAGGTCTGCTCCTCCTCCCTTAAGAGGGGAATCAGTGATCTGAGACAGAGGGAAGGCACTGCCTTAACCCTACTGCTCCTCTTCTTGGGAAGCATCTGGTCCATAGTTTCAGGATCCAGAGCTGGTTCAGTGTCATGCAGTTTGGCCTGTGACCTGGTCACAGCAAATACCTCTGCAGGGATGCCTAACATCTTAGCATGAGTCCATAACTCTACTTCAGACCAGGCTGAAGTTTCTAGATCATTGCCCAATAGACATTCTACAGGGAGGTCTGCACTGACTACAACCTTCTTGAGGCCAGTTACCCCTCCCCAGGAGAAATTCACAACTGCCAGACTATGGTTGGTCCTGACATTGCTTGCATTGGTCACCTGGTACATTTCACCCAGGATGATCTGTCCAGGGTCCACAAGGTCCTCTGCCACCATGGTGACACTAGCACCTGTGTCCCTAAATGCCAAAGCCTGTTTGCCATTTATTACAGGCTGCTGTTTGTATTTGCCCAGATTACTGGGGCTCACCAGGAAGGACATGTCAATGTCTCCATTACAAATCAGCATTGCCTGAGTGGGTAGTCTGACTAGGTCAGAGTCCACTTCAGAACCCAGGGTCAACCCTACTACACCCTTGGTCTGTGTACAACCTCCACCAGTAGCTGAACTAGGGGGAACAGTTGCCTTAGGGGCAGGAGTGGTGGTGGTTTGGTCTTTGGACTTGTTACAATCAGAAGTCCAGTGTCCTTTCTGTTTACAGAATTTGCACCAGGGCTTCTTTTGGCCTTTTCCCTTGTTGGATTGTGACTCCCCACCAGATGCAGATTTCTGGGGGCCTTGTGAAGACTTCTGGTCTTTTGACTTATCCCCACCTTTCTCAGAGCCCTTAGGATCCTGCTTCTTGGTGTCACCCCCTTGGTTCTGGGTTTTCTGCCTCACCCTGGTTCTAACCCACTTGTCTGCCTTCTTTCCCAATTCTTGGGGAGAGGTCAGATCTGAGTCCACCAGGTATTGATGCAACAACTGGTTCTGGCAATTATTAAGGATCTGTTCTCTCATCATTAGATTATACAATCCCTTGAAATCAGTAACCCTACTGCCAACCAGCCAACCCTCCAGAGCCTTGGTTGCACAATCTACAAAGTCAGTCCAGTCCTGAGTCTGTGCCTTCTGGGTGTCTCTGAACTTCAACCTGTACTGCTCAGTGGTTAAGCCAAACCCATCTATCAGTGCACTCTTCAGGACTTCATAGTCATCAGCATCCTCTTCTCTGACAGTGAGGAGCTTGTTGTAGGAAGGTGGAATCTGACTATATGGTTGCCCCCACTTTTTTTATGGTGTTTTGCTGGTTTATGACTTAGTTGGACTGGGATCCTGCTATTCAGGGCCCCAGTCTATCTGCTTTCTCTGTAAAATGGTTTCCATGTGCCTTAGGCACATCACTGATTGGAATATGGAGTGCCCTTATAAGTCCCTAGTATATGGTATACTATGTACCAAGGGCATAGGTACCTCAGAGGCCTGCCAGGGGCTGCAGCATGTATTATGCCACCCCTGGAAGGCCATCCAAACTGACACCACAGGTCTGCTACTGCAACCTGGGTAAGGTGGTGCATGCACCCCTTACTGTGATATAGGTTACCTATATCACTAAACGCATACACACATATAAACCTATAAGTCACTCCTAAGGCAGGCCTTATCAATCCTGAAGGCAGAGTGCGTGGTTCCTATGTGAGAGGGTGCCCCTGCATGAGCAGGGCCCCTCTGCAGCGTTCGGAGACCATCTCTGATGCTGTTTGTAGTGCAGCCTGACCATATACTCTTAAGCGCATTATATCCTCGCGGTAAAATGCTAACTTTGGAATGGCTGCACCTAAACATGTCGTGTTTGGTGTCAAACATCTTGGAATACTACCCTCCGCCAATCCTGGCGGCGGGGGTAGCATTCCACCCTTCTAGAGGGAAAGACATGGTAACTCTGACTAGTCCGGTAACTTCTTTCCAGAGCCCTGGCATCACAAAATGGATGCTGCTGCCACAGACACGAGTCTGGCCTCCTGCTGCTGGACGAAACTCCGGCAGGGAGGCCTGGACAATAGGTTTCCTATCCCAGGGAGGTGTGACCACCTCCCCAGACAGGATAATGTGTATTGGGGCTGGGCGGGAGCACTTTCGGGTGCTTTGAAGTCCTGCACTGGGGGCACATTTGGTGTCCCTGTGCATACCCCAGTTCAAACCGGATCAGGGGCTTGCAGCCCCTGCTTTGGCGCGAACTGGACAAAGGGAAAGGGGTGTAGCCACCCCTCTGCCCTGACCCACCCATAGGTGGGGCCACAGAGTAGTCCAACCCCTATCTTTAGTATAAAGATAGGAACCCAGTCCTTAGGACTTTAGATTATCCCTGGACGAAACTCTGAAACTGAATCCTGGACCTTCGACGCTCTACTCACGATTAGAGGACAGAAGAATCTCCCTTGGGGTCAAGGAGTGACTCCCCTGCTTGGCAGGCACCAAAGAAGCATCTGTCCGGTTCGCATTTCTGAAGCTCCCGTCGGACACCGAAGTCATCGCATCACCAGAGGTGGATTCTCAGACTTCCCCGAGGCTACCCTGAGTCCCCAGCAAAGCTGAGGCCCGTGGCTATCGTGGGTGACTTGAGACCGTGACCCCTGGACACCAAGCACATTTGCAAGTGCATCCTCTTCTGGGTCTCCCAAGAAGTCATGCTTTGGGCTCCGAGTAGCCCTAGCCTCCAGCACAACCTGCACCGAAGATCACTGGCCCCCACTCCACGAGTGTCCTGTAAGCCAGATCCACGTGCGGCGTCACAAGGCTCCTTCGCGGTCGCTAGCCCGTTGGCTAGTAGCCCTTAACGAAGGCCAATCCTTTTCTTACTTGGCATCCTGGTTGCTCCAGGCCTGCCCTCACTTACCCTCGCTGGGTGAGTTCCACAGACCTTGCTGGTCTGCACCATCGACGATCTACATCTTCACCGAGACTTGCCGTTGCCAAGGCTTGTTGGGTCCAATCCGGTCACCGACACCTCAGCACTCGACAGACATCGTGTACCAGCCCGAATCCTGCTCCTGGTCGCCGACAACGCCTCCTGGACCTCGTGGCTGAAGAGTCAAGATGACCGTCAATGCACCTGAAGCACTCGACATCGGTGGGCATCTGTCCATCGCCTTCCTGGTCACTGGCTAGTGACCCAGACTCTGTCCCCTCTGCTTTCAGGTTCTTCAGAACTCCGATCCACTCTTGGATCCACCCGGACACTTTTCTCTTGGCCGCCAGCAGCACTTTGCAGCCGATCGCCATTCGAATCGACGACGAAACCCGACCCCGAAAGGCACCTATGCACCCGGCTTCCCTGGGTGAGGTAACACAAGTACTCCGGTGCTCCCGTGGGTAGAGACTCTTCAAAGTCCTAGATCTCAAAGGGTTTTGTCCTAGTCCTCTTCTAAGTGTCCCTTTTCTCTATTTTCCCGATCCCGACTTTCTCCATAGAAGTCAACGGCGTATCGCGGTTGTGTATTTACACTACACGCGTCTCCCGTAGGTCCCCTGTGTCACTACCTTGGGTGGTTCCTTGTGGTCCAAGCACTTCTAGAGGCTCTAGGCCTAGTGTCTAGTTCAGTCGTGGTTCGCATACCACTTTATTGGTATATGGTTTGGTACGCCCCTAGGGCCCAAACGTGTATTTGTGCTATTACTGTGATTTAATAACTTATAACTTATGTACTTCGAACTCTAGCCTCATAAAGAGACTAGAGGGGTGTGTTTAGCAATAAATACATATATTTTGAATATATACCTGGTGTGGTGCTCTTTCATTTGGTCACTCAAGAGATTATAGACTGGTAAAACAAGCTGCTTTACATTCCTTCAAGACTTAGCCTGAAGGCTGCTCTCCATAGCTACCACTAGGATAGCTTTCAATAAGGTTGTCTTTAACCTATCTCCAATAAGGGGTTGTTTGGACTGGTGCAAGGTGCCCACTATAAATAGTGGACAGCATATGCCAGGCCAACTTCTCACATTGGTGTGCAGCGTGTGGGATTCCAGCTTGCTATTGTTTTACCAGATAATCTCAATTGAATTGATCAACTGAAAACCACTAAAGGTACCTAAGGTACATATAATTTAAGCTTAGAATACAGTAAGTTCTACTGAACTTAGAGTTGTGTGTTAAGGGATAGCACAACCCTTTCTACAACTCAAGAGAGTTTAGTAGGCCACACTAGAGTAGGTAGTGCATACACCACACCACACTAGTAATGTCTTTAAGGGCAGGATCCAAAGAATCCTTGCAGGAAGCCATTGAGCTTCCACCCTCCAAGTATGATACACTCCCATTCTTGGAATTGAGAGCTTTATGTAACTTGAGAAAAATAAGGACAGGCCAAAGCCCCACCACCCAACACCTCAAGGAGTTGTTGGTGGCTTATGACCTTAGTAAGCCTGTAGGGACTGAAGGGGTAGGAGCTGAGGGTGGGGCAGGAGAAGAGGAGGACGCCAGGGGTACCAATACCCCCAGCCCCCCCTCTGAAACTGGCCAGGAGGGTGACAATGACCCTGACCTGGATAACCCAATCCCTCCTGTGGACGATGATGAGGATGATCAAGATGACACCCACTTTGTCCCCCCAGGAAGGATTAAGAGTGTGCCCAGAAAGTCTAGATCTCCTTCTCAGGAGTCTAACCACTCTGGCACCTCTATAGGGAGCTCTGTCTCCTCTCACAGGAGGGAATCCTCTCATGAGAGGAGAGCCAGACTGGTCCAGTATGAGGAAACTCAGCTGGAAATCAGAATAAAGCAATTGGCTTTAGATAGGGAATCCCTAGATCTCCTTAGAGAGAGAAGAAAGTTGGGACTAGAGTCCCATGGTGGCAGCCATGTCCCTAGAGACAGGGAAAGGTCTTATGACCATAGAAACCTAAACAAGATTGTCCCTCCCTACCAGAGTGGGGATGACATCCACAAATGGATAACTGCACTGGAGAGGGCCTGTAAAGTTCAGAAGGTCCCCCAGAGGCAGTGGGCAGCAATCTTGTGGCTCTCCTTTGCAGACAAAGGTAGAGACAAGCTCCTCACTGTAAGAGAAGAGGATGCTGACAATTACACAGTCTTGAAGAGTGCTCTGATAGATGGGTTTGGCCTAACCACTGAACAGTATAGGTTGAAGTTCAGAGACACCCAAAAGCTCAGACTCAAGACTGGGTTGATTTTGTAGATTGTGCTACAAAGGCTCTGGAAGGTTGGATACATGGCAACAAAGTGCATGACTTTTTAGGATTGTACAATTTGATTATGAGGGAGCAGATCCTTAATAATTGTCAAAACCAGCTTTTGCACCAGTATCTGGTGGACTCTGATCTGACCTCTCCCCAAGAATTGGGAAAGAAGGCAGACAAATGGGTCAGAACCAGAGTAAAAACTAGAAATCAGGGTGGTGACCAGAAGAAAGATTCTACTAAGTCCCAAGAGAAAGGTGGGGATAAATCTAAGGATAAGTCCCCTACAGGGCCCCAAAATTCCTCTTCTGGGGGTGGGTCCCAAACTCCTTCCTCTCCTGAAAAGAAACCCTATTGCCATGTCTGTAAAAAGCCTGGGCACTGGAAAACTGATCCCAGTTGCCCCAGGATTGGCAATAAAGAAAATGTTCCTCCCACAACTACTACCACCCCTCCTGGTACTACCAGTAGTAATCCTCCAGTTGGGAGTAGTGCACCCAAAAAGTTGGGTGCTTTTGCAAGAGGAACAGAGGTGAGCCCTAGTTTAGACAGGGACCCCTCAACAGACTCCTCTGACTCTGATGGTGGTATAGGATTTGCCACCTTTACCATGGGTCCCACAGCGTTGGGCAGGTACAGATTGGAGCCAATAATTAATGGTCAGAAAGCTGTGGCATTTAGGGACACAGGGGCTAGTGTCACCATGGTGGCAGGGAAACTAGTCCCCCTCACCAGTTTTTACCTGAGTTTAAGTACCAGGTGACCAACATTGATGGTGTCAGAACAGATCACCCCATGGCCATAGTCAATCTCAGCTGGGAGGGGGTCACAGGCCCAAAGAGAGTGGCAGTGTCCCCCACCTTACCTGTAGATTGCCTGATGGGCAATGATTTGGAAATTTCAGCCTGGGCTGAAGTTGAACACCAAACCCATCTTAGGATGTTGGGCGTCCCTGTAAAGGTTAGTGGGGCTGTGATGGCCACAGCCCCAGCCCAAGAATTTGGAGAGATGGAGCCTGAAAGAATGGCCCACTCTCCCCAAAGAGAGCACAAGGGTTGAAGAAAAGTCTTCTTCCCCCAGACAGTAGGTAAGGGTCAGCCTCCTCAGGGAACTGACCCTACCCCTAGTGAAGGAACTGCCACAGAGGGTAGTCAGGCCTGGCCTGGCCACACCCCTGATGGCATAGGACCCTTCCAAGGTGGTACCCAGTCTGGAGCAGGTAACCTGCCCCTCTCTACCCTGCCTCAGTCAGCCCAGGGCTGCAGAGGTCAGGGAGGTCAGTGGACCCCCCAGGGCCCCCTGTCCAGAGGAACCCCCCATCAGCAGATTAGGGGCACCCAGTCTAGTAGCCCTAGCCAGGTGAAAACTCCTCTACACACTGAGGGATCCCCCATGCCTTTATGTAGGGACCTCCCCCAGAAGGACTCTGGTAGGCAAGGGCAAACCTGGGACCTGAAGGTTCCAAACCTGCCCTGTCCCTCCAGTAGTCCATCCAAAGGGACCCAACCCCCAGCTGTAGGCAGCCAAAGGTTGACCCTTAGAGCAAAGTGCAACTCAGTCATGGAAAGACAGGCATACATGGTGACCAGTGATCTGAGGAAGCTGAGGCCAACATTCCTAGGGCCTCACTTCCCTACTCAGACACCTCACCAGCCTTGTACTTTACCTAAGCACACCACAGGTAGTGATTCCCCATGGTGGAGACCCTCTCATACCCTTAGGGTGAGGGATTGCTTAGTGGGCCATAAGACAGGGGGCAACCATGCTAGTGCAGGTGCTTCCTTATATGACCACTTAGTCAATGAAGGCTCAACTGGCCAAGGTTAGCCTTATCTCCTTTCGTTTGGGGGGGTTATGTAGGAAGGTGGAATCTGACTATATGGTTGCCCCCACTTTTTTTATGGTGTTTTGCTGGTTTATGACTTAGTTGGACTGGGATCCTGCTATTCAGGGCCCCAGTCTATCTGCTTTCTCTGTAAAATGGTTTCCATGTGCCTTAGGCACATCACTGATTGGAATCTGGAGTGCCCTTATAAGTCCCTAGTATATGGTATACTATGTACCAAGGGCATAGGTACCTCAGAGGCCTGCCAGGGGCTGCAGCATGTATTATGCCACCCCTGGAAGGCCATCCAAACTGACACCACAGGTCTGCTACTGCAGCCTGGGTAAGGTGGTGCATGCACCCCTTACTGTGATATAGGTTACCTATATCACTAAATACATACACACATATAAACCTATAAGTCACTCCTAAGGCAGGCCTTATCAATCCTGAAGGCAGAGTGCGTGGTTCCTATGTGAGAGGGTGCCCCTGCATGAGCAGGGCCCCTCTGCAGCGTTCGGAGACCATCTCTGATGCTGTTTGTAGTGCAGCCTGACCATATACTCTTAAGCGCATTATATCCTCGCGGTAAAATGCTAACTTTGGAATGGCTGCACCTAAACATGTCGTGTTTGGTGTCAAACATCTTGGAATACTACCCCCCGCCAATCCTGGCGGCGGGGGTAGCATTCCACCCTTCTAGAGGGAAAGACATGTGTAACTCTGACTAGTCCGGTAACTTCTTTCCAGAGCCCTGGCATCACAAAATGGATGCTGCTGCCACAGACACGAGTCTGGCCTCCTGCTGCTGGACGAAACTCCGGCAGGGGAGGCCTGGACAATAGGTTTCCTGTCCCAGGGAGGTGTGACCACCTCCCCAGACAGGATAATGTGTATTGGGGCTGGGCGGGAGCACTTTCGGGTGCTTTGAAGTCCTGCACTGGGGGCACATTTGGTGTCCCTGTGCATACCCCAGTTCAAACCGGATCAGGGGCTTGCAGCCCCTGCTTTGGCGTGAACTGGACAAAGGGAAAGGGGTGTAGCCACCCCTCTGCCCTGACCCACCCATAGGTGGGGCCACAGAGTAGTCCAACCCCTATCTTTAGTATAAAGATAGGAACCCAGTCCTTAGGACTTTAGATTATCCCTGGACGAAACTCTGAAACTGAATCCTGGACCTTCGACGCTCTACTCACGATTAGAGGACAGAAGAATCTCCCTTGGGGTCAAGGAGTGACTCCCCTGCTTGGCAGGCACCAAAGAAGCATCTGTCCGGTTCGCATTTCTGAAGCTCCCGTCGGACGCCGAAGTCATCGCATCACCAGAGGTGGATTCTCAGACTTCCCCGAGGCTACCCTGAGTCCCCAGCAAAGCTGAGGCCCGTGGCTATCGTGGGTGACTTGAGACCGTGACCCCTGGACACCGAGCACATTTGCAAGTGCATCCTCTTCTGGGTCTCCCAAGAAGTCATGCTTTGGGCTCCGAGTAGCCCTAGCCTCCAGCACCATCTGCACCGAAGATCACTGGCCCCCACTCCACGAGTGTCCTGTAAGCCAGATCCACGTGCGGCGTCACGAGGCTCCTTCGCGGTCGCTAGCCCGTTGGCTAGTAGCCCTTAACGAAGGCCAATCCTTTTCTTACTTGGCATCCTGGTTGCTCCAGGCCTGCCCTCACTTACCCTCGCTGGGTGAGTTCCACAGACCTTGCTGGTCTGCACCATCGACGATCTACATCTTCACCGAGACTTGCCGTTGCCAAGGCTTGTTGGGTCCAATCCGGTCGCCGACACCTCAGCACTCGACAGACATCGTGTACCAGCCCGAATCCTGCTCCTGGTCGCCGACAACGCCTCCTGGACCTCGTGGCTGAAGAGTCAAGATGACCGTCAACGCACCTGAAGCACTCGACATCGGTGGGCATCTGTCCATCGCCTTCCTGGTCACTGGCTAGTGACCCAGACTCTGTCCCCTCTGCTTTCAGGTTCTTCAGAACTCCGATCCACTCTTGGATCCACCCGGACACTTTTCTCTTGGCCGCCAGCAGCACTTTGCAGCAGATCGCCATTCGAATCGACGACGAAACCCGACCCCGAAAGGCACCTATGCACCCGGCTTCCCTGGGTGAGGTAACACGAGTACTCCGGTGCTCCCGTGGGTAGAGACTCTTCAAAGTCCTAGATCTCAAAGGGTTTTGTCCTAGTCCTCTTTTAAGTGTCCCTTTTCTCTATTTTCCCGATCCCGACTTTCTCCATAGAAGTCAACGGCGTATCGCGGTTGTGTATTTACACTGCACGCGTCTCCCGTAGGTCCCCTGTGTCACTACCTTGGGTGGTTCCTTGTGGTCCAAGCACTTCTAGAGGCTCTAGGCCTAGTGTCTAGTTCAGTCGTGGTTCGCATACCACTTTATTGGTATATGGTTTGGTACGCCCTAGGGCCCAAACGTGTATTTGTGCTATTACTGTGATTTAATAACTTATAACTTATGTACTTCGAACTCTAGCCTCATAAAGAGACTAGAGGGGTGTGTTTAGCAATAAATACATATATTTTGAATATATACCTGGTGTGGTGCTCTTTCATTTGGTCACTCAAGAGATTATAGACTGGTAAAACAAGCTGCTTTACATTCCTTCAAGACTTAGCCTGAAGGCTGCTCTCCATAGCTTACCACTAGGATAGCTTTCAATAAGGTTGTCTTTAACCTATCTCCAATAAGGGGTTGTTTGGACTGGTGCAAGGTGCCCACTATAATTAGTGGACAGCATATGCCAGGCCAACTTCTCACACATGTCTCTACCTTTATCTGAAAAGGAGAGCCACAAGATTGCTGCCCACTGCTTTTGGGGGACCTGTTGTACTCTACAGGCCCTTTCCATAGCAGTTACCCACTTATGGATATCATCCCCACGCTGGTAGGGAGGAACAACCTTGCTCAGGTTCCTATGGTCTGGAATATATTCTCTGCCTCTAGGGACACTGCTGCTGCCACCAGGGGGTTCTAACCCCTCTTTTCTAGAAGCTCTCTGGAGCTCCAGGGCTTCTTTATCTAATGCCAACTGCTTGGTTTTGAGGGCAAATCTTGCTTCCTCATACTGCAGCAGTTTGTACATTCTGTCAGAGGAGGTCTCTCTTCTTGGAAAGTAGGAGTTCCTCTGGTAGACAGATTCTCTGCCAGAGTGATAGGAGTGCTCAGATTCCCTAGAAAGGGACCTAGGCCTGTCCTCCACTATGTCAGTTCTCTTAGGAGAATTCCTCTGTCCTGTTCAGACCCCTTGGGGCCTGGCCCTACAACCACAGAGTCTTGGTCATCCTGATGTCCATCATCTGACCCAGACACTGTAATTGACCCACCCACTGATTCAGACCCATTAGCTCCTAGAGCTAATCTAAGATCATCTGCTGTCAGCATATCTATCAGGTGTAGTGTAGAGGGACTCTGTCCTAGCTTCAGGTGCCTTTCAGCACACATGGCTTTCAAGTCAAAGAAAGTAATGTCCTTTTACTGAGGCTGAGTGGATCCACTGGGTCCACCCCTTAAGGACATTCTAGTGTTGTGCAGTGTTGTACTACCTACACTAGTTTGTGGCCTACTGATACTAGCTTGGGCTGTAGAAAGGGTGTGCTATCCCTTGGCACACAGCTCTAAGTTCAGTAGAACTTATTGATACTAAGCTTGACTTTATATGTACCTTGAGTACCTATAGTGGTTTTCAGTTAGTAATTCAAATTGAGATTTTCTGGTAAAACAATAGCAAGCTGGAATCCCACCCGCTGCCACCAATGTGAGAAGTTGGCCTGGTATATGCTGTCCACTAGTTAAAGTGGACAACTTGCACCAGTACAATTTGACTCTTATGGTAGGTAGGTTTAAGACAACCTTTATAGAAAGCTATCCTAGTGGTAGCTGTGGAGAGCAGCCTTCAGGCTAAGTCTTGGAGGAATGTAAAGCAGCTTGTTTTACCACACAATCTCTTGAATCACCAAATGAAAAGACGCCACACAGGTATATATATCAAATATATATGTATTTATTACTAAACAACTCTCTACTAATCACTTGTGAGATTAGAAGACAGGAACATATGCATAAATCAACGTTTCACAATAAATTAAGCACAAATATGGCTGGGGCCCTAGGGGCGTACCAGACCATATACTAAAAAAGAGACTTAGGAACAACGACTTGCAGGGAGACAAGGCCTAGGGCCTTCAGAAGTGCTGGGGCCTCACGAAACCACCAAAGGCAGGTAAGTAAAGGACCCACGGGGGACGCGTGCAGTGCGTGAACACAGGCGCGGATCTCCGTAGACTTCAATGGGGCAAGTCGCGGTTGGAAATTAAGAGTTTAAGGGCACTTCGGGAGTAGCTACAAGCAAGTCACTTACAGGGTAAGTAGTTCTAGGGCCAACACCCACAGGAGCACTGTAGTGCTGGAGTTACCTCACCCAGGGAAGCCGGGTGCATAGGTGTCCTTTGGTGTCGGGTCGCGGCGTCGTTTTCAATGGGAGCCAATGAAGACTTGCTGCTTGTGAAGTCCGAAGAAGTGTCCGGTGGAATCCAAGCCTGGATTCGGAAGAAGGAAGACCTGAAAGCAGAGGGGACAGTGTTCAAAGTCACTGGGCAGTGACCCGGGGCAAGGAAGATGAATGCCCACCGTCGTCGACAGATTCAGGTCATTCATGGATGTCTTGACTCTTCGGCCACGAGGTCCAGGAGGTGTTGACGATGACCAGGAGCTGGATTCGGCGTGTGCCACAAAGTCTGCAGCTGACTGCGGTGTCGGCAACCCGATTGGAGCCAACAAGCCTTGGTAGCAGCAAGTCTTGTGGAAAGCGTTAAAAGTCAATGGTGCAGACCAGCAAGGTCTGGGGAACTCACCCAGCGAGGGTAAGTCAGGGCAGGCCTGGAGCAACCAGGGGAGCCCTTTGGTTCTTTAGAAAAGTCTTCAGGGGACCCACAAGACGGCTGGCAAGGGATCGCAAAGACGCCTCGGGAGGATTCCTTCAACAGGGGCCCACGGTCACTCGGGACGAGGTAGGCCTCTGATCTTCGGAGGGATTCCTGCTAAAGGGTGGGAACACACGTGGTCCACAGCACAGGTTCGTAGAACGTCGAGAAGGGGTTGCACTTGACAATAGTGCACGGTACCCAGGGACTGCGGTTCCTCGTCACTCGTGGGGTCCACTTGCCTCAGCTTTGCTGGGGACTCACGATGGCCTGGGAGAAGTCAGGAAATCCTCATCTTGGGCTGCAGGGACCTCGGGCTCCGGCGGGAGTGGCGTAGTTTGCGACCATCGTTGTAGTTTTTGGTGCCTGCCAAGCAGGGGAGTCACTCCTTGACTCCAAGGGAGATTCTTCAGTCTTCCAGAGGTAGTGGAATGTCGAAGGTCCAGGATTCTTCTTTAGAGCATCGTCCAGGGGTATCTAGCTTGCAATGCAGGGTTCCCTCTCTTATACTAAAAGAAAGGGAGGGACTAGCTCTATGACCCCACCTATGGGAGGTTCAGGGGAGTAGGTGGCTACACCCACTTCCCTTTGTCCAGTTTCGCGCCAGAGCAGGGGCAGGTAGCCCCTGAGCTGGTTTGAACTGGTATATGCACAGAGGAGCCTTCTGCTCCCCCAGTGCAGGACTTCAAAGCACTCTAGGAGTGCACCCACTCAGCCCCAATACACTAAACCCTGTCTGGAAGGTGGTCACACCCTCCTGTGACAGGATACCTATTGTTGGGCTTCCTCCACTGCGAGTTTCGGTCATCAGCAGGAGGGCAGCCCAGTGTCTGTGACTGGTGGCATCCATTTTGTGATGCCAGGGCTCTTCAGGATTCTACCGCGTTTCCACAGTAGGTACATGTCTATCCCTCTAGAAGGGTGGAATGCTACCCCCGCCGCCAGAACTGGCGGGGGGTAGTATTCCAAGATGTTTGACACCAAACACGACATGTTTCCGTGCAGCCATCCCAAAGTTAGCATTTAACTCGAGGTTATAATGCGCTTAAGAGTATATGGTCAGGCTGCACTACAAACAGCATCAGAGAAGGGTCTCCGAATGCTGCAGAGGGGCTCTGCTCATGCAGGGGCACCCTCTCACATAGGAACCAAGCACTCTGCCTTCAGGATTGATAAGGCCTGCCATAGGAGTGACTTATAGGTTTATATGTGTGTATCTATGTAGTGATATAGGTAGCCTATATCACAGTAAGGGGTGCATGCACCACCTTACCCAGGCTGCAGTAGCAGGCCTGTGGTGTCAGATTTAGTCTGCTTCCCAAGGGTGGCATAATACATGCTTCAGCCCCTGGTAGGCCTGTGAAGTACCTATGCCCTTGGCACCTAAGGTACCATATACTAGGGACTCATAAGGTACCACAGTATCCAATCACTAGTGCACCTAGAGTGCACTCCAAGTCGTTAGAGAGAACAGAGAGGCTGGGGCCCTGATTGGCAGGGTCCCAGCCTGACTATAGCCAGAAACCAGTGTAAACATCAGAAAAAAAGTGGGGGCAACATAAGAGGCAGATCCTACTCTCCTACACAACCCCCCAAACGCAGGGACACTAAACTAACCTTGACCAGTTGAGTCTTCGTGCTCTAAGTGGAAATACCTTGATAGTCCATCTGCATTGGCATGTTGGGTCCCAGGCCTATGTTCCACTGTATAGTCCATCCCTTGTAGGGAAATGGACCACCTCAAAAGTTTTGGGTTTTCACCTTTCATCTGTTTAAGCCATAGGAGGGGCTTGTGGTCAGTCTGAACTATGAAGTGAGTGCCAAACAAGTATGGCCTCAGCTTCTTCAGGGCCCACACCACAGCAAAGGCCTCCCTCTCTATAGCTGACCAACGTTTCTCTCTAGGGGTCAGCCTTCTGCTAATAAAAGCTACTGGCTGGTCTTGACCTTCATCATTCAGTTGAGTCAGTACAGCTCCCACACCCAGCTCAGAAGCATCTGTTTGGACAATGAACTTTTTGGTGTAGTCTGGACTCTGTAAGATGGGGGCAGTGCACATGGCATGCTTTAGGTCTTCAAATGCCTTCTGACAGCTAGCTGTCCACTGAACCTTTTTTGGCATTTTCTTTGAGATCAGATCATTCAAGGGGGTCACTATAGATCCATATCCCTTGACAAACCTCCTATAGTACCCAGTCAGGCCTAAGAAGGCTCTCACCTGTGTCTGGGTGGTAGGAGCAACCCATTCCATTATGGTTTGGATTTTACTCTGTAAAGGCTGAACCTGGCCTCCACCCACAAGGTGGCCCAGGTACACAACCTGACTCTCCCCTATCTGGCACTTAGTGGCCTTGATAGTGAGGCCTGCTTTCTGCAGAGCCTCCAAAACATTTCTGAGGTGGACCAGGTGATCCTGCCAGGAGGAACTAAAGACAGCAATATCATCTAGATAAGCTGAGCAATAAGTTTCCATCCCTGCCAGAACTTTATTCACCAACCTCTGAAAAGTGGCAGGTGCATTTTTCAATCCAAAGGGCATCACCACAAAGTGGTAGTGCCCACCAAGGAGTCGAAAATGCTGTTTTGGCTTTTGCATCATCAGCTAACCTGATCTGCCAGTAGCCAGCTGTTAGGTCAAATGTACTTAGATACTTGGCTGAGGCCAAAGTATCAATCAGCTCATCTGCCCTTGGTATGGGATAGGCATCAGTCCTGGTGACTGCATTGAGGCCTCTGTAGTCTACACAAAACCTCATTTCTTTCTTACCACCCTGGGTATGAGGCTTGGGCACTAGGACTACTGGGCTAGCCCAAGGGCTATCTGAAGGCTCAATCACACCTAACTCCAACATTTTCTGGACTTCAGTCCTGATACAGTCCCTGACATGGTCAGGTTGCCTGTAGATTTTACTCTTGACAGGCAGACTGTCTCCAGTGTCCACCTCATGGGTGCACCAGGTAGTCTGACTAGGGGTCAGGCTAAACATATGTCTGTACTGTTGCAGAACCTGTCTGCACTCAGTTTGCTGATGGTCAGTGAGGCTGCTTGCCAAAGCAACACCATCTACTGACCCATCATCAGGGTTCTGTGAGAGAAGGTCAGGAGAGGGTCACTCTCCTCCTCCTGGTCCTCATCAGTTGCCATGAGCAAGCCCATGTCAGCCCTGTCAACATATGGTTTTAATCTGTTGACATGGAGTACCCTCAGGGGGCTCCTGGGAGTTCCAAGATTCACCAGATAGGTGACTTCTCCCTTTTGCTCAACAATTGTATGGGGGCCACTCCACTTGTCTTGGAGGGCTGCTGGGGCCACAGGCTCCAACACCCACACTTTCTGTCCTGGCTGGTACACAGTCAGCACAGCCTTTGGTCATGCCAAGCTTTTTGTAATTCTTGGCTGGCCTCCAGGTTTTTGGTTGCCTTTTTCATGTATTCGGCCATCCTGGAGCGGAGACCAAGTACATAGTCCATCATATCTTATTTGGGGGGCTTGAGAGGTAACTCCCAGCCCTCTTTTACCAAACATAATGGACCTCTTACAGGATGCCCAAACAGAAGCTCAAATGGGCTGTAACCAACCCCCTTCTGTGGAACCTCTCTGTATGCAAACAACAGGCAGGGAAGAAGAAGGTCCCATTTCCGCCTAAGCTTCTCTGGGAGTCCTTTAATCATTCCCTTAAGGGTTTTGTTGAAGCGTTCAACCAACCCATTGCATTGTGGGTGATAGGGGTGGTGAACTTATAAGTTACACCACACTCCTTCCACATTGCCTTCAAATATCCTGACATGAAGTTTGTACCTCTGTCAGAGATGACCTCCTTTGGGAAACCCACCCTGGAGAAAACTCCAATGAGGGCTCTTGCCACCACAGGGGCTGTGGTGGTCCTCAGGGGAATTGCCTCTGGGTACCTGGTGGCATGATCCACTACCACCAGGATAAATCTGTGCCCAGATGCAGTTTGAGGGTCAAGGGGACGAACAATGTCAATCCCTACCGTTCCAAAGGGTACCCCCACCACAGGTAGTGGTATCAGGGGGGCCTTTGTAGTGCCACCTGCCTTGCCACTGGCTTGGCATATGACACAGGAGCGACAAAACTCCTTTGTGTCCTCTGACATATGTGGCCAATGAAAATGTGGAACAAGCCTGTCCCAGGTCTTGTTTTGGCCCAAGTGACCTGCTAAAGGGATATCATGTGCTAGGGTCAAGAGGAACCCCCTAAACCTCTGAGGTATTACCAACCTCCTGGTGGCTCCAGGGGCTGGATCTCTACCCTCAGAATATAGGAGTCCCTCATCCCAATAAACTTTATGGGACCCACTAGCACTCCCAGCAGCCTCAGCAGCAGCCTGCTGTCTGAGGGGTTCAAGAGAGGGGCAGCACTGTTGCTCCTTACTCAGATCCTCCCTAGAAGGGCCCCCTGCCCCCAAGAACTCAACCTGATCAGGCTCAAGTTCCTCTGGGGCAGTTCCTTCTTCAGGGTCTGCTCCTCCTCCCTTAAGAGGGGAATCAGTGATCTGAGACAGAGGGAGGGCACTGCCTTAACCCTACTGCTCCTCTTCCTGGGAAGCATCTGGTCCATAGTTTCAGGATCCAGAGCTGGTTCAGTGTCATGCATTTTGGCCTGTGACCTGGTCACAGCAAATACCTCTGCAGGGATGCCTAACATCTTAGCATGAGTCCATAACTCTACTTCAGACCAGGCTGAAGTTTCTAGATCATTGCCCAATAGACATTCTACAGGGAGGTCTGCACTGACTACAACCTTCTTGAGGCCAGTTATCCCTCCCCAGGAGAAATTCACAACTGCCAGACTATGGTTGGTCCTGACATTGCTTGCATTGGTCACCTGTTACATTTCACCCAGGATGATCTGTCCAGGGTCCACAAGGTCCTCTGCCACCATGGTGACACTAGCACCTGTGTCCCTAAATGCCAAAGCCTGTTTGCCATTTATTACAGGCTGCTGTTTGTATTTGCCCAGATTACTGGGGCTCACCAGGAAGGACATGTCAATGTCTCCATTACAAATCAGCATTGCCTGAGTGGGTACTCTGACTAGGTCAGAGTCCACTTCAGATCCCAGGGTCAACCCTACTACACCCTTGGTGTGTGTACCACCTCCACCAGTAGCTGACCTAGGGGGAACAGTTGCCTTAGGGGCAGGAGTGGTGGTGGTTTGGTCTTTGGACTTGTTACAATCAGAAGTCCAGTGTCCTTTCTGTTTACAGAATTTGCACCAGGGCTTCTTTTGGCCTTTTCCCTTGTTGGATTGTGACTCCCCACCAGATGCAGATTTCTGAGGCCCTTGTGAAGACTTCTGGTCTTTTGACTTATCCCCACCTTTCTCAGAGCCCTTAGGATCCTGCTTCTTGGTGTCACCCCCTTGGTTCTGGGTTTTCTGCCTCACCCTGGTTCTGACCCACTTGTCTGCCTTCTTTCCCAATTCTTGGGGAGAGGTCAGATCTGAGTCCACCAGGTATTGATGCAACAACTGGTTCTGGCAATTATTAAGGATCTGTTCTCTCATCATTAGATTATACAATCCCTTGAAATCAGTAACCCTACTGCCAACCAGCCAACCCTCCAGAGCCTTGGTTGCACAATCTACAAAGTCAGTCCAGTCCTGAGTCTGTGCCTTCTGGCTGTCTCTGAACTTCAACCTGTACTGCTCAGTGGTTAAGCCAAACCCATCTATCAGTGCACTCTTCAGGACTTCATAGTCATCAGCATCCTCTTCTCTGACAGTGAGGAGCTTGTCTCTACCTTTATCTGAAAAGGAGAGCCACAAGATTGCTGCCCACTGCTTTTGGGGGACCTGTTGTACTCTACAGGCCCTTTCCATAGCAGTTACCCACTTATGGATATCATCCCCACTCTGGTAGGGAGGAACAACCTTGCTCAGGTTCCTATGGTCTGGAATATATTCTCTGCCTCTAGGGACACTGCTGCTGCCACCAGGGGGTTCTAACCCCTCTTTTCTAGAAGCTCTCTGGAGCTCCAGGGCTTCTTTATCTAATGCCAACTGCTTGGTTTTGAGGGCAAATCTTGCTTCCTCATACTGCAGCAGTTTGTACATTCTGTCAGAGGAGGTCTCTCTTCTTGGAAAGTAGGAGTTCCTCTGGTAGATAGATTCTCTGCCAGAGTGATAGGAGTGCTCAGATTCCCTAGAAAGCGACCTAGGCCTGTCCTCCACTATGTCAGTTCTCTTAGGGAGAATTCCTCTGTCCTGTTCAGACCCCTTGGGTCCTGGCCCTACAACCACAGAGTCTTGGTCATCCTGATGTCCATCATCTGACCCAGACACTGTAATTGACCCACCCACTGATTCAGACCCATTAGCTCCTAGAGCTAATCTAAGATCATCTGCTGTCAGCAGATCTATCAGGTGTAGTGTAGAGGGACTCTGTCCTAGCTTCAGGTGCCTTTCAGCACACATGGCTTTCAAGTCAAAGAAAGTCATGTCCTTATACTGAGGCTGAGTGGATCCACTGGGTCCACCCCTTAAGGACATTCTAGTGTTGTGCAGTGTTGTACTACCTACACTAGTTTGTGGCCTACTGATACTAGCTTGAGCTGTAGAAAGGGTGTGCTATCCCTTGGCACACAGCTCTAAGTTCAGTAGAACTTATTGATACTAAGCTTGACTTTATATGTACCTTGAGTACCTATAGTGGTTTTCAGTTAGTAATTCAAATAGAGATTTTCTGGTAAAACAATAGCAAGCTGGAATCCCACACGCTGCCACCAATGTGAGAAGTTGGCCTGGTATATGCTGTTCACTAATTAAAGTGGACACCTTGCACCAGTACAATTCGACTCTTATGGTAGGTAGGTTTAAGACAACCTTTATAGAAAGCTATCCTAGTGGTAGCTGTGGAGAGCAGCCTTCAGGCTAAGTCTTGGAGGAATGTAAAGCAGCTTGTTTTACCACACAATCTCTTGAATCACCAAATGAAAAGACACCACACAGGTATATATATCAAATATATATGTATTTATTACTAAACAACTCTCTACTAATCTCTTTGTGAGATTAGAAGACAGGAACATATGCATAAATCAACGTTTCACAATAAATTAAGCACAAATATGGCTGGGGCCCTAGGGGCGTACCAGACCATATACTAAAAAGAGACTTAGGAACAACGACTTGCAGGGAGACAAGGCCTAGGGCCTTCAGAAGTGCTGGGGCCTCACGAAACCACCCAAGGCAGGTAAGTAAAGGACCCACGGGGGACGCGTGCAGTGCGTGAACACAGGCGCGGATCGCCGTAGACTTCAATGGGGCAAGTCGCGGTTGGAAATTAAGAGTTTAAGGGCACTTCGGGAGTAGCTACAAGCAAGTCACTTACAGGGTAAGTAGTTCTAGGGCCAACACCCACAGGAGCACTGTAGTGCTGGAGTTACCTCACCCAGGGAAGCCGGGTGCATAGGTGTCCTTTGGTGTCGGGTCGCGGCGTCGTTTTCAATGGGAGCCAATGAAGACTTGCTGCTTGTGAAGTCCGAAGAAGTGTCCGGTGGAATCCAAGCCTGGATTCGGAAGAAGGAAGACCTGAAAGCAGAGGGGACAGTGTTCAAAGTCACTGGGCAGTGACCCGGGGCAAGGAAGATGAATGCCCACCGTCGTCGACAGATTCAGGTCATTCATGGATGTCTTGACTCTTCGGCCACGAGGTCCAGGAGGTGTTGACGATGACCAGGAGCTGGATTCGGCGTGTGCCACAAAGTCTGCAGCTGACTGCGGTGTCGGCAACCCGATTGGAGCCAACAAGCCTTGGTAGCAGCAAGTCTTGTGGAAAGCGTTAAAAGTCAATGGTGCAGACCAGCAAGGTCTGGGGAACTCACCCAGCGAGGGTAAGTCAGGGCAAGCCTGGAGCAACCAGGGGAGCCCTTTGGTTCTTTAGAAAAGTCTTCAGGGGACCCACAAGATGGCTGGCAAGGGATCGCAAAGATGCCTCGGGAGGATTCCTTCAACAGGGGCCCACGGTCACTCGGGACGAGGTAGGCCTCTGATCTTCGGAGGGATTCCTGCTAAAGGGTGGGAACACACGTGGTCCACAGCACAGGTTCGTAGAACGTCGTGAAGGGGTTGCACTTGACAATAGTGCACGGTACCCAGGGACTGCGGTTCCTCGTCACTCGTGGGGTCCACTTGCCTCAGCTTTGCTGGGGACTCACGATGGCCTGGGAGAAGTCAGGAAATCCTTGTCTTGGGCTGCAGGGACCTCGGGCTCCGGCGGGAGTGGCGTAGTATGCGACCATCGTTGTAGTTTTTGGTGCCTGCCAAGCAGGGGAGTCACTCCTTGACTCCAAGGGAGA
This sequence comes from Calotriton arnoldi, assembly GCA_963921515.1. Classification (NCBI taxonomy): domain Eukaryota; kingdom Metazoa; phylum Chordata; class Amphibia; order Caudata; family Salamandridae; genus Calotriton; species Calotriton arnoldi. The sequence continues at coordinate 666,422 of CAWUFW010000739.1, forward strand.
TTCTTCAGTCTTCCAGAGGTAGTGGAACGTCGAAGGTCCAGGATTCTTCTTTAGAGCATCGTCCAGGGAGTATCTAGTTTGCAATGCACAGGTTCCCTCTCTTATACTAAAAGAAAGGGAGGGACTAGCTCTATGACCCCACCTATGGGAGGTTCAGGGGAGTAGGTGGCTACACCCACTTCCCTTTGTCCAGTTTCGCGCCAGAGCAGGGGCAGGTAGCCCCTGAGCTGGTTTGAACTGGCATATGCACAGAGGAGCCTTCTGCTCCCCAGTGCAGGACTTCAAAGCACTCTAGGAGTGCACCCACCCAGCCCCAATACACTAAACCCTGTCTGGAAGGTGGTCACACCCTCCTGTGACAGGATACCTATTGTTGGGCTTCCTCCACTGCGAGTTTCGGTCATCAGCAGGAGGGCAGCCCAGTGTCTGTGACTGGTGGCATCCATTTTGTGATGCCAGGGCTCTTCAGGATTCTACCGCGTTTCCACAGTAGGTACATGTCTATCCCTCTAGAAGGGTGGAATGCTACCCCGCCGCCAGAACTGGCGGGGGGTAGTATTCCAAGATGTTTGACACCAAACACGACATGTTTCCGTGCAGCCATCCCAAAGTTAGCATTTAACTCGAGGTTATAATGCGCTTAAGAGTATATGGTCAGGCTGCACTACAAACAGCATCAGAGAAGGGTCTCCGAATGCTGCAGAGGGGCTCTGCTCATGCAGGGGCACCCTCTCACATAGGAACCAAGCACTCTGCCTTCAGGATTGATAAGGCCTGCCATAGGAGTGACTTATAGGTTTATATGTGTGTATCTATGTAGTGATATAGGTAGCCTATATCACAGTAAGAGGTGCATGCACCACCTTACCCAGGCTGCAGTAGCAGACCTGTGGTGTCAGATTTAGTCTGCTTCCCAGGGGTGGCATAATACATGCTTCAGCCCCTGGTAGGCCTGTGAAGTACCTATGCCCTTGGCACCTAAGGTACCATATACTAGGGACTCATAAGGTACCACAGTATCCAATCACTAGTGCACCTAGAGTGCACTCCAAGTCGTTTAGAGAGAACAGAGAGGCTGGGGCCCTGATTGGCAGGGTCCCAGCCTGACTATAGCCAGAAACCAGTGTAAACATCAGAAAAAAGTGGGGGCAACATAAGAGGCAGATCCTACTCTCCTACACAACCCCCCAAACGCAGGGACACTAAACTAACCTTGACCAGTTGAGTCTTCGTGCTCTAAGTGGAAATACCTTGATAGTCCATCTGCATTGGCATGTTGGGTCCCAGGCCTATGTTCCACTGTATAGTCCATCCCTTGTAGGGAAATGGACCACCTCAAAAGTTTTGGGTTTTCACCTTTCATCTGTTTAAGCCATAGGAGGGGCTTGTGGTCAGTCTGAACTATGAAGTGAGTGCCAAACAAGTATGGCCTCAGCTTCTTCAGGGCCCACACCACAGCAAAGGCCTCCCTCTCTATAGCTGACCAACGTTTCTCTCTAGGGGTCAGCCTTCTGCTAATAAAAGCTACTGGCTGGTCTTGACCTTCATCATTCAGTTGAGACAGTACAGCTCCCACACCCAGCTCAGAAGCATCTGTTTGGACAATGAACTTTTGGTGTAGTCTGGACTCTGTAAGATGGGGGCAGTGCACATGGCCTGCTTTAGGTCTTCAAATGCCTTCTGACAGCTAGCTGTCCACTGAACCTTTTTGGCATTTTCTTTGAGATCAGATCATTCAAGGGGTCACTATAGATCCATATCCCTTGACAAACCTCCTATAGTACCCAGTCAGGCCTAAGAAGGCTCTCACCTGTGTCTGGGTGGTAGGAGCAACCCATTCCATTATGGTTTGGATTTTACTCTGTAAAGGCTGAACCTGGCCTCCACCCACAAGGTGGCCCAGGTACACAACCTGACTCTGCCCTATCTGGCACTTAGTGGCCTTGATAGTGAGGCCTGCTTTCTGCAGAGCCTCCAAAACATTTCTGAGGTGGACCAGGTGATCCTGCCAGGAGGAACTAAAGACAGCAATATCATCTAGATAAGCTGAGCAATAAGTTTCCATCCCTGCCAGAACTTTATTCACCAACCTCTGAAAAGTGGCAGGTGCATTTTTCAATCCAAAGGGCATCACCACAAAGTGGTAGTGCCCACCAAGGAGTCGAAAATGCTGTTTTGGCTTTTGCATCATCAGCTAACCTGATCTGCCAGTAGCCAGCTGTTAGGTCAAATGTACTTAGATACTTGGCTGAGGCCAAAGTATCAATCAGCTCATCTGCCCTTGGTATGGGATAGGCATCAGTCCTGGTGACTGCATTGAGGCCTCTGTAGTCTACACAAAACCTCATTTCTTTCTTACCACCCTGGGTATGAGGCTTGGGCACTAGGACTACTGGGCTAGCCCAAGGGCTATCTGAAGGCTCAATCACACCTAACTCCAACATTTTCTGGACTTCAGTCCTGATACAGTCCCTGACATGGTCAGGTTGCCTGTAGATTTTACTCTTGACAGGCAGACTGTCTCCAGTGTCCACCTCATGGGTGCACCAGGTAGTCTGACTAGGGGTCAGGCTAAACATATGTCTGTACTGTTGCAGAACCTGTCTGCACTCAGTTTGCTGATGGTCAGTGAGGCTGCTTGCCAAAGCAACACCATCTACTGACCCATCATCAGGGTTCTGTGAGAGCAGGTCAGGGAGAGGGTCACTCTCCTCCTCCTGGTCCTCATCAGTTGCCATGAGCAAGCCCATGTCAGCCCTGTCAACATATGGTTTTAATCTGTTGACATGGAGCACCCTCAGGGGGCTCCTGGGAGTTCCAAGATTCACCAGATAGGTGACTTCTCCCTTTTGCTCAACAATTGTATGGGGGCCACTCCACTTGTCTTGGAGGGCTGCTGGGGCCACAGGCTCCAACACCCACACTTTCTGTCCTGGCTGGTACACAGTCAGCACAGCCTTTGGTCATGCCAAGCTTTTTGTAATTCTTGGCTGGCCTCCAGGTTTTTGGTTGCCTTTTTCATGTATTCGGCCATCCTGGAGCGGAGACCAAGTACATAGTCCATCATATCTTGTTTGGGGGCTTGAGAGGTAACTCCCAGCTCTCTTTTACCAAACATAATGGACCTCTTACAGGATGCCCAAACAGAAGCTCAAATGGGCTGTAACCAACCCCCTTCTGTGGAACCTCTCTGTATGCAAACAACAGGCAGGGAAGAAGAAGGTCCCATTTCCGCCTAAGCTTCTCTGGGAGTCCTTTAATCATTCCCTTAAGGGTTTTGTTGAAGCGTTCAACCAACCCATTGCATTGTGGGTGATAGGGGGTGGTGAACTTATAAGTTACACCACACTCCTTCCACATTGCCTTCAAATATCCTGACATGAAGTTTGTACCTCTGTCAGAGATGACCTCCTTTGGGAAACCCACTCTGGAGAAAACTCCAATGAGGGCTCTTGCCACCACAGGGGCTGTGGTGGTCCTCAGAGGAATTGCCTCTGGGTACCTGGTGGCATGATCCACTACCACCAGGATAAATCTGTGCCCAGATGCAGTTTGAGGGTCAAGGGGACCAACAATGTCAATCCCTACCGTTTCAAAGGGTACCCCCACCACAGGTAGTGGTATCAGGGGGCCTTTGTAGTGCCACCTGCCTTGCCACTGGCTTGGCATGTGACACAGGAGCGACAAAACTCCTTTGTGTCCTCTGACATATGTGGCCAATGAAAATGTGGAACAAGCCTGTCCCAGGTCTTGTTTTGGCCCAAGTGACCTGCTAAAGGGATATCATGTGCTAGGGTCAAGAGGAACCCCTAAACCTCTGAGGTATTACCAACCTCCTGGTGGCTCCAGGGGCTGGATCTCTACCCTCAGAATATAGGAGTCCCTCATCCCAATAAACTTTATGGGACCCACTAGCACTCCCAGCAGCCTCAGCAGCAGCCTGCTGTCTGAGGGGTTCAAGAGAGGGGCAGCACTGTTGCTCCTTACTCAGATCCTCCCTAGAAGGGCCCCCTGCCCCCAAGAACTCAACCTGATCAGGCTCAAGTTCCTCTGGGGCAGTTCCTTCTTCAGGGTCTGCTCCTCCTCCCTTAAGAGGGGAATCAGTGATCTGAGACAGAGGGAGGGCACTGCCTTAACCCTACTGCTCCTCTTCCTGGGAAGCATCTGGTCCATAGTTTCAGGATCCAGAGCTGGTTCAGTGTCATGCATTTTGGCCTGTGACCTGGTCACAGCAAATACCTCTGCAGGGATGCCTAACATCTTAGCATGAGTCCATAACTCTACTTCAGACCAGGCTGAAGTTTCTAGATCATTGCCCAATAGACATTCTACAGGGAGGTCTGCACTGACTACAACCTTCTTGAGGCCAGTTACCCCTCCCCAGGAGAAATTCACAACTGCCAGACTATGGTTGGTCCTGACATTGCTTGCATTGGTCACCTGGTACATTTCACCCAGGATGATCTGTCCAGGGTCCACAAGGTCCTCTGCCACCATGGTGACACTAGCACCTGTGTCCCTAAATGCCAAAGCCTGTTTGCCATTTATTACAGGCTGCTGTTTGTATTTGCCCAGATTACTGGGGCTCACCAGGAAGGACATGTCAATGTCTCCATTACAAATCAGCATTGCCTGAGTGGGTACTCTGACTAGGTCAGAGTCCACTTCAGATCCCAGGGTCAACCCTACTACACCCTTGGTCTGTGTACCACCTCCACCAGTAGCTGACCTAGGGGGAACAGTTGCCTTAGGGGCAGGAGTGGTGGTGGTTTGGTCTTTGGACTTGTTACAATCAGAAGTCCAGTGTCCTTTCTGTTTACAGAATTTGCACCAGGGCTTCTTTTTGCCTTTTCCCTTGTTGGATTGTGACTCCCCACCAGATGCAGATTTCTGGGGCCCTTGTGAAGACTTCTGGTCTTTTGACTTATCCCCACCTTTCTCAGAGCCCTTAGGATCCTGCTTCTTGGTGTCACCCCCTTGGTTCTGGGTTTTCTGCCTCACCCTGGTTCTGACCCACTTGTCTGCCTTCTTTCCCAATTCTTGGGGAGAGGTCAGATCTGAGTCCACCAGGTATTGATGCAACAACTGGTTCTGGCAATTATTAAGGATCTGTTCTCTCATCATTAGATTATACAATCCCTTGAAATCAGTAACCCTACTGCCAACCAGCCAACCCTCCAGAGCCTTGGTTGCACAATCTACAAAGTCAGTCCAGTCCTGAGTCTGTGCCTTCTGGCTGTCTCTGAACTTCAACCTGTACTGCTCAGTGGTTAAGCCAAACCCATCTATCAGTGCACTCTTCAGGACTTCATAGTCATCAGCATCCTCTTCTCTGACAGTGAGGAGCTTGTCTCTACCTTTATCTGAAAAGGAGAGCCACAAGATTGCTGCCCACTGCTTTTGGGGGACCTGTTGTACTCTACAGGCCCTTTCCATAGCAGTTACCCACTTATGGATATCATCCCCACTCTGGTAGGGAGGAACAACCTTGTTCAGGTTCCTATGGTCTGGAATATATTCTCTGCCTCTAGGGACACTGCTGCTGCCACCAGGGGGTTCTAACCCCTCTTTTCTAGAAGCTCTCTGGAGCTCCAGGGCTTCTTTATCTAATGCCAACTGCTTGGTTTTGAGGGCAAATCTTGCTTCCTCATACTGCAGCAGTTTGTACATTCTGTCAGAGGAGGTCTCTCTTCTTGGAAAGTAGGAGTTCCTCTGGTAGATAGATTCTCTGCCAGAGTGATAGGAGTGCTCAGATTCCCTAGAAAGCGACCTAGGCCTGTCCTCCACTATGTCAGTTCTCTTAGGGAGAATTCCTCTGTCCTGTTCAGACCCCTTGGGTCCTGGCCCTACAACCACAGAGTCTTGGTCATCCTGATGTCCATCATCTGACCCAGACACTGTAATTGACCCACCCACTGATTCAGACCCATTAGCTCCTAGAGCTAATCTAAGATCATCTGCTGTCAGCAGATCTATCAGGTGTAGTGTGGAGGGACTCTGTCCTAGCTTCAGGTGCCTTTCAGCACACATGGCTTTCAAGTCAAAGAAAGTCATGTCCTTATACTGAGGCTGAGTGGATCCACTGGGTCCACCCCTTAAGGACATTCTAGTGTTGTGCAGTGTTGTACTACCTACACTAGTTTGTGGCCTACTGATACTAGCTTGAGCTGTAGAAAGGGTGTGCTATCCCTTGGCACACAGCTCTAAGTTCAGTAGAACTTATTGATACTAAGCTTGACTTTATATGTACCTTGAGTACCTATAGTGGTTTTCAGTTAGTAATTCAAATAGAGATTTTCTGGTAAAACAATAGCAAGCTGGAATCCCACACGCTGCCACCAATGTGAGAAGTTGGCCTGGTATATGCTGTTCACTAATTAAAGTGGACACCTTGCACCAGTACAATTCGACTCTTATGGTAGGTAGGTTTAAGACAACCTTTATAGAAAGCTATCCTAGTGGTAGCTGTGGAGAGCAGCCTTCAGGCTAAGTCTTGGAGGAATGTAAAGCAGCTTGTTTTACCACACAATCTCTTGAATCACCAAATGAAAAGACACCACACAGGTATATATATCAAATATATATGTATTTATTACTAAACAACTCTCTACTAATCTCTTGTGAGATTAGAAGACAGGAACATATGCATAAATCAACGTTTCACAATAAATTAAGCACAAATATGGCTGGGGCCCTAGGGGCGTACCAGACCATATACTAAAAAGAGACTTAGGAACAACGACTTGCAGGGAGACAAGGCCTAGGGCCTTCAGAAGTGCTGGGGCCTCACGAAACCACCCAAGGCAGGTAAGTAAAGGACCCACGGGGGATGCTTGCAGTGCGTGAACACAGGCGCGGATCGCCGTAGACTTCAATGGGGCACGTCGCGGTTGGAAATTAAGAGTTTAAGGGCACTTCGGGAGTAGCTACAAGCAAGTCACTTACAGGGTAAGTAGTTCTAGGGCCAACACCCACAGGAGCACTGTAGTGCTGGAGTTACCTCACCCAGGGAAGCCGGGTGCATAGGTGTCCTTTGGTGTCGGGTCGCGGCGTCGTTTTCAATGGGAGCCAATGAAGACTTGCTGCTTGTGAAGTCCGAAGAAGTGTCCGGTGGAATCCAAGCCTGGATTCGGAAGAAGGAAGACCTGAAAGCAGAGGGGACAGTGTTCAAAGTCACTGGGCAGTGACCCGGGGCAAGGAAGATGAATGCCCACCGTCGTCGACAGATTCAGGTCATTCACGGGTGTCTTGACTCTTCAGCCACGAGGTCCAGGAGGTGTCGACGACAACCAGAAGTTGGATTCGGCATGGGCCACGAAGTCTGCAGCTGACTGCGGTGTCGGCAACCCGATTGGAGCCAACAAGCCTTGGTAGCAGCAAGTCTTGTGGAAAGCGTAAAAAGTCAATGGTGCAGACCAGCAAGGTCTGGGGAACTCACCCAGGGAGGGTGAGTCAGGGCAGGCCTGGAGCAACCAGGGGAACCCTTTGGTTCTTTAGAAAAGTCTTCAGGGGACCCACAAACCGGCTGGCAAGAGATTGCAAAGACGCCTTGGGAGGATTCCTTCAACAGGGGCCCACGGTCACTCTGGACGGGGTAGACCTCTGATCTTCGGAAGGATTCCTGCTAGAGGCTGGGACCACACGTGGTCCAAAGCACAGGTTCGTAGAACGTTGTGAAGGGGTTGCACTTGACAATAATGCACGTTACCCAAGGACTGCGGTTGCTCGTCACTCGTGGGGTCCACTTGCCTCAGCTTCGCTGGGGACTCACGATGGCCTGGAAGAAATCAGGAAATCCTTGTCTTGGGCTGCAGGGACCTCGGGCTCCGGCGGGAGTGGCATAGTTTGCGACCGTCGTTGTAGTTTTTGGTGCCTGCCAAGCAGGGGAGTCACTCCTTGACTCCAAGGGAGATTCTTCAGTCTTCCAGAGGTAGTGGAACGTCGAAGGTCCAGGATTCTTCTTTAGAGCGTCGTCCAGGGGTATCTAGCTTGCAATGCAGGGTTCCCTCTCATATACTAAAAGAAAGGGAGGGACTAGCTCTATGACCCCACCTATGGGAGGGTCAGGGGAGTAGGTGGCTACACCCACTTCCCTTTGTCCAGTTTCGCGCTGAGCAGGGGCAGGTAGCCCCTGAGCTGGTTTGAACTGGCATATGCACAGAGGAGCCTTCTGCTCCCCCAGTGCAGGACTTCAAAGCACTCTAGGAGTGCACCCACTCAGCCCCAATACACTAAACCCTGTCTGGAAGGTGGTCACACCCTCCTGTGACAGGATACCTATTGTTGGGCTTCCTCCACTGCGAGTTTCGGTCATCAGCAGGAGGGCAGCCCAGTGTCTGTGACTGGTGGCATCCATTTTGTGATGCCAGGGCTCTTCAGGATTCTACCGCGTTTCCACAGTAGGTACATGTCTATCCCTCTAGAAGGGTGGAATGCTACCCCGCTGCCAGAACTGGCGGGGGGTAGTATTCCAAGATGTTTGACACCAAACACGACATGTTTCCGTGCAGCCATCCCAAAGTTAGCATTTAACGCGAGGTTATAATGCACTTAAGAGTATATGGTCAGGCTGCACTACAAACAGCATCAGAGAAGGGTCTCCGAATGCTGCAGAGGGGCTCTGCTCATGCAGGGGCACCCTCTCACATAGGAACCAAGCACTCTGCCTTCAGGATTGATAAGGCCTGCCATAGGAGTGACTTATAGGTTTATATGTGTGTATCTATGTAGTGATATAGGTAGCCTATATCACAGTAAGGAGTGCATGCACCACCTTACCCAGGCTGCAGTAGCAGGCTTGTGGTGTCAGATTTAGTCTGCTTCCCAGGGGTGGCATAATACATGCTTCAGCCCCTGGTAGGCCTGTGAAGTACCTATGCCCTTGGCACCTAAGGTACCATATACTAGGGACTCATAAGGTACCACAGTATCCAATCACTAGTGCACCTAGAGTGCACTCCAAGTCGTTTAGAGAGAACAGAGAGGCTGGGGCCCTGATTGGCAGGGTCCCAGCCTGACTATAGCCAGAAACCAGTGTAAACATCAGAAAAAAAAGTGGGGGCAACATAAGAGGCAGATCCTACTCTCCTACAAATAGGTCCACAAGAGACAGCGCATGCGCTGCCTGTGGGTTGACCTAAGAATGGAAACGTTGTTTGCATTGGCACAAGTGGTCAGGATTTGGCTCCAGAGTGCTGCCGCCCTGACTGAGAGGGCACAGCTGCCAGTTCTAGAGGGGCAGATTCCATTGGGGCTCTGCCAAGGAACTGACAGAAGCGGATCTGAGGTTGGTGAAGGAACATGTGGATCATGTCTGTTGCAAGTACAGTGGATGAATTGGTGAAAAGCTTGGAACACGTGGCAGTGGGATGTGAACATGATGCTTTTAGATACCGCAGCCAGTGCAAAGCCTGAAGAGCTGATGTGGCGAAGAACACCCAGGAAGAGGGAGTTAGTGTAATCCAGGCAACTTGAATGAAGGCCGGTACAACCGGTGGGCATCTTTGGGGTGCCAAAGCTGGCAGGATGTTACTCAATATCCTCATCTGGTTGAAATAAACCAATTATATTTGGTTCACTTGACTATTTAAAGAGAGGTCAGAATCAATCTGGAACCCCAGATTGAGAACTTTGGCCATTTTAAACAGAGGAGAGCCAAGCTGCCGTGGCCAAACATTAGTGGGAGCAGTTCTGAAGGCGCTGGCCGGGTACGTAAAGCACCTCTGCCGCATCTGTCGCGTCTGAGTTGAATGCCAGTGAGGCGGGATACATCAGTGACCCTTCTTGGGAAAGATGGTCAAAATTACTGACCCTACCAGCTTAGACAAAGAGCGCGACTAGCCTTGTACTGTTGCATCACTTTGCTGCCAGGGTGTGCAAAAGCGACACAGAATTCAAGGACATTATCCTGAAAAGTGGGACAGCTTGTTGTCACACAGTTCTTGTGAACGATTGATAGACTGGTAGATGTTGGGGAGTCAACTACGTTAAAAACGTATCTGGGTGTATTCTGCCCACTAAGGATCCTGTTTAACTAGTGGTCGGCCGTAACCGTGCCAATATGCATCATACTAGGTAAATAACATTAAATCCCGTTAATACAGTGACTCGCTTCTTACATTAAAAAAATACAATTTGGGAAAGTCATTAAGTTGTGTTATTTTAAAATGAAAATATGGCACAATTGAAAAGGATTAAGAACAAATTAGAGACTTTACCCTTGTTTGGATCATATAAAGTAAACTTTATTTATCATGGTTAGCTTCGACTGTCACTTGTGTACTTCACAAGCTGCTGGGATATTTCCAAATACTTGTAAAGTTTAGTGTAATAACGTCCAGACACTGGTTAAAGTGATAAAGTAAGCGAGGCTTTAATATTCAACCCCATCCATCGTAGACTTGAGCCAACTGACTCAATTAGAACCCCACACGCTCCACGCTCCATGCTGGAACATGGAACCAAGCCACATCACACTTCTTCCTCTTTACAATTTGAAATATAATTACAGTAGAAATAACATATACATTTCTAAGTACATATGAAGTACAAATTTGTAAAATTCCCAAACCTTTCCTCCCAAATAATACAACAAATTAACTCCTTACAAAATCTTTGAGATAAACTGGAATCTTGCAAGATCTGACGATTTTGCGTATGGGTTCCAAAAATTCCTTTTCCGAAGAAGATCCACTTGAACTTTCTCCTCCACCTGCATCACCACATCTTGACTTAACATGAACTACACGGATATGAATCCAGATGCGACCATCATTTCTTTTCACAGCATTCTTGAACAACTTCACCACAGTCTTTTCATCCGTGAACTTAGACCAGTTTAGACAGCCTACAGGCGCTTTAATTTTAACTCTGTCTCCCACTTTAAATTCAACTGTCTTAGCCGATTTATGAGAGTCAATATAAATCTTCCTTTTCCTTTGCAAAGCCAATTCTTTATTCCTCCACTGACCAATTTCATTATTCTTAAGTCCTTTATCCATAATCATCCAGCCAGGACAGATGATGGTATTGGCGGATCTTCCTTTGAATAACTCAAAAGGGGTCTTCCCTGTTGAGGAGTGAGGTGTAAACCTGTAAGCTGTAATCCTATTTTGAAACTCATCCCTCCAATTCAAACTGTTGACCCTTGCCAGTTGTATACTTTCCTTCAAGGTTTTGTTTAACCTTTCTATGGCACCATTGCACTCGGGATGATAAAGGGAGGTCTTCTTATGTTTAATCCCACACGTTGCTAAATAGTCCTCCATTTCACAAGAAGAAAATTGCGGACCATTGTCCGATAACAAAGAACCAGGAAAGCTTTCTCGCTTGAAAATTGCATCTAGAAACTTAATTACAGACTGAGTAGTGATGTCACGCACTGAACTCACTTCAATCCAACGTGAGTATAGATCTAGTAAAACTATTAAATGCGGAGTCTGATGTTCACCATGAAGAGGTCCAACAATATCAATGGCTATTTCATCCCAAGGACACATGGGTAATCTCCTACAAACCATGGGAGATTGTCGGGGCTTAAGAATCTTGTCGCTCAAGGAACAGGGGATACAATCACGCACTACTCGTTCCACCATGAGATCCAGACCAGGCCACCAAAAATCTTGTCTAATACGTTCTTTTGTTTTACAAATACCCATGTGTCCTTCATGAGCCATTTTTACAATGTTGTCTCTCAGATTCACGGGAGGAACCAACCTTGTCCCTCTAGTAAGAATGTCATTATTAATGGCTAACTCATCACACACCAATGACCAAGGTTTCTCAAGCCTGTTCCCTTTATCTTGTGAAATCATATCCATCACCCTCAACATTTCATTGTCCTTCTTTATCTCTTCCTTCCATTCATGTTCTTTAATGACTCCTGAAGTGATTTCACACACTTTCACATCAAACTCGTCCACCAGATCATCTTCTCCGTTTTCATCTTCACATTCCACACTGTCTACCAAACGAGAGAGACAATCTGCCGAAACAATAGTTGCTCCTGGAATATACTCCATAACAAAATCAAATTCCTGAAGTGAAATCACCCATCTCCTGATCCTAGAAGAAATTGAGTCCAAACCCTTTTTCTCAAAAATCTCTTTAAGGGGTTTGTGATCAGACCTGATAATGAATTTGGTACCCCACACAAATTTCTTAAATGTATTCAATGCCCAGAAAATGGCAAGCGCCTCTTTCTCGATGACTGAGTAGTTAACCTCAGCACCTCTTAGACATCTTGAGGCACATGCGACCAAACACTCTTGAGTATCCCTCTTCTGGAGCAGCAAGGCCCCTAGCCCTTTCTTACTTGCATCTGTTACAATGTATGTCAAATCACCTGGTTTGAAAGCCTGTAAATCCGGAGCACTTTTGAGATCCAAGTTGACCTTCGCAAATTCTCCTTTGCACACCTCATCCCACACAAACTCAGTTTTTTGCACAGCAAACTTCTTAGATGGCTAGTTTTATCCATAAAATTTCTTATAAATTTGCTGTAAAACTCAGCCATTCCAGAAATGATGCCAGCTCTTCCTTCTAACACGGTTCCTTAAGATTTGCAATTGTATCTACCAACTCTTTCTTCGGTTTGACACCACTCCCAGATATATGGTGACCAAGATAATCTACTTCTGTCACTCCAAATCTACATTTGTCAAAACGTAGAGTCAAACCAGATTTTATCAGTCTTTCTAACACCTTCTCTACTCTCCAATCATGTTCCTCAATGCTCTTACCATAAATCAAAAGATCGTCCTGATAACACCTGTAGGAAGGTGGAATCTGACTACATGGTTGCCCCCACTTTTTTCCTGGTGTTTTGTTGGTTTTTGACTTAGTTTGGCTGGGAACCTGCTATTCAGGTCCCCAGCCTATCTGCTTTCTCTTTAAATGACTTGGAGTGCACTCTAGGTGCACTAGTGATTGGATACTGTGGTACCTTATGAGTCCCTAGTATATGGTACCTTAGGTACCAAGGGCATGGGTACTTCACAGGCCTACCAGGGGCTGACGCATGTATTATGCCACCTCTGGGAAGCAGACTAAATCTGACACCACAGGCCTGCTACTGCAGCCTGGGTGAGGAAGTGCTAGCACCCCTCACTGAGATATAGGTCCCCTATATCTCTCCTACACACACATATAAACCTATCAGTCACCCCTAAGGCAGGCCCTATCAATCCTGAGGGCAGGGTGCTTGGCTTCTATGTGAGGGGGTGCCTCTGCCTGAGCAGGGCCCTTCTGCAGCTCTCAGAGACCATTCTCTGGTGCTGTTTGTGGATGCGGTTAAACCATATACTTTTAAGTGCATTATATCCTCGCGGTAAAATGCTAACTTTGGAATGGCTGCATCGAAACATGTCGTGTTTGGTGTCAAACACCTTGGAATACTACCCCCCCGCCATTCCTGGCGGCGGGGGTAGCATTCCACCCTTCTAGAGGGATAAGACATGTACCTACTGTGGAAACGCGGTAGAATCCTGCAGAGCCCTGGCATCACAAAATGGATGCCACCAGTCACAGACACTGGGCTGCCCTCCTGCTGATGACCAACACTCGCAGTGGAGGAAGCCCAACAATAGATATCCTGTCCCAAGGGGTGTGACCACCTCCCAGACAGGGTTTAGTGTATTGGGGCTGGGTGGGTGCACTCTTAGAGTGCTTTGAAGTCCTGCACTGGGGGAGCAGAAGGCTCCTCTGTGCATATGCCAGTTCAAACCGACTCAGGGGCTACCTGTCCCTGCTCTGGCGCGAAACTGGACAAAGGGAAGTGGGTGTAGCCACCCCTCCCCTGACCCTCCCATAGGTAGGGTCATAGAGCTAGTCCCTCCCCTTCTTTTAGTATAAGAGGGGGAACCTGTGCATTGCACCCTAGATTTCCCTGGACGACGCTCTACAAGAAGAATACCGGACCTTCGACGTTCCACTACCTTTGGAAGACTGAAGAATCTCCCTTGGAGTCAAGGAGTGACTCCCCTGCTTGGCAGGCACCAAAAACTACAAACGACGGTCGCAAACTACGCCGCTCCCGCCGGAGTCCGAAGTCCCTGCAGCCCAAGAAGTGGATTTCCTGACTTCCCAAAGGCCATCGTGAGTTCCCAGCGAAGCTGAGGCCAGTGGACCCCAAGAGTAACGAGGAACCGCGACCCCTGGGTACCGTGCACTATTGTTGAGTGCAACCCCTTCACAACGTTCCACGAACTTATGCTTTGGACCACGTGTGGTCCCAGCCTCCAGCAGGAATCCCTCCTAAGATCAGAGGCCTACCACGTCCCGAGTGACCGTGGGCCCCTGTGAGCGAATCCTCCCAAGGTGTCTTCGCGATCCCTTCCCAGCCGGCTTGTGGGTTCCCAGAAGACTTTCTAAAGAAACCAAAGGGCTCCCCTGGTTGCTCCAGGCCTGCCCTGACTTACCCTCGCTGGGTGAGTCCCACAGACCTTGCTGGTCTGCGTCATTGTCTCTTCACACTTTCCCCGAGACTTGCTGTTACCAAGGATTGTTGGCTCCGATCGAGTCGCAGACACCGCAGTAAGCTGCAGACATCGGGGGGCACGCCGAATCCAGCTCCTGGTTGTCGTCGACGCCTCCTGGACCTCGTGGCTGAAGAGTCAAGGCAACCGCAAACGACCTGAATCTTGCGACGACGGTGGGCATCCATCTTCCTTGCCCCGAGTCACTGCCAAGTGACTTTGAACACTGTCCCCTCTGCTTTCAGGTCTTCCATCTTCCGAATCCAGGCTTGGATTCCTCCGGACACTCCTCCTGTCGCCGCAAGCAGCAAGTCTTCACTGGCTCCCATTGAAAACGACGCCGCGACCCGACACCAAAGAACACCTATGCACCCGGCTCCCCTGGGTGAGGTAACTTCAGCACTACGGTGCTCCTGTGGGTGTGGGCCCTAGAACTACTTACCCTGTAAGTGACTTGCTTGTAGCGTCCCTAGAAGTGTCCTAAAACTCTAACTTTTCAAGTGCGACAATTGCGCTGACTCGTACAGGGTTCGCGTCTGTGTTAGACACACCGCGTCCATCTCCTTTGCAACACTATCTAGAACTGTATCCTTCGACTCGTACCGAGTCCGATCGGTGTTCGCCTCCAACACACAAAGGGCCTGTAACTCTGAGATCTCCATTGCACTGACTCGCACAAGGTTCGCGTCTGTGTTAGACACAGCGCGTCCATCTCCCTTGCATCTCTATCTGTGACCGCGTCCTTCGACTCGTACAAGGACCGATCGGTGTGTTCGCCTCGAACATGCAAGGGACCTTTAACATTGATATCTCAATCGCGTCTGAGTACATAGACTCGCACAGGACTCGCACCGGTGCCAGGTCACCGCGTCCGTCCCCTGTGGGTCTCCTACAACTACCTGGGGTGGTTCTTGGGGGTCCCTCGATTCTAGATGCCCTAGACCTAGGTCTAGCAAACTAAGATTGTAATATTCGATTGTGCTAAACTTATCCTGATAATATTTGACTTGTACATGTGTTCCTGACCTCTAATCTCATAAAGAGATTAGTAGAGAGTGTTTATTAATAAATACATATATATTTGATATATATACCTGTGTGGTGTCTTTCATTTGGTGATTCAAGAGATTGTGTGGTAAAACAAGCTGCTTTACATTCCTTCAAGACTTAGCCTGAAGGCTGCTCTCCACAGCTACCACTAGGATAGCTTTCTATAAAGGTTGTCTTAAACCTATCTACCATAAGAGTCGAATTGTTCTGGTGCAAGGTGTCCACTTTAATTAGAGAACAGCATATGCCAGGCCAACTTACCACATTGGTGGGCAGCGTGTGGGATTCCAGCTTGCTATTGTTTTACCAGAAAATCTCTATTTGAATTACTAACTGAAAACCACTATAGGTACTTAAGGTACATATAAAGTCAAGCTTAGTATCAATAAGTTCTACTGAACTTAGAGCTGTGTGCCAAGGGACAGCACACCCTTTCTACAGCTCAAGCTAGTATCAGTAGGCCACAAACTAGTGTAGGTAGTACAACACTGCACAACACTAGAATGTCCTTAAAGGGTGGAACCAGTGGATCCACTCAGCCTCAGTATAAGGACATGGCTTTCTCTGACTTGAGAGCCATGTGTGTTGAAAGACACCTGAGGCTAGGACAGAGTCCCTCAACCCTACACCTGATAGATCTGCTGACAGCAGATGATCTTAGATTGGCTCTAGGAGCTAATGGGTCTGAATCAGTGAGTGGGTCAATTACAGTATCTGGGTCAGATGATGAACATCAGAATGACCAGGACTCTGTGATTGAAGGGCCAGGCCTAAAGGGGCCTGAAAAGGACAGAGGAATTCTCCCTAAGAGAACTGACAGAGTGGATGAGAGGCATAGGTCCCCTTCCAGGGAATCTGAGCACTCTTATCACTCTGGCAGAGAATTTGTCCACCAGAGGAACTCATACTTTCCCATAAGAGAGACCTCCTCTGAAAGAATGTGCAAACTGCTACAGTATGAGGAAGCAAGAGTTGCCCTCAGAACCAAGCAGTTGGCACTGGATAGAAAACCCCTGGAGATCCAGAGAGCTTCTAGAAGAGAGGGGTTAGAACCCCCTGGTGGCAGCAACAGTGTCCCTAGAGGCAGAGAATATATTCCAGACCATAGGAACCTGAGCAAGGTTGTTCCTCCCTACCAGAGTGGGGATGAAATGAAATGAAATTAAATTTGTACTTGTAAAGCGCACCCATACCCCCAAAGGGGTGTCCAGGCGCTGTACGCATACCGCTGTGGAACCCTTCCTGGCTTTTCCCTGTGAAATGTCCACTCCTGGGCACCCCCAGGGTGAAGCCAGGCATCCCAGCGCTGTTGGGGCCGTTGTGGAGATTAAGCAAGCTATTGCCCAGAGTTGCAGAGTGGGACCCATGATTAGAATAGGCACCGAGGCGAGAATTATCAGGTCCGAGGAAATTGAGCCCAAGACCCGTCGAGGCGGGAATTGAACCCTGGTCCCGGGCCAGATCTCTGCATCAGGGTCTGCCGCTCTAACCATTGAGCCACACTTCTCCATAATGATATCCATAAGTGGATAACTGCTATGGAAAGGGCCTGTAGAGTACAACAGGTCCCCCAAAGGCAGTGGGCAGCAATCTTGTGGCTCTCCTTTTCAGATAAAGGTAGAGACAAGCTCCTCACTGTTAGAGAAGAGGATGCTGATGACTATGAAGTCCTGAAGAGTGCACTGATAGATGGGTTTGGCTTAACCACTGAGCAGTACAGGTTGAAGTTCAGAGACACCCAGAAGGCACAGACTCAGGACTGGACTGACTTTGTAGATTGTGCAACCAAGGCTCTGGAGGGTTGGCTGATTGGCAGTAGGGCTACTGATCTCAAAGGTTTGTACAATTTGATTATGAGGGAGCAGATCCTTAATAATTGTCAAAACCAGCTTTTGCACCAGTACCTGGTGGACTCTGATCTGACCTCTCCCCAAGAATTGGGAAAGAAGGCAGACAAATGGGTCAGAACCAGGGTGAGGCCTAAGAATCAGGGTGGTGACCAGAAGAAAGATTCTACCAAGTCCCAAGAGAAAGATGGGGATAAATCTAAGGATAAGTCCACTACAGGGCCCCAAAAGTCCTCTTCTGGGGGTGGGTCCCAAACTCCTTCCTCTCCTGAAAAGAAACCATATTGCCATGTCTGTAAAAAGCCTGGACACTGGAAAACTGATCCCAGTTGCCCCAGGATTGGCAATAAAGAAACTGTTCCTCCAGCTATTACTACCACCCCTCCTGGTACTACCAGTATTAATCCTCCAGTTGGGAGTAGTGCACCCAAAAAGTTAGGTGCTTTTGCAAGGGGAACAGAGGTGGGCCCTAGTTTAGACAGGTCCCCCTCAACAGACTCCTCAGACTCTGATGGTGGTATAGGATTTGCCACCTTTACCATGGGTCCCATTGCATTGGGCAGGTACAGACTGGAGCCAATGATTAATGGTCAGAAGGCTGTGGCATTCAGGGACACAGGGGCTAGTGTCACCATGGTGGCAGGGAAACTAGTCCCCCCTCACCAGCTTTTACCTGAGTTTAAATACCAGGTGACCAACATTGATGGTGTCAGGACAGATCACCCCATGGCCATAGTCAATCTCTGCTGGGAGGGGGTCACAGGCCCAAAAAGAGTGGCAGTGTCCCCCAACTTGCCTGTAGATTGCCTGATGGGCAATGATCTGGAAATTTCAGCCTGGGCTGAAGTTGAACACCAAACCCATCTGAAGATGCTAGGCGTCCCTGAAAAAGCTAGTGGGGCTGTGATGGCCACAGCCCCAGCCCAGGGAAATGCTGGAGAGATGGAGCCTGGAAGAATGGCCCACTCTCCCCCGAAAGAGAGCACAGGGGTTGAAGAAAAGTCTCCTTCCCCCAGACAGCAGGTAAGGGTCAGCCTCCTCAGGGAACTGATCCTACCCCTAGTGAAGGAACTGCCCCAGAGGTAGTCAGGCCTGGCCTGGCCCCACCCCTGATGGCAGAGGACCCTTCCAAGGTGGTACCCAGTCTGGAGCAGGTAACCTGCCCCTCTCTACCCTGCCTCAGTCAGCCCAGGGCTGCAGAGGTCAGGGAGGTCAGTGGACCCCACAGGGCCCCCTGTCCAGAGGAACCCCCATCAGCAGATTAGGGGCACCCAGTCTAGTAGCCCTAGCCAGGTGAAAATTCCTCCACACACTGAGGGATCCCCCATACCTTTGTGTAGGGACCTTCCCCAGAAGGACTCTGAAAGGCAAGGGCAAACCTGGAACCAAAAGGTTCCAAACCTGCCATGTCCCTCCAGTGTTCCACCCAAAGAGACCCAACCCCCAGCTGTAGGCAGCCAAATGTTGACCCTTAGAGCAAAGTGCAGCTCAGTCATGGAAATACAGGCATACATGGTGACCAGTGATCTGAGGAAACTGAGACCAACTTCCCTAGGTCTCACTTCCCTGCTCAGACACCTCATCAGCCTTGTCCTTTACCAAAACACCCCACAGGTAGTAATTCCCCATGGTGGAGACCCTCTCATACCCTTAGGGTGAGGGATAACTTAGTGGACCATAAGACAGGGGGTAACCATGCTAGTGCAGGTACTTCCTTATATGGCCACTCAGTAAATACAGGCTCACCTGGACAAGGTTAGCCTCATCTCCTTTCGTTTGGGGGGGGTTTATGTAGGAAGGTGGAATCTGACTACATGGTTGCCCCCACTTTTTTCCTGGTGTTTTGTTGGTTTTTGCCTTAGTTTGGCTGGGAACCTGCTATTCAGGTCCCCAGCCTATCTGCTTTCTCTTTAAATGACTTGGAGTGCACTCTAGGTGCACTAGTGATTGGATACTGTGGTACCTTATGAGTCCCTAGTATATGGTACCTTAGGTACCAAGGGCATAGGTACTTCACAGGCCTACCAGGGGCTGACGCATGTATTATGCCACCCCTGGGAAGCAGACTAAATCTGACACCACAGGCCTGCTACTGCAGCCTGGGTGAGGAAGTGCTAGCACCCCTCACTGAGATATAGGTCCCCTATATCTCTCCTACACACACATATAAACCTATCATTCACCCCTAAGGCAGGCCCTATCAATCCTGAGGGCAGGGTGCTTGCTTCTATGTGAGGGGGTGCCTCTGCCTGAGCAGGGCCCCTCTGCAGCTCTCAGAGTCCATTCTCTGGTGCTGTTTGTGGATGCGGTTAAACCATATACTTTTAAGTGCATTATATCCTCGCGGTAAAATGCTAACTTTGGAATGGCTGCATCGAAACATGTCGTGTTTGGTGTCAAACACCTTGGAATACTACCCCCCGCCAGTCCTGGCGGCGGGGGTAGCATTCCACCCTTCTAGAGGGATAGACATGTACCTACTGTGGAAACGCGGTAGAATCCTGCAGAGCCCTGGCATCACAAAATGGATGCCACCAGTCACAGACACTGGGCTGCCCTCCTGCTGATGACCAACACTCGCAGTGGAGGAAGCCCAACAATAGATATCCTGTCCCAAGGGGGTGTGACCACCTCCCAGACAGGGTTTAGTGTATTGGGGCTGGATGGGTGCACTCTTAGAGTGCTTTGAAGTCCTGCACTGGGGGAGCAGAAGGCTCCTCTGTGCATATGCCAGTTCAAACCGGCTCAGGGGCTACCTGTCCCTGCTCTGGCGTGAAACTGGACAAAGGGAAGTGGGTGTAGCCACCCCCTCCCTTGACCCTCCCATAGGTAGGGTCATAGAGCTAGTCCCTCCCCTTCTTTTAGTATAAGAGGGGGAACCTGTGCATTGCACCCTAGATTTCCCTGGACGACGCTCTACAAGAAGAATCCCGGACCTTCGAAAGACTGAAGAATCTCCCTTGGAGTCAAGGAGTGACTCCCCTGCTTGGCAGGCACCAAAAACTACAAACAACGGTCGCAAACTATGCCGCTCCCGCCGGAGTCCGAAGTCCCTGCAGCCCAAAAAGTGGATTTCCTGATTTTTCAAAGGCCATCGTGAGTTCCCAGCAAAGCTGAGGCCAGTGGACCCCAAGAGTAACGAGGAACCGCGACCCCTGGGTACCGTGCACTATTGTCAAGTGCAACCCTTTCACAACGTTCCAAGAACTTGTGCTTTGGACCACGTGTGGTCCCAGCCTCCAGCAGGAATCCCTCCTAAGATCAGAGGCCTACCACGTCCCGAGTGACCGTGGGCACCTGTGAGCGAATCCTCCCGAGGCGTCTTCGAGATCCCTTGCCAGCCGGCTTGTGGGTCCCCAGAAGACTTTCTAAAGAAACCGAAGGGCTCCCCTGGTTGCTCCAGGCCTGCCCTGACTTACCCTTGCTGGGTGAGTCCCACAGACCTTGCTGGTCTGCGCCATTGTCTCTTCACACTTTCCCCGAGACTTGCTGTTACCAAGGCTTGTTGGCTCCGATCGAGTCGCCAACACCGCAGTAAGCTGCAGACATCGTGGGACACGCCGAATCCAGCTCCTGGTCATCGTCGACGCCTCCTGGACCTCGTGGCTGAAGAGTCAAGGCAACCGCGAATGACCTGAATCTTGCGACGACGGTGGGCATCCATCTTCCTTGCCCCGAGTCACTGCCAAGTGACTTTGAACACTGTCCCCTCTGCTTTCATGTCTTCCATCTTCCGAATCCAGGCTTGGATTCCTCCGGACACTCCTCCTGTCGCCGCAAGCAGCAAGTCTTCACTGGCTCCCTTTGAAAACGACGCCGCGACCAGACACCAAAGAACACCTATGCACCCGGCTCCCCTGGGTGAGGTAACTTCAGCACTACGGTGCTCCTGTGGGTGTGGGCCCTAGAACTACTTACCCTGTAAGTGACTTGCTTGTAGCGTCCCTAGAAGTGTCCTAAAACTCTAACTTTCCAAGTGCGACAATTGCGCTGACTCGTACAGGGTTCGCGTCTGTGTTAGACAACCGCGTCCATCTCCTTTGCAACACTATCTAGAACTGTATCCTTCGACTCGTACCGAGTCCGATCGGTGTTCGCCTCGAACACACAAAGGGCCTGTAACTCTGAGATCTCCATTGCACTGACTCGCACATGGTTCGCGTCTGTGTTAGACACAGCGCCTCCATCTCCCTTGCATCTCAATCTGTGAGCGCGTCCTTCGACTCGTACAAGGACCGATCGGTGTGTTCGCCTCGAACACGCAAGGGACCTTTAACATTGATATCTCAATCGCGTCTGAGTACATAGACTCGCACAGGACTCGCACCGGTGCCAGGTCACCGCGTCCGTCCCCTGTGGGTCTCCTACAACTACCTGGGGTGGTTCTTGGGGGTCCCTCGATTCTAGATGCCCTAGACCTAGGTCTAGCAAACTAAGAGTGTGATATTCGATTGTGCTAAACTTATCCTGATAATATTTGACTTGTACATGTGTTCCTGACCTCTAATCTCATAAAGAGATTAGTAGAGAGTGTTTATTAATAAATACATATATATTTGATATATATACCTGTGTGGTGTCTTTTCATTTGGTGATTCAAGAGATTGTGTGGTAAAACAAGCTGCTTTAAATTCCTTCAAGACTTAGCCTGAAGGCTGCTCTCCACAGCTACCACTAGGATAGCTTTCTATAAAGGTTGTCTTAAACCTATCTACCATAAGAGTCGAATTGTTCTGGTGCAAGGTGTCCACTTTAATTAGTGAACAGCATATGCCAGGCCAACTTACCACAACACCTGACACCCTTAATTCCCTTGACCACATCACTCATAATCCTCTGAAACACGGAGGCCGCTGAAACTAATCCGAAAGGCATCCTTAAAAACTTAAATGCTCCCATAGGGGTAATGAAAGCAGTAAGCTCCTGTGAACTCTTATCTAGGGGCACCTGGTGATATGCTGAAGCTAAGTCTAGAGTACTGAAATAACAAGCACCATCCAATGTTGACACCATCTCATCTATATTTGGTAGCGGAAATTTGTCCACCACAACTTCTTTATTGAGCGCACGTAAAGCCACACATAGACGAATCTCATTGTTACTCTTTCTAGCCACGACTATGGGAGCCAACCACTCTGTTGCTTCCACTGGCTCAATCACACCAGAATCAAGTAATCTGTCAATTTCTTTCTGTACAGACTCTTGTACACTCAGTGGAATCCTCCTCACTTTTGCTGCAATGGGCTTTGCACCTAGCTTCAGTTTAATCTTGTGACTGTAGCCCTTCAAACGTCCCAAATCATTCTTGAATAATTCCCCAAACTTCTTCACATACTTGTTCTCAACATTCTCTATAGACTGTACCTGTACAGGGGGATTACCATTGGGATCTAGAATAATGCCAAGGCATGCTTGGTGTGTCCAACTCAGTAAGTTATCACCCTTCTCTGCCACATAGATCTTAGCATCAGTAAATCTCTCATTGCACTCCACACAAGTCTGAAAGTAACCCAACATTCTTACAGGAGTTCCCCCATAACCTGTTGGTCTTACATCAGTTTTCAGTAATTTTACTTTGCTTTTGAAATTTCTCTCAAAGACATCTTTAGATATAAATGTTAGATGAGAGCAAGAGTCGAACTTCATTTTTATCTTTACATCACCTATTTTGACCCATTCTGAAGGATGTTCCAAACCACACAGCTCATTCACCTGAAAACTTACTTCTTTCACTTCATTTCTGCCATCTCTTTTGTTGTGAAAACGACAGTTCTTTGAAAAGTGACCCCTTTTTCCATAATAGTTACAAACTACACTGAGAGCAGGACAAAAACTGGCATTAGCTTTGTGACCAACCTTTCCGCAGCGATAACAAGTTCCTTGAAAGAACATAACGTTTCTTTTTGCTTCTTCCCCACTCTTGTTTCTTTTCTCTTCCTCCCCACTCTTCTTATTATCTATGCCAGACTTATGTACAGCATGACACACAACCTCTTCTACTTTTTCTCGACTAATAGTAGATTTCCCCACCTTGCTCAATTCACTCACGCATTTTAACATGTGCTCAACTCGTTTCGCAATTACCATAACTTCATTCAAGGGAGGTTCATCTTTTAACCAGAGCTCCTCTCTTATTTTGTCACTACCGCATTTCAATACAAACTGGTCACGTATTCTCTCTTCCACCAGTTCCCCAAATTTGCAACTTGACGCTAATTTCCTGAGAGCAGTAACAAACTCCTCAACTGTTTCTTCCTTCCCTGGCTCTCTTAAACCAAAATAATATCGCTCCATAATGGTACTCACTTTTGGCAGAAAATGCAGGTCTAATTGCTTAATACATACTTCATATTCATTTAACCCTCTTTGACTTGCAGGACTTAATGGGGGCAAATTCTCTAACACCTCTTACCCCTCACCACCTAAGCAATGGAGTAATAGTGCCTGTTTCCTCTCTGCACTCAAATTTGTTCCACAAACTCTTGCATAATTTTCAAATATTTTCTTCCACTTCTGCCACTTCACCGGTGGCTCCCCAGGATTTGTCATGAAAAAAGGGGGCAGTTACATTTTGCATTTTTCTAAAATCTTATTTTAAATTTTAAATTATTATTTTTTTTTACATTTAATGCAAGTCACACCTCACTTAATTTCAATATTGACTTACAATACACTTTTTTTTAATGAGATGTTAAACCTGTATCAGAGATCAACAAGTCAAAAATTAATGAAAACAAACTTTAAGGTGTGCTTGTCACCGTGGTGGCAAGCTTACTACTGACAATCTTCTTAACTTTTCAAACCAGAGAAGATCCTGATAATTTCCACCTTTTCCATGAATCTCCACGATGAAAAACGATATTTCCTTTAATGTTTGCCTTTAAAATGGCCGCCGCCGTCACCACGCAAACATTTTAGTTTATTTCTAAAGGAGATAGGGCTTGCTTTCTTTTTCCCTTATTTCTTGCCTTTAAGATGGCCGGCGCCGTCACCACGGACACATTCTAGTTGATTTCAGCCGGAGATAGGGCATGTTTTGCTGACGCCGCCCAAACGTAGCACTTGGCCTTTTTTTTACATGCGGTTGAGCTCAGTACTCACAACTTCGAAGATCACGTCAGCAGACGTGAAACGCAGACGCGCTCTGCGTTCCAGCAGCCACTGCCTCTCCACCGCTTGCCTCTCCGTTGCTCCTCTTTCTCCCGATCTTCCTTTATTCCGCACCGGACAACGCCCGCAGTGATCCGCCTCACAAAGTAAGCAGATTTCACTTCTCTGCGCCACCGCTTCTCTTAATTTCACTTTTCTCCTTTTCTCCAGCAAGCAAGGTTCTTCCTTCCTGTCTCCCAATGTTGGGGTCGATAACTCTTTAGTTTCCACGCGATCGTCGCCAGTGTAATAACGTCCAGACACTGGTTAAAGTGATAAAGTAAGCGAGGCTTTAATATTCAACCCCATCCATCGTAGACTTGAGCCAACTGACTCAATTAGAACCCCACACGCTCCATGCTAGAACACGGAACCAAGCCACATCACATTTAGTTTGTGGGGAAAGCAATTGTTTTGTATATACATGTGTAAGAAAACCTTTGACATGCTGCAACCTTGTCCTGAAGGAACACATTCTTGTGCACCAGTCACAGAGTCTGCAGGCAAAAGTTACACAATCCTACACTTAATGGTCAAAGAAGGGCAAATAAAACCGAGGATTTCTGCAAGTCTTTGAAAAATCAGCATGCTCACAGAAGAAAAAACCTCAAGGGCATCTGAACTGCTCATTCACCATCTGAACTGTTTCAAGTGTAGCTCTAGCACTACTGCCCCGCCAGACTCAGTGCATCCACCCTGTCACTCATACTCTCCGGCAGCGCTCATGCATGCACACAGACACATACACGCACATGGTACTCCTGTCACTCATACTCTCTGGCAGCGCTCATGCATGCACACATACACACGCACACGGTACATCTGTCACTCATACTCTCCGGCAGCGCTCATGCATGCACACGCACACACGCACACAGTACATCTGTCACTCATACTCTCCGGCAGCGCTCATGCATACACACGTACACATACACGCACATGGTACATCTGTCACTCATACTCTCCGGCAGCGCTCATGCATACACACGTACACATACACGCACATGGTACACTTGTCACTCATACTCTCCGGCAGCGCTCATGCATACACACGTACACATACACGCACATGGTACACCTGTCACTCATACTCTCCAGCAGCACTCATGCATACACATGTACACATACACGCACATGGTACACCTGTCACTCATACACTCTGGCAGCACTCATGCATGCACACATACACACGCACACACACAGGGTACACCTGTCACTCATACTCTCTGGCAGCGCTCATGCATGCACACATACACATGCACACACACACGGTACACCTGTCACTCATATTCTCCGGCAGCGCTCATGCATGCACACATACACACGCAAACACGCACGGTACACCTGTCACTCATGCGCTCAGGCAGCGCTCATGCATGCACACATACACATACGCACTCACACACACATGGTACACATGTCACTCATGCGCTCAGGCAGCGCTCATGCATGCACACATACACACACACACGCACATGGCACACCTGCCACTCATACTCCCTGGCAGCGCTCATGCATGCACACATACACACGCACACACACACGGTACACCTGTCACTAATACTCTCTGGCAGCGCTCATGCATGCACACATACACACGCACACACACACGGTACACCTGTCACTCATACTCTCCGGCAGCGCTCATGCATGCACACATACACACGCAAACACGCACGGTACACCTGTCACTCATGCAGCGCTCATGCATGCACACATACGTGCACACAGTACACCTGTCACTCATACTCTCCGGCAGCGCTCATGCATGCACACATACACACGCACACACACATGGTACACCTCTCACTCATACTCTCAGGCAGCACTCATGCATGCACACATACACATGCACACACACACGCACACGGTACACCTGTCACTTGTACTCTCAAGCAGAGCTCATGCATGCACACATACACACGCACACACCCACACACGGTACACCTGTCACTCATACTCTCCGGCAGCGCTCATGCATGCACACATACACATGTACACACACATGCACACGGTACACCTGTCACTCGTACTCTCAAACAGCACTTATGCACGCTTGCATACACACACACACACACACACATGCAGATAGGACTGACTCTTATGTCATGCACTGTCACTCGCTCCCTTAAGCAGTTTTCATACACACACATACACACATGCATGATCCACCTGTCACTCGTACTCTTTGGCAGCATTCACGCATGCACACACACTCATACTCTCAGGCAACAAATACACACACACAGACAGGACTCACTCTCAGTGCATGCACTGTCACTTGTTCCCTCAAGCAGTTTTCATACACACACATACACACACGCATGAACCCCGTCACTCATACTCCTTAGCAGCGTTCATGCACGCAAACACACACACACATGACTGACTCTCAGTGTGCCCACCCTGTCACTCGTGCTCTCACGCAATACACACATGCATGCAATACAGCTGTCACTCATCCTCTCAAGCAGCGCTCATGCATGCATGCATACACACACACACATGAATGCAGACAGGACTGACTCTCAGTGCAGGCACTGTCATTCGTTCCCTCAAGCAGTTTTCATACACACACATACCCACACGCACAATCCACCTGTCACTCATACTCTTTGGCAGTATTCACACATGCACACACGCACTCGTACTTTCATGCAACGTACACGCACATGCAGATAGGAATGACTCAGTGCATCCACTGTCACTGCTTTCCTCAAGCAGTTTTCATACACACACATGCACGATCCACCTGTCACTTATATTCTTTAGCAGCATTCATGTACGCACAGACACACATGACTGATTCTCAGTGTGTCCAACCTGTCACTCGTACCCTCACGTAACGTACAGACACACACAATCCACACACACGCATGCAATACTCTCGTACCCTCATACTCTCAAGCAGCCTTCATACATACACACACACACACACACACACACACACAGGACTGACTCTCAGTGCATCCACCTGTCACTCCTTTCCTTAAGCATCGTTCATACTTACTCACACACACAGATAGGACTGATTAAGTGCATCTACTCTGTCACTTGCATACACACTCACACAACTGATTCTCTGTGTGTCCACCCTGTCACTCCTTTTCTCACACAGCATACACACACATGCACATACACACACACACAATCCAGTTGTCACTCGCACCCTCAAGCAGCATTCATGCACACACACACACATGACTGACCACTCACAAACACCAGGCTGACTCTCAGTGCATGAGCTGTCACACATTCTCTGTAGCAGCATTCCCACACACAGACACAGGACTGACTCTCATAGCATTCATTAACAAACACAAAGCTGACTCTCAGTCCATGAGCTGTCACTCATTCTCTGTAGCAGCGTACACACACACACACACACACGACTGACTCCGAAAGCATCCACTCACAAACAGCAGGCTGACTCTCAGTGCATGAGCTGGCACTCTTTCACTCAAGCAGTGTTCATACAAACACATAAACACATACACACACACACACACAGGACTGACTCTGAGTTCACCCACCTGTCACTTGTTCCCTCAAGCAGCATTCATACTTACATACACACACAGAGACAGGCTTGAGTTTCAGTGCATCCACTTTATCACTCATACTCTCAAGCAGTATTTACACATACACACACACACACAACTAACTTTCAGTGTACACATTCACAAACATCAGGCTGACTCTCAGTGCATGAGCAGCCACTCATTCTCTGTAGCAGCGTTCACACATACACACACCACACGACTGACTGTCAGTGCTTCCACTCACAAACACCAGGCTGACTCTCAGTGCATGTCCTGCCACTCATTCTCTGTAGCAGCATTCACACACACTCACAAACACAAAGGAGTCAAGGGTGAGTACTTTGGTAAAATCCAATATGTGTAGTAACTGTGTTACCGCACATATTGGAATTATGAGTGTGCATGAAGACTGCCTCAGGTACATTTCTGTCAAACCTGTCAACCTTAGATGCCTTCTCTTCTTCTGACACCGAAAGTGGGTACTACAGCCATTCACATGAACAACAGAAGGCATAGGGCGTCGATGAATTAATGTTACACGCCACTGATGGCGCAGGCTTAGGAATGGTGGAGGTTCCTTCCTACTACCATGCGTCACACTTCATTCTGATCAAGAAACAGCTTTGAGTCCCCAGCTCTGACCTGGCGAGCAGAAGTGACCCTGGGTTCCTTCTTCAGGTTCTGTACTGCTGGCAGCCGCCAGGTGATGTCCATCAGCTTTTAGGGTGGCCTCAGGATGATGGATGGAGAGCGGACTTACAGGAGAGACCACTATGGATGAGCATTAAGGTACATCAAGCATCTGCCTGTCGCAAAGTCATCCTGTGCCCTACTCCCTCCCGCCCCCCATTTGTTTGCTGACTGGTACCGGTGTCCTGGGCACCCCCATTTCTTTGCTGACTGGTACTGGTGGTAACTGACTATGATTGTCCCTGGGCTCTGGCATACCAGGGCCAGGGCCAGTGCTATGCTGAAAACACACACACCTTAGGGTACACTATGTGTTAGGGTACCCCTATAATTGGCAAGACCTACCCTATAAGGCCGTAGTATATAATAGGGCAGGGGGATTTACACTACCTATAAGTCCCTAGTATAGAATAGGGCATGGCAGTTTAGAGGCCAGCAGCCCTTTTCTGCACTTGCATGTGTGCACTGCTGAGGCCTGAGGTTAGTTTAAAAGCAGCCCTGTGTTGCAGGACTGCTTTTATATGTAAATTGTGCCCAAACTCGACTTTGGTGGTAGGGGAATTTAAAAATTGACACACTACAATATTTTGGCATATTAGGTATCCCCCAGGGTCTCCCTTAGATGTCCCAGGGGTGGGGGTGGGGGGTCAGGTACTTATAAGGAAAACCATTAAAAGAGGTTTTATATGCCCTGGGGACATAGAAATTACAAATTTCACTTCCCCCATTATAGTAAAGTGCTTCCCAAAATCGACTTTGGTGCTAGGAGCACTGTGGAGTGTGGATCTACACTATTTTTGCATATTCAGGACCCCTAAAGTCTCCCCTAGGTGTCCCGGGGTGGGGGTCATGTAGCCATAAGCAGGGTCCTTATAAAAGATGTTTTATAGGCCCTGGTGTTGGAGAAATTGAACATTCCATTTTCCCCATTGTAGATCCACAGCCACATAGGTTAACATTCCAATAGTTTATTAATGCATAATTATCGCTAGAGATTACCGAAAAATATCATTCAAGGACTTACGAGAATGATATTGAAAAATCCAACAATATGCTATTGTTGAATTTATCTTAAAGTATACAGAAAATAAGTTATAAGACTTTCTTGTCTGTAAACCAAAATTCAGCCTTCCAGTGGTCTGCCCTGATTGGTCAGAGTTAATAGGATTAGCCACGCTGCTTTGATGAAGTGATTAGTGGTTCACCCCAGAGAGGCTAATCCGCTGGAAAGAGCTCTCCTACAGAGGAATGCCAGAGCAGGGGTGAGGGGTCGTAAACCATAGGGCTTCAAAGAAAAGACAGGGCAGGCAGGAATAGCCAGGTCCATCTACCCCCAACCCCTATGACCCAGCCAGATGGCAGGCTTAAGGAAGGAATTTGTAGATGTCAGAGGGAGGAGCGCTATGGAAATGAGCCATTCTGGAGGTTGGTTTAACTAGTTCTTGCTCCTCTGCTGAGATTTCAGCCATTTTCAATTTTGGAGGAATAGTGCTTTCTGGGAGACCATAGTGCCACACTGTGGAGGAAGTGGTCATGCTCTGGGGTGTTGTCCTACATCTCATTGGGCAGGACTGCTCTCCTGTGTGACCCCAGAGAACGCTGAATAAGTATCTGAGAGGAGCAGAGCCTTTCAGTTCTGTTGCTTGAAACTAAGAGAAGAAGAAGGATTGCCAAGCTGGAAACTTGGTTTGCACCATCAGGCCCTGCATTCTGACTAACTGCCCCTGCTGCATTATCTGGAACTACAGCCCTTTGGATGTACCTTGTTTCAAGAGGAATAAAGAGTGGGCTCTTCATCTGCATCAACTTCACCAAGAGTCCCCTGCCTGGATTGAGTCCAGTGGACATTTTAGGGTTTTGGCCAGGTGCATTGTGGGAATTGTGGTCCCAACCTTTCCAGGACCATCTTGGAGCTTCCAGACCCTTGGATTGCATTTTGGACCCATTGGACCCTGGAGTGGAACGCCAAAAAGAAGTTCCAGAAGTTGTTTGGAGCACCTTTGGAAAAAAAACTCCATAAGGTGACTAAGTGCTAGAAAGTGTTTATTCTTTAAACATTCATATCTCTAGTTTGGATTTTTTTTGCTTTGGTATCATGTTAAAGATGAAAATATTTCCTATTTTTATAAATTGGTGTTGGATTTTTATTGTGTTGTGTCTTAATTATTTACTGAATTGGTGTTTTTGAATGCTTCACATACCTGTCTCCTGAGTTAAGTCTGCCTTCTCGCAGCCAAGGTACCAAGGGTTGAGCATGGGAATAATGTTCTGAGACCTATTCTGAGCTCTAGACTGTGCTAGAGGCCAGATTGCCAGTGGTAGAGGCATATTTACCACTACGAATAATCCCCTTTCCAGCACTGCCCTAAAGGAATACAGAGGCTGGGACACCCTTGGGATCTCTGTGCTAGGATCAGTGACCACACAAACATATATGAGGTCTGATGCCTCACTACAAGAAGGACATGAGCACCCAGCCACACAGCTCTTTTGTTACTCACAGGTGTGACAAGCCACTCAGTGAGCCCTCTAGAGACCGGCAGACAGCCCTACAAACCCAGGGAGATTGCCACATCATCCAGATACTGCGTAACACCATGTAAATAGTCACACTGAATATATCACAGTAGAACCTGATTATGGCACATGAAGTGAGACGACTCGCCCCCAAGTCTGAGATGCCACACAGAGGAGGGGCCTGGAGTAGTCAGGTCATCCAAAGGGTCTGGGGTGGCTCGCTCGAAATTGTCCTCACACCACAGATAGCCCTAACTACTAGATGAAGTAGGAACCAATGTGTAGTGTCACTGAAACTCTTTTGGTTTCCACTGTAGTCTGTAGGCCTGTCTGTGACGTAAGCGTAGGAGGGATGAGTTGAAGACAGACTTAAAATGTGGGGTTCTGACTTATACACAGCGGAATAAAGACACTTAAAATTACTGAAGAAAATAAGTTTTCACTAGGTCCTATTAATTTCCTTACATTCCTCCATTCCTTGCCATCTCGTGACAAAACCCTGCCTACAGCCTCCATTTCTGCTGACGCTAAAAAAAACTATCACATACCCAAGCCCCCCTGTTCTTTGCAGTTAGCCAATTCATCAACAGAAAGCCATGAGACACCTACGCCCTGTGTAAACAAGCTTGTTTTTCATCTTCTGCTCCCTGCTTGGTAAACATCCTTGACACCGTGATCAGGTCATCTGGACAATGGTCTGACTGACCGAGCCTTTATCAAGCTTATTGAACAATGGTCTGAATGCCGAGTCTTGATCAAGCTGATTGAACAATGGTCTGAATGCCGAGTCTTGATCAAGCTGATTGAACAATGGTCTGAATGCCGAGCCTTGATCAGGTCATCAACTACAAACACCGCCCTGATTGAACAATGGACTGAATGCCAAAAGAGTGGAATAAAAATGTATATAAGGCTTGTTCGCTGTGGAGTAAAGCAGCAGCCTCCTAGGTTTTGTCTCTGACTAGCTTGGGACTCTGTTCCATAGCCCGGGCTATTGTAATAAAGGTGGTTCTCTCTGCAGACGAAGGTTTCCGGGTCCACTTTATTATATAAGGAGGGTAAGAGTAGACTCGGGTGATTCCCGCACCGCCAAGCCCCCACTCCTCCTTGAGGTGGGCTTTTCTTGGTTCTACAAATGGCGCCTGAACAGGGACACCACGGAGACGTAGGTCTGGCCCGGTGGTCGTGAGGGGGCCCGTGGTGGAAGTCCGATGGAGGTACCCTACCCGAGGGACCATTTTGAGTCCGGTAGACCAGAAGTCTTGCACACGGTCTTCCCCATCCGGTCTGGGCCACCTGACTGCATCCCGCTGGTGCCCCCTTTACTGCGGTCTCTGTCTGGATCTGGACTCGTGCCTACGTCTGCAGAAGAGAACAACATTTTCGGGTAAGGGTGGACTGATCATCCACCACTTGTGCTCTGTTTTCTGTCTGTATTGACTTTTGCAAAAGCCAAGCCAGTGAGGTGAGTATTTTTCTCCCACTGTTGTCTGCCTGAAGTAAAAATATGCCAGTCAGTAGTAAGTTCCGAAAGTTATGTTGTTGCGTTTGTTCAGAGGACTCCCTTCTGGAGGCAGCCTGCCCGCTTCCTCCAGAAGGAACTCCAAGTTATGAGATGTATGTTAAATATGGGCCATCTGCTATCATGTTTTCTTCCTTATGGGTAAAATATACGAAACGAAGCAATGTTGAATTACAGTGGCCACAGTTTGGCTCCTTTGATCTCCAGGCCCTTTCGAGCCTGGAGGAGCAGCTGCTCCGCAAACGGTCTTGTCAAGCCATGTTTGACGCCACCGCGTTGTGGAGGAAAGAAATAGATCAAAAAATGAGAAAAAAGCAAGCGTTGAATAAAAAGAAAGAGAGGATGTCTATGGCTGATCATGCGAAAGCGCATTTAGAAAATAAGGTTCAGGAAGGGGTTGAAATGGGAGATAGGCATCATAGGGCTAAGGCGACAAAATGTTACCCCGCCCGTTCTCCCAGGGACCTTGAGGTTGAAGGAGAAGAGGGGGACTCGTTGTTGAATGCTATTCTTGAAGGTCCACCTCCTGCCTATGCTCCGGCTCCTATGTATCCCGCTCTTCCTCAAAATGTTCCTAACGCTCCACCCCCACCAGTGGTGGTTCAGGCTGCCCCACCCATTGTACCACTGCCTGATCCTTTGACTCCCGTCATCCTGCCAGCACCCCTCCCTCCGACAGTTCATACCGCCCCACCTATTGACCCAACCCCGACCATACATTCCCGTCTGCTTGATAATCAGTCTATTGGTACCCCTGTTGGTGACTCTTATGCCACTCCGGACCGAACAAGATGGTCCTCCCTTATGCCCAATAACCTGTTTGGATTCTTCGGTACCCCTAGAAAGGAGTCTTTGAGGTCTGCTGAACTCGCTGGGAGTAGTGAAAGGGACGCTATGCGAAAACAATGTGCATTTTGGGTAAATAATGGTAATATTTATGGCGTTAAAGATATCTGGTCAACGTTTAGACAATGGACAGCCATACAACAAACAGACATGGCCGAGTATATGTGCACACTTATAATGAAAAGATACGAAGCATTGTTCATAGATACTCCCGGGGATTGATTGATTTAAAACTAACTATTGTCAAGGGTCATGTTCAGGGAGATGATATGCATGAAGCCCTTGTTACCATGATTGCGTTCAGAGACACAACGGCTTTTCCGCCATCTCCGAATGACAAAGCTATGCCTATGAGAGAGACAGCTCCCGTCTTTATCCCTGCAGTGCTCGCCAATAACCAGGGTGTTGGAGCAGCCCCAGCCCACTGGCGTAGGATGTGGGTGCATGTCCCATGGAAAAGAGTGGATGTTCTTCAATTGAAATCCCAATTACCAGACCCCCGTAAGAATCCGGCTCTTTACTATCAGGAATTAGGTCAGATTGTTTCCTCTGGTGTCCTTACCTTAGAGGATATTGACTTATTATTCAGGTCAGTAGTACCACCCGACATATGGGACAAAATACGCCATGCCAACCATAATGCCGCTTTGCATGGTGACTGGACCGACTTTGAGAGGATGGAGAATGACAGAGAGGGAGGGACTAAGCCTGATTCGGCTATTCTGGCTCTCCCAGGCCATCTGTTGAAACTCATGAAGACCCTTTTGCCCGAAATAGCTGTTAATTGGGATAAGATAAATGCATGTAAACAACGTAAGGATGAGTCTGTTGCTGATTTTTTCACCCGCTTCGAAACTGAGTACAAAAGTCACAGTGGATTGGACGCTAGAGCCCCTGGCTCGGGCTCAGTGTTTATTGATAAATTTGTATCTAATTTATTACCGGATCTCTCGGCCCGCCTTAAGAAGGTTGAGAGTACGTGGTCAGCTCAGACTATGGCAGGCATCCTTGCCATGGCCCAATATCATGAGAATAGAGAGAATGAAGATAAAGACAAAGAGGTTAGGAAGAACAAGGACCTTAAAACGAAAGTTTTGTTACAACAAGCTTATCCACCCCGGGGACAAAATGCTAGAGGACAAGGTCCGCCTTCGGACCAGTTCCAGAGGTTGTCCCAGCGCCCCCTTCAGTCTCCTTTACAGAAGTCCATCAGTTCGGCAGGTCCCGTTGATAAAGACCAGTGTGCCTACTGTAAGGCTTATGGCCACTGGGTTAGTGAATGCCCGGTATTAGCCCAGAATATTCAGTCGGGAAAAACTAGGCCCCGAACTCAAAGGGAAGGAAATATGGGACCTCCTAGGCAGAGGCGTGCACCAGATCCTAATGTTCGACCCCGTATGGGTCCGCCCCAGGGTACAGTTAACAGATTTGACAATGGGTATGAGGCCACTAGGACATACTTTAACGATGATTATGATGAGACCGATGAGACAGGTTTCTACCAGCCATAGGAAAGCCAGGAATGGGGTAATGTAAGAGTGCCGATTCCTGTGGATCAGTGAGGTCCTTATGTCCGGATGTCAGTTGCAGGGGATAAAAAGAAGTTTCTCCTAGACACCGGGGCTACTAGATCCTCGGTTGCGCACACCTTGATACCGGAGGCACCCCTTTCTGGCTCTCTCAATGTCTCCGTGGGTTTTTCTGGGGTCCCTGTCACCAACCCCGTCTCTAAGCCTCTCCCGCTGGATCTCGGTCCAGCTCATATGGATGCTCCTTTGATTCTCACGACTGGATGTAGTGAAAATTTGCTGGGTATGGATTTGTTAAAGGCTTTACATGCTACCATTTCTTGTAGTCCTGATCGCGTGTCCCTTACCATATCACCAGATTCCTCCGCCACTATGTTCCTCTCTGGACCCCTCCCTCCCATTCTGCAGGCCTTACCCTCATCACTTTGGGCCACTTCTGACACTGATGTAGGACGTCTCGACATTTCTCCGTATACTGTCCGTATCCAGCAAGGTGCCCAACTGCCCCGGCTTCGCCAGTATCGCCTTCCCCAGGAAGGTGAGGCTGCCCTATTATCTATAATATCAGATCTCATGAAGACGGGAGTAGTTGAGGAGACACGTGGTAATGAGTGTAACAGCCCAATTATTCCAGTTCTTAAAAAATGTATTGATCCCTGTCCCGCGGCCCCCAAAATTTATCGGTTTGTCATCGATCTGCGGGCTCTCAACAAAATTACGGTCTCACAGTATCCCGTTGTCCCTGATATCACTGCCCTCTTGACCATGGTCCCAGCGACCGCCACTTATTTTTCTGTTATTGACCTAAAGAATGCGTTTTTCAGCATTCCCATACATCCGGACAGTAGACATCTTTTTGGTTTCTCCCTTGGAGGGCGGAGTTTCCGGTTCTGCCGCGCCCCCAAGGTTTTACTGAAAGCCCCAGCATCTATAGTCAGGCTCTCAAGAATCAGTTGGACCCCTGACACTCCCAGCAGGAGCCACTCTGTTGCAATATGTAGATGACCTCTTAATTGCAGCCACGTCTGCTCCACTTTGTGAACAAGCAACAGTACATCTGCTTCACCACCTTGCCTCCCCCAATCATAAGGTTTCCTTGAACAAATTGCAATTTTGTCGAGAGAAAGTGACCTACCTCGGCCACCTCCTCTCGAAGGAGGGAAGACAACTTACCGCTGACCGAGTATCCCTTATTACCTCCATGCCTCCCCCTTTGACACAGAAACAAGTACGTGCCTTTATAGGCCTCACTTCTTATTGCAGACAATGGATCCCTAACTTCTCGGCCATTGTCAAACCTCTTTTAGCTCTCACTACTAAAGATATGCCAGAAAGAGGTTTTCCATGGACAACTGAGCATGTGGCTGCCTTTCAGACCCTCAAAGATGCCTTATGTACAGCTCCAGTGTTAGGCACCCCAGACTATGGCAAACAATTTTTTCTTTTTGTCCATGAGACACATGGCTGCGCTTGCGCGGTCTTAACTCAGATTTTTGGAGACAAACATCGCCCTTGTGCTTATTTCTCGGCTACACTTGACCCAGTAGCCCGAGCCCTCCCTGGATGTTTACGCGCAACTGCTGCTGCTGCACTTATGGTCCACCAGAGCGCAGGTATTGTTGTCTTCACCCTTGACCTTAATGGTCCCACATGCAGTAGATACCTTGCTCAACAACACCAAGACACAACACCTTACCAGTGCGCGACTTACAGGTTATGAGCTCACTCTTTTTCCAGTCACATTGACATTAGGAGATGTAATATTCTAAACCCAGCTACACTACTCCCTACTGAGACACAAGGGAAAAATTCTGACCCTCATGACTGCATATTACGGACTGAAGAAGAGACAAAGGGTCGTGTGGACCTACAAGACACCCCTAACAGACGCTGAGGGAACACTATACATAGATGGTTCATGTCTTAAAAGATCGGATGGAACTACATCTGCTGCATATGCCCTCACCACTCTTGTTACAGTAGTTGAGACAGCACAAATTCCACAGGCATCTGCCCAAGCGGCTGAATTAATGGCCTTGACACGAGCTTGTGAAATCAGTAAAAACATGACTGTTAATATCTATACGGACTGTCAGTACGCCTTTGGGGTGGCTCACAATTTTGGTAGACTCTGGAAAGAAAGAAATTTTCTCACCTCACATGGGACTAGAATACAGCATGGCCCCCTGATACACAGACTTCTAGACGCCTTGACATTACCTAGAAAAGTTGCAGTGATTAAATGTAAAGCCCACCAGAAAGTGACTGATGATGTAGGGGAAGGCAATGCCCTTGCAGACCAAACAGCAAGACAGACTGCTCTAAGTAAATCAGATGGAATGTTTGTGACAGGACCAGCCAGATGGGTGGTGGAAGGAGGAATGTTGGAAAATACTAGTCAGAGTGTGGTCGAGATTCAATCTCATGCCACTGCAAAAGAACTGCACACATGGGAGGAACATCTGGCAGAGAAAGAGAGGGATGTTGGGTGCGTATATCCGAAGGGAGGCAATGGATGTTACCAGACAGTCATGTCCCCCCAGTTGTCACTATGGCCCATGGCCCTGCCCATATCAGTGCAAAGGGAATATGCAAGTTACTAGAGCCAACATGGTATAATGAAAAAATACCCCTATATGCTGACCGAGTGGTTAAGTCATGTATGATCTGCCTTATGCACAATCCAGGAAAAGGTACAGTTACCCCCGCTGGTGGCTTCTCCCCACCTACGTTTCCTTTTGAGGCCATCCAGATGGATTATATCCACATGGACAGGTGTGCAAATTTGAAATATGTCCTTGTAGTGGTCTGTGCCTTCAGCAGATGGGTGGAGGCCTACCCCACCAAGGATTGCACAGCTATTACAACGGCCAAAGTTTTGTTGAAAGAATACTTTCCCCGATTTGGGTTGCCCCGTTTGATTTGGAGTGACAATGGCCAACATTTTACAGCCAATGTGGTCCAGTTTGTGTGTTCCGGGCTTGGTGTCAGACAAAAGTTTCATGCTGCTAATCACCCTCAGTCAGCCGGATTGGTGGAAAAATACAATGGGGTACTTAAATTAAAATTGGCCAAAATAGTGGCGGAAACAGGTGTTACCTGGGTAGATGCCCTACCCCTTGCTCTCTTGTCAGTAAGGACGACTGCCCACTCAAGGATAGTATTATCTCCCTACGAATTGGTATTCGGTAGACCAGCTAATGTATGGGGAGTACCAAGGCCAAAGAAATTGTCTGACGTTGAGTTCCCAGTATTGACTGACTACCTGTACCAGTTAACCGATTCTTTTCGTACTCTTTATCATCAGGTACACGCTGCTATCCCCGACAAGAGCGAAGGCCCAGGTCGCACCATTCAACAAGGTGACTGGGTGGTGATCCGAAATTTTCAGCGTACCAAGTGTCTGGAGCCCCGCTGGTCGCCCCCCCGACAGGTCCTTCTGGCCACCCGCACTGCTGTAAAAGTCAAAGGGAGAAAGAACTGGACACATGCTACCCATTGTAAAAGGGTGCCTCTCCCCCTCCCGTACGACCAATGGGTGAAAGAAGGACTGCCGGATTGCGACACAGAAGTAGTACCGACCTTTGTCCCTTTCAGTGATGCTCAGCTTCATTACACCACTACGGAAGCCGAAACTGATCGAATCTTAGGGGGTCCAGTCATCCCTCCTCTGCAGGATCAGAGGAAGGAACAAGAAGCTCTCTTTCCAGACCACTCCATACCTTCTTCCACTCGCTACAACTTGAGACCAAGAAAAGGGGCTGGCCCTTGACTCTGTCTGGTGTCTAATAGGCTGTAGGGCTGTGATATCTCCGGCTGAGACCGGTGCTGGTATGCTGGACCAATGGGAAGTCCGTAGGACTCTTGGTATCCACACCCAGTGAAGCAACCACCAATCACAAATTTCTACTTTTTTTTTCTTTTCTGTTTTTCACAACAAATTTTATTGCCTTTGTAAGATCATACAGCCCACTGGGCTACACATGCATTGACGTCATCCATGAGTAATATTGCATCATGTTTATATTTAACAAACTGTATTAGTGCAGCCCGTGCACTTCTGCTTACCTATGTCTGATAGGAGTGTTTCCAGGTAGTATCTATGTTCCACTAAACAGATTTCACGAGATATGTCGTGTTACTGCGTCATATGTCTGAATTTCAGCATCTATTGTGCTTGCCATCGACATCTGTTGTTCTGAGACAATGCCAGGTGAGTCGGCCCTCCACTGCCATATTTTCGGTTGTTTCTGCGGGCACCCACATGCCTGAAAGACAGGTATTTTTAATCCCATGCAAAAATCCATCCCTTTCTTCCATGTCCCTACTGTAGGAGGGTTGTCGGACTTCCATAGCCTTAAATATCTACTTTTTAATGTTTTTATTTACCACAATATTAGATTGGTCGATACAAAGTTTTTTAAAATAAAAATCTTGTTTTTCTCATTTTTTTGACGATGCTGAGCAGGAATTGGCACAGCCAATATGTAAACAAGGTAAGATCAGGGCTTTAAGGGGGCCGGGTCCTGTCGGTGCACAGCACCAGCAGTTCTAAAAAGCATGTGCTGAGACGGGTCCCTATCGGGCTCTCCATTTTTGCCGTCACCCTCAGAGTGAAAAATAATCTTAACTCTGCAGTAGTACCACCGTTCACTGCCTCTGATGTGACTTCAAAGAGACTCGTTATAGTTCTTTCACAGTCCCACCATTTCAGAACTGAAGTGTTTTCAGTATTCTATACAACGAAGCCATAGTTGTTGCTTATTTATCATATGCACCTAACAACCTTCGACAAAGTCAATAGTCCTGGCTTGTAGTAGGTGTAATGTTACTTGTTGTATTATATATCTCCGGATACAATGACAGACACAGTAAAATACCAGTCGGTGGCACACTATGCTAAGCACAGATTTTTAAAGCAAACACAAGGGGACCAGAAACAAGCATCCTGGGACCAGTTTCGGGCTAACAGCCCTCATCAGCCAGGCTAGCTTGA
Source organism: Calotriton arnoldi (assembly GCA_963921515.1). NCBI lineage: Eukaryota > Metazoa > Chordata > Amphibia > Caudata > Salamandridae > Calotriton > Calotriton arnoldi. The sequence goes on from CAWUFW010000739.1 coordinate 706,584, forward strand.
ATCCGGTGGCAAAATCAGCAAGGGACCCACGTCTGGGCATACCCTGCCAACTTAGGGCGAACAAAGCAAACACAAGGAGATGATGGACGGAGCGCTGAAACTTTTCAGATACTCACCCCCAGTCACAGATCTGGGTTGAATACATCATCGTTTTTTAGCTCACTTTGCCACCCCAGTTCAGACCCAGCTATATGCAAATCAGTCTTGACCCTGTGCCTCCTGGGAACAGTCCAGCCTGAACTGCCAAGCCAGGTCTTCCCTGGACCGGAAACAAGCATCCTGGGACCGGTTTCGGGGTAACACCCTTCATCAGCCAGGATAGCTTGAATCCAGTGGCAAAGTGAGCAAGGGACCCAGATCTGTCACTGGGAGTGTCGTGTAGTTCCTATAAACATATATAAGATCTGCGCGTTTAGACAACATACACTGTAGGATTGGTGTCAACACCGATTCTAGACACCCCTGATGAGTCTGTTAGCCTGTATACCAGCTTGAACTCTCTTCCACCGGAAGTACGCAGAATCTCCTCAACAACGGCGTTCAAATTGGAAGCCAAAACATTCCTAATGAATAAATTCTTACCTTAAGTGGGCTAGGCTCACCTGCTCAAAGACATTGCTCCTACTACCATTGTACCATCATCTGATACTGCTCTTCTTTACCTCATACTGTGACCCCCTTCGTTGCCCGCTTATACCTGTTTATTGTACTACCCTCCATGGTGCAATTGTCCTGTAATCTGTGATCATTCCTGTTTTTCTACTCCTACTTGATGTCAATATTGCATTTATGTCCTTCCTTCCAACCTAATGTAAAGCGCTCTGATATCCTTCGGGATCTTGTTCGCGCTATATAAAACTTTATAAATAAAATAGCTCACAGTGCCACTAGAAACCCCTCTTACCAAGGAGAGAATAGTTCTTGGCAACTATCGAACATGACAACCCTGTCCCATCAGGGATCATGGAAACAGTGCAATACTTCTCGCTCAGTCACTCGTGCTCACTTTGTCTCAGAGCGATACACAGAATAAACGGTGGGGATATTTTTCAATAAGCATTTATTGAACCAGCGTCATTCTAGTGTAAAATAGGTGTGCTGAAACAACCACTAGACAGTAACAGATATAAATGATTATAAGCACTAACAGAGTAAAAGGATGGTAGATTTCTACCATCGTGCTAAATCAATGAATACAGGAAAGTATACAAAATACATGACAGTAGAATGCGTACCCCTAACTAGATGTACCTAAGTGTACCTAGCATGTATGTGGGTGTAAAGCCAAGAATCCCTCTAGGATAAAGTCAACCCCATTACCTGAAGTGAGAGACTGTGGGACCCCGTCTTGGTCTCGAGATGGACACCCCGCAAGGTATTTCAGACCACCGTGAGCTGGAGTGTCTGTGTGCAGGAGTCTCAGCGTCTCGCGTCAGTGTGTCAGCATGGAAGTCCTTTTCTCCTCTGACTACCTCAGCAAGATATGGTGTATATATACCCAAAGTGGTACCCCCTGGGGATATACCTTGCTGTGTCATGTCGGACTAGGATGACGGAAGGAATGACCCTTATACATAGTTATTATACAGGCGATGGTAGGCCTGCTGTCCTGCTGTGATTCCAAGAATCCTCATGCATAATGAATGAGGCTTAAACTTTTCGGAGAAAACCCCATGTCATCTTTAGGCATTACCATAACTAGGTAAAAGGTCAGTACTAAGAACCGTTCTGCAGTGTAATATCAGGGGAATGTAGGTGAAAGGAGCACTCATTACCTGAGCCGATATTGGGGTACCTATATTGAACATAACACCCACTCCTCATCCGACTGGACAACATACTAAAAATTCTAATGTACGGCTAAATCTTGTACGCAAACTATTAATAAGTCCATTAAAAATAGAACTTTAAAAAACGAACAATTTCTACAAAAATGCTAAAAAGAAAAAATGCTGCATGCGATAGAAGTCTGTGCTAAATATGTTCGTATATATAGTCCGAACAATGAGCAACTGAAAGCCATGCAGTTTTTAGAAAAAGTGTCTTGTTTAAAATTCAAAATTTGGTTGTTTTTAAAAAAAGCCGAATTTTCCCAGCACACAATGTGCCAAATGTTTATGTGTCCTGGCTGGGAGACGCAACATCACCTTGCCTGCAATCGCAGACGACGGTCCCTGCAACACGTCGCAGATCAGGTCATTCGAGCACAGATGTTCGTCTGTATTCACCACAGCCGATGCTGGGGATGTATGAGTGTCTTCAAAGGCATGAGTATTTGTTGAGGAGCCAGTATCCTTTCTAACAGGAGCTGAGGCATCCCGTGGTGGCTCTAAGAATGCAGACATCAACATTGGAATACGCTGAGGACACTGCAGAACATGTGCCGTTATCGGGTCCAGTAAAGCCTCAACGTCCGGTGGCGCAATTGTTGAAGTGTTAGACAGAGGTCCAACATGCATTCTTGTCAGAAAAACAGGCATCGGAGGACAGGCAGAATACAGTCGATCCAGACTGGTATAAATGACAAGAACCAAGACTCGCTCAGTTCTCGAAGACGAGGTGTGCCCAGATGGATTACCATGCGATCACTGTATCGGCGCTCCAAGAGCGTTTTTTCCATCTCCTTGGTGACTGGGACGTCCATTGTGTAGCAGAAAAATGACAATCAGGATACCTGCTATTAGAAACAGGATTAGCGGAAACCGTCCAAAAATGCTTCAGAATATGGAGTGTATAAAGTTGGGAATTACTCCGAGGATTGTCTGAAAGGTGCTTAACAGCCCTCAACCTATGGTCTTAAATAGGTGGACAATACCCTTTGTATCAGACATGTTAAAGATACGTTGTTCCATTTCTGTAAAATGGAAAGGGCAGTTTGTTCGTACTAGTGCCTGTATCTCAGCCGAGGACCTTGCAACCTGGCGATCATAAGTTTCTCGGGCGGAGGTTAAGGGCACGGTTTTCTGTAAAAGCATGGCTTTCATTCGGCTCAGAGTATCAAACCGTATAAAGGAAATATTCAATGAAGGCCATAACGACGCCTTCCTGACTGTATGGGTCGGTGGAAATAATACTTGCATACAGCAAGTAACCCTGGAGCTTACAGTGACAAGATATGCGATGCCCGGGAGCATCCCACAACAACCTTGATCATTCAGCATCAACTAACTCCCATTCGAAAGCAACTTGAACACCGGATTAATCACGGCAGCTGGGGATCCTTTCAAGTGACTGGATAAGTTAGCAATTGAACCATTACAGGCCCCGTGAAGCATGATATCCTGGCATATGAGAGATCCACTTAAGGAATTCTTGCAGTTGGTACCGCTAAGGAACCCTTCCATGTCCCCATTCCTACATCGAAATCTGTATGGTAATTCCCTAGATTCCTTGATGAATTCCCTACTCATCGCTTCATATCTGCCCGCTTGTTGTTGTTCTAGGCAATATTGAAACTGGAAAGTTGTGACTGGTAGTGTTATATGGCCATGGATTAACCATTCTGTGGATGGTGACTCTGCCACAGTAAAAGGTAATTTGTCCAGTTTTTCAAAACGCAGCATTGTATATTTTGCTACCCTTTGTGCCATTGTAATCTGCTTTTCAGTTAGATTATATGCAGAAAAAAGGGACGTACTGTTGATAAATAGCCATGGCACATAACTAGCGCACAATGATTGCAGCGTCCAGCTTAATAACATAATAGAACGTAGTTGAGTTTGTCCGTGTTGTAGTATGGACAAGTCCTGTTCTAGTATATCTATAGCAGAAGATACATTGTTGCCCAATGAATAAATTCTGTATTTTAATGTAGTCATACCATTGTCAGCTACAGCTAACGCCTTTTCTAGGTTAATTTGATCTATTTCATGAAGTCTCTCCACAGCTTCTTGTTGAGAGATTTTCCATATTTCATTATAGACAGCGTAATAGAAACATTTCTGACGTGGCTTTCGGGGACCTGGTGGTATGTGAAAACATTTCGTGGGATACTGGATTTGTGTAAAAAGTGATGAACATAATGATGGTAACAGTACATGCTATCAAAGTCAGATGTGTCCTATAACATTTCAATGTTTGAAAATGCAGCGGATTGTTCCAAATCAGAAAACATATTATTTACAGTTTCAAAATCTCAATCATCAGAAAATGTACTGGAGGTAATGATATCATTTAGAGAAAGTTTAAATAAATGTGGAATCTTCAAAAGTTCAGTGGGGCCAAATACATCATAATCAACTTTGTCCCAAACTATACAATCAGGAATTGGAACAGCTGTAATGTTCACGGAAAACAAGTCTCTTTGTTCACGGTGAGATGATGTATGAGGTTTCAGGACCAAGTTACCATTCGATACTGCAGAGCGTTGTGGGATATATTTTCCATTCAATAGTAAGCAAGAGACAGTCACTAGGCCAATCCAGAACAGAAAAAACAATATTCCAGATATTATCCAGAGCTGGAGCCAAGGTGATACTAAATAAGTCTTTATCAGAAAAGTGTAGAATTCACGAATTTGTTGCTTACAGGAATTTGGAGCTGGCATTGTCTCAGGTTCACTGGGATCAAGAGAGAAGGTATCAAAATCGATGAAGTAACCAGGTGCAGTTCGATCAATCTTTGGTAGCTCGGCAGGTTGTGTTGAACCGGCAGGTGTCTCTTGTGGAGGCATATTGATGCAGACATCGGTATTAGGCCGAATTGATATTTGTCTTTCATTTGTAGTTTGAAGTTCTGTTTCCAGATGAACGAGTTCCATTTCATTGTTGGAAATTCAATCATTTCGTATTGGTGACTCTTCAAATGTTATGAGTCTTTCTGTCTGAACTTCCTGTATGGTAGCGAGAGGAAAGCGTCGGCTACCCAGAGCCCACGAGGCCTACTATTCAGTGTCGGCCACATAGTGTGGTTTGATCAGATCAATGGAGACGAATCTCTTTTCTTTCTTGCTGGCAAGAGGCGGAAGAAGTACTGTTCTAGTTCCTTTGACAGCCAGGACAGGCACTGGCTTTCTGTATGATGGCCCAAATTCTTTCTTGTCCTTGATCTTTTCTCTGACCAGATCCCCGACTTTTGGGATCCAGACAGGTCTTGCCGTGACTGATTTGACTTCCCCAGTGGTGGTGCATTTTACTTGCACGTTGCTTAGTAGTGCCCGGGATTCATTTAGATCCTGTAAAACAGCCAAGTGTTTATTGATCAAATGGTTTATCATCCGCCTCTGCGCTTTCAAAATTGAGATCAGGTACCCACATTCTCCTCCCAAATAGGACCTCGTAAGGAGTGACACCCCCTAGAGAACTTCTTGGCATATTGTTGAGGGCCCGTTGTACCCCATATAAGTGATTGACCCAACTACCACCCGAACCTAATACTCTTGCTGTTAAAGATTGCTTTAAGTCTCTGTTTTTCCTCTCCATGACCAAATTTCCCTCGGGATGGTATGGAGCGGAGTACCGCAATGCTACACCCAAACCTTCCATGGTTTCCTTGTAAGCCCTAGAGCTAAATGCGGGGCCACGGTCAGAATGTATGTGCTTACTGCGTATCTCCCTATAAAGACTTGCAAATCTTTTATAACAGTTCGAGCGTCAGCCGAGCACTGAGGCCATACCCATAGGAATCTAGAGCATGAATCCACTGCCACCAAGATATACTTGTAAGCCCCAACTGATTGTAGGGGGCCGCAGTGGTCCAAATAGATTCACACGAGTGGTCTGTCTGATATTAGTAAAAGTGTCTGTGCTGGACGCGCCACGGTGGAACCCTTCATCTGCTGGCAGATGTCACATTTTAAGACAAAATTCTTCTTCTGTTTTGGTAAACCAGGCCACCAATAGTGTTGTTTCAATAAAAAAAATGTCACGGTAATCCCTGTGTGTGTAGAACCTAGACCCTCGTGTGCAGCTAGTATTAAACCTAATCTGCGATCCATGTTTGGTATTACTCTATCCCCCACTCCAGGAATCTGAGCATACGGAATGTTGTTTGCATCTAACTTGTAGGAGTACTTGAGTGGAAAGCCTTTTGGTAAGGCTGGGCTGTTTTTGCGTGAAGCAATGACAGCTATCATTATCTGTCCGTCTATTCTCGTTTTTGAATGAGTGATTGCAGCTACGGCAGCAGTACGTACTGCCCCCTTTGCGGCTTCATCCACCCAATGAATTCCCTTCAACGTGACCGCCATCACGTTGATGACTCAGCGTGTGTATCACGTGAGCTCTTGGTAGCTCGTTTTTCAACTCAGCTACCTGTTCCCATAGCATTTTATGCTTAATTGTGCCCCATTTTGAGTCTCTAAACCCATTTTGACCCAAGTAGTGAAGATATTCGTTGTATGACTGGACACAATAAAAAGAATCGCACACAATCAGTGTGGGGAATTCTTGATCTGTATTTATTAGTGCCAGTAATAGGGCTTTTAGTTCTGCCAGCTGAACCGTGCAGTCGCCTAGAGATTGTGTCTTCATATCGCTGGGTTCGAACTTACCATCCCGCATACGACCTTTAACAATAGCACATGCAGCGCTGTATTGCTGTTTACTTCCTATGGCCGTCTGAGCAGATCCATCAGTGTAAATAATGTATTCATACTGATCTAGAGGCATTATTTCATTTGGGAGAGGATATTCTTGTTCATATTGCAGGAATGCTTGTGTTTTTAGCCTTGGGTCATATCTGTATTCTACATCTGTTGCAGTGAGAGAATTAGCCCATTGTATCCATCTTGGATGTAAGCCTTTACCATTAGGAACGATAGCCTTTGTAGCAGCCTCTAAGGCCGGTACTGGAGTTACGACTATTACTCGGTTCCCCTGAGCCAGTGCTCTTTTTCTCACTACAGTGGTCTGTACTGCTGTCAGGATTTTTTCTGTAGAAGCAAATCGCATTTCAGCGTTTGTGTACAATGATTTATATGCTATGGGTACCGTTTCTCCTTCATTGAAGGTTAGGTAAGTGTACCCAGATTGACCCGCTATAAAACGGATCACTAGATTGCGTACGTTTACACGTGTCTGCAAGTGTTTTGAAGCTATCAAGTCAGCTTGTAGGGAATGAAGGATGTCTGTGTGTTCCTGTGTCCAATGCCTAACTGAAAAATCAGGTCTTATTAAGTCGTAGAAAGGTTTTACTCTTTCTGCATAATCCAAAATGTATGTTCTGCCAAAACTTTAAAATCCCAATATGGATTGTACGTTTTTCAGCGATTTAGGAGGTTGGAGCAGTGCACACTGTTCTAAAAAGTTAGCTGCCAGGCTTTTTCCTTCACTTGAAAGCTCGTATCCCAAAAAAAGGACATTGAGATGGGCTATCTTCGATTTTTTTAAAGTTGAATTTGTAGCCCTCAGAGGTGTACCCCAAAATTATGTTGCTCACCCTGGCCAAGTGATCTTTTAAATCATCATCCGTCAGATAAATATCATCTACATAGGACAATGCTTCTTCATCCAAATTTTGAAGTAACTCTGTTACCCTTGCGGAAAACAACCCGGGGCTATTCTTATACTCTTCGGGGACTCGACAAAATTGACGCTGAGAGCTTCGTGTGGAAAATGCTGTTAAATACCTGCTTTCAGGTGCTATATTTTGGCAGAAGAATTCATTTGAGATATCTAGTGTTGTTTTGTATTTTTTCTGCACAATGTTATTCATTAATGCGGCGCTATGTGCATTATGTACTGCAAATGTTTTTGTGCATGTGTTCAGATGTCTGTAGTCTAAAACTAGACAATATGAATTATCGGGTTTCATTACGGGAAACAAAGGATTATTCATTGGAGAGGTACAAGTTTCAATCACCCCTTTGTATTCAAGTTGATCTAAGATCTCCCTGACCTGTTTTTTCGCTTCTTGTTTTATTGGGTACTGTCTCTGTGGAGTTGGAGTAGTTTTTACTGGGATTACATGGTGTGGTGACTCAGCATTCCACCCAACATGGTTGCGATATAGGGCTGTAGCAAGGGCTACCACCCACTCCTGCGCGTATGTGTGTTTTAAGTAAATTGGAACGAGGTCGGAAAAGGCTGGTAAAATTACCGTTTCTCCCTTTGGGCAATCCATAACAATTTCAGGCGGCCAATGTTTTTCAGCTAAAAGGATGTCATAGCCGTAAGTCAAGTTCTCCCAAAAGAGACCTTTAACTTTTCTGGGTTTGTCCCGCTCCATTTGGAGTGTTATTTAATGTAACCTATGTGGGACACTTACCCTCGTATCAGGTGTTTCCACCGTGATGTGCTCATTCAACTCCGCTGTCACCAGAAATTCCATCAGGTTCTGGCGAGCTATTGTTACTTCTGCTGCGCTGTCTAGCATCGTCTGAGCCCATTCCCCGTTCAGAAGTTGAGTCCGCAGAATTCTGGGCATGTCTAACTTTAAAACCTGCTACCTTCTTCTTTTTAAATTGAAGATTTAGATTTTGGCTTGTCTTCTTTTTTAGAAGTGTAGTCTGAAGCGTGTTGCGTGTCTCTGGACTTCGTACGCTCTTCTTGTCTGTGTTCTGACCGTCCTTCCCTCTTGGAGTTTCTTAGTGAACCCTGAAAGGAACGAGAGGAAAGTGTATCAGTATTCTGATACCGGTCAGGTTTTTTAATGTTATCTCTATTCCTGAGGTTGTACCTCCTTTCGGAGGGCTCCTGTTGAGGAGACCCTCTCCTGGATAGAGATCTATTCTCTCTAAACTTATGGTTTTTGTTGGTATTATTCCATTTCTTCTTGGAAGGATCAGGTGCTTGCTAGGTGTTCTCTTTTTCAGGACCACCCATGAGTTGAGGTTTTGTTGCTCGAGCTCCCAAACTATCTCTACCTAATTCAGCATAGGTGTCTGTGATAATTTTAGGTAATTCATGTTCCTGTTGTAAAGGAGTGAAATCCCTCAGGCGTTGGCGTATTGCCACTGCTGCTGCTTCCCCTTTTATATTTGCTAATATTATAGCTGATACCTGGGCAAAATTACCTAATAATTTCATCCCTAAGTTCAGAGCAGGTTCTGCTCCGTACTTAGTTTGTAGGGATACCATGAGTTCTGGTATATATGGCAGCGAAAACTGTACCCCAAGTGGTACAATCCTATATCTGGGGAGCTATTCCCATCGGCAAGCAGATTGTTAGCATTCTGTGTTTTTCTTGAGGGCTGGTGTGTGGAAATACTGCCTCTAGGTGTGTTATTTTCTGAGCTATCCAGAATGGTATTTGCTCACGTTTAGTGGGCATTTAACCCATCACTGCGTATAGCGTTTGTGGAGTAATTTTAGTTGTAGAACCTTGAATTTGACTTGTTTGTGTAGCTCTTGTTGGCTGAAGTGTGAGTGTTCTCATCACAAACTGTGTCAGGTTTCTGTAAAGGTTTATTATTTCTTTATGAAGTGGACATAAGTCTGCCACTGGCATTGTATCAATGTCTGGATGCGGTGTGTAAGCCGCAAAGACTGGCCAAGTGGCTCCATCTTCTCCGAGCGGACCTAGTCTTACTTTGTCTTTTGTGTGGGAGAGGGTGCCTTTAAACCAGTTTATGTGCTCCTGGTAGGTGAGCGGAACTTCAATGTCCTCATACGGACAGTATTCATCTGGTGTTTCATCTTCAGTGTAAGAATGAAATGTATGTGATTGTGCATCTGCTTGTGGGAATTTAACCCATGAATAGAATACGTCTGTTCTATATGACTCGTGAGCCTCAATCATGAAGGTTACTGTCCCACCCCTAGCTGTGACCCCTAGTCTGTTAGCTTTTGAGTAAGGCAGTTCTGACATTTTCTGAAATGTTGATTTCACCTTCCTCTTCTTCTTCCCTGACTACAGCAGGCTGTGCTCGCCCAGCGGCGTTTTCGTCAGCCATTTGTTGACAAACGTTTTTCCTAAAGGAAGAGTTTCAAGGAAACTGAGATAAGGTTTTATGCACAATAGGAGCAATGTGTCCTACAAGCTTGATTAACCTACAGCCAATACATAGGATATGCCTACTCAGCTGTGGCGGATAGTTCCCTTCCCACTCCAGACGTCTCTGAAGAAATGTGAGGAGGGGTCTCTGAGACTAGCACGACTGAACTACTCAGATTTGACCGTTAAATAAGTACCAAACCAACGTTGGCAGCGCCATGTCATGTAGTTCCTCTAAACATATATAGGATCTGCGCGTTTAGACAACATACAGTGTAGGATTGGTGTCCAGACAGATTCTAGACACCCCCACCGGATATGTTGGCCTGTGTACCAGCAAGCTCACAGTGCCACTACAAACCCCTCTTACCAAGGAGAGAATAGTTCTTGGCAACTTTCAAACATGACAACCCTGTCCCATCAGGGATCGTGGAAACAGTGCGATACTTTTCGCTCAGTCACTCGTGCTCACTTTGTCTCAGAGAGATACACAGAATAAACGGTGGGGTCGTTTTTCAATAAGCATTTATTGAACCAGCGTAATTCTATTGTAAAATATGTGTGCTGAAACAACCACTAGACAGTAAAAGATATAAATGATTATAAGCACTACCAGAGTAAATGGATGGTAGATTTCTACCATCGTGCTAAAACAATGAATACAGGCAAGTATATAAAATACATGACAGTAGAATGCGTACTCCTATGATGCGTCCCTAACTAGATGTACCTGAATGTACCTAACATGTATGTGGGTGTAAAGCCAAGAATCCCTCTAGGATAAAGTCAACCCTATTACCTGAAGTGAGAGACTGTGGGACACCATCTTGGTCTTGAGATGGACACCCCGCAAGGGATGTCAGACCACTGCGAGCTGGAGCCTCAGCGTCTCGCGTCAGTGTGTCGGCATGGAAGTCCTTTTCTCCTCTGACTACCTCAGCAAGGTATGGTGTATATATACCCAAAGTGGTACCCCATTGGGGACATACCTTGCTGTGTCATGTCGGACTAGGATGACGGAAGGAATGACCCTTATACATAGTTATTATGCAGGAGATGGTAGGCCTGCTGTCCTACTGTGATTCCAAGAACCCCCTTGCATAATGAATGAGGCTTAAGCTTTTCGGAGAAAACCCCATGTCATCTTTAGGCATTACCATAACTAGGTAAAAGGTCAGTTCTAAGAACCGTTATGCAGTGCAATATCAGGGGAATGTAGGTGAAAGGTGCACTCATTACCTGAGCCGATTTTGGGGTACTTATATTGAACATAACAGGAGTGAGTGTCTGAAAAGTTTCAGCGCTCCGTCCATCATCTCCTTGTGTTTGCTTTGTTCGCCCTAAGTTGGCAGGGTATACCCAGACGTGGGTCCCTTGCTCACTTTGCCACTGGATTCAAGCTAGCCTGGCTGATGAGGGGTGTTACTCCGAAACCAAGCTCAGGATGCTTGTTTCTGGTCCAGGAAAGACCTGGCTTGGCAGTTCGGGCTGGATTGTTCCCATGAGAACAGGGTCAAGACTGATTTGCATATGGCTGGGTCTGACCCGGGGTGGCGAAGTGAGCTAAAGAATGATGATGGATTCAACCCAGATCTGTGACTGGGGGTGAGTGTCTGAAAAGTTTCAACGCTCCGTCCATCATCTCCTTGTGTTTGTATTAAGCACATATTTTTAGCCTAGGTGTTGTTAAGCCACACCCTTAATTACATCGGCCACGTCCCTTGAAGAGACCCCCCCCCCCTGTTGTTTTATCCTGCTTAAAGCCTTGGGCAAGATCTATTAGATTTGCAAATTAATTGTAAAGAACGAGTGAAACAGACACTTATGTTTCACCTTCTTGGGCATGACAATCATTAGCCGCTTTAACAAACCATCAATGTTTCTTTCGTGATATTTAATGACGCGCTAGGCAGAGCACTTAATAAATGCGGTGCTTGCAAATCAATTTCGTTCCCTCAAAGCTGGCACTCACAGGTGCCAAGATGAACACCGCGTCACGCGCTGGAGGTAGGTAAGTACCTGGAGGGGGCGACTGAAGTGGATCAGTGCCGGGTGAAGGGTGCCAATGCCCCGGCCAGGCCTCCTCTGTCCCCAGCCAGGCAGCCCCAGGAAACCTGTGGCCTTCACCTGTCTCCTCGCAGAGTAGGCGCGGGGGTTAATAATAGGCCGGTCCCAGCGGGATGCATGCCAGCCCCGTGCCTGCTGCCATACTCAGTGCCACCCTCATACCAAGGCACGTATGGCACTGTATGATGGCTCCTTGTGTGGGGTGAGGCTGCCCCCTGGTGGTCACCCGCGGTATCTGCCTTACAGCAGAGGCACACGTGAAACTGTTCCACCTACGTCTTTTAATCCTATTACTTACTGTATGACCCTAATATGTCCTACCGCCCCCTTCCCTATCGAAGTGCTTATATAATGGGGGGTTGGCTCGTTCAGCAGAGTCTGCTTAGAGTGATCCCACCCCCACTCTTTGCACCCTACCCTAAGAGCCATGGATAGGAAACCCAGAAGGAACAGCGCTTGTATTTCTGTAACTTTACAAGATTGGATGGTAGGCGCTAGGTTATAAGAACCTGTGGGGCTTGGACACACCAATAATTTATGATAAGTGCAGGAGGGTTGGGCCAGGACCCGTCACATTGTTTACTGTCTGCAGGTGCCCGAAGCTCATGTACTGCCAGGGCCCTCTTCCTGAGACACAAGGGGTGAACCAGGATCAGCAGCAGCTCTGAAGGGGGCACAGGTGGGTGTCAGAGACTCGTGTCCCACCAGGGCCTTTCTTTCTGAGAGACAAGGGGTGAACCAGGATCAGCAGCAGTTCTAAAGGGGGCGGGGTGGGTTTTAGAAACTTGTGTGCCACCAGGGACTTTCTTTCTGAGAGACAGGGAGTGAACCAGGATCAGCAGCAGTTCTAAAGGGGGCAAGGGTGGGTGTCAGAGACTCGTGTCCCGCCAGGGCCTTTCTTTCTGAGAGACAAGGGGTGAACCAGGATCAGCAGCAGTTCTAAAGGGGGCAGGGGTGGGTGTCAGAGACTCGTGTGCCGACAGGGCCTTTCTTCCTGAGAGACAAGGGGTGAGCCAGGATCAGCAGCAGTTCTAAAGGGGGCACAGGTGGGTGTCAGAGACTCATGTACTGCCAGGGCCCTCTTCCTGAGAGATAAGGTGTGAACCAGTCATCAGCAGCAGTTCTAAAGGGGGCAGGGGTGGGTGTCAGAGACTCAGAGTCCCGCCAGGGCCTTTCTTTCTGAGAGACAGGGGGTGAACAAGGATTAGCAGCAGCTCTAAAGGGGGCAGGGGTGGGTGTCAGAGACTCGTCCTGCCCGGGCCTTTCTTTCTGAGAGACAGGGGGTGAACCAGGATCAGCCGCAGTTCTAAAGGGGGCGGGGCGGGTGTCAGAGACTTGTGTCCTGACAGGACCTTTCTTCCTGAGAGACAAGGGATGAACCAGTCATCAGCAGCAGTTCTAAAGGGGGCACGGGTGGGTGTCAGAGACTCGTCCTGCCCGGGCCTTTCTTTCTGAGAGACAAGGGGTGAACCAGGATCAGCAGCAGCTCTAAAGGGGGCAGGGGTGGGTGTCAGAGACTCATGTACTGCCAGGGCCTCTCTAAAGGGGGTGGGTGTCAGAGACTCGTGTGCCGCCAGGGCCTTTCTTCCTGAGAGACAAGGGGTGAACAAGGATCAGCAGCAGTTCTAAAGGGGGCAGGGGTGGGTGTCAGAGTCTCGTCCTTCCAGGGCCTCTCTTCCTGAGAGACAAGTGGTGAACCAGGGATCAGCAGCAGTTCTAAAGGGGGCGGGGTGGGTTTTAGAAACTTGTGTGCCACCAGGGACTTTCTTTCTGAGAGACAGGGAGTGAACCAGGGATCAGCAGCAGTTCTAAAGGGGGCAGGGGTGGGTGTCAGAGACTTGTGTGCCGCCAGGGCCTTTCTTTCTGAGAGACAAGGGGTGAACCAGGATCAGCTGCAGTTCTAATGGGGGCGGGGGTGGGTGTCAGAGACTCATGTACTGCCAGGGCCTTTCTTCCTGAGAGACAAGGTGTGAACCAGTCATCAGCAGCAGTTCTAAAGGGGGTGAGGGCAGGTGTCAGAGACTCATCCCGCCAGGGCCTTTCTTTCTGAGAGACAGGGGGTGAACCAGGGATCAGCAGCAGCTCTAAAGGGGGCGGGGATGGGTGTCAGAGACTCATGTACTGCCAGGGCCTTTCTTCCTGAGAGACAAGGGGTGAACCAGGATCAGCAGCAGTTCTAAAGGGGGCAAGGGTGGGTGTCAGAGACTCGTCCTTCCAGGGCCTTTCTTTCTGAGAGACAAGGGGTGAACCAGGATCAGCAGCAGTTCTAAAGGGGGCAGGGGTGGGTGTCAGAGTCTCGTCCTTCCAGGGCCTCTCTTCCTGAGAGACAAGTGGTGAACCAGGGATCAGCAGCAGTTCTAAAGGGGGCGGGGTGGGTTTTAGAAACTTGTGTGCCACCAGGGACTTTCTTTCTGAGAGACAGGGGGTGAATCAGGGATCAGGAGCAGCTCTAAAGGGGGCTGGGGTGGGTGTCAGAGACTCATGTACTGCCAGGGCCCTCTTCCTGAGAGAGAAGGGGTGAACGAGCCATCAGCAGCAGTTCTAATGGGGGCGGGGGTGGGTGTCAGAGACTCGTCCTGCCCGGGCCTTTCTTTCTGAGAGACAGGGGGTGAATCAGGGATCAGGAGCAGCTCTAAAGGGGGCAGGGGTGGGTGTCAGAGACTCATGTACTGCCAGGGCTCTCTTTCTGAGAGAAAAGAGGTGAACCAGTCATCAGCAGCAGTTCTAAAGGGGGCGGGGGCAGGTGTCAGAGACTCGTCCCGCCAGGGCCTTTCTTTCTGAGAGACAGGGGGTGAACCAGGATCAGCCGCAGTTCTAAAGGGGGCGGGGCGGGTGTCAGAGACTTGTGTCCTGACAGGACCTTTCTTCCTGAGAGACAAGGGATGAACCAGTCATCAGCACCAGTTCTAAAGGGGGCACGGGTGGGTGTCAGAGACTGGTCCTGCCCGGGCCTTTCTTTCTGAGAGACAAGGGGTGAACCAGGATCAGCAGCAGTTCTAAAGGGGGCGGGGGCAGGTGTCAGAGACTCGTCCCGCCAGGGCCTTTCTTTCTGAGAGACAGGGGCTGAACCAGGATCAGCAGCAGTTCTAAAGGGGGCAGGGGGCAGGGGGTAGGGGTGGGTGTCAGAGTCTCGTCCTTCCAGGGCCTCTCTTCCTGAGAGACAAGGGGTGAACCAGGGATCAGCAGCAGTTCTAAAGGGGGCGTGTTGGTTTTAGTAACTTGTGTGCCACCAGGGACTTTCTTTCTGAGAGAAAGGTAGTGAACCAGGGATCAGCAGCAGTTCTAAAGGGGGCAAGGGTGGGTGTCAGAGACTCGTCCTGCCAGGGCCTTTCTTTCTGAGAGACAAAGGGTGAACCAGGGATCAGCAGCAGTTCCAAAGGGGGAGGGGTGGGTGTCAGAGACGTGTGTGCAGCCAGGGCCTTTCTTTCTGAGAGACAAGGGGTGAACCAGGATCAGCAGCAGCTCTAAAGGGGGCAGGGGTGGGTGTCAGAGACTCAAGAGGCTGCAGTTAAAAGTCTGCTCCTATTTCTCATACCTTTAGGACCCAAAAATATAACATCAACTTTTACTTTACGAGTTGAAAAACTTCCCTTTTAAAATGCGCCACCAAACAAGGGTACTCGTTGTATGAAAATGCTATTTTCACCATAAATGTTATCTTCACATTTCCTTTTGAGATAATCTCTATGTTAAGATATTATTACCATATCTAGGTGTAACGTCACTTTAACCTCTGTCTTTTTTCAGAGTTAATTTCTGTGGTTTGTTGATCACATTCTAAGTCGAGCATAGGCCCAAACCCCTCGGCCAGCCCCTCGCGGGTGGTCATCCGCCATGGCAATGTGCAGTGGGAGGGTGTCTGGCCATGGGGCCTGGCCTTAAAATTACTTTAGATTGCGTAGATTAAAAGTAAATATAATTAAAATAAAAGTAATATTGATTTATATTTAAAATAATAGTGGTTTAACAATTATTTTGCTATTTTTAATTATGTTTAATTACATTTAAGAACCCTATAATAATTCTTAAGGTTAAATATAAATTCATGCATATATATAAAGATAGATAGATGCATACAATGATATTTAATTTTAATAATTATTATAGTGTTGTTAAATGTAATTAAATATAATAAACAATGATAAATAATTGTTAAACTAATATTATTTTAAATATATAAATGCATACATTGATATATATTCATAAATACACGCACACATAGTTACATTTAGGGTTCAGGAACACGAAGTCAATTAAAATAAAATATAATTAAATTAAAAGTATTATTCATTTATGATATAAATATTAGTTTAATATTTACTTAGTTTTCAATTACATTTAATATTACAGTTATTTATTAAAAATGAAATATGTATTTATGTATATTTGTATACAAACGTGTTTATACACATAAACACACACACACACACATAAATATTTACATAAGTTAAATGTGACACCTACAAACTTCCTTGCAAAGTAAAAGCACTCCGGATGTAAGCAGCTGTGACGTAAAGCTAATGTCGACGTAAAGATCTCAATGTAATGAGTCTGGTATGAATGAGTCCAGATCTTGAGTCAAGTTGAATTCTTTATTTGAAGAAACAAGTGCCGAGAGGAGCAGGGCCCACCAAGCTCCACTCTGTCAGTACCACATGTCTAGAAGTCCTAACTGCCATCGCCAAAAGGAATGTACTGAGTCCCAGGGTAAGGTGGCCAAGTGAGGGAAAGGGAATGGGAAGAAACAAATAAGAGAGGCAAGGGGGTAACATAGCATAATAAAACACACTACAATTACTAGATAAATTACAACACATCTCCTTCCGAAGAAGGATTAGGACATTACAACGAACTCGTGCCATTCCGGCAGTCTCTTGTTTCTGTGAACCTGTGTTGTGCATTCAGGCTACAAATCTTGGGAAGCCCTGGGGTGAGAGTGGGCACTTTCCGCTCCCTGAGCCATCGGCGTTCAGACAGTCTGTCCATGCTCCAAGCTCCATGGTCTCCCATTCTCCAGAGTCACTAACTTCTTTCTTTTTTGTGTTTGAAAAGCTTTATTGAAAGAGTTGATAACAATACAAAGGTCAGCAAACCAAAGATAACTTATTGAATTGATATATAATAGCAGAAGTGGCTAACGGCGAATTCAAAGGAGAAAGCTATTTAAGATTATACTGGAATAAGGGAAAGAGGAAGGAGTGGAAGGGAAAGGAGGGGAGGAGGTAGGGAGGGGAAGAAGAGGAAGAGTGGGGAAGGGGGAAAAGACTCTTACATATTAAAATAGCTTAGAAAGTTGCATATTTGACTAGAAAGATAAACAATAAAACAGTAATGATTATATGCGAATACAAGATAACACAATAATTGAATTGTAAATAAGAGGCAGGGAATATACAATATCTAAGGAGGTTTAAAATTTTCAGCATTCAAGCGAGAATTATTTGATAGTACCAGCTTATTTAAATATGTAGTAAGTGGGAACCAAAAAAGTTCTCTGTCAATCATTGGTTTACAGGCAGAAGCAAACGCAATATCCAGGCGATGAAAATGACAAACACTATTCCACCAATGCTGGACTGAAATCTTAGTGAGTGTTTTCCAATTAAGTGTTATGTGTTGGAAAGCTAAGGCTAGCATAAGGTCAAAAAGACCATGCATATGTGAGGGGAGATCTAAGGACTGAAACAGGCTACCTGCAAAGAAGAGCAGAGGAGAGTATGGAATAGTGGTATTAAATATGCGAGAAATATAGGTCCACACTTTCCCCCAGAAGGCAGAGACAGAAGGGCATAGAAAAAGAAGATGAATTAGATCAGCATTAGATGATCCACAGGACCAGCAGTTAGTATCAGTAGAGCGAGAGAAGCTAGCAATAGAGACAGGGGTAAGGTAAAGTCTATGATAAAGAAAGAACATAGATTGAGTAAGAGAAGCAGAGTGAGAGATTTTTAGGGAGCGAGACTAAAGTTTATCCCAAAAATTAGTGGTCCAATCGCATGTAAGATCCGACTCCCATGCGAGTTCCACCTTTGTTTTAGGACAGTCAGATGAAGGGGAAAGAAAGAATTTATAGATAAGAGAAGATTTGGGGAAAGAAAGAAGAATTGTACGTAGAGGGTTCTGAACCAAAGGAGAGGAGGTGGAGGGAAGCGAATAAAAGGAGTCAAGAATAATTGCCATAAGAGTAGAAAACCTCTGAAAAAAGGAGCGAGGACAGTGAAAAATGAGTTGAAATTGAGAGAATGAACATGGTTGTAGACCATCAAATAGATCCTTGACCCAGACTATCCCCCTAAGTCTCCAGGATCTCCAAAAAATGGCTCTATTATTAATCCTAATCCGAGAGTTATGCCATATTGGAGACTCTAAAAAGGATTCTCTGGAAGGGAATTTTGTATGAAATAAAGGCTTCAGAGTAGAGCAAGTATGTTTAAATAAAGGGAGAGAGGTAAGAGGGGTCTTAGCAGAAAAAGTCAAAATTTCACTGAATGAGAAGGGGGAAATCAACACACGTTCAATATTACACCATAAAGGGGTAAAGGGAAGACTGCTCCTCTAGGAGCCATTTTGCAGCCTGGCGTAGGCAAAAAGCTTTGTGATACAAACGAAAATCAGGAAAATTAGCACCTCCATTAGGCTTTGTCTTACGGAGAGCAGATAAGGAGATCCTGGGTTTCTTGCCTTTCCAAAGAAACCTAGAAAGAAGGGAATCAATTTTCTTAAAGTAACAGGTATGTGGACTGGAAGCATAGAAAGGGTATAAATCAAGATAGGTGTTATCATCATCTTAATGGAATCTAAGCGTCCCCACCAGTAGAGAAAGAGAGGATTCCAAGAAGAAAGTAATTTGTCAATCCGAGCGAGAACCGCAGTCATATTTAACTTAACAGAAGAGGAGATGGAATTGGAGAACCCCAAGCCTAGATATTTAATTTTAACGGGGGACCAAGTAAACCCCATGGAGGAAAAAGAATGTGGAAGACAAAATTTTGTAAGAGGTAAAATTTCTGTTTTATCGGAATTAATTTTATAACCAGAAACAAGAGAAAAGGCATTGAATTCATGTAATAAGGGAGGGATAGAGATCTGTGGATTGGAAATAAAAAGAAGAATATCGTCAGCATCAGCGGAGATTTTTAGGTTATGATCGCCATAGGGAAAACCAGAAATCAAATCATTATTGCGAATAGAGGACAAAAAGGGTTCAAGAGCCAAAATGAAAAGAAGAGGAGAGAGAGGACAGCCCTGACGAACACCACGACGAAGAGGGAAATAAGAAGAGATACATCCATTAACTAAGACTGAGGCTCTAGGAGCAGAATATAATAAAGAGATAAGCGAGATCAACTTAGGGCCGAATCCATGCCACTTCAAGGAGGCTAGTAAAAAAGACCAGTCAACCCTATCAAATGCTTTTTCAGCATCAACAGAGACGGCAGCCAAAGAAGAGGAAAGAGAGGGAATTTTATTGAGAACATTTAGAAATAAACAAGAATTATCTGAAGTCAATCTGCCTTTCACAAAGCCACATTGTTCCCTTCCCACCAAATGAGGTATAAGGGGGTCCAAGCGCAGAGCAAGTGATTTGGCAAATAATTTATCATCTACATTAAGTAAGGAAATTGGACGGTAGTTTTTACAAGATTTTGGATCGCGTCCCTCCTTATGAATGAGGCAAATTGTGGCTTCCTGAAAAGTTCCCAATGCCCCATCAGCAAGAAGAAAGGATTGATAGAGATGTAAAAGTCTAGGAAGTAATAGATTAGAAAAATGTAGATAGAATTCGACCGAAAAACCGTCAGGTCCAGGGGACTTACCCTTCTTTACAGAAGATAGGGCACAGGAAATTTCCTGAAGAGATATGTCTGTCTCCAAAGTTGAAAAATTAAGATGTTCATTAGACGGGGTCGGAATCGCATCTAGGTAAGACTGAATAAGGGAAGATGAAGGGGGAGAGTCAGGTGTATACAGATCCTTATAAAAAAACATGAATTCATTAAGAATATCCTCATTTTTGTAAACTAGAGAACCAACTGAGGAGTAAACCACATCTATCATAGTACGTTCTTTGCGGGACTTGAGGTAATTTGCTAAGAGTTTCCCCATCTTGTTTCGACCTCCATAATATCTAGCACTACTTTTTAGTAGTATAGAAGACGCATTATCAGATGTTGATTTATTAAAAGCCATCTTGGCACGAATAAGGTCAGGTAAAACTGAATCTGTCGATGAAGTGTAAAATTGATGTTCTAGCGATTTAATATTCGCAAGGGCCAATTTACGTTGTAGACGAAAACGTTTCTTCTTCTTAGAGACAAAATCTATAATGAATCCTCGAGCTGTAGCTTTAAATGAGTCCCATAGCATATGTGGTGAGACATCAGGAGTACTATTTAAGTCAAAGAATTCCTCAGCAAAAGTCGTAAAAGAGGAAGAGAAATTAGGGTCAAGGAGAAGAGAGTTATTAAAGCGCCAGCGGGAAGAGATAGGATGAGAGGGCAGCAAATCAAGATCCATAGTAATTGGGGCGTGATCCGAAATGACAATAGGTTCAATAGAGGAGGATAGTAAGTTTTGAGCGAGAGAATTAGATAGAAAAAGATAGTCAATACGAGAAAGGGAGTTGTGAAGAGGAGAAAAAAAAGAGAAATCAAGAGAATCAGGATGTGTGAGCCTCCAAGCATCCACAAGGTGGACTTGAGCAATAGTGTCAAGAAAATGTTTGTGTGTCTTATGAGGAACAAAACGTGTTTGCGATTGGCGGTCAAGAAAAGGGTCAACAACCTGGTTACAGTCTCCTCCTAGTATAAACAAATCATCTCTAAATTGAATGCATTTCTGTGTAATTAAGGGCCAGAAGGAACAATCCGGATGCGTAGGACCATATACATTAAAAATAGTTAGGGAAATATTATTAATTAACAACTTCGCCAGCAACCATCTGCCTTCAGTGTCATTTTCTTGCCCAACAATTTTGCATTTCAATCTCTTATGGCATAAAATAATCACACCATTCTTCTTATTTGAAGTTGGGGAAACCAAAACTGCACCCACCCAGCCTTTTTCAATTTTAACGCCTCAGATTCTGAAAGATGAGTTTCTTGTAAAAGAACCAAATCTGGATTGTATGAGGACAGGTGGGAAAGTAATCTCTGTCTCTTAATTGGGCTATTAACACCTTTCACATTCCATGAAATAACTTTGAATGTAAAACTTTGCAAATTACATAGCAAACTGTATATGCAACATCAATGATAAAAAATAAAAGAAAAAAGGGTAGGAAGAGAAAAGAAAATAAGGAAATAGTGTGGAAAAACCATTTAACGAGAGGGAAGGGAAAAAAGTCTAGGGAGAAAAAAGGGGAAAAAAGAAGGAGAGAAGGAAAGAGAAGGGAAAGAGAGAATAGGAACAAGCAGAGACAGTACATGTCAAAAAGACGACTGTTAATACGTACCTTACGGGGAACAAAGGAGAGGGGGGAGGCAGCGATGGACAACAAAACAGCACACCCAACAAAGGGGGCAACGCACCACACCAGGACATTAGTTAAAGAACAAGAGCAGGAGTGGAAGCGTGAAAAGGGGCGAGGTAATCACAACAAACCTGTAAAAGAAAAAACGAGAATTATGCAAACAAATATTGATTAAAACATCAATTCCTATGTGATAATATTAACGGAAAGCACAGCAATCACGGACCAGAGGTAGAAGGAGCAGTCTCCATGGAAGCAGTAGAGTGATCCTGTATAAACCTTCTGAGATCAGCTGGATTTTCAAAGGTGGAAGTCTTATTAAGAAAAGTAACTTTAAAGATGCAGGGATGAAACAAACCATATCTGGCCCCCAAAGAGCGGAGAGGTGGACGAAGGTCCAGGAACTCTTTGCGTCGTCTGGCAGTTGTCGAAGAAACATCTTGAGAAACAAAAACTTTGGTGCCATGCCAAGAGAGATTATTTTTGGCTTTAGCAGCATTCAGTACCAGGAGAAGATCAGTGAACTGCAGGAATAAAATGATCACTCTGCGAGGATTGGTTGGAGCAGATGTGGAAGAAAGACGAGGACCCAGTCTGTGCTCCCGTTGTAGATTCAATTTGACAGTAGGAGGGAGACCAAGAAACTGCGGTAAAAAAGACGTGAAAAATGTGACCGGGTCATCCCCTTCAAGGCCCTCGGGAAGGCCATAAATGCGTAGATTATTGTGGCGATTTCTGTTTTCCAAGTCCTCAGTCGCTCTCCTCAGCTGCAAGACCTCCTTCTCTAAAAGAGAAATTCTGGAAGATGAGTCCTGAACAACGCTGAGATGTTGTTCTACCATAGTTACGCGGGATTCCATGGAAGCCCATTGGTTATCCATTGCTTGCAGGCGGCCATTAGTTTCGTCAATAAATGGACGAAGAGCGCAAATCTCTTCCAGGACCATGTCCGAGGAGACCGGCGAAGCAGACTTGGGTGGAGAAGGAGGGTCTTGCTTGATCCTCTTGCCGGTAGACGAAGGTGTTGGTACCTTAGAGGTCATCTTTGCGCAGGAAACGTCATGGTTATCACTGAGTAGTGGAGTCCGAGAAAGGCAGGAAAATCTGTTTGAGAGAGTTATGTTGGATTCAACAGAAGTGTGGGTATTCAGCTTTGACCCCTGGGTATGATGTGGCATACGATGGGTCCTACCCATGAAATGGCGTAAAGCGGACACAATGAGGTCTTAACATCAGAGAAGGAGAAAGTAGCAATGGAATGGACCAAGTGCAAGCTGTTAGATAGCACCAATAATCCCTAGCAAGCCTCACTAGCCTCCTTTGCAAGAAGATACCTCAGGCTCCCACTACCAAAGCGACTGTAAATGAGACAGAAAAAGGCATTTGCCTCCTACTTAGAATCAGCAATATTGATTAAAGTCATAGTCCTGCGAAGTGACAACCAAAGGCACACCAACGGAAGTTAAAAATGCAAGTTTGGGGGGATATTGAGAAAAATCTGACAGAAAACGAGCAGGAAGAAAAAACAAAATGGCGGCAGCAAGAAGGCGAAGTGTTCATCTTTTAAAATCCTTACTTCCTTGCAGGCATGGATTCCAAAAGAAACATCCTTGAAAAGCGCTGGCGTTCTGATTTATAAAAACTGCATAATTGTGTGAAATGCTGCGCCGGAGCTGCTCCGGGGCAGAGAAGCAGTCCGACGAGGTGCATAGCCACGACGCTAGGCGGCCATCTTGGAACGCGTCGCGCGCGCTTCCACTAACTTCTTTCTAACTAGACCAATCTTGAAGGAGATGAAACAATTGCTGCTCTTCCCCTCACGTGCATCTGGCAGTTTAATTATTACCAAATGTTCTACCTTCCATTCACTCATTTTAGTACCATAGTTCAGATCATATCTTTTCTTGTAATTTTTTTGATGTTAGTATACCTGCTCATAAACTTTGTATCTTTGGACCCATCTCAGTTCTCCATTTCAACCAACTAGGTCCCGGTTTGGTACCTGGATGCCTGCCCTCAGGTGACAATAAAGGAGAAATACCTGTGACCGCATTGGGAGCAGCATCACATGACGACCACAACTTTCTCTGAGGAGACTTGTCCAATGGATAACCTGAAACACAAGCCACTTGAATGCATTCCTTTATCGCTCTATTCACACATTCGACTAAGCCATCGGCCCTTGGACTATACAATTCAGTTTTAAACTGCAGAATGGGCTTCATAGTGAGAAATTCTTTCATTTCTTCATTTCATCAGAGGTAAACTGCACTCCATGATCAGCCACAAGTGTGCAGGGAATACCCTTTACCTTAAATGTGTCCGTTAAGAAATCAGTGAGATCACGCATAGTGACGTGGTTCACCACATTGGCCACTATCCAATGAGAGGGGTCATCCACCAGTATTAACTTCCCAGCCCATATGATTGTCTGATTGGACTCACAATATCTAATGCGAGCTTGTCCCAGGGCATCAGGGGAACCTCTACCTGGGATAATGGAGTCGTCCTGGTGGTTTCATATTTATCACTCATCTCACACTCAAGGTAACCTTTAACCTCTTTCTCCAGAACAGTGTCCATTCCTGGAAACCAATCATTTGCTCTGGCCTTACTCTTGGTGATACTCCTGCCTAGGTGCCTTTTGTGAGCTAAATCTCTTTTCCTTTCCCATCCTTCCCTATGTAGTACCAATTTTTCAGTTCTCATTATAACACTCATTTATATTCAATTCATGTCTCATCTCCCAGATCCCGTGATTTCTTCCTGTAACTCACTAGGAGGCACATTTACTATAATTTGACACTATGCAGCACAGCAATGGAAGTTTCTGTGCTGCGTTGCGTGAAAGGGAGGGAGCAGAAATACTATATATTTACAAAGATATGGCACATTTATGCTGTCTCCTTGCAGTGGCGCACTGTGTGCAGCCCAGTCAACACAGGCACCCTTGCAGCATGGTATAAGGGTGCCTGCGCTAAAGGCAGGATTGTTTTTTTGCATGAAGGGACACCTTGCCACAAAAATCCGAAAAGGCATATTCCTCTTTCTATGTGTGCTGCAAAATGCATCACAAATGGGAAGAGGAAGCAACGAGGAGAAATATAGATATGTCTCCTTGTTACCCTGTTGTTGAGTAGGCGCACCACTTTGGCACAAACCTAGGTTTACAAGTCTTTGTAAATCTGGGTTTGCATCGAAATACATGGGTGGATTTGTGAGCATTCCCATGATCCACCCATGTAACGCCTACCCGATGCAAAGTAACAAAAGGCAGCGCGATGCACTGACTTGCGTTACTTTGTATTTACGAAACCACGCAAGGCCACACAAAGTGGCTTTGTGTGGCTTATTTAATGCCAAAAATGATTTTGCGGTAGGGATACGCCACAAAAGTGATACAACCCGACACAAAATCATAGTAAACATGGCCCTAGTTTTGGCCGGCCAACCGGCCGGACAATTCTCTCCTTCTCCAGCTTCAACATCTCACGATTCTCTGTACAACCCTCCCACTCATCCTTCGAGATGCCCGGTTCACTGACTGCAAGCATCACTTCATCTGCATTACTTTCCTCCAACTCATTCCCCTTCCATGGCAACTGGACCAGCAATCTGTAACCAAGTTACGATTGCCGGACGCAAACTCCATCTTCAAACTGTAACCCTCCAAACCCAACATCCCTTTGGCAATGCGAGAAGTGGTACGATCAACCCCCCTCTTGAGGAGAAAATGAATGTGAGGCACCGCCCACTGGTGGAATGAGGTATTGTGCTAAAGCATCTCTTTCTAGAATGGAATATTTACACTACGAATCCTTAAGGGTCCGGGAACAAGACCCAACAATGTCTTCCTTCTCATCTACAATTAGCACTAGAGCGGCCCCTTAGTACTTGCATCAGTGATCAAAACAGTTTTCCGCGTTACATCAAATTGTCGTAAAGAGGGTGGTGGCATAATGACTTCTTTGACTTTGTTGAAGGCATTTTGGCAAAACTGAACCCCTTTCTTAAGTTCCTTATGGGTGAAACTTGATCCGCAAAGTTCTTTATAAATGTAGCCATGTATTCTACCTGGTCCAAAAAAGACTTAAGTTCAGTTTTAGGTCTGACACCATTCCTAGAATGGGTGTGTGTAATATAGATTGCGCTGGTGCATATGTAGCACCAGCACTATCTAAAGAGGGCGTTACCTCATCTGCATGGGGGAGTGGCCCCATGCCAAGGAGGGAATCACTTTGCCTCTGTGCCCGTGCCATATTATGGACGCAGAGGCAAACATGCCTTTAGGAGGCACATTGAAAGTGCACCACAAAATGGTGGTGCACTTCAGTGTGACTCCTAAAGGCAGCTCTTGGGGAGAAAGGCGGTTTCATGGCACCTCCAGACATCCCCTTGCAGGCAGGTGCTGTCTCTCACTGCACCCTCCTCCAAGGGGATCTCTCTCCACTCTTGAAAGTGCAGGCGGGTTTCTACCTGCACTGTGAAACATGGAGCAGCTTTTAAACAGCTGCTTTGTATTTCACTTGAGTGAGCTGCCCATGGGGCAGTGCGAGTTCGCGGCTGCCTGGTGGCGCACTGTCCCTGTTTGCACCCAGCGTAACTTTTGAAAAGTGCACCAGGGCACAAACAGGGAAAGTGTGCCGTATTCATAATTTGGCCCCAGGATGTCATCTTGCAAGCACAAAATATTGCTGAGTCCTCCCAAAATCTGCTACATGATTATTTGAAACACGGTTGCCGCAGACGCCAGGCCAAACGGCATCCTACAAAATCTGAAAGCCCAAAGTGAGGGATTTAGATTCCGGATGGAGTTCAACTTGGTGATATGCTGTTGACAAATCAATAACTCTGAAACAATTTGCTTGTCCAATTAAAGTCAGCATTTTACTTATTCTGGGCAATGGGAATCTGTCAACCCATATGTTAGCAGTCAGATTTCTTAAATCAACACCCAAAGGGATCCTTCTCCCTCCTGCCTTATTGGTCAACACTATGGGGGCAAGCCATAAAGAGCTTTCAATTGGTTCAATAACCCCTTGTGATGCTAGCTTATTCATTTCTTCCGTCAGAGGTTGTTGCATTAGGTGCGGAGTGGGTCTTGCCTTATGCACCACTGGCACAGAATTTAATTTGATTTTGTGCTGGAAATTGACAAAGTGACCCAACCTTTTGTCAAACTCAGGTAATTCCCTGCACACTTCCTTACCAGTAAAGGACCTTTCAACTAAAAGAACCTTTGTCACGCTATTGAGATACAATTTCATCCCAAGTTCCTTTTGAGGCATCCACCCCAATAAGTTGAAACCTCGTTTAGGAACATACACTTTCCCTACTGTGGAACGACCTTTGAACGAAATATGCATAGTGAACATGGCCACTAACGGGATGGGGTCCTTGTTATACCCACTAGTTTAATATCTGTCTGTTGTCAAACATAACCCCTTCCTTTAAATCTTTCTTGAAACAAATGATTGTCTGTAAGAGTATATGGTGAACTTGAGCCTGCAAAAACACTGATCATTTCTCCATCTAGACTAATATCACATGTTGGACAATTATTAACATTATGTTTCTCACTCGTATTAATCTGAAGAACACATTTTCTCTTATTGTTTGCAAATCTTTCAATACCAGGTACTTGTTAATATATTTCTACAAACTCTAGCAAATTGTCTCTCTTGTTACACTTCCTACATAAACTCGAGCGAGCTGGACGAGTAGGATTTTTCGTTCGATGATTGCTGTTACCACATCAGAAATACTTGGACTTGTCTCCATTAGTGCTACTTCTTACTGTGGCCTCTACTTCCTGTACCATTTGATTAGCATATTTAGGCTTACAAAGCTCTTCCTTCTTTTGGAGTTTCTTAACTTGATGTACCACTTCTTTCAAAACAGGTTATTTCATTTCCTTTATACAGTCTGCTGAATGTTCCGCACTGTTTGTGATATGAATGGCCTGTTTTAGATCCGGGTTGCATGACATTAACTTCTCTTGAATTCTAGAATTGTTAATGCACCTGAGAAGTTGGCCCCTGATTAAAGAATCACCAAGGGCCACTGTAAGAAACTGGGTTGCTGCCTGACTGAGTGTGAGCCCTGGTCAAACAGCATCCACAATACTTGTCAGGGTAAGGCACACGCAAACCCCAAACTAACCTGTGCTCAACCCCTGGCAGCTTGGCACAGAACAGTCAGGCTTAACTAAGAGGCAATGTGTAAAGTATTTTCAAATACTTCAAACAGAAATAAAGTGAAAACATGACACAAAAAGGATCCCACACCAGATTTGAAAAATAGAGTAATTTCCAATCAATAAAACAAGACCAAAACAACGAAAATTCAATCAGTACAACCGAGGGTGTGAAATTGTAAAGATTTCAGTGAAAATAGAGCCAAAAAGCTTGCGCTGGACCGGGACACAGTCAAAGGTTCAGGCTGACCAAGATGGAGTGTGGGACGCTTACATGGACCCAGTTTGGCCCACTGAACAATGTACCTTAAATACTGGTTTGCGGAGCATTGCGAGGATCTGCGTTGAAGATGCGTTGCGCAGCCGAAGTGTTGCACAGGTTCCGATGTGCGGCAAAGCTGCGATGCGAGGTCCTACATCATCATCAAGGATCCCGTCAAGGATGCGTTGCTCAGTTGGGGCGATGAGTCGGTTTTGAGGAGCTGTGAGGCTGCAGTGCGGAGCCCGCATAGAGGCTGACGTCGATGAGGGATTTGAGAGCCTGCACTGAGGATGCATCACGCAGCGGCAGTTCTGAAGAGGCTGCAGAGGCAATGCAGGTCTTTGCGATGGGTTCAATCCACGCAGCAGCAGCGATGCATTGTTTCTGCTAGGTGTTGTGCCATGCAGCAGAGGAGATGCATCGGTTCTGCTGGATCCACGAGACTGGCAGAGCACCTTAGGCTCACTTCCAAGGGTCCATGATTGGGGGGGCACCACTTGGCAGGGTAGACTCACAGATGGTAGACTCCAGGTGCTGGGGTCAAGGTTGTTGGAGCCTTCTCTCTCTGAGGCTCTAGTCAGGAGTCAATCCAACTAGCCCTTGGAGTCGGTCCGGGTTCCTGGGTTCAACAGATGCAGGCCCAGTCCTTCTCACCCAGGCAAGAGGGCAGCAGGTCAGCACAGCAGGACGGTAGTCCAGCAAGGCAGCAGTCCTTCAAGGTAGAAGTCTGGCAGAGTGACAGTCCTTTCGGCAGCACAGCAGTCCTTTTTCCTGGAAGAGAATCCATAGGTCCAGAACTGTACTGATGAGATGGTGTCTAAAGTCCAGTATTTATACCAAGTTGTGCCTCCGAAGTGGGGAGAAGCTTCTAAGGGCATGCCTTTGAAGTGCACGGGTGCCCTGCCTTCCATGCCATGGCGCCAGTCTAACTACAGGGGGTATGCAGCCCTTTATGTGGAAGCAGGACACAGCCTATTGAAGTGTAAGTGGTGCTGTGCCCAGCTCCTCCCTCCCATCCTGCCAGTGAAGGCCCGTCCAGGCACACCTAAGCTCCCTATTGTGTATGGCTGTCTGGGAGGAATACACAAATTCCAGCTGTCAGCTACACCCTGCCATGTGACCCAGAGACAGGCTGCAGACACCAAATGACTAATACAAAAAAATGTCAACTTTCTAAACGTGCCATTTTCAAAATTCCTCTTGGCACTCAGACAGCAAAGGCATGCCCACCTGCTGTGTGGAGTGGAGGACACCGAGGAAACAGGGCGTCCCATCACCCCTCCTATTAAGTTACCTAAAGGAGTGTCCTAAAGGGATAGTCCTGCAGTGACACCTGAGACAAGGCAGGTTGTATGGTCCCTTTGGCACACCCAAGACATTTGGACTAGTATCAGAGGATTTTATTATACACCAACGTTGTCTAGAATTTTTGATAAAACATGATGGCAAAAATCATGTACAAACTGGCAGTAGCAAACAAAGGGATAATATGCAGAAACTACGCATCATTTGCAGATGTGTGTATTACCAACACACTCTAGCCCTAGCTAAGTAATCTATTGTGGTAGCGTTGAGGTACAAGAGATGCCAACCTGGAAACCAAGCTAAACTCAGACCTAGCTCGGTACCAAGCAATGTCTGGGAAATGCCCAATGTCCATGATGATGTTTTTTTCTCCCAGGATGAACAGTCCTCCCTACTACAAAGAAGGGAATGGCGCCTCTTTCGTAGAAACTGCCAAAGGGGTGTGCGGGAAGATGTTCTTGTAATTGTGACATGCGCTGTGAACAATAATAAGAGAAATTGTGGTGGAAATAGGGTCATGAATAGAGCTCATAGGTTTCTTATATTAGCCAATATAACAGCAAATAATAACATTATGCATTTGTTAGAGACACATAGAACACAGACACTCTCTCGTAAACATAGGTGTAGTGTCCTTCCCAGCCTGGGTACCGGCCAAGGACTACGCCACACATGTAACTTAGAATTACACAACTTTATTTTTCTGTGTGTAACAACGAGCTCAACATTCTAAACCCGCCTTCATTGCATTCCGTTCTCACGCTTACATCACAACTCTACGGAGTCCATCAGGAGCCGAAAGGCTTCTGTTATTGATAACTCACACGACACTACAATAGGCTCATAATAAAACAAAAACATAAGATAGCATATATGCCAAGATGCAAAAACAAAGGTTATATGTGTCTCACTGTCAAGGGCTGCTGGCGACTCCTCCCAGGAGCCACGTCATCACCCAGAACGGTATAACACACAAGAAAGGTGCCAGGGGTGTCCTTAAGAGGGCTCCCGTTAGGAGGAACAAACGTCCTTGGCAATCAGATAATGTGTGCTTGAATATAGAGATGTCTGATACAGAAGATGAGCCAGACACAAACTCCATGACAGCAGGAAGAGAGCAGCGCCGGGCCCAGGTATCCACATAGAATCCAGCTGCGAGAAGCAAGGAACAGGGACAAAAACAGAGAACAAATGAGCGATGAACGAGACAAAAACTAGGGAATGAATACATTGCAATACATCTTCCTCTTATGATTGCCTCCCTTATATAGGAGTTAAATAGGAACTGACCTCACAGGAAAGGCTAATACTTGGAATAGGACCTTACAATAGTGCCCTCAAGGTGAACCACCATCTTGGGAAGGACAGTCCGCAGGCTTGGCCACGCCTCTTCCTTTAGAATCATGGTGTCTGCTAAACACGTGAAAAAGAGGCCAACGTTTGACATCTTCTCCCCGCTGACGGATTCTGCAGCTCCACCACCACCCACACTGGCTACTTCTTTCAAATAAAAAAAAATGGGATTTGTATAGCGCTGCCTTTCATCCGTGAGGGTATCCAGGCGCTGGGGTTTTCTGCTGCTGGTGGGTGTAGTCAGTCCAACAGCCAAGTTTCTAGACTCTTCAAGTGAGTGCAGAACACTCCTCCGGGTGACCAGGATCACAGAGTCATCACGTGGCCAAAACCCAGCAGACGTCCATCCACCACACTCACAGTTCTGCGCCCCGCCTTTGGAGGTAGGGCTGGGGCATGGGTTCCCATCAGCAGAGACTCCTCAGGCTAGGCCATTGGACACTCGTCTCTACTGGACTGTCCACCCCTGGGCTGCCAAGTGATGCTAGGGGTGTCTCCTTGTCCTCAGCAAGATCGTGCCATGCTTGCATGTGTTTCTAAATTATTGCAAACATGCTGCGGTCTATTGTGGAGGCCAAAAGCTTCAAATAAAAAATGTAAGTGTAAAAAAAAATGTTACTCTGAGTCCTGCATATATGTGCCTCCTAGCAGGAAGGCGAGCTTAGAGCAGGGAAAGAAACCCTTCAGTTGTAATGCACAGCCAAGGGAAACATGATGCTTATGGCTGATAAGAAGCTGTACTGTTGGCTGCGAATTACTGAAGATATAGTTTAAACACTTAAGGGTGATTAAAAAGGATAAGGAATTGAAAGAAACAAGAGTGTGCAAAGTAAAGTATTGGTCCACCAACCCTGGCACTCAAGTGCATTTTTAAGGCGGATGTGCACATGTGATGAGGCGAAAGCCACCAGCCACAGGGCAAGGGTGCCAGTGGCTGAAGTGGGAGGGGTCATTGCCTCGTTCTTTACACTGGGATGGGCAGAAGCAAGATGTGAATGATGACTGAACAGACCAATGGCCACAGAGGGCTGACCCAAAGTCCTTTTATGTAAATATAAATCGGCATTTTATCGATTTTTTTAATGACATGAGACTGGCCTTACTCTGAAACCTAGAGGTCTAATTCCTGGTTCAGCCCTTGATCAAACAAACATCGTGCGATTAGATGCAAATTGGATAATTATCCTGTGTTTAATTAAACACATCTAAATATGTGAAATGTAATTATGTAGTATGCAAATATGTAATCTACTGTTGATGCTCACGATCGCCAACCATCTCCTAAGCTCCTTTGAGGTACGCCCCCCCAGCAGGCTGTGCGCCATAGAATTACCAATGTGCACATATCCGCCACTTCCACAAAGCTCAAGTCCTGGCTTTGGGCAACAGATGGCTGCAGGTAACCGAAGGATCGGTGACGCGCTGCGCTCTCCTCCAGTTGACATGTTTTAATAACACTATCCTCCCGGGACACCCCCCGTCTCACCGGGTGATCGTGCCCCAGACAGTCTGGGTGTGAAGCTGCCCCACAGATCAGACACGGCACCCCCGTGCCAAGGTCCCTTCCCCCCTTCCAGTCTGAGCAGGATGCATCTGGCTGGCACCCATGCCTCGGGGCAGATTCCACGCCGCACATTTCAACAAAAACCTGCTTTAGCCGCGGAGCGAGATCCGTGTCACAAGACCTGGCCGTGTAGCGCCTGGCAGAGCATCAAGGGCTTCTCGGCGTGAGTGACAGCCTCTGCCGTCTCATCTAGACAGAACCGCCTTTGAGTGCACCCCACCCCCGGCGGGCCCCCGGGGTTAAAGTACAGGGGCAGCGCGGGGGCACCAAAGGGTCGACACGGGGGCTAGTAGCGTTGATCATAAATTCAACGTACATGCGGTGCAGATACCACGAACCGACGCCTTTCTTGCTGTTAAAACATTAGTACCTATTACTTCAGGTTTGGGCGGATGAAAAGCGGAGTCGAACCTTCTGGAATCTGGTGTCCTAAAGTCACTGTCACCTGCACAGCCGTCCATGGCCTCTGTAGAAGGCAAGGCTTCGGGCTGATTGTAGGAAGTCCTTTTGACACCTCCTGCCTCAGGTGTAGCGTAGACATGACCTGGGAGTCCTCGCGAGGTCATGGTTGAAGTAACCGCTCTGAGCCTAGTGAAGATGGAAGGCGGGTGGAGGTGCCCTTCACAGACTGGCCTCCATGTTGAACCATACCTCTCCCTTCCAGCGGGTTTGTAAGGAAGGTGGGACAAAGACGCACATACGCTGCTTAATTTGAGCTGGTAGTTTCCGGTGCTTAGCACCAGCACTTTATTCTCAACACGGCTCTAATGACAGTCTACCACATGGTGGCGCTGTCTTTCAAATTTTGAGGCGAGCAGACTAACAGTGTTTAATAATTCAATATACATTACAAATGAATAATATCTGCCAACTATGTCATTTTTATAGCTTTGAGTGGCCTTTAATAGTCCGAATTGTGGCTGGCTACCGGGCAAACTCAAGATAGCCAGCTCCATTATAGAATGACTGAATTGTGTCATGTTTGGTATTAAACACCGTGTTTTTTTCACCCCAAACAAGATTTCCATACCGAGGGTGAGCTGGGATGCACAGGGATGCCACCCTCCATGGGTGCCCTCTAGAATACACAGCTCCAGTGCCTTAGCGGGCTTCCCCGAGCCGTTTGCCACCAAGGCAAGAGTCTGCCCTCCTGGTGGGTTGTGCTAGCACTTCCCCAGGATGGGACAACAGCCTGGGCAGGAAGGATATCACACCTCCACCCTCCCAGGATGGCTAGTGTTTACAGTCATCAAGTCGGTGAGCCTCAAAGGCTTCCACCGCCCTTGATGTGCAATTACCTTGTCCCCCACTCGAGGACAAAGCCCTTCCCGCCCTGTCCAGCCCGACAAGCGGGAAAATTATGTATTCAGGAGACGTACACCCCCAAGAGGATAGCCACACCTTTAGGGTGGTCTAGGAGGTCTGTACAGCCGAGGAAGGGTCCTGCCATTTTGAAAGGACCCACAATAGAGTATTCTGGGTAGCATAGTGACGTACACCCACAGGATGTTGTCACCACAGGAGTGGGGACCAGGGGCCCGTTGGCCACTGTCCCTTACACCCTTAATGCCCCCTAAACTAGGATTTAAAGGGCTCCCCTGGCACCAGAATTTCGTACTACCTCGGAATCTGAGAAGAAGCACGAAAAAGACGCTGTCACCGAAACCAGAACTTTGGACTCTGGCGCAGCGCAAACAGAGGACACTTAAGTGCGCTGAAGAGACCATATACTGAACCCAGGTGACGACGTGTGTCTGTGGTGAAAGCTCATTGCTCTCTGCAACAGAGGCTCCAGTGGGCACCAGAAATCCAACAAAGACTTCTCTAACTGTTAGAACCAGTCAACTGCAACCTGCAGGAGAACCAACATGCTGCGTCACAAGAGTTGCGACCCCCTGGGCCTGTCGAGAGGGAGCCCAAAGAGAAGTGGTGTCCTGCAAGCCTGTAATGGTAGCCAAGCTCACACCAAGTTTGGAGCCGCTAGTCCACTCCTGTCGACCTCCAGAGGCCGAAGTATCCGAAGACTACATTTGCCGCAGCGAAGGCTTACTGATCGCCAGTCGGGTGATCGACCTCGTCATAGACATATCCAGCCCGAGAGCACCTTACAGCAACAGTGTACGACGTCGTCAACGACCTTGCTGCTGTGTCCCTACATCTTGAAGTTGGTGTCGTCGAGTGTGCAGCAAAGCATCTTTAGCGCGACCTGCCTCGGAGATTGACAGCTGCCAGTTACCCTCTGCACCCTGCACCACCGAGAAAGGTAGAAGAAATCCAGCTGTTGCACCCGGGTCCTTGGACCCACAAGGCCTCTATTCTCCGAGGGTAGAGAGTATCTTCGACGACAAGTGTGGTTTTGATAAGTGCTGCATTTTGACAGCTCCCGCGGATCCCGTCAGCACCAGGGACAGCCAAGTAACCTCTGCACCCGGACTCCCTGGGCAAGGTAACACAGGAACGACTGTCGAGTCTTGGTCTTGGGGCCTGCAGAACCGTAACCACAAGAGGGTTAATTTGAACTCCCCCTGCAAGTATCGTATTGCTAACTGTGTTTTCTACCATTGACTTTAATGGTGAACGCTTGACAGCTTGTTATTGCATTTACTTTTGAACACTGAAATCTATAACTCCAGTTATATGAAACATATCAAGTTCGCGTTGGTGCCCATATTTATATAAAAATACTATTTTTATAAATTGGTGTCAAGGTTTCTTTCGAGTCGTGTCACTTACTTATTGTCAATGTTGGTACTGTGAAATGCTTAACGCATGTTCCTCTGAGTATGCCTGACTGCTCAAGCTACACTAAATTTGAAAAAATTCCCACTTGACCTGTATTTCTTCTCATGTATCTTACAAATTCTGTTGGTTCTGATCGCCAAATGGATTTATGTTACACATGCAGTATCTTTTTACAGACCATGTATTTCTCATATTGTTTATCATATTTATTGGTCTTGGTAAGTACATCTCATAAAAAGTCTACATGTACATTTTAACAATACCTTCCAGGTACTGCCACAAACAGCTATGCAGACTAGGCGTTCCCGTGCAAAAACACACGAAAACAGAACACCGCGCGATTCCCAACGGCCAGCCAGAACTGCGATGCAAGTCCAAAACAGGCGATAATCCGCGGTAGCAGCCAGACGTGGGTCCCTTGGTCACTTTGCCACTGGATTCAAGCTAGCCTGGCTGATGAGGGGTATGCCACAAAACCGGGCCCAGGATGCTTGTTTCCAGTCCAGGGAGGACCTGGCTTGGCAGTTCGGGGTGGACTGTTCCCATGAGGCACAGGGTCAAGACTGATTTGCATATGGCTGGGTCTAAACTGGGGTGGCATGGTGAGCAAAAGAACAATGGATTTAACCCAGATCTCTTGACTGGGGGAGAATGTTTGATTTGGTCTGCATTCCGTCCATCATCTGTGTGTCTTTTGCTTTCTCGCCCCATGACTATAGAAAGTAGGAACATCTGAAGGGTTTTGAGAGTGTTAAATTGTGACATAATATCACCCTAACGTCATAATTCCCACCCAATTCAGAATTCTTGCGTTAGATTGAAAAAGTGAATTAGAATGAAGTCAGAAGGGTCTAGCTGAGGGAAACGACTGGGCTGAATCTTCTTTTTTGTCTCTCACTAGCTCTCTTAGGGGCAAATGCATCATTGTAGGCAATTGCGATTCCATAATTATTAAGGAATCGCAATTATGGAATTGCAATTGCCTATGCATGTAGGTTTCGCTAAAATATTAGCGATTCCTACATATTCCTTAATTGCGAATTGGAAATTGCGATTCGCAATTAAGGAATCACTTCCCATTAATTCCTCTGAGCCTGGAGGCCCAAGGGAATAAATGGGAATTGCATGCGCAATTTGCGAGTACCAAATAGGTACTCGCAAATTGCGCATGCAATTTCAAGGGTGCAAGGGGGCCAAAAGGCCACCCTGATGCACCCCTGAAATTAGCATGTGATCACATGTTGCGCACACACATGCCCTTTACTTTGAAAAATGCACTTTTGTGCATTTTTCAAAGTTTTCGCAAATTACCATCAACTTCAAATTGATGGTAATTTATGATCCCAAATTGCGAAATCGCAATTTTGAAGTGCATTATGCATTCGCAATTTAGGTAATCGCAAAATTTGCGATTACCTAAATTGCGAGATTGCATTTGGGTTGATGCATCCCAAATGCAAAAATACCGGCGAATCTGCCCCTTTGCGACCGGTATTCACAATGATGCATGTGCCCCTTAGTCTCTTTTTTTGTAGCATAAACAAGTATAATAATTTGCAACGTTCAGTATAACAACCTACGTAAATCAAGTCCATTTTGTAGGTTCTGAATGCTGTCCAGGTCAGTCAGTGGCGCCTGGCTCTTTCCTCACACAGCTTCAATGAGCTTGCCATGTCGTTCTCCATGGGCACCACAGCAAGGCCTCCTTGCAGTATTGAGCTCACAGTCATGTGACAATAGACAGAGGCTGAGCTGTCTCTCCATAGTGCTTAGAGGCCGGAAAAGGAAGATGTGAGGAGCCTCGGCTCCAGCAGAGCCAGTCCCAGAGATACATCTGACTGTCGTCGCCTCCTGAGTGAGCACCTCCCTTGTCAGCAGAGAGGCCAGGCTAAAGTAAGCATTGTCACCCCCAAGCCGTGCGTGGATGTGAACTAACAGAGCAGGGACCCTCAAACCGAGGGGCCAGGGGAAAGATTTCAGTAGAGCTGCAGCAAACCCCACTGTTCATCAGCAAAAAGGAAAATACTTTTGGTGACATCAAATTCAAACGGGCAAAGGTTGCCCTCTAGTGTTCGTTGAGAGACACAGCGTCAACAATAAAAGACACGTTTTAACATGGCTTGACTGATATGTTTATTATATTTCTCTCAATTGTTTCACCTGTCATTGTATGCACCGTTTTGGTCTCGCGACCTGCCTCGCGCTGTCTCTCCTGCCGCGAGCCCATGCCCAGGGTTCTATGGCGTCCATACGTTCGGTGGTAGAACCTACCTTGGGCATGGGTGGCTGTTGAAGGGACAGTTGCAGCCGAACCTCTGTACCGAGAAGACGCCCTCACTGGTGTCAGTGGCTTTCTTCAATAAAGGCTGTTCTACTTACCTGACGTCTGCTTCCAGTCTTTACAATTTTGGCGACGATCTGCCCTGACACCACAACGGACCCTCGAGTGTATTCTTGCACTTCTGCCTGCCTCGTTCCTGCTTCTACGAGGGCTTCCATTTCGGCGTATCCTGCTCAGCGTTCAAGTTGCTGCCCTGCTGGTGTGGCGATTTCCTCTGGGAGATCAGCGTGACGACCGCTACTGCTCCCTTTTCATTGGCGTTACTGCTCCTCTGAGGCTCTTACTGCTGGCAGTCACATCCTCACTGCTCCTGCGTTGTGGCAATTAACTCTCCTATCTCTTCACATGCTTTAAGGTGTTCCCTCATTGGGTGTCTACTTCACGTCACACCCCGCAAGCACGTCTCCTCAGAGCTCCGCCCGCAGCCCTGACTGCGCAACACCATTACGCGCGCTGCGTCAGTGAGCCGTCTTCCCGCCTCACGCTGTGCCTCGCTAGCACTTCTCCTCAAGAGTTCTACCTGAACGTCATTGAACCGCATGCCATGGCGGCCATTTTACTTTGGCTACGTAACTTTACGTGACAGCCATTTTAAGTAACATCATGTTACCAACGTGCACTTCTCCTCACCAGTGACGGGCACACTTCAGCGCGCATCCTGCCTTCGTCCATAGTAACACTTTTGTTACCAACGTGCATTTCCTGGCATCAGTGATGCGCACACTTCAAAGCGCATCTAGCCGAATCATTGTAACATTTGTGTTACCAACGCGCACACGCATTTCTTTTCATCAGTGATGCGCACACTTCAAAACACACCCAGCCTTAGTCATTTGTAGCATTCCTGTTACTACAGTAACGCGCATACTTCATAGCGCATTCCGAGTCAATTGTAGCATTCTGTTACCTAAGCGCTATTTTCCTTTCATCAGTTACGCGCACACTTCCTGGCGCTCCAACAATTACTGTACACGCTTGGTTTCCACTTCCACCTTTTACCTTTAAAACACATACGGTAATTTATTATGTTACCCACTATGATTGATTGCACACACTCCACCTTGTGCATCCATTCATTATTCAATTTTAGTGCCAATTTTATAATCTGCAACCCTCCCTGTGCTACAATTATCACTTTACTTTTCTACCTGTTGTTTCCAACTAGTGCACTCCTCCATCTGTTTTTACTTTCACGTACAGCTTTGTTTCACAGCTACTCTTCCTTACTTCCACCTATTCTGTGCATCTTCACGCTTCTTCTCCTACCACTTTACATACATTATTGCATTCTCTTTCTTTCAATTAATTCTCATCTTTCTTACTTACCTTCATTTTCCTCACCATGGCCTCAGGAAATGTTTGCAACCTTTCTCCCCCACAACCTTTTATTCCCTCGACAGGGGATTCTTCTCTTAAATGGGAAGAATGGCGTGAATACTTTGAGAACTTCATCTCTACATTTGAAGATGACGAAGATCTTACTCCAGAAAGGAAGAAGAAAATATTACTACATTGTTTAGGCGCACAAGCGATGAAAATTTACAATCGAATTAATAAGAAACCCAGATCAGAGGATCAAGGGGATGTCTATACCAACGCACTTGATGATTTATCTATTTATTTCAAACCCACGGTATGTGTATCCGTTAACAGATTCAAATTCTTTCACCGCAAACAAAGTCCTGAAGAGGCAGTTGAGGATTTCGTTGCTGCACTAAAGAAGTTAGCTCTTTCCTGTCGCTTTGGCACACTGCATGACAAATTCATCCGCGACCAAATTGTTATGCGAGCTGCCAATCGAAACATCCAAGAAAAATTGTGGGCAAAAGGTGAATCTTCACTTCAGGAAGTCATCGACATTGTCAAGTGTGCAAAATTAACTGGGAGGTGTGCCAAAGCAGTTTTGTCAGATGATAAGAACAAAACCATTGCAGAGGAACTACCAACTGTTGCTAGAGTCAGGAACTTCAAAGGCCCAGTTCAAAAATCCAATTCGAATACTTCACAGGGGAAGGATTTTAGTCCCAAAATTAAATTATCTAGGGAAAGGAAATGTTTTAGGTGTGGTAGCAAATATCACTTGGCAAATGATAAAACATGCCCGCACTTAAACAAAAATGTTCAAAATGTGGCATAATTGGTCATTTCTTTAAAATGTGTCAAAGAAAACAAAAAAGAAACACAAATGTAAAACTTGTCGTACCAGAAGACCAAGATGACATATATTCTTCTGATGATGATGATGACATGAACCTCTTTCTTTTACAGGTTGATGAAAATGGGCATTGTAAATGTAAAAAGCCCATGTGTGATCTAAACATTGGTGGTGTGGAAATCTCCATAGTCGCAGACTCTGGTTCACCTTATACAATTGTCAATAAGAATGTTTGGATAGGGAAATTTGTACCTGTCATAGGTAATCATTTGGTCAATCCTGATATTTCACCCAAAACATTCACTGGTGAACCCATTGATGTGTTAGGATACAGGGAACTGTGCTTCCAATTCAAAGATCGACAAATGCTGGGTAAATTGTATTTTTCTGCTGTCGGTCCTTCAGTACTTGGTTGGATTGACCAAGGGAAGTTAGGCATAATTCTTGACCCTAATAGCCCAGATCCTGTGCTTTCCTTACAAACGGAAGATGAGTACAAGAACTTCATTGTTAAAAGGTATCCTCGAGTGTTCTCTGATAACATTGGCAAACTTAAAGGGTTCCATCACGAGATCAAACTTTAAAAAAACGCCGTCCCATGCGTTCATAAGTCCAGGAACATTCCTTTCTCCATCATAAGCGAAGTTGAAGCTGAACTTCTCAAATTGCAAAAATCAGGTATTATCGAACCAGTTGAATCGGCTGAGTGGGTCGCACCCTTAGTCGTTGCTAAGAAATCCAACGGTAAACTCCGCTTATGTGTGGACCTCCGCGATCTCAACAAAAACATCCTCGTTGATCAATTCCCCTTACCCAAAATCAGCGAGATGTTATCACACACCAATGGCATGAAGTGGTTTTCCACAATTGACTTCACTGCAGCATACCACTAGGTCGCACTACACCCCAACAGTAGATGCCTCACCACTTTTGCAACACCCTTCGGTTGCTTTAGATTTAAAAGGGTACCCTTTGGATGGGCCTCTCCCGCGGCCATGTTCCAGAGATTAATGCAAATACTTTTTAAAGATGAACCCAATCTTCTAATCTTTCAGGATGACATTATGGTCATGGGTACCAACAGAGAGGAACATGATGCTAAATTAACCAAAGTGTTAAGTATCCTGGAAAACCATGGTCTCACTGCTGATGTTCGTAAATGCAAATTCGCAGAGACTAGTGTCACATACTTAGGACACGAAATTTGTGGAGATAGTATCAAACCTAAAAAAGAATTAGTATCTGCTATAAGAGAAGCCCCCTCCCCAAAAATAAAGACGAAGTAAGTGCCTTCCTAGGCCTCTCAGAATTTTACGCAAAGTTTGTTCAAGATTTCTCCACTAAAACCTTCATTCTAAGACAGCTTATAAAACAAAAGAGTAAGTTCGAACGGTCCACTGCTTGTGAAGAAGCTTTTACCAGGATCAAGAACGACATTTGCAATTCTCCACCCCTACAAGGGTTTAATCCCTCCTTACACAGCATTGTCACCACTGACGCAAGTGGTAGAGGCCTTGGAGCTGTTCTGACCCAAACCGATAACACTGGCAAGGAAAGAACCATCGCCTTTGCCTCACGCTCGATCACACCCACGGAAGAAAGGTACCGTGATTGAGCGTGAGGCTCTGGCATGCGCATGGGGCTTAGAACACTTCAGGCAATACATATGGGGGTATCATGTCACTCTTAGAAGTGATCATAAACCCCTTGTCAAAGTCCTCACCACTAAGGGACTACAAAGTGCCTCTCCCCGCCTTGCACGCATTTCCGTCAGAATAATGGACTTCAATTATGAAGTACAGTACGTTC
The DNA here is from genome assembly GCA_963921515.1 of Calotriton arnoldi. Taxonomy (NCBI): domain Eukaryota; kingdom Metazoa; phylum Chordata; class Amphibia; order Caudata; family Salamandridae; genus Calotriton; species Calotriton arnoldi. The sequence goes on from CAWUFW010000739.1 coordinate 747,723, forward strand.
CAGGTATCAAGAACACTGTCGCTGACTGTCTAAGTCGCTTGCCATTGCCTGATGTGGGTGAACATACCTCTGATATTGAATCATTCTGTGTAGCTAACATTCTAGAAGAAGTACCCTGCATTTCCCAGTCTGAATGGATGTCAGCCCAAGAAGATGATACCGATTAAGGTGAAGTCTAAAGGCATATCAAAGATGGTTGGCCAGCTAAAAAAAATGTTCCTACTCATTTACGCACCTTCTGGGAGCTAAGACACGAATTGTCATGCGAAGGAGGTCTTATTCTAAGAAATGGAAAGGTCATACCTCCTGTTTCCCTTCTTTCCAAACTTCTTGACACTTGCCATGAAGGACATTTAGGCATAGGAAAAACTAAAAGTAGAGTGAAAAATTCCTATTGATGGCCAGGTTTTGATCTAGATATTGAAAGAAAGGTTAGGAAATGCTCCGCCTGTGAGAATTCTGACAAATCTCAATGCAATTTTAGGCTACGCCTACAACCCCTTTCCAGCCCCAGTATGCCCTGGGTCAGATTAGGTATCGACATTTTTGGCCCCATCTGGGAGAACAGTGAACAGAGTTTCCTTATTGTACTTGTTGATCATTTTTCTAAATGGCCTGAAGTAGAGATTGTTCACAATGCAGATACCAAAACCATTATTAATTTCTTGCAAAAGTTGTTTTTGAGAGAAGGTCTACCCAAATGCATCGTTACTGACAACGGTCCCCAATTTATCTCTGATGCTTTCAAAAACTTTGTAATGCATAATGGCATTTCTCACAAAACCACTTCTCTGTACCACCCGGCTGGTAATAGTGCAGTCGAAAGGTTCAACCGTGTCATTAAAGGCATCTTACAACTTTCCAACCACAATAACCTTTCTTGGAGGAAAGAATTGGTACACAACCTTTGGGCTTTCCGTGGCACACCCTGTGAGTCCACAGGTGCTAGCCCCTTTGTGTTGTTAAGAGGTAGAACCCCAATCACTAAAGATAACGTGGGGTGGTTAGCACCTAAGAAAGCTGCTTGGTCCACAGGAAAGATTAAGGAAAAAATGTTACACTCTCAACTGACTAGCAAGAAGTATTACAACTCCAAACATGCATGTAAACATGTAAGAATTCACGTTGGTGACAAGGTCAAAGTAAGGAAAAGTGTTTCTTTCAAAAAGGGTCATAGTCACTTTTCACAACCCATGGTGGTGAAGAAAATCTTCTGCAACTCAGCCCTCTTAAGTGATGGGAAGGTTTGGCATTTCTCGTCCTTATCCTTGTGCAGAGGAGGAGAGATCACAGCTCCTCAGCACGCCAACTCAGAGGGCTACAGACCCACTACTTCCCCAGATTACGATTGGCTTCTGGATGATGACACCAATTGGGATCTTAACCCAAAGGAGACTGAAGTCACATCTCCTGTAGAATGGGTGTTCCGAGTGGTGGTATCTTCCAGAATGACAATAGTGGTACTTCTTCCAATGGGGAATCCCTTGAGGACATTTCACAAAACTATGTCACCAATAGAGACAACTACGTTCAAAATGATGATGCTGTTAACATCGATCCCCATGTAAGAGGTGCAGCTGTCAGGGAACCTGTTGTGAGCAGACATGGTAGAGAAGTCAAACTGTTGTAATTTGGCAGCACTTAAGTTAAGCATTAGCTGAAGACAGCCTGTATTCAGAGGCTGAATTGTCCGCTTTGTGGAATCCATTTTGTATTTCTGGCAGCCATTTTGGTTGCCATGTGCTGCCATGTGCTTGCCATGTGCTCTGTCCTACCTTCCTGTTAACTGCTCTTGAAATCTGCCTAGAGACAAGTTATATTTAGTTCTTTTTGCTTTGCACATGCTCAGTTGAGCTTGCAGCTGTTCCGAGTTTATAAATGTCAGGATGTGTCTACTAGAAGTAGAAACTGTTAGCTCCACCCACTTGTCGACTGTGCATTTCTTGTATGACCTTATATGTACCTAAAACCAGCGTTTGTGTTTGTACCGCCTTCATTTGAGCCCCTGTGTGGGTATAAAAGGACCAAGGTCCTTCCATTCAGTGTGCTACTTCATGCATTGCTGAAGGGTGATGTGTGAATGTAACTCCACCTCATGAGGTTTAATAAACTCTGTCTTTTCTATTTCAGTTTCTGTGCCAACTTCTTCCTAAGTGTCTGAGGACTGTGTGCAGAGAAGGGAGAACCCCTAAGCACTGGTAGGCCTTGCTGAGGCTCACTACTACAAATTGGCGCTTCCAACGCGGGGCTCATCGGCGACTCGGATGCCCGAAGGACTGGTCGAGATGAAGGATTGGAATCTCGCTTTTGGACGCGATCGCTGCCTGAGGAGACCCGAGTCTTGGCACCCATGGCGTTTTTCCTTTCTTTCTGATCTGACCATCCCGGCGGCGCCGGTCCTCGACTGAGATCTCTTCTGTTGATTCGCCGTGCAGTGACCATTTGGTCGATTTGAGAACTTGGCAGTTGGAACCTGGACACCATTTGATTGGTAAGAGCCGTTTTGCGGCACTTGCTGTTGGTTTGATGCCTTTGATTGGTAAGGTAGTTTTAGTAACACTTACTGTGGCTTTGTTTGTATGATTGGCCAATTTTGGAATCTGTTTTGTAATTATATATGTATTGCAATACATATAGGCAGGTAATGAGGAGATTTTTCTCTATTTTAAGTTGTTTGAACAGCGCAACGTACGAAGATTACCTTAAGCGCTACTTTGATTATAATACTGCATATTCTGCACTATTTTTTGGCATGCCTGCTTCTAGCACACTTCGTAGAAAGTGTTGCTGTTTTGGAGGTACCAATATGGATTTAGTAAGTACTCAGTTGACTCCCCTCGGAGGGGATACCTAAATAGGTTTAGATATAGTAAAAAGATATTTCTTTCTTGGTGACTAAGTACCCCATGGAACTAAATATGTACATAAAACGGATCCTGATCTGCGCACTTAGTAACATTCATAAGTGGTGATATGCAGAGCGCTTTTTGAGTGTTCTACCAGCCAAAACTGGCGAATTTGGTGTATTTTGGCTTCTTGAACATGGAAGTCTTTTGGACTACTTTTGAGAGCTCTTCTTGTAAATATGACTTACAATTAGAATTTACAAATAGTTTGGTTTTGCGTACAGTTTGTAAGCTGTCTTTTGTTTCTATCCTAAGTGTTGATTTGTGGGTTAAATGTGTGTTTAAATGTCTATGTGGTTTGTGGTTTGACATTGGTGATATTTGTGTGAGTAAATAGCGATTGCGCTCTTTGTGTAAGAATGGCTAGCCTTAAGCGCGCTGTATTGTGTGTTCTGAGTGTATGACCCCTTCTGAAAATGTCTGGAATAAGCTCAATGAGTTTGCTTATATTTTTTTGCTGTCATCATTCTGTTATGCAAAATGTCATTTAGTTACTTACATATTAAATAAAAATCCAGAAATGAATTATATAACATATGCTAAACAGCTGCATGTTACTATTAAATTGACAGAGTAAGACACTATACATGTGTGCAAATTGCCACAATGCTAAAGATAAAATTAGAATTCGTATTCAATAGGATTAAAATACGCCTCATACAGAGGAAGAAAAACAAAATTGTGTGTTTTGCAATAAATAGACTAAAATACAAAATGTTACAGCATTTTCCTTAGATACATTGTATTGGACATTAAAAGGCATTCACATCATCTGAGTGAATTTGGTCGTTGCTGAACTAAATACACATTATAGAAAGATAGATTTGACTGCATTGAAATGCCTCAGTTTTTAAATAGACTGTGACATGCTTTCTTTCAGCACCAGAGAAAAAAGCTTTCCAACAGCTGTGTTTAAACTGACTAACTGAAAAGAAGCTGTTTGACACAGCAAATGGGGATTTAACTCTGTCAGGGTATTACAAATAACAAAGGGTTTTTTCCTGAGAAAGGCGTGAAAATTCGACGCCTGCTGACAAACAACAGCTGCATAAATAGCATATGGCTATTCCTGATCACGGCCACAGACAGGAATGCTGAGTCAGCAAAATTTTAAGTCAGTGTAAAACTGGTATAAAGGCCTGCATTATTTTAAAAGTTTCAAAAAACCAGTTTCATTATTTTGGATAACAGAGAACAAAATTGAAAGTAGGGATTTCCTTTCTTACTGCCTTTTTACATAAGTACATCTGTGGTTCTGATGTTAAATGATAACTGTCCTTTTAAAAAGTGGCGCAGACTTTTCATGTTTCAAGTAAGGCTTCTGTGCTTAGGGTTATGAATGAATGCGTTTAAATATGATAGGCTAGGAATGAAGCTTGCTTTTCAAATGTGGAATCATCAAAATGGTTGGTTTTATTAAAAAAATATATATATATATGAAAAAATATATATTATTAAAAATAAATGCTTTAAATTCGTTTTTTAATCTTTATAAAGCCTAATCATCATACTGTGAATTCCTAGCATCAAAGTTGAATTTAAGCAGTGCTGTACCGCAATAGGAGGAAACTTAAATGTGAAATGTCACTTTACCCAGCCGTACAAAACTCATTTTTATAAGGGTATACCTTATACATTTCTGATTTCCCATTCCTGGGCTATCTAGAGAACACTCTGGGGGTTCCTATTATGCAAAAATATTGTAGGATATTCATTTTTAAGTGCCCCTACCACCAAAGTCGAAATTGGGACAAATTCACTATTTCATGGAAGTTTTGCCAAGCAGAGCAGCTTTCACACTGCTCTTAGGCTTTACTAAATGCACACATTTAAGTATAACACAAATAGCTGACCTTTAACCTGCTAGAATGCACACCATACATTGTACACAGATAGAGACAAGTATTGAAACAAAAAAACACAGCAGAAGTTATTCTCCTACCTTTAAATTATTGGCGAACACACCGGACAGGACTGCCTTTCAGCTGTGATTCTCCAGAGTTGCTTTGAATTGCAAAGACCGCATGGAAAGCCTTGCACAAAAATGGACAGCTGGTGAAAGGGTTAAAGGTCGGAGTTCTGCATTTAGCTAGCCTAGCAGGGCTAAGGGGAAGGTTTGCTTGGACACTTCGACCTCTGAACAGTTTTTGAAAGAAGAGATGACAGTGCAGAGAAAGGAAGAGAAGCTTTGATTCCTATTTTTGGCAAACGCAAGTTTTGCGCAGTCATCTGAAAAGAAGGAAAAGCCTTGAGTAAAGCATAGCTCTGCCATGTATATAAAAATACTGGTTTTAGCTTAAAGATTACTGTGCAAGGGCTGAGATAAGGAGGCAATGGATTTTAGTTTGCATACATGCGCCCTCATGTTAATCTAGTACAATTGCTCAAGGAATTGGTAAATTGGTTATTAACGCTTTCTCAAGTACTCAATGTGCTTGTGTTAGGCTGAATCAGAAAATAGCCACTTTCTAAGATATCTCCTACAAGTTTGTTTGTGCCCAGTTGCCACAAATAGGGGTAAATAGTGTTGACAGAAGGTAAACCTGTTTTCAGGTTTTCCTACTGTCAAAATGGGGGAAGGAGGTTAGCTCCTGGGCAAATTAAGGGTAGGCAAATTTATGTTTTCTCTCTCTTTTTCTCACTCTCTCTTGAGTCTGTCTAAGCTGTCTAGGAAATGCCCATGAGATATTTCATTGGCTATTCAGTAATACTGTTTTAAAATTGTTAGAATTAATAAAATGATGAAAATATATGCTATGTTACTGCCCATCCTGTATGAAAGAATGAGTAGAACAGATTGATGTTCCCTTATTTGACCTTTAAAGGGAACTGTATAGAGGGGGTTTCTGTTAAAAAATCTCAGGTGGCAATACCATTATTGTTTATGTTATTCTCATGTTCTATACAGTTTTGCAAGGGCATTGCTAGTCTTTTATTAGCTAGTCTGTGTAATTGAGCTGACAGCCCTTATTAAAGCTAGAGAATAGGGTTTTTTCCTTTTGAAAATGATGTTGCATAGTCCGGATCGTGAAAAGTAGAATGCAGGAAAGACGCTCATGTGATCCTTAGCAAACACTTTGAAGGAAAATATTGTTTTATAGGAGTTTGTTTGTCACGACATGTTCTGCTGAAGAAATTTATGTACCCACTATGTTGAAGTTTAGTTCTTTTTGCAATAAGAATCCCTGTTAAATTAGCAGTTTTAGATTTTTCCTGCTGCCCCTATAACATGAAAGCATGACCTTAAGTGTAAAATGTAGGTGTTTTTATTAAGAGAAATTATTTTAGAAGTGTCTGCAGTCCTGTACAAGTAATGCAAGGTTCATAAGTAGAACTGTAGAAAAGTTCCTTTTTCTTGAGGTTCTTCAGATGAATAATATAGGAATGCACAAATGTAAGGATTTGGAGTATGTCTGTATTTTTCTTTTTTCCTCAGAATTTAGTAAATGAACACAGACTTCCTTGGTTGCTTGGGATTGGGTGACGTATTACTCTTGTCAGTTCACCAAAAAGTTCCTTTTATACTTGCCAATAGGTCTAGGGTGTTTTTTTATTCTCAGATAAGATGAAGTGGTTCTTGGGTGCCTTGCTAATGAATGGGGCATCCCAAGACTAAGGAAGTATTCTGAGACTATCCTCTCTGTTGATAGATTATTTTTGTGCCTTGTCTAAAGACCTTTTTGTTCTGCCAACCAATAGATATTTGCTGCCCTACAACCATTGCCAGAGGGGCCCGGACATCAGATCCAGCCTGGGAGTCAGCACCAGTCCAGCTTGGAGTCAAGATAAAGGGAACCAGCACAGGCGTTGCTGGCAACTAGGACCTCAGTGAAGGCCGGAAGCACTGGGACGCGAAGTGTGTACCCCTGCCACTGTCTTGGGCGAAAGACAGGGTCACAAATCTGCTGAAGAAATCTTTCTGTGGATCCAGTTTTTGATGCCCAGCTGAGAGAATCACAGACCGATAAGGACGGCAAGGAGGCTTTTACTTGAGGTGACCCCCTTTGAAACAAGGGTTGCTTCACATATCCCAGCATCAGGCCTTTTGAGTCCTGGTCCCCAAGTGAATGCAAGTCTGCGCCTTTGTTTGTTGATCAAGGGATGCCTGAGCATATTGGCTACAATCAGTGGCCCCAACAAAAGAGCAGTGCGCCAGCGGTGCAATACAGGAGTTAGGGAAGGACTTGAGTTTAGGGTACAGGTGCTGTGCCCTTGGTGCCTGTTAGATTAAAGTGAAGAAAACTGGTGCACTGCCTGAGACACTGGACAGGATCGTTGAGGGTATTTGCCCTGGGGGGTGATTGCCCTATTCTGAAAGAAAGACTTTTTTTTCTCAAACTGGGCCGTGATTCTTGAGTTGCGAGTTGTGCAGCTCCACCGTGGGAACAACAAGAGCCTGCCTGTGAGGCTCAAACGGACACAGGGAGAAGACTCCCCTCTGGCTGGTTGTACAGCGGCTACAATTTCCCAAGGACTCTTTTTTGTTAGTAATGTACCCCTTTGATCGTCCCATTTTTGAGGGGGATCAACTTAATAAAGTGTGTTATCAAAATAAAGAAGGTTATCCACAAGCCAAAGGGACTAAATGGGAATGGGAAAAGTGACAATATTTCAAAACCATATGTCTTCACAAATGTGAGAATAATAGAGAACATTGGACCTTTTGTGATTTCTGTGACAAAAGCTAAAGCAGATTTGTGTATTTGTAGTGTTGGAAGAATTCCAGTGGGGAGGAGCGAGTGTACTGTAATCCTGACCATTAAAGGTGCCAATAACAGCACTTTCACAGCCTCGCATAATACGTATTTTGTGTGTGGAAATAACGGATATTATAAATTACCTGTTGGGTGGTCAGGAATCTGCTACCGGATCACTCACCTTCAGTATGTGGCGCAATATCAGAACTGCATAAGATTGCTGCAGAAATTCATCCAGAGACTGGTACTTGGACTTTTACTGGATGGTTTTGGACTCTTGTTTCTGCTTGGGGCTGGAATCTACTGACTATCCTGTATGTAATGATTGATACTTTTTTACATGCTGTGTATGTATCCAATGTGGTCCAATGCTTTGCTCCATTTGCATCTCTGCTTGTATACCTGCCAAAGGGAACATTGCTGAAACAAAGGCCCAACAAATGTTGAATAAAGAGGTGGCCGAAATAATGTTAATAGATGTACGGGATGAATATCTAGATTACCCCAGATAAACGAATGTCTTCAGCCAATGCTGAAAGGGTCGTCTGTTGTAATTTGGCAGCACTTAAGTTAAGCATTAGCTGAAGACAGCCTGTATTCAGAGGCTGAATTGTCCGCTTTGTGGAATCCATTTTGTATTTCTGGCAGCCATTTTGGTTGCCATGTGCTGCCATGTGCTTGCCATGTGCTCTGTCCTACCTTCCTGTTAACTGCTCTTGAAATCTGCCTAGAGACGAGTTATATTTAGTTCTTTTTGTTTGCACATGCTCAGTTGAGCTTGCAGCTGTTCCGAGTTTATAAATGTCAGGATGTGTCTACTAGAAGTAGAAACTGTTAGCTCCACCCACTTGTCAACTGTGCATTTCTTGTATGACCTTATATGTACCTAAAACCAGCATTTGTGTTTGTACCGCCTTCATTTGAGCCCCTGTGTGGGTATAAAAGGACCATGGTCCTTCCATTCAGTGTGCTACTTCATGCATTGCTGAAGGGTGATGTGTGAATGTAACTCCACCTCATGAGGTTTAATAAACTCTGTCTTTTCTATTTCAGTTTCTGTGCCAACTTCTTCCTAAGTGTCTGAGGACTCTGTGCAGAGAAGGGAGAACCCCTAAGCACTGGTAGGCCTTGCTGAGGCTCACTACTACAAAACCACCTGCAAGGTTACGTGACTTCGTGTGAGACTAACCTTTTGTTTTCTGTACCCCTCCTGCTCAGCACACACATATTGGTTCCTGCTCCCCCCTTTCCCCTTTTTTTTACCCTGTTCCTTTCCTCTTTGTCATTTGATGAAAAGGAGATGTGTTATGTTTATTATATTTCTCTCAATTGTTTCACCTGCAATTGTATGTCCCGTTTTGATCTCGCGACCTGCCTCGCGCTGTCTCTCCTGCAGCGAGCCCATGCCCAAGGTTCTATGACGTCCATACATTCTGTGGTAGAACCTTGGGCATGGGTGGCGGTTGAAGGGACAGTTGCAGCTGAACCTCTGTACCGAGAAGAAAGCCCTCACTGGTGTCAGTGGCTTTGTCCAATAAAGGCTGTTCTACTTACCTGACGTCTGCTTCCAGTCTTTACATTGACGTCAGTACAGCGAGTCACCTCATGTGATCAACAGATTAGGTTTCAGAGTTAGGTTTCAGAGGCACTAATGCGACAGGGGGCGCCACCCACATGATGGCTACCTTGAAAACAACACTCAGCTGGGCAGGAGTTGTGTTTTCTGGCTAAAAAAGAGTTTGCTTTGCACTGTGTGCGTTTGGCAAAGCTTCTGTTGAAAGCAAGACTGGGCTGGTGGTGGTGACAAGCGAGTGATCAATGCATTGAGGCTGATTAGTTAATTACTCAAAGATACAACAAAGGCGGTAGGCCTGGTGTACTTATTGTGAAAAGCGGGTACGGATGGAGTGTTATTGCACTGGGTTTATACCTGTAGGCAGGTTTTTATTCCATGAAACCTCCTAGATTACCGTAGTACGGGAGGGCCTTGGTGCTGGTGACCCCGTGTGACCCCGAGTGTCAAGCCAGGGCTGCAGAAGGTTTGCTCTATAAGAATCCATGTTTGGCCCTCTTAAGAGCTTTGTATATTCTTTTGTCAGCTGATAGCAGGAGTAATTTGGTTAAGGTGACAAGCCAGTGATGAAGGCCATAGGCCACGTCAATCATTAGGGACAGTTATGTCAGGGCCCAGACATCTGATCTGTTTTTTATAAACATGTATGACAATGGCAGGGGACATACATATTTTTTGACAATTTTGTTCATTGTTAAATGCATAAAAACAACAAAGCAGGTGAAAATCAAAAGAAACACACTGCTGTATAATGACACGATTGAGTGGGCACAGTGATATATTCCCCCACCCTCATTTAACGTCCCTCACCCAGCACTACAGTTTAAATGGGTTGTTCATCAGGCAGAAAATCAGCGTGCATCCCCATTACAGGCGTACATATGTTCCCCCTGTATTCGTTCCACTTTCCCCATATTTTCACCCATTTTTTAGGGCATCCTCTTCCTTCATACACCACTTTTAGCACTATCATGCACCAATCTATGGGGCATATTCACAGCTGAATGGAGAACCGTGGCATTAGGCAAACATTGGTAACACCACGCTTCTCCATTCTGAAAATGCAGGGATGTGCTGTATTCAAAAGAATGCGGCGCACCCCTGTGTTTCCCCTAGCGCTGGCGTTGTGTTCAGCTGCCTAACGCCAACGCAGGCACCCTTGCATCATAAAAACACCTCAATACACATAAGAAGAATAAACTACCCATAAAACAATGGTCATCTGAGAAAACCAAAGCTGTCCAGATCCTTCCTGGTCTGAGTTACACTATGAAAGCTCTTCAGCTCTACGTACTACCAACCAATGTCACAAAGGGACCTTTTGTCAATGTGATCCAATGGAATGTGTTTACAAAGCCCAGATCCATTACTGAGCACACTATGGTTAACGATCCTTGAAAGACGATTGCATAAATAGAAGCCGCCTCTCAGTGCACCCTACAAAGTGCACGAGTTCATGCTGGTAGACTTTGAAGTTTTTACACTTTAGTGATTTTGACTTTGGCTATTGGTATTGTGATGTAAATGGTGTTTCAGTGCACCTGCCACAAAACTAGTGGTGGGCGGAACTCACAAAGTTTCACTCCACAGAATTCCACAGACTTACAGACGAAGTCTGCGAGATTTCGCGGAATTCCGCCAACGGGTGGAAAAAAGGCAGCTCATGCTGTCTGCACTACAATGTAGTGCTTCTATCACAAGCAGAGGTGAAAATCAGTGCGAACGGCACCATGCATAGCGCCAGAGTGCGTGGCCATTCGAGTTGTTTTTGCTGCCGCAAGACTATAAAACCTACTCGAGTGGCAGAAAATCTACCCCAACAGCAGCCCTTTGACTGTGACTGCTTGCGAATGCCGACAACCGCCTGCGGGAGAAAATTGTGCTAGGGGACGCCAAATCTCGCTCACACTCTCCAGCTCGTATTTTCTGGAGCCTCACGGGAGAAAATTCTAGCCCACAGAGATTGGCGGAAGTTGATCTGAACTCCGTATTAAAGAGTAAGTTGGAGTGGCCAAAATTCTGCCAGTTCCACAGACGGAATGGAACATTTCACCCACCTCTACACAAAACCCTCCTTGACCCTCTGAAAGGCCTTCAGACCCCACCCAAAAAACAAGGTGCCCACCCAGTGCTGGCAAACAACAACATTATTTAGAGGTGTAGAGAGAATGTCCACTTCTGAATGTCTGCACACACATTATGTCTTTCAGTGCAAAGAGCCCTTTCATTTTAAGTTAAAAACATGTATTAGTGATGAACTGCTACTCCATCAAATGCACGTTTCTAGCATGTGCTTCTGTTCTGTAAATGTCTCGTGAAGTTATGACACATCCAGGGGTTGATTAGTGACTGTTTACTTTAGAACTTATTACAGGGGTGTCGTAAACACTATGGCCATTCCCCTTCATAATTCCCTTATTTTATTTATTTGAATCACTTGCCTTTAGGCTTCTTCATATTAGTTTTAGGTCCTTAAACACATACAGCACAGGCTCCGTTTTAGCTGCAGGCTCCATTTTAGTTGGCCTGTCTGCATTCTAGCACAGATACGGCTTGTCATTATCTTTCGAGGAACTCGTCAAAGTGTCGAATCATCCAGACGATGACCCTGACAAACTCGTAAGGCCAATGAGTCTGAGACAGGTTCCCTGTTATCTGTGTCTCGAGGTCAGACAGTGAATGTATAATGTGAACAATGCCGTCTGATTTGACGTACTTTTATTATGTCCTGAACTAAGTTAAAAGTCCTCAAAGTAGAGTGGAAAGTCCCCCGTGAAGTGTGAAAATTCCCAAAGGTCAGTGGCCAAAACAGTGAAAACTCCATGGACTGATCACCAAGTGAGAGAGACTCTTCCCCCAGGGCGCAGATGTAGACATAGATCCAGACGGCCACAGCACCATATTCCACCTCAACTGAAGAAGACTCCCTGAGGCTCTACGAAGCATTTCACCTTCACTGACTGGTGCCACGATTGTGTTCTCGCACAGACACAATCTCTTGCCCTTTGCGCTCAAAATATCTGTCAGCTATTGTAAACGGACTACGAATCCTGTTGTCCCCGGTGTGCGTACCACCTCTGAACCCCAAGAAATATACACATTATATATTCATCTGCTGGAACTAGCATAGTGCCTAGAGATAGCACAGTGAGGGGGTGAAGGGCTACACATGTAGAATGTTTCAATTTTTACCCTGTTGCTTTCCCTGTTCATGAGCTTGCTTAGCTGCTTTTCATTCTTATCTTCCGTGAAGTTACCAGAACAATTTTGTATGCACTAGGTCCTGGATTTTAAATAACTTTTTTTTAAAAATACATATGTCAAAATGCATTTTACGTTTCTAGTTCCTTCAGTGTGTAACTCGTTAATACACTAAAGTTTGGATTACCACTGCTCCCTGTTAGTAACCCAGAAAGCATGGACCCACATCGGCAGGTATGCTCAGTGGGTTGTGTGGGGCTACAGTAACCTGGAATTCACTGCTCATCATTGGTGCACTGAACTCAGGGTCCCTGCACCCGTGGGTTGGGAATCCAAACCTTGTAGAACTAGCCCATAGGCCTAGTTTAAGCAACGTCGGACACTACTAGACTCACAGCCATCCACTGGATGCTGGTGTATGGGAATACACACTACAACGGCACAACAGATTCATGGGCCGGTGACTCAAACCCACCAGTTGCAGTCATGAAATTCCAGTTCCAGGGGGGCCCATAGCTCCAGCAAACCACTGGGAAGCATGTCAGGTGCTAGGTTGAAAGCATGCACATGTGGAGTCCAAGGGACTCTCCCATTAGCCATCCAGAAATGGTTACAGGTCTCACGCTTGTCCACAATCCTAGGCAAGCATGTGCAGACACCCTCCTAGCATGATGGATCTAAGGACTCCGGGTAGCGGAGAGTGAACAGGCCTTTTGAATGGGAAAAGCCAGTAAGCACCCCTTGCACAAGATCACAGGTAAAATGGCCTGCCTCCTGCCTGTACTTATACTGTGATCAGTGTCTGCGTCTCATACCAGGGCGAAGAGGGTAGCTGTCACATAACCCAGGAACCAGCTCTGGGGTCTCATAGCCGCTCAACTGGAGAAATCTCAGTGGACTTTCACAACTGTTGAGTTCACTCGGGGACAATGACAGAGAAAATCACAAAAAGACACAGGGCAACACAGCACGGCACTTGCCATACCAACACTACAGGTGGCCAAATGAAATGCTTCAATTTCATATGGGACGGACATCCAGCTAAAAAAGTGCTTTTGTGTTCCATCAACAGTCCTTTGAGCCCCATTTACGCCCGTTGACCACTTGACCCTCAGGGTAGCGAAGTCAAGCATCCAAGACTTACTTGTGTGGTTGCTTAAATCGAGCCACATGCACTCTTAGACCCGGGCGAACCCCGTAGTCACACACCGCTGGTAACGTTGGTAGTTTGTAGGTGAAATCTCTTGACGAAGTAAGCCTTCGTGTCTGTTGGACTGAATGAGCTTGCTGATATTCCCGCAAGCAGCGGCATCGATTTCGGCGTGGAGCGGCGTCGTCTGGGATACCAAGGCATCGTCGTGAAGCGAGGCGGTGCGGAGTGCGGGGCTCACAGGTAGCGGTGCGAGCAGCGGCTCAGTGGCGGCATCAGCAGGCGTCGTCGGTGAAACCAGGGTCGCGTTGCGGCGGTGCCCTCTGCCTGCGGTGCCTTCAGGACACGGAGTCGGCAGCGGCGTCGGAGACGGTGTCGGGTTGCTTTTTCTTCTGTTGCAGCACAAAACACACAGCCCCCAGTGCTGAGGGCTGAAGAACTTGAAGTCTTTGCTGTTCCTGAGCCTTCTTGAACAGGGGGCAAGCTCTACCTCAAGCCCTTGGAGAAACACACAAAAGTAGATTGCAGAAATTTCAGTCCAGTCCTTTCACTGCTCAAGACAGAAGCAGCCACTGCAGGCCAACACAGCAAAGCACACAGCAACGTGGTAGTTCCTCCTCACAACTTCTCCAGCTCTTCTTCTTGGCAGTCTTCTTGGTCCAAAAGAGTCTAAAGTTCAGGGGTCTGGGCCCCAATATTTATATCCCAAAATCCTTTGATCTCTTAGGCAGAGAGTGTCTGTGCCCAGCCAAAACCAGTTCTGCCTTCTCTGGTGTGGCTTCGTGGCAGGAGGTGGAGACGGCATTGTCAGAGGCAGACCAGGCCCATTCAGGTGCAAGGAAATCTCCTCCCCCTACTCTAAATGCAGCCCAGGTCTATTCAGCCCTTTCCTGACGCACCTAGACTATCCGGAGCCACTCCTGCTCCCCAGCCCCTGTCATCCAAAACCCTGACAGTCGATCCACAAACCCAGCAGAGGCACACTGGCTGGTTAGGCAAGAAAATACCTACTTTCTAAAAGTGGTATTTTCAAACACAGAATGTAAAAATTACCTTCACTAAAAGATGCATCTTTAGATTCTGAGTTCAGGCATACTAAACTTCATTTTCCCACCTAGTTCCCAGGGACAGATATGTTTATAAGATGTTATAAACAAACTCCCCATTCTGTCCTATGGGGAACAGGTAGCCTTGCAATAGTGAAAAACGAAATTGGCAGTAATTCACTATCAGGACATGCCACACACACCTGGGCATGTCCTACCTTTCACATACACTGCACCCTGCCCACAGGGGTACCTTGGGCCTACCTTAGGGGTGACTGACATGTAAGAAAAGGGAAGGTTAGGGCCTGGCAAGTGGGTGCACTTGCCAAGTCGACATGGCAGTACCAGACTGCACACATGCTCTGCAATGGCAGGCCGGAGTTACATTTACGGGCTGTTTGGGTGGGTGGCACAATCCAGTGTTGCAGCCCACCAACAGCATTTGATTTACAGGCCCTGGCACATGCAGTGCACTTTACTAGGGACTGACACATAAATCAAACAGGCCAATCATGGAAGCACCAATCCACAACACATTTTACCACAGGAGCACTTGCACTTTACCACTGATCAGCAGTGAGAGAAATGCGCAGAAACACTAAGCCAGCACAAACAGAGTCAAAACCGGGAGGTCAGAAAGCAAAAACTCAGGGGAAACACGCCAAAAGATGCCAAGTCTAGCACAGACGCATCCTGTTATTGCTACAGCTTGATGTTCAGAAAGATGTACACGAAGAGGTCATAGGAGAGATACATCTGAGTATACAAGAGGGCATGGGGCCTACTGCCTCTGTAGATGCTCAAGGCAGTGTAGACAATTTTAACACAACCCTGTCTGTGGGCTGGCAGGGACAATTGAGACTCTTATGCTTCAGATGTGGACAGAATGGGCCTGGGGCACTATATGGTGAAACTAGACCCTGCTTCATATATAGCGCGAACTTGGCCCGAAGGTATCAGGTATCAGGTATCAGGTATCAGAGTGCTTTACATGAGCACCAGTTGCGTTACACAAGGACACATTCATTTTTTGTAGGTACGGGGAGATTAAGTGATTTGCCCGCAATCACAGAATGTTGCGGGTCATTGCCGAGACTCGAACCCGGTTCCCCAGATTAGAGATCGACCACCCTAGCCATTAGGCTAAATCCTATCCCCTAATATTCTTTGTAGGAGAGTAGGATCTGCCTCTTATGTTGCCCCCACTTTTTTTCTGATGTTTACACTGGTTGCTGGCCATAGTCAGGCTGGGTCCCTGCTAATCAGGGCCCCAGCCTCTCTGTTCTCTCTAAACGACTTGGAGTGCACTCTAGGTGCACTAGTGATTGGATGCTGTGGTTCCTTATGAGTCCCTAGTATATGGTACCTTAGGTGTTAAGGGCATAGGTACTTCACAGGCCTACCAGGGGCTGCAGCATGTATTATGCCACCCCAGGGAAGCAGACTAAATCTGACACCACAGGCCTGCTACTGCAGTCTGGGTGAGGAAGTGCTAGCACCCCTCACTGAGATATAGGTCCCCTATATCTCTCCTACACACACATATAAACCTATCAGTCACCCCTAAGGCAGGCCCTATCAATCCTGAGGGCAGGGTGCTTGGCTTCTATGTGAGGGGGTGCCTCTGCCTGAGCAGGGCCCCTCTGCAGCTCTCAGAGTCCATTCTCTGGTGCTGTTTGTGGATGCGGTTAACCATATACTTTTAAGTGCATTATATCCTCGCGGTAAAATGCTAACTTTGGAATGGCTGCATCGAAACATGTCGTGTTTGGTGTCAAACATCTTGGAATACTACCCCCCGCCAGTCCTGGCGGCGGGAGTAGCATTCCACCCTTCTAGAGGGATAGACATGTACCTACTGTGGAAACGCGGTAGAATCCTGCAGAGCCCTGGCATCACAAAATGGATGCCACCAGTCACAGACACTGGGCTGCCCTCCTGCTGATGACCAACACTCGCAGTGGAGGAAGCCCAACAATAGGTATCCTGTCCCAAGGGGTGTGACCACCTTCCAGACAGGGTTTAGTGTATTGGGGCTGGGTGGGTGCACTCTTAGAGTGCTTTGAAGTCCTGCACTGGGGGAGCAGAAGGCTCCTCTGTGCATATCCCAGTTCAAACCGGCTCAGGGGCTACCTGCCCCTGCTCTGGTGCGAAACTGGACAAAGGGAAGTGGGTGTAGCCACCCCCTCCCCTGAGCCTCCCATAGGTAGAGTCATAGAGCTAGTCCCTCCCTTTCTTTTAGTATAAGAGGGGGAACCTGTGCATTGCAAACTAGATTTCCCTGGACGATGCTCTGAAGACGAATCCCGGACCTTCGACGTTCCACTACCTTTGGAAGACTGAAGAATCTCCCTTGGAGTCAAGGAGTGACTCCCCTGCTTGGCAGGCACCTAAAACTACAAACAACGGTTGCAAACTACGCCGCTCCCGCCGGAGTCCGAAGTCCCTGCAGCCCAAGAAGTAGATTTCCTGACTTCTCAAAGGCCATCGTGAGTCCCCAGCGAAGCTGAGGCCAGTGGACCCCAAGAGTGATGAGGAACCGCGACCCCTGGGTACCGTGCACTATTGTCAAGTGCAACCCCTTCACAACGTTCCACGAGCTTGTGCTTTGGACCACATGTGGTCCTAGCCTCCAGCAGGAATCCCTCCGAAGATCAGAGGCCTACCACGTTCCGAGAGACCGTGGGCCCCTGTGAGCGAATCCTCCCGAGGCGTCTTTGCAATCCCTTGCCAGCCGGCTTGTGGGTCTCCAGAAGACTTTCTAAAGAAACCAAAGGGCTCCCCTGGTTGCTCCAGGCCTGCCCTGACTTACCCTCGCTGGGTGAGTCCCCCAGACCTTGCTGGTCTGCGCCATTGCCTCTTTGCACTTTCCCCGAGACTTGCTGTTACCAAGGCTTGTTGGCTCCAATCGAGTTGCCGCCACTGCAGTAAGCTGCAGACATCGTGGGACACGCCGAATCCAGCTCCTGGTTGTCGTTGACGCCTCCTGAACCACGTGGCTGAAGAGTCAAGGCACCCGCGAATGACCTGAATCTTGCGACGACGGTGGGCATCCATCTTCCTTGCCCCGAGTCACTGCCAAGTGACTTTGAACACTGTCCCCTCTGCTTTCAGGTCTTCCATCTTCCGAATCCAGGCTTGGATTCCTCCGGACACTTCTCCTGTCGCCACAAGCAGCAAGTCTTCACTGGCTCCCATTGAAAACGACGCCGCGACCCGACACCAAAGAACACCTATGCACCTGGCTCCCCTGGGTGTGGTAACTTCAGCACTACGGTGCTCCTGTGGGTGTGGGCCCTAGAACTACTTACCCTGTAAGTGACTTGCTTGTAGCTTCCCTAGAAGTGTCCTAAAACTCTCCTTTTCTAAGTGCGACAATTGCGCTGACTCGTACAGGGTTCGCGTCTGTGTTAGACACACCGCGTCCATCTCCTTTGTAACACTATCTAGAACTGTGTCCTTCGACTCGTACTGAGTCCGATCCGTGTTCGCCTCGAACACAAGGGGCCTGTAACATCGAGATCTCCATTGCACTGACTCGCACAAGGTTCGCGTCTGTGTTAGACACAGCGCGTCCATATCCCTTGCAACTCTATCTGTAACCGCGTCCTTCGACTCGTACAAGGACCGATCGGTGTGTTCGCCTCGAACACGCAAGGGACCTTTAACATTGAAATCTCAATGGCGTCTGTGCGCATAGACTCGTACAGGACTCGCACCGGTGCCAGGACACCGCGTCCGTCCCCTGTGGGTCTCCTACAACTACCTGGGGTGGTTCTTGGGGGTCCCTCGATTCTAGATGCCCTAGACCTAGGTCTAGTCAAACTAAGATTGTGATATTCGATTGTGCTAAACTTATTTTGATAACATTTGACTTGTACATATGTTCCTGACCTCTAATCTCATAAAGAGATTAGTAGAGAGTGTTTATTAATAAATACATATATATTTGATATATATACCTGTGTGGTGTCTTTTCATTTGGTGATTCAAGAGATTGTGTGGTAAAACAAGCTGCTTTACATTCCTTCAAGACTTAGCCTGTAGGCTGCTCTCCACAGCTACCACTAGGATAGCTTTCTATAAAGGTTGTCTTAAACCTATCTACCATAAGAGTCGAATTGTTCTGGTGCAAGGTGTCCACTTTAATTAGTGAACAGCATATACCAGGCCAACTTCTCACATTGGTGGGCAGCGTGTGGAATTCCAGCTTGCTATTGTTTTACCAGAAAAACTCTATTTCAATTACTAACTGAAAACCACTATAGGTACTTAAGGTACATATAAAGTCAAGGTTAGTATCAATAAGTTCTACTGAACTTAGAGCTGTGTGCCAAGGGATAGCACACCCTTTCTACAGCTCAAGCTAGTATCAGTAGGCCACAAACTAGTGTAGGTAGTACAACACTGCACAACACTAGAATGTCCTTAAAGGGTGGAACTAGTGGATCCACTCAGCCTCAGTATAAGGACATGGCTTTCTCTGACTTGAGAGCCATGTGTGTTGAAAGACACCTGAAGCTAGGACAGAGTCCCTCCACACTACACCTGATAGATCTGCTGACAGCAGATGATCTTAGATTGGCTCTAGGAGCTAATGGGTCTGAATCAGTGAGTGGGTCAATTACAGTATCTGGGTCAGATGATGAAAATCAGAATGACCAAGACTCTGTGATTGAAGGGCCAGGCCTCAAGGGGCCTGAAAAGGACAGAGGAATTCTCCCTAAGAGAGCTGATAGAGTGGAGGAGAGGCATAGGTCCCCTTCCAGGGAATCTGACCACTCTTATCACTCTGGCAGAGAATTTGTCCACCAGAGGAACTCATACTTTCCCATAAGAGAGACCTCCTCTGAAAGAATGTGCAAACTGCTGCAGTATGAGGAAGCAAGAGTTGCCCTCAGAACCAAGCAGTTGGCACTGGATAGAGAAGCCCTGGAGATCCAGAGAGCTTCTAGAAGAGAGGGGTTAGAACCCCTTGGTGGCAGCAACAGTGTCCCTAGAGGCAGAGAATCTATTCCAGACCATAGGAACCTGAGCAAGGTTGTTCCTCCCTACCAGAGTGGGGATGATATCCACAAGTGGATAACTGCTATGGAGAGGGCCTGTAGAGTACAGCAGGTCCCTCAAAAGCAGTGGGCAGCAATCTTGTGGCTCTCCTTTTCAGACAAAGGTAGAGACAAGCTCCTCACTGTTAGAGAAGAGGATGCTGATGATTATGAAGTCCTGAAGAGTGCACTGATAGATGGGTTTGGCTTAACCACTGAGCAGTACAGGTCAAAGTTCAGAGACACCCAGAAGGCACAGACTCAGGACTGGACTGACTTTGTTGATTGTGCAACCAAGGCTCTGGAGGGTTGGCTGGTTGGCAGTAGGGTTACTGATTTCAAGGGATTCTATAATCTGATGATGAGAGAACAGATCCTTAATAATTGCCAGAACCAGTTGTTGCATCAATACCTGGTGGACTCAGATCTGACCTCTCCCCAAGAATTGGGAAAGAAGGCAGACAAATGGGTCAGAACCAGGGTGAGGCAGAAACCCCAGAACCAAGGGGTGACACCAAGAAGCAAGATTCTAAGGGCTCTGAGAAAGGTGGGGATAAGTCAAAAGACCAGAAGTCTTCACAAGGGCCCCAAAAATCTGCATCTGGTGGGGAGTCACAACCCAACAAGGGAAAAGGCCAAAAGAAGCCCTGGTGCAAATTCTGTAAACAGAAAGGGCACTGGACTTCTGACTGTAACAAGTCCAAAGACCAGACAACCACTACTCCTGCCCCTAAGGCAACTGTTCCCCCTAGTTCAGCTACTGGTGGAGGTGGTACACAGAATAAGGGTGTAGTAGGGTTGACCCTGGGTTCTGAAGGGGACTCTGACCTAGTCAGAGTGCCCACTCAGGCAATGCTGATTTGTGAGGGAGACCTTAATATGTCCTTCCTAGTAAGTCCCAGTAATCTGGGCAAATACAAACAGCAGCCTGTAATAAATGGCAAACAGGCTTTGGCATTTAGGGACACAGGTGCTAGTGTCACCATGGTGGCAGAGGATCTTGTGGACCCTGGACAGATCATCCTGGGCGAAATGTACCAGGTGACCAATGCAAGCAATGTCAAGACCAACCATAGTCTGGCAGTTGTGAATTTCTCCTGGGGAGGGGTAACTGGCCTCAAAAAGGTTGTAGTCAGTGCAGACCTCCCTGTCGAATGTCTATTGGGCAATGATCTAGATACTTCAGCCTGGTCTGAAGTAGAGTTATGGACTCATGCTGAGATGTTGGGCATCCCTGCAGAGGTATTTGCTGTGACCAGGTCACAAGCAAGAATGCATAACACTGAACCAGCTCTGGATCCTGGAACAATGGACCAGATGCTTCCCAAGAGGAGGAGCAGTAGGGTAAAGGCAGTGCTTCCCCTCTGTCTCAGATCACAGATTCACCCCCAGAGGGAGGTGAAGCAGATCCTGAAGAAGGAACTGCCCCAGAGGGACTTGAGCCTGATCAGGTTGAGTTCTTGGGGGCAGGGGGCCCTTCTAGGGAAGATCTGAGTAAGGAGCAACAGTGCTGCCCCTCCCTTGAACCCCTCAGACCGCAGGCTGCTGCTGAGGCTGCTGGGAGTGCTAGTGGGTCCCATAAAGTTTATTGGGATGAGGGACTCCTATATTCTGAGGGTAGAGATCCAGCCCCTGGAGCCACCAGGAGGATGGTAATACCTCAGAAGTTTAGGGGTTCCTCTTGACCCTAGCACATGATATCCCTTTGGCAGGTCACTTGGGCCAAAACAAGACCTGGGACAGGCTTGTCCCACATTTTCATTGGCCACATATGTCAGAGGACACAAAGGAGTTTTGTCGCTCCTGTGTCACATGCCAAGCCAGTGGTAAGGCAGGTGGCACAACAAAGGCCCCCTGATACCACTACCTGTGGTGGGGGTACCCTTTGAAAGGGTAGGGATTGACATTGTTGGTCCCCTTGACCCTCAAACTGCATCTGGGCACAGGTTTATCCTGGTGGTAGTGGATCATGCCACCAGGTACCCAGAAGCAATTCCCCTGAGGACCACCACAGCCCCTGTGGTGGCAAGAGCCCTCATTGGAGTTTTCTCCAGAGTGGGTTTTCCAAAGGAGGTCATTTCTGACAGAGGTACCAACTTCATGTCAGGATATCTGAAAGCAATGTGGAAGGAGTGTGGTGTGACTTATAAGTTCACCACCCCCTATCACCCACAATGCAATGGTTTAGTTGAACGTTTCAACAAAACCTTGAAAGGAATGATTAAAGGACTCCCAGAGAAGCTTAGGCGGAAATGGGACCTTCTTCTTCCTTGCCTTTTGTTTGCATACAGAGAGGTTCCACAGAAGGGGGTTGGTTACAGCCCATTTGAGCTTCTGTTTGGGCATCCTGTGAGAGGTCCATTGTGTTTGGTAAAGAGGGCTGGGAGTTACCTCTCAAGCCCCCAAACAAGATGTGATGGACTATGTACTTGGTCTCCGCTCCCGGATGGCTGAGTACATGAAACAGGCAACCAAAAACCTAGAGGCCAGCCAAGAATTACAAAAAGCTTGGCATGACCAAAGGCTGTACTGACTGTATACCAGCCAGGACAGAAAGTGTGGGTGTTGGAGCCTGTGGCCCCAGCAGCCCTCCAGGACAAGTGGAGTGGCCCCCATACAATAGTTGAACAGAAGGGAGAAGTCACCTACCTGGTGAATCTTGGAACTCCCAGGAGCCCCCTGAGGGTGCTCCATGTCAACAGATTAAAGCCATATGTTGACAGGGCTGACATGGGCTTGCTCATGGCGACTGATGAGGAACAGGAGGAGGAGAGTGACCCTCTCCCTGACCTGCTCTCTCAGAACCCTGATGATGGGTCAGTAGATGGTGTTGCTTTGGCAAGCAGCCTCACTGACCATCAGCAAACTGAGTGCAGACAAGTTCTGCAACAGTATAGACATATGTTTAGCCTGACCCCAAGTCAGACTTCCTGGTGCACCCATGAGGTGGACACTGGAGACAGTCTGCCTGTCAAGAATAAAATCTACAGGCAACCTGACCATGTCAGGGACTGTATCAGGACTGAAGTCCAGAAAATGTTGGAGCTAGGTGTAATTAAGCCTTCAGATAGCCCTTGGGCTAGCCCAGTAGTCCTGGTACCCAAGCCTCATACCCAGGGTGGTAAGAAAGAAATGAGGTTTTGTGTAGACTACAGAGGTCTCAATGCAGTCACTAGGACTGATGCCTATCCCATACCAAGGGCAGATGAGCTGATTGATACTTTGGCCTCGGCCAAGTATCTAAGCACGTTTGACCTGACAGCTGGCTACTGGCAGATCAGGTTAGCTGATGATGCAAAAGCCAAAACAGCATTTTCGACCCCTGGTGGGCACTACCACTTTGTGGTGATGCCCTTTGGATTGAAAAATGCACCTGCCACTTTTCAGAGGTTGGTGAATAAAGTTCTGACAGGGATGGAAACTTATTGCTCAGCTTATCTAGATGATATTGCTGTCTTTAGTTCCTCCTGGCAGGATCACCTGGTCCACCTCAGGAATGTTTTGGAGGCCCTGCAGAAAGCAGGCCTCACTATCAAGGCCACTAAGTGCCAGATAGGGCAGAGTCAGGTTGTATACCTGGGCCACCTTGTGGGTGGAGGCCAGGTTCAGCCTTTACAGAGCAAAATCCAAACCATAATGGAATGGGTTGCTCCAACCACCCAGACACAGGTGAGAGCCTTCTTAGGCCTGACTGGGTACTATAGGAGGTTTGTCAAGGGATATGGATCTATAGTGACCCCCTTGAATGATCTGACCTCAAAGAAAATGCCAAAAAAGGTTCAGTGGACAGCTAGCTGTCAGAAGGCATTTGAAGACCTAAAGCAGGCCATGTGCACTGCCCCCATCTTACAGAGTCCAGACTACACCAAAAAGTTCATTGTCCAAACAGATGCTTCTGAGCTGGGTGTGGGAGCTGTACTGTCTCAACTGAATGATGAAGGTCAAGACCAGCCAGTAGCTTTTATTAGCAGAAGGCTGACCCCTAGAGAGAAACGTTGGTCAGCTATAGAGAGGGAGGCCTTTGCTGTGGTGTGGGCCCTGAAGAAGCTGAGGTCATATGTAGGAAGGTGGAATCTGACTACATGGTTGCCCCCACTTTTTTCCTGGTGTTTTGTTGGTTTTTGACTTAGTTTGGCTGGGAACCTGCTATTCAGGTCCCCAACCTATCTGCTTTCTCTTTAAATGACTTGGAGTGCACTCTAGGTGCACTAGTGATTGGATACTGTGGTACCTTATGAGTCCCTAGTATATGGTACCTTAGGTACCAAGGGCATAGGTACTTCACAGGCCTACCAGGGGCTGCAGCATGTATTATGCCACCCCTGGGAAGCAGACTAAATCTGACACCACAGGCCTGCTACTGCAGCCTGAGTGAGGAAGTGCTAGCACTCCTCACAGAGATATAGGTTCCCTATATCTCTCCTACACACACATGTAACCCTATCAGTCACCCCTAAGGCAGGCCCTATCAATCCTGAGGGCAGGGTGCTTGGCTTCTATGTGAGGGGGTGCCTCTGCCTGAGCAGGGCTCCCTCTGCAGCTCTCAGAGTCCATTCTCTGGTGCTGTTTGTGGATGTGGTTAAACCATATACTTTTAAGTGCATTATATCCTCGCGGTAAAATGCTAACTTTGGAATGGCTGCATCGAAACATGTCGTGTTTGGTGTCAAATACCTTGGAATACTACCCCCCCACCAGTCCTGGCGGCGGGGGTAGCATTCCACCCTTCTAGAGGGATAGACATGTACCTACTGTGGAAACGCGGTAGAATCCTGCAGAGCCCTGGCATCACAAAATGGATGCCACCAGTCACAGACACTGGGCTGCCCTCCTGCTGATGACCAACACTCACAGTGGAGGAAGCCCAACAATAGATATCCTGTCCCAAGGGGGTGTGACCACCTCCCAGACAGGGTTTAGTGTATTGGGGCTGGGTGGGTGCACTCCTAGAGTGCTTTGAAGTCCTGCACTGGGGGAGCAGAAGGCTCCTCTGTGCATATGCCAGTTCAAACCGGCTCAGGGGCTACCTGCCCCTGCTCTGGCGCGAAACTGGACAAAGGGAAGTGGGTGTAGCCACCCACTCCCCTGACCCTCCCATAGGTAGGGTCATAGAGCTGGTCCCTCCCCTCCTTTTAGTATAAGAGGGGGAACCTGTGCATTGCACCCTAGATTTTCCTGGACGACGCTCTACAAGAAGAATCCCGGACCTTCGACATTCCTCTAACTTTGGAAGATGGAAGAATCTCCCTTGGAGTCAAGGAGTGACTCCCCTGCTTGGCAGGCACCAAAAACTACAAACGACGGTCGCAAATTATGCCGCTCCCGCCGGAGTCCGAAGTCCCTGCAGCCCAAGAAGTGGATTTCCTGACTTCTCAAAGGCCATCGTGAGTCCCCAGCGAAGCTGAGGCCAGTGGACCCCAAGAGTAACGAGGAACCGCGACCCCTGGGTACCGTGCACTATTGTCGAGTGCAACCCCTCACAACGTTCCACGAACTTGTGCTTTGGACCACGTGTGGTCCCAGCCTCCAGGAGGAATCCCTCCTAAGATCAGAGGCCTACCATATCCCGAGTGACCGTGGGCCCCTGTGAGAGAATCCTCCTGAGGCGTCTTTGCGATCCTTTGCCAGCTGGCTTGCGGGTCCCCAGAAGACTTTCTAAAGAAACCAAAGGGCTCCCCTGGTTGCTCCAGGCCTGCCCTGACTTACCCTCGCTGGGTGAGTTTCACAGACCTTGCTGGTCTGCGCCATTGTCTCTTCACACTTTCCCCAAGACTTGCTGTTACCAAGGCTTGTTGGCTCCGCTCGAGTTGCCGACACCGCAGTAAGCTGCAGACATCGTGGGACACGCTGAATCCAGCTCCTGTTTGTCGTCGACACCTCCTGGACCTCGTGGCTGAAGAGTCAAGGCAACCACGAACGACCTGAATCTTGCGACGACGGTGGGCATCCATCTTCCTTGCCCCGAGTCACTGCCAAGTGACTTTGAACACTGTCCCCTCTGCTTTCAGGTCTTCCATCTTCCGAATCCAGGCTTGGATTCCTCCGGACACTTCTCCTGTTGCCACAAGCAGCACTCTTCACTGGCTCCCATTGAAAACGACGCCGCGACCCGACACCAAAGAACACCTATGCACCCGGCTCCCCTGGGTGAGGTAACTTCAGCACTTGGTGCTCCTGTGGGTGTGGGCCCTAGAACTACTTACCCTGTAAGTGACTTGCTTGTAGCTTCCCTCGAAGTGTCCTAAAACTCTAACTTTCCAAGTGCGACTATCGCACTGACTCGTACCTGGTTCGCGTCTGTGTTAGACACACCGCGTCCAACTCCCTTGCAATACCATCTGTAACCGCGTTCTTCGACTCTTACAAGGACCGATCGGTGTGTTCGCCTCGAACACGCAAGGGACCTTTAACATTGATATTTCAATCGCGTCTGAGTGCATAGACTCGTACAGGATTCGCATCGGTGCCAGGTCACCGCGTCCGTCCCCTGTGGGTCGCCTACAACTACTTGGGGTGGTTCTTGGGGGTCCCTCGATTCTAGATGCCCTAGACCTAGGTCTAGCTAACTAAGATTGTAACATTCAATTGTGCTAAACTTATCCTGATAATATTTGACTTGTAAATATGTTCCTGACCTCTAATCTCATAAAGAGATTAGTAGAGAGTGTTTATTAATAAATACACATATATTTGATAAATATATCCGTGTGGTGTCTTTTCATTTGGTGATTTAAGAGATTGTGTGGTAAAACAAGCTGCTTTACATTCCTTCAAGACTTAGCCTGAAGGCTGCTCTCCACAGCTACCACTAGGATAGCTTTCTATAAAGGTTGTCTTAAACCTATCTACCATAAGAGTCGATTTGTTCTGGTGCAAGGTGTCCACTTTAATTAGTGAACAGCATATACCAGGCCAACTTCTCACACCATACTTGTTTGGTACTCACTTCATAGTTCAGACTGACCACAAGCCCCTCCTATGGCTAAAGCAGATGAAAGGTGAAAACCCAAAACTTTTGAGGTGGTCCATTTCCCTACAGGGGATGGACTATACAGTGGAACATAGACCTGGGACCCAACATGCCAATGCAGATGGACTCTCAAGGTATTTCCACTTTGAACACGAAGACTCAACTGGTCAAGGTTAGTTTAGTGTCCCTGCGTTTGGGGGGGAGGGATTGTGTAGGAGAGTAGGATCTGCCTCTTATGTTGCCCCCACTTTTTTTCTGATGTTTACACTGGTTTCTGGCCATAGTCTGGCTGGGTCCCTGCTAATCAGGGCCCCAGCCTCTCTGTTCTCTCTAAACGACTTGGAGTGCACTCTAGGTGCACTAGTGATTGGATGCTGTGGTTCCTTATGAGTCCCTAGTATATGGTACCTTAGGTGCTAAGGGCATAGGTACTTCACAGGCCTACCAGGGGCTGCAGCATGTATTATGCCACCCCTGGGAAGCAGACTAAATCTGACACCACAGGCCTGCTACTGCAGCCTGGGTGAGGAAGTGCTAGCACCCTCACTGAGATATAGGTCCCCTATATCTCTCCTACACACACATATAAACCTATCAGTCACCCCTAAGGCAGGCCATATCAATCCTGAGGGCAGGGTGCTTGGCTTCTATGTGAGGGGGTGCCTCTGCCTGAGCAGGGCCCCTCTGCAGCTCTCAGAGTCCATTCTCTGGTGCTGTTTGTGGATGCGGTTAAACCATATACTTATAAGTGCATTATATCCTCGCGGTAAAATGCTAACTTTGGAATGGCTGCATCGAAACATGTCGTGTTTGGTGTCAAAGATCTTGGAATACTACCCCCCCGCCAGTCCTGGCGGCGGGGGTAGCATTCCACCCTTCTAGAGGGATAGACATGTACCTACTGTGGAAACGCGGTAGAATCCTGCAGAGCCGTGGCATCACAAAATGGATGCCACCAGTCACAGACACTGGGCTGCCCTCCTGCTGATGACCAACACTCGCAGTGGAGGAAGCCCAACAATAGATATCCTGTCCCAAGGGGGTGTGACCACCTTCCAGACAGGGTTTAGTGTATTGGGGCTGGGTGGGTGCACTCTTAGAGTGCTTTGAAGTCCTGCACTGGGGGAGCAGAAGGCTCCTCTGTGCATACCCCAGTTCAAACCGGCTCAGGGGCTACCTGCCCCTGCTCTGGCGTGAAACTGGACAAAGGGAAGTGGGTGTAGCCACCCCCTCCCCTGACCCTCCCATAGGTAGGGTCATAGAGCTAGTCCCTCCCTTTCTTTTAGTATAAGAGGGGGAACCTGTGCATTGCAAACTAGATTTCCCTCGACGATGCTCTGAAGACGAATCCCGGACCTTCGACGTTCCACTACCTTTGGAAGACTGAAGAATCTCCCTTGGAGTCAAGGAGTGACTCCCCTGCTTGGCAGGCACCTAAAACTACAAACAACGGTCGCAAACTATGCCGCTCCCGCCGGAGTCCGAAGTCCCTGCAGCCCAAGAAGTGGATTTCCTGACTTCCCAAAGGCCATCGTGAGTCCCCAGTGAAGCTGAGGCCAGTGGACCCCAAGAGTGACAAGGAACCGCGACCCCTGTGTACCTTGCACTATTGTCGAGTGCAACCCCTTCGCAACGTTCTACGAACGTGTGCTTTAGACCACGTATGGTCCTAGCCTCCAGCAGGAATCCCTCCGAAGATCAGAGGCCTACCACGTCCAGAGAGACCGTGGGCCCCTGTGAGCGAATCCTCCCAAGGCATCTTCACGATCCCTTGCCAGCCGGCTTGTGGGTCCCCAGAAGACTTTCTAAAGAAACCAAAGGGCTCCCCTAGTTGCTCCAGGCCTGCCCTGACTTACCCTCACTGGGTGAGTCCCCCAGATCTTGCTGATCTGCGCCATTGCCTCTTTGCACTTTCCCCAAGACTTGCTGTTACCAAGGCTTGTTGGCTCCAATCGAGTCGCCGACACCGCAGTAAGCTGCAGACATTGTGGTACACACCGAATCCAGCTCCTGGTCGTCATCGACGCCTCCTGGACCTCGTGGCTGAAGAGTCAAGGCACCTGCGAATGACCTGAATCTTGCGACGACGGTGGGCATCCATCTTCCTTGCCCCCGAGTCACTGCCAAGTGACTTTGAAAACTGTCCCCTCTGCTTTCAGGTCTTCCATCTTCCAAATCCAGGCTTGGATTCCTCCGGACACTTCTCCTGTCGCCACAAGCAGCAAGTCTTCACCGGCTCCCATTGAAAACGACGCCGCGACCCGACACCAAAGAACACCTATGCACCCGGCTCCCCTGGGTGAGGTAACTTCAGCACTACGGTGCTCCTGTGGGTGTGGGCCCTAGAACTACTTACCCTGTAAGTGACTTGCTTGTAGCTTCCCTAGAAGTGTCCTAAAACTCTCCTTTTCTAAGTGCGACAATTGCGCTGACTCGTACAGGGTTCGCGTCTGTGTTAGACACACCGCGTCCATCTCCTTTGTAACACTATCTAGAACTGTGTCCTTCGACTCGTACTGAGTCCGATCGGTGTTCGCCTCGAACACAAGGGGCCTGTAACATCGAGATCTCCATTGCACTGACTCGCACAAGGTTCGCGTCTGTGTTAGACACAGCGCGTCCATCTCCCTTGCAACTCTATCTGTAACCGCGTCCTTCGACTCGTACAAGGACCGATCGGTGTGTTCGCCTCGAACACGCAAGGGACCTTTAACATTGAAATCTCAATCGCGTCTGTGCGCATAGACTCGTACAGGACTCGCACCGGTGCCAGGACACCGCGTCCGTCCCCTGTGGGTCTCCTACAACTACCTGGGGTGGTTCTTGGGGGTCCCTCGATTCTAGATGCCCTAGACCTAGGTCTAGTCAAACTAAGATTGTGATATTCGATTGTGCTAAACTTATTTTGATAACATTTGACTTGTACATATGTTCCTGACCTCTAATCTCATAAAGAGATTAGTAGAGAGTGTTTATTAATAAATACATATATATTTGATATATATACCTGTGTGGTGTCTTTTCATTTGGTGATTCAAGAGATTGTGTGGTAAAACAAGCTGCTTTACATTCCTTCAAGACTTAGCCTGAAGGCTGCTCTCCACAGCTACCACTAGGATAGCTTTCTATAAAGGTTGTCTTAAACCTATCTACCATAAGAGTCGAATTGTTCTGGTGCAAGGTGTCCACTTTAATTAGTGAACAGCATATACCAGGCCAACTTCTCACATTCTTCATATCACATCTGTGTGCAGGGATTACACCAGTGTGAAGAGTTCAAAGTACGTTCACACAGTTTGGGATCTTTACTGAGCTTATGAGCAGCTGATTCAACACAAAATTTACTCTGGGTGTTGAACTCCGCTCCGCTCGCAGAGTTTGCAGAGTTTTCTGCACTCCGCATTACGTGGAGCTCGCGGAGTTCCGAAAAACTCCACTCCGCATAGCGGGGGGGAGTTTTTTACCTCACTTGCGTTCATCGACGTCAAGTTGGCCAGCGCGAGCAAGGAAAATCTACCTCCCGGCGAGAATTTTCCTTGTTCGCAATCGTCAACAGCAAGTTGGCGAGCGCGAGCGTGGAAAATCAACCTCCCGGTGAGATTTCTCAATGCGGGCGGTAAGATTTCTCATTGCGAGTGGTCGAGTATGCTCGTGACCGCTCACGTTGAGAAACCGTCCGTTCGCGGTGAGAAAGCTGCCGCTCGAACAAAAATCAGAAAGGAAGCAGCGTCCGCTTGCGCTGTGCATGGTGCAGTTCGCGATGATTGCACAGTGCGGACAAGCACCTGGCACTGAAAATCACCACAAACAGCATTTATCTGAAGAAACTCTGCCGCTTGCGGAGCTCCGTGTAGCGCAGCAGAGTTTTTCTTTGCACTTTGTGGAGTTCCGCATAGCGAAACTCCACGAACTCTGCCCAGGCGTATACAAAATATGATGTTTAATCGATGTTTATCTCTCAATCCACAGATCCCTTTATATGAGAACGTGCCTCAGGTGGGTTTGTATGAATTGCAGACCTTTTTTAGCTGATTAGAGCATATGGGAAACTTGCCTATCAAAAAGCGTGCAGCAACATTGTGCATACACGATCATTTTCTAAATGGGGTTTAGGGCTATATGTCCTGATGAAAGCCATTTGACCCTGCTTGGGCACTAGAATATGGATGAAACATGTAGACGTTTTTAGATGCTGGGCTTAGACTAATTACTCCAATAGCATCATCTGTTCTGTTTTTAATCTTGCCACAAGATATCATAATAAATACTTTTTGGGAATATTCTTGAAGGCAATTTCATTTCACTACCCTACCCTCCCTATCACAAAAGAGCTCCCTCGTGTTCAAGGTTGAGGCCACCCAGATACAGTCAGTATCTGGGTGAGGACTCGATGAAGCATGCCACTGGAATTCCAGTGTGTGAGAGTCCATTTTTATAAAAAGAAACCCCCCATAGGGTGTCGGGTGAGTGAGAGAGAATCAAACCCATCCTAGGGATTTCTCTTTTTTGTGGTGTATTGTTATGGCTGGAAATGGAGGGAACCCACTTTAGAACCCTTCTAACTCCCCTTTCCTTGATTTGCTGCAATTAAATATTGTAATTTTTTTTATAATGTGATGATATAAGTCATGTATTTGCAGATTTCACTGTGTTGGCATGTAACTCATGATGATATTCAGTAACATTTGAGAGTTACATTTTACGTGTCCAACAATAAGTAAAACTATTATTGTACATAAAGTAACTTTTTGGCTGACCGATCCCCTGTCACTTTGCTGACTTGTTTTGTCCAGGTTCTTTAAAGAAATATGGGTTTCACTAGTGTTTTACAGCACACCTTTATAGCTTCTAATTGAAGGGTGACTGATCTCATAGATTAAAAGTTTAAAAGATGATTTGCGTTAGAGCTCACGGACTCTACTCGCCGGCCCCATTAGGCCATGTAAATTACTCGCCTGTTATGATCTTGTTTATTGAGTCGGTGGCCTGGACACTGTGGGGGTCTCTTCCTTCAATTTGAGACTCACCACATCCTGTTCCGTTCTTGATTATGTTGTTATTTCTTTTATCTGTTTCTTCCTTCTTGACCACATGTAGAGCACTCTGATACTCTCATGGGTCATGTTTGTGCTATATACAACTGTATAAAAAAATATGTCCTGACGACAGCACATATACATATCTGTGAACGCGGATCACGGCCAATAGGTGTTCCAAGACCTCGTAGATGGCTGGTTACCCATGACCAGCACTGCCAAGGTGCAAAACCTGACCCTGGTGCAAAGCCTGACCCTGATGTAAATCCTGACTCTGGTGCAAAACCTGACCCTGGTGCAAAGCCTGACCCTGATGCAAAGCCTGTCCCTGGTGCAAAGCCTGACCCTGGTGCAAAGCCTGACCCTGGTGCAAATTCTGACTCTGGTGCAAAGCCTGACTCTGATGCAAAGTTGACCCTGGTGCAAAGCTTAACGCTAGTCAAAGCCTGGCCCTGGTGCAAAGCCTGACCCTGGTGCAAAGGCTGACCCTGGTAAAAAGCCTGACCCTGGTGCAAAGCCTGACCCGGATGCAAAGCCTGGCCCTGGTGCAAAGCCTGGCCCTGATGCAAAGCCTAACCCTGGTGCAAAGCCTGCCCCTGGTGCAAAGCCTGACCCTAGTGAAAAGCCTGACCCTGATGCAAAGCCTGACCCTGATGCAAAGCCTGACCCTGATGCAAAGCCTAACTCTGATGCAAAGCCTGACCCTAGTGAAAAGCCTGGCCCTGATGCAAAGCCTGACCCTGGTGCAAAGCCTAACCCTGATGCAAAGCATGACCCTGATGCAAAGCCTGACCCTGGTGCAAACCCTGACCCTGGTTCAAAGCCTGACCCTGATGCAAAGCTTGCCCCTAGTGAAAAGCCTGACCCTGATGCAAAGCCTGACCCTGATGAAAACCCCGACCCTGGTGCAAACCCTGACCCTGATGCAAAGCCTGACCCTGGTGCAAAGACTGACCCTGATGCAAATTATGACTCTGGTGCAAAGCTTGACCCTGATGCAAAGCTTGACCCTGGTGCAAAGCTTAACGCTGGTCAAAGCCTGACCCTGATGCAAAGGCTGACCCTGGTGCAAATCCTGACCCTGGTGCAAATCCTGACCCTGATGCAAAGCCTGACCATGGTGCAAACCCTGACCCTGGTTCAAAGCCTGACCCTGGTGCAAAGCCTGACCCTGGTGCAAAGCCTGACCCTGGTGCAAAGCGTGACCCTGGTGCAAAGCATGACCCTGATGCAAAGCCTGACCCTAGTGCAAAGACTGACCCTGGTGCACAGCCTGACCCTGATGCAAAGCCTAACCCTAGTGAAAAGCCTGACACTGATGCAAAGCCTGACCCTGGTGCAAAGCCTGACCCTGGTGCAAAGCCTGACCCTGGTGCAAAGCCTGACCCTGGGAAGCAGTCTAAATCTGACACCACAGGCCTGCTACTGCAGCCTGGGTGAGGTGGTGTTAGCACCCCTCACTGAGATATAGGTTTCCTATATCTCTCCTGCACACACATATAAACCTATCAGTCACCCCTAAGGCAGGCCCTATCAATCCTGAGGGCAGGGTGCTTGGCTTCTATGTGAGGGGGTGCCTCTGCATGAGCAGGGCCCCTCTGCAGTTCTCAGAGTCCATTCTCTGGTGCTGTTTGTGGATGCGGTTAAACCATATACTATTTAAGTGCATTATATCCTCGCGGTAAATGCTAACTTTGGAATGGCTGCATCAAAACATGTCGTGTTTGGTGTCAAACATCTTGGAATACTACCCCCCGCCAATCTTGGCGGCGGGGGTAGCATTCCACCCTTCTAGAGGGATAAGACATGTACCTGCTGTGGAAACGCGGTAGAATCCTAAAGAGCCCTGGCATCACAAAATGGATGCCACCAGTCACAGACACTGGGCTGCCCTCCTGCTGATGACCGAAACTCGCAGTGGAGGAAGCCCAACAATAGGCATCCTGTCACAGGGAGGTGTAACCACCTTCCAGACAGGGTTTAGTGTATTGGGGCTGGGTGGGTGCACTCTTAGAGTGCTTTGAAGTCCTGCACTGGGGGAGCAGAAGGCTCCTCTGTGCATATGCCAGTTCAAACCAGCTCAGGGGCTACCTGCCCCTGCTCTGGCGCGAAACTGGACAAAGGGAAGTGGGTGTAGCCACCCCTCCCTTGACCCTCCCATAGGTGGGGTCATAGAGCTAGTCCATCCCCTCTTTTTAGTATAAGAGGGGGAACCTTGCCATTGCAAAGGAGATAACCCCTGGACGACGCTCTACAGAAGAATCCTGGCCCTTCGACGTTCCACTACCTTTGGAAGACAGAAGAATCTCCCTTGGAGTCAAGGAGTGACTCCCCTGCTTGGCAGGCACCAAAAACGACAACGACGGTCGCAAACTACGCCGCTCCCGCCGGAGTCCGAAGTCCCTGCAGCCCAAGAAGTGGATTTCCTGACCTCTCCCAGGCCATCGTGAGTCCCCAGCGAAGCTGAGGCAAGTGGACCCC
Source organism: Calotriton arnoldi (assembly GCA_963921515.1). Taxonomy (NCBI): domain Eukaryota; kingdom Metazoa; phylum Chordata; class Amphibia; order Caudata; family Salamandridae; genus Calotriton; species Calotriton arnoldi. The sequence continues at coordinate 781,828 of CAWUFW010000739.1, forward strand.
ACGAGTAACGAGGAACTGCGACCCCTGGGTACCGTGCACTATTGTCGAGTGCAACCCCTTCACAACGTTCTACGAACTTGTGCTTTGGACCACGTGTGGTCCCGACCTCCAGCAGGAATCCCTCCGAAGATCAGAGGCCTACACCGTCCCGAGTGACCGTGGGCCCCTGTTGAGTGATTCCACCTGAGGTGTCTTCGCGATCCCTTGCCCGCTGGCTTGTGGGTCCCCAGAAGACTTCTTAAAGAAACCAAAGGGCTCCTCTGGTTGCTCCAGGCCTGCCCTAACTTACCCTCGCTGGGTGAGTTCCACAGACCTTGCTGGTCTGCGCCATCGACTTTTCTCCATCTCCCCGAGACTTGCTGCTGCCAAGGCTTGTTGGCTCCTATCGAGTTGCCGACACCGCAGTCAGCCGCAGACGTTAAGGGACACACCGAATCCAGCTCCTGGTCGTCGTCGACGCCTCCTGGACCACGTGGCTGAAGAGTCAAGGCACCCGCAACCGACCTGAAGCGACCGACGACGGTGGGCATCCATCTTCCTTGCCCCGGGTCACTGCCAAGTGACTTTGAACACTGTCCCCTCTGCTTTCAGGTCATCCTTCTTCAGAATCCAGGCTTGGATTCCACCGGACACTTCTTCAGCTCCCGCAAGCAGCAAGTCTTCTTTGTTCGCCATTGAAAACGACGCCGCGACCCGACACCAAAGGACACCTGTGCACCCGGCTTCCCTGGGTGAGGTAACTCCAGCACTACGGTGCTCCTGTGGGTGTGGGCCCTAGAACTACTTACCCTGTAAGTGACTTGCTTGTAGGTTCTCCCGAAGTATCCTAAAACTCTTTATTTCCAACCGCGACTTGCCCCATTGAAGTTAACGGCGATTCGCGCCTGTGTATCCACACTGCACGCGTCCCCCGTGGGTCCTTTACTTACCTACCTTGGGTGGTTTTGTGAGGCCCCAGCACTTCTGAAGGCCCTAGGCCTTGTCTCCCTGCAAGTCGTTGTTTCTAAGTCTCTTACTTAGTATATGGTCTGGTACGCCCCTAGGGCCCCAGCCATATTTTGTGCTTAACTTATTGTGAAACGTTGATTTGTGCATATGTTTGTCTTCTAATCTCATAAAGAGATTAGTAGAGAGTTATTTAGAAATAAATACATATATATTTGATATATATACCTGTGTGGTGTCTTTTCATTTGGTGATTCAAGAGATTATATGGTAAAACAAGCTGCTTTACATTCCTCCGAGACTTAGCCTGAAGGCTGCTCTCCACAGCTACCACTAGGATAGCTTTCTTTAAAAGGTTGTCTTAAACCTATCTACCATAAGAGTCGATTTGCCCTGGTGCAAGGTGTCCACTTTAATTAGTGAACAGCATATACCAGGCCAACTTCTCACATTGGTGGGCAGCGTGTGGGATTCCAGCTTGCCATTGTTTTACCAGAAAATCTCTATTTGAATTACTAACTGAAAACCATTATAGGTACTCAAGGTACATATAAAGTCAAGCTTAGTATCAATAAGTTCTACTGAACTTAGAGCTGTGTTCAAAGGGATAGCACACCCTTTCCACAGCTCAAGCTAGGATCAGTAGGCCACAAACTAGTGTAGGTAGTACAACACTGCACAACACTAGAATGTCCTTAAAGGGTGGACCCAGTGGATCCACTCAGCCTCAGTATAAGGACATGGCTTTCTCTGACTTGAGAGCCATGTGTGTTGACAGACACCTGAGGATAGGACAGAGTCCCTCAACCCTGCACCTGATAGATCTGCTGACAGCAGATGACCTGAGATTGGCTCTAGGAGCTAAAGGGTTTGAATCAGTGGGTGGGTCAGTCATAGTATCTGGGTCAGATGATGAAAATCAGAATGACCAAGACTCTGTGATTGAAGGGCCAGGCTCCAAGGAGCCTGAAAAGGACAGAGGAGTTCTCCCTAAGAGAACTGGCAGAGTGGATGAGAGGCACAGATCCCCTTCCAGGGAATCTGAGCACTCTTATCACTCTGGCAGAGAATTTGTCCAAGAGAGGAGCTCATACTTTAACTTAAGAGAGACCTCCTCTGAGAGAAGGTGCAAACTGCTCCAGTATGAGGAAGCCAAAGTGGCCCTCAGAACCAAGCAGTTGGCACTGGATAGAGAAGCCCTGGAGATCCAGAGAGCTTCCAGAAGGGAGGGTTTAGAACCCCCTGGTGGCAGCAACAGTGTCCCTAGAGGCAGAGAATATGTCCCTGACCATAGGAACCTGAGCAAGGTTGTTCCTCCCTACCAGAGTGGGGATGATATCCACAAGTGGATAACTGCTATGGAGAGGGCCTGTAGAGTACAGCAGGTCCCCCAAAAGCAGTGGGCAGCAATCTTGTGGCTCTCCTTTTCAGATAAAGGTAGAGACAAGCTCCTCACTGTTCGAGAAGAGGATGCTGATGATTATGAGGTCCTGAAGAGTGCACTGATAGATGGGTTTGGCTTAACCACTGAGCAGTACAGGTTAAAGTTCAGAGATACCCAGAAGGCACAGACTCAGGACTGGACTGACTTTGTTGATTGTGCAACCAAGGCTCTAGAGGGTTGGCTGGTTGGCAGTAGGGTTACTGATTTCAAGGGATTGTATAATCTGATGATGAGAGAACAGATCCTAAATAATTGCCAGAACCAGTTGTTGCATCAGTACCTGGTGGACTCTGATCTGACCTCTCCCCAAGAATTGGGAAAGAAGGCAGACAAATGGGTCAGAACCAGGGTGAGGCAGAAAACCCAGAACCAAGGGGGTGACACTAAGAAGCAAGATCCTAAAGGCCCTGAGAAAGGTGGGGATAAGTCAAAAGACCAGAAGTCTTCACAAGGGCCCCAAAAATCTGCATCTGGTGGGGAGTCACAGTCCAACAAGGGAAAAGGCCAAAAGAAGCCCTGGTGCAAATTCTGTAAACAGAAAGGGCACTGGACTTCTGATTGTACCAAGTCCAAAGACCAAACCACCACCACTCCTGCCCCTAAGGCAACTGTGCCCCCTAGCTCAGCTACTGGTGGAGGTGGTACGCAGAATAAGGGTGTAGTAGGGTTGACCCTGGGTTCTGAAGTGGATTCTGACCTAGTCAGAGTGACCACTCAGGCAATGCTGATTTGTGAGGGAAACATTGATATGTCCTTCCTAGTAAGCCCCAGTAATCTGGGCAAGTACAAACAGCAGCCTTTGATAAATGGCAAACAGGCTTTGGCATTTAGGGACACAGGTGCTAGTGTCACCATGGTGGCAGAGGACCTAGTGGACCCTGGACAGATCATCCTGGGTGAAATGTACCAGGTGACCAATGCAAGCAATGTCCAGACCAACCATAGTCTGGCAGTTGTGAATTTCTCCTGGGGAGGGGTAACTGGCCTCAAGAAGGTTGTAGTCAGTGCAGACCTCCCTGTAGAATGTCTATTGGGCAATGATCTAGAGACTTCAGCCTGGTCTGAAGTAGAGTTATGGACTCATGCTGAGATGTTGGGCATCCCTGCAGAGGTATTTGCTGTGACCAGGTCACAAGCAAGAATGCATGACACTGAACCAGCTCTGGATCCTGGAACAAAGGACCAGATGCTTCCCAAGAGGAGGAGCAGTAGGGTTAAGGCAGTGCCTTCCCCTCTGTCTCAGATCAAGGATTCACTTCCAGAGGGAGGTGAAGCAGAACCTGAAGAAGGAACTGCCCCAGAGGGACTTGAACCTGACCAGGTTGAGTTCTTGGGGGCAGGGGGCCCTTCCAGGGAAGATCTGAGCAAGGAGCAACAGTGCTGCCCCTCTCTTGAACCCCTCAGACAGCAGGCTGCTGCTGAGGCTGCTGGGAGTGCTAGTGGGTCCCATAAAGTTTATTGGGATGAGGGACTCCTATATTCTGAGGGTAGAGACCCAGCCCCTGGAGCCACCAGGAGGTTGGTAATACCTCAGAAGTTTAGGGGTTCCTCTTGACCTTAGCACATGATATCCCTTTGGCAGGACACTTGGGCCAAAACAAGACCTGGGACAGGCTTGTTCCACATTTTCATTGGCCACATATGTCAGAGGACACAAAGGAGTTTTGTCGCTCCTGTGTCACTTGCCAAGCCAGTGGTAAGGCAGGTGGCACAACAAAGGCCCCCTGAAACCACTACCTGTGGTGGGGGTACCCTTTGAAAGGGTAGGGATTGACATTGTTGGTCCCCTTGACCCTCAGACTGCATCTGGGCACAGATTTATCCTGGTGGTAGTGGATCATGCCACCAGGTACCCAGAGGCAATTCTCCTGAGGACCACCACAGCCCCTGTGGTGGCAAGAGCCCTCATTGGAGTTTTCTCCAGAGTGGGTTTTCCAAAGGAGGTCATTTCTGACAGAGGTACCAACTTCATGTCAGGATATCTGAAAGCAATGTGGAAGGAGTGTGGTGTAACTTATAAGTTCACCACCACCTATCACCCACAATGCAATGGTTTAGTTGAACGCTTCAACAAGACCTTGAAAGGAATGATTAAGGGACTCCCAGAGAAGCTTAGGCGGAAATGGGACCTTCTTCTTCCTTGCCTTTTGTTTGCATACAGAGAGGTTCCACAGAAGGGGGTTGGCTACAGCCCATTTGAGCTTCTGTTTGGGCATCCTGTGAGAGGTCCACTATGTTTGGTAAAAGAGGGCTGGGAGTTACCTCTCAAGCCCCCAAACAAGATGTGATGGACTATGTACTTGGTCTCCGCTCCCGGATGGCAGAGTACATGAAAAAGGCAACCAAAAACCTGGAGGCCAGCCAAGAATTGCAAAAAGCTTGGCATGACCAAAGGCTGTGCTGACTGTATACCAGCCAGGACAGAAAGTGTGGGTGTTGGAGCCTGTGGCCCCAGCAGCCCTCCAGGACAAGTGGAGTGGCCCCCATACAATAGTTGAACAGAAGGGAGAAGTCACCTATCTGGTGAATCTTGGAACTCCCAGGAGCCCCCTAAGGGTGCTTCATGTCAACAGATTAAAGCCATATGTTGACAGGGCTGACATGGGCTTGCTCATGGCAACTGATGAGGACCAGGAGGAGGAGAGTGACCCTCTCCCTGACCTGCTCTCTCAGAACCCTGATGATGGGTCAGTAGATGGTGTTGCTTTGGCAAGCAGCCTCACTGACCATCAGCAAACTGAGTGCAGACAAGTTCTGCAACAGTTTAGACATATGTTTAGCCTGACCCCTAGTCAGACTACCTGGTGCACCCATGAGGTGGACACTGGGGACAGTCTGCCTGTCAAGAATAAAATCTACAGGCAACCTGACCATGTCAGGGACTGTATCAGGACTGAAGTCCAGAAAATGTTGGAGTTAGGCGTGATTGAGCCTTCAGATAGCCCTTGGGCTAGCCCAGTAGTCCTGGTACCCAAACCTCATACCCAGGGTGGTAAGAAAGAAATGAGGTTTTGTGTAGACTACAGAGGCCTCAATGCAGTCACTAGGACTGATGCCTATCCCATACCAAGGGCAGATGAGCTGATTGATACTTTGGCCTCAGCCAAGTATCTAAGCACATTTGACCTAACAGCTGGCTACTGGCAAATCAGATTAGCTGATGATGCAAAAGCCAAAACAGCATTTTCGACCCCTGGTGGGCACTACCACTTTGTGGTGATGCCCTTTGGATTGAAAAATGCACCTGCCACTTTTCAGAGGTTGGTGAATAAAGTTCTGGCAGGGATGGAAACTTATTGCTCAGCTTATCTAGATGATATTGCTGTCTTTAGTTCCTCCTGGCAGGATCACCTGGTCCACCTCAGAAATGTTTTGGAGGCCCTGCAGAAAGCAGGCCTCACTATCAAGGCCACCAAGTGCCAGATAGGGCAGAGTCAGGTTGTGTACCTGGGCCACCTTGTAGGTGGAGGCCAGGTTCAGCCTTTGCAGAGCAAAATCCAAACCATACTGGAATGGGTTGCTCCAACCACCCAGACACAGGTGAGAGCCTTCTTAGGCCTGACTGGGTACTATAGGAGGTTTGTCAAGGGATATGGATCTATAGTGACCCCCTTGAATGATCTTACCTCTAAGAAAATGCCAAAAAAGGTTCAGTGGACAGCTAGCTGTCAAAAGGCATTTGAAGACCTAAAGCAGGCCATGTGCACTGCCCCCATCTTACAGAGTCCAGACTACACCAAAAAGTTCATTGTCCAAACAGATGCTTCTGAGCTGGGTGTGGGAGCTGTACTGTCTCAACTGAATGATGAAGGTCAAGACCAGCCAGTAGCTTTTATTAGCAGAAGGCTGACCCCTAGAGAGAAACGTTGGTCAGCTATAGAGAGGGAGGCCTTTGCTGTGGTTTGGGCCCTGAAGAAGCTGAGGCCATACTTGTTTGGTACTCACTTCATAGTTCAGACTGACCACAAGCCCCTCCTATGGCTAAAGCAGATGAAAGGTGAAAACCCAAAACTTTTGAGGTGGTCCATTTCCCTACAGGGGATGGACTATACAGTGGAACATAGGCCTGGGACCCAACATGCCAATGCAGATGGACTCTCAAGGTATTTCCACTTTGAACACGAAGACTCAACTGGTCAAGGTTAGTTTAGTGTCCCTACGTTTGGGGGGGTTGTGTAGGAGAGTAGGATCTGCCTCTTATGTTGCCCCCACTTTTTTCTGATGTTAGCACTGGTTTCTGGCTATAGTCTGGCTGGGTCCCTGCCAATCAGGGCCCCAGCCTCTCTGTTCTCTCTAAACGACATGGAGTGCACTCTAGGTGCACTAGTGATTGGATACTGTGGTGCCTTATGAGTCCCTAGTATATGGTACCTTAGGTGCCAAGGGCATAGGTACTTCACAGGCCTACCAGGGGCTGCAGCATATATTATGCCACCCCTGGGAAGCAGTCTAAATCTGACACCACAGGCCTGCTACTGCAGCCTGGGTGAGGTGGTGTTAGCACCCCTCACTGAGATATAGGTTTCCTATATCTCTCCTGCACACACATATAAACCTATCAGTCACCCCTAAGGCAGGCCCTATCAATCCTGAGGGCAGGGTGCTTGGCTTCTATGTGAGGGGGTGCCTCTGCATGAGCAGGGCCCCTCTGCAGTTCTCAGAGTCCATTCTCTGGTGCTGTTTGTGGATGCGGTTAAACCATATACTATTTAAGTGCATTATATCCTCGCGGTAAATGCTAACTTTGGAATGGCTGCATCAAAACATGTCGTGTTTGGTGTCAAACATCTTGGAATACTACCCCCCGCCAATCTTGGCGGCGGGGGTAGCATTCCACCCTTCTAGAGGGATAAGACATGTACCTGCTGTGGAAACGCGGTAGAATCCTAAAGAGCCCTGGCATCACAAAATGGATGCCACCAGTCACAGACACTGGGCTGCCCTCCTGCTGATGACCGAAACTCGCAGTGGAGGAAGCCCAACAATAGGCATCCTGTCACAGGGAGGTGTAACCACCTTCCAGACAGGGTTTAGTGTATTGGGGCTGGGTGGGTGCACTCTTAGAGTGCTTTGAAGTCCTGCACTGGGGGAGCAGAAGGCTCCTCTGTGCATATGCCAGTTCAAACCAGCTCAGGGGCTACCTGCCCCTGCTCTGGCGCAAAACTGGACAAAGGGAAGTGGGTGTAGCCACCCCTCCCTTGACCCTCCCATAGGTGGGGTCATAGAGCTAGTCCATCCCCTCTTTTTAGTATAAGAGGGGGAACCTTGCCATTGCAAAGGAGATAACCCCTGGACGACGCTCTACAGAAGAATCCTGGCCCTTCGACGTTCCACTACCTTTGGAAGACAGAAGAATCTCCCTTGGAGTCAAGGAGTGACTCCCCTGCTTGGCAGGCACCAAAAACGACAACGACGGTCGCAAACTACGCCGCTCCCACCGGAGTCCGAAGTCCCTGCAGCCCAAGAAGTGGATTTCCTGACCTCTCCCAGGCCATCGTGAGTCCCCAGCGAAGCTGAGGCAAGTGGACCCCACGAGTAACGAGGAACTGCGACCCCTGGGTACCGTGCACTATTGTCGAGTGCAACCCCTTCACAACGTTCTACGAACTTGTGCTTTGGACCACGTGTGGTCCCGACCTCCAGCAGGAATCCCTCCGAAGATCAGAGGCCTACACCGTCCCGAGTGACCGTGGGCCCCTGTTGAGTGATTCCGCCCGAGGTGTCTTCGCGATCCCTTGCCCGCTGGCTTGTGGGTCCCCAGAAGACTTCTTAAAGAAACCAAAGGGCTCCCCTGGTTGCTCCAGGCCTGCCCTAACTTACCCTCGCTGGGTGAGTTCCACAGACCTTGCTGGTCTGCGCCATCGACTTTTCTCCATCTCTCCGAGACTTGCTGCTTCCAAGGCTTGTTGGCTCCTATCGAGTTGCCGACACCGCAGTCAGCCGCAGACGTCGAGGGACACACCGAATCCAGCTCCTGGTCGTCGTCGACGCCTCCTGGACCACGTGGCTGAAGAGTCAAGGCACCCGCAACCGACCTGAAGCGACCGACGACGGTGGGCATCCATCTTCCTTGCCCCGGGTCACTGCCAAGTGACTTTGAACACTGTCCCCTCTGCTTTCAGGTCATCCTTCTTCAGAATCCAGGCTTGGATTCCACCGGACACTTCTTCAGCTCCCGCAAGCAGCAAGTCTTCTTTGTTCGCCATTGAAAACGACGCCGCGACCCGACACCAAAGGACACCTGTGCACCCGGCTTCCCTGGGTGAGGTAACTCCAGCACTACGGTGCTCCTGTGGGTGTGGGCCCTAGAACTACTTACCCTGTAAGTGACTTGCTTGTAGGTTCTCCCGAAGTATCCTAAAACTCTTTATTTCCAACCGCGACTTGCCCCATTGAAGTTAACGGCGATTCGCGCCTGTGTATCCACACTGCACGCGTCCCCCGTGGGTCCTTTACTTACCTACCTTGGGTGGTTTTGTGAGGCCCCAGCACTTCTGAAGGCCCTAGGCCTTGTCTCCCTGCAAGTCGTTGTTTCTAAGTCTCTTACTTAGTATATGGTCTGGTACGCCCCTAGGGCCCCAGCCATATTTTGTGCTTAACTTATTGTGAAACGTTGATTTGTGCATATGTTTGTCTTCTAATCTCATAAAGAGATTAGTAGAGAGTTATTTAGAAATAAATACATATATATTTGATATATATACCTGTGTGGTGTCTTTTCATTTGGTGATTCAAGAGATTATATGGTAAAACAAGCTGCTTTACATTCCTCCGAGACTTAGCCTGAAGGCTGCTCTCCACAGCTACCACTAGGATAGCTTTCTTTAAAAGGTTGTCTTAAACCTATCTACCATAAGAGTCGATTTGCCCTGGTGCAAGGTGTCCACTTTAATTAGTGAACAGCATATACCAGGCCAACTTCTCACACTGATGCAAAGCCTGACCCTGATGCAAACCCTGACCCTGGTGCAAACCCTGACCCTGATGCAAAGCCTGACCCTGGTGCAAAGACTGACCCTGATGAGAATTCTGACTCTGGTGCAAAGCTTGAACCTGATGCAAAGCTTGACCCTGGTGCACAGCTTAATGCTGGTCAAAGCCTGACCCTGGTGCAAAGCCTGACCCTGGTGCAAAGCCTGACCCTGATGTAAAGCCTGACCCTGGTGCAAAGCCTGACCCTAGTGAAAAGACTGACCCTGATGCAAAGCCTGACCCTGGTGCAAAGCCTGACCCTAGTGAAAAGCCTGACCCTGATGCAAAGCCTGACCCTGATAAAAACCCTGACCCTGGTGCAAACCCTGACCCTGATGCAAAGCCTGATCCTGGTGCAAAGCCTGTCTGATGCAAATTCCGACTCTGGTGCAAAGCTTGACCCTGACGCAAAGCTTGACCCTGGTGCAAAGCTTAAAGATGGTCAAAGCCTGACCCTGATGCAAAGCCTGACCCTGATGCAAAGCCTGACCCTGGTGAATAGCCTGGCCCTGATGCAAAGGCTGACACTGGTGCAAAGGCTAACCCTGGTGCAAAGCCTGACCCTGATGCAAAGCCTGACCCTGGTGCGAAGACTGACCCTGATGCAAAGCCTGACCCTGGTGCAAAGCATGACCCTGATGCAAAGCCTAACCCTAGTGAAAAGCCTGACCCTGAAGCAAAGCCTGACCCTGGTGCAAAGCCTGACCCTGGTGCAAAGCCTCTCCCGGATGCCATGCCTGACCCTGGTGCAAACCCTGACCCTGGTTCAAAGCCTGACCCTGATGCAAAGCCTGCCCCTAGTGAAAAGCCTGACACTGATGCAAAGCCTGACCCTGATGAAAACCCTGACCCTGGTGCAAACCCTGACCCTGATGCAAAGCCTGACCCTGTTGCAAAGACTGACCCTGATGCAAATTCTGACTCTGCTGCAAAGCTTGAACCTGATGCAAAGCTTGACCCTGGTGCAAAGCCTGACCCTGGTGTGAAGCCTGACCCTGATGTAAAGCCTCACCCTAGTGAAAAGCCCGACCCTGATGCAAAGCCTGACCCTGGTGCAAAGCCTGACCCTGGTGCAAAGCCTGACCCTAGTGAAAAGCCTGACCCTGATGCAGCCTGACCCTGATAAAAACCCTGACCCTGGTGCAAACCCTGACCCTGATGCAAAGCCTGATCCTGGTGCAAAGCCTGTCTGATGCAAATTCCGACTCTGGTGCAAAGCTTGACCCTGATGCAAAGCTTGACCCTAGTGCAAAGCTTAAAGCTGGTCAAAGCCTGACCCTGATGCAAAGCCTGACCCTGATGCAAAGCCTGATCCTGGTGAATAGCCTGGCCCTGATGCAAAGGCTGACACTGGTGCAAAGGCTAACCCTGGTGCAAAGCCTGACCCTGGTGCAAAGCCTGACCCTGGTGCAAAGCCTGACCCTGATGCAAAGCCTGACCCTGGTGAAAAGCCTGACCCTGGTACAAAGCCTGACCCTGAGGCAAAGCATGACCCTGGTACAAAGCCTGACCCTGATGCAAAGCCTAACCCTAGTAAAAAGCCTAGCCCTAGTGAAAAGCCTGACCCTGATGCAAAGCCTGACCCTGGTGCAAAGCCTGACCCTGGTGCAAAGCCTGACCCTGGTGCAAACCCTGACCCTGGTTCAAAGCCTGACCCTGATGCAAAGCCTGCCCCTAGTGAAAAGCCTGACCCTGATGCAAAGCATGACCCTGATAAAAACCCTGACCCTGGTGCAAAGCCTGACCCTGGTGCAAACCCTGACCCTGATGCAAAGCCTGACCCTGGTGCAAAGACTGACCCTGATGCAAATTCTGACTCTGGTGCAAAGATTGAACCTGATGCAAAGCTTGACCCTGGTGCAAAGCTTAATGCTTGTCAAAGCCTGACCCTGGTGCAAAGCCTGACCCTGATGCAAAGCCTGACCCTGGTGCAAAGCCTGACCCTAGTGAAAAGTCTGACCCTGATGCAAAGCCTGAACCTGGTGCAAAGCCTGACCCTGATGCAAAGCCTGACCCTGATGCAAAGCCTGACCCTGATGCAAAGCCTGACCCTGGTGCGAAGACTGACCCTGATGCAAAGCCTGACCCTGGTGCAAAGCATGACCCTGATGCAAAGCCTAACCCTAGTGAAAAGCCTGACCCTGAAGCAAAGCCTGACCCTGGTGCAAAGCCTGACCCTGGTGCAAAGCCTCTCCCGGATGCCATGCCTGACCCTGGTGCAAACCCTGACCCTGGTTCAAAGCCTGACCCTGATGCAAAGCCTGCCCCTAGTGAAAAGCCTGACACTGATGCAAAGCCTGACCCTGATGAAAACCCTGACCCTGGTGCAAACCCTGACCCTGATGCAAAGCCTGACCCTGTTGCAAAGACTGACCCTGATGCAAATTCTGACTCTGCTGCAAAGCTTGAACCTGATGCAAAGCTTGACCCTGGTGCAAAGCCTGACCCTGGTGTGAAGCCTGACCCTGATGTAAAGCCTCACCCTAGTGAAAAGCCCGACCCTGATGCAAAGCCTGACCCTGGTGCAAAGCCTGACCCTGGTGCAAAACCTGACCCTAGTGAAAAGCCTGACCCTGATGCAGCCTGACCCTGATAAAAACCCTGACCCTGGTGCAAACCCTGACCCTGATGCAAAGCCTGATCCTGGTGCAAAGCCTGTCTGATGCAAATTCCGACTCTGGTGCAAAGCTTGACCCTGATGCAAAGCTTGACCCTAGTGCAAAGCTTAAAGCTGGTCAAAGCCTGACCCTGATGCAAAGCCTGACCCTGATGCAAAGCCTGATCCTGGTGAATAGCCTGGCCCTGATGCAAAGGCTGACACTGGTGCAAAGGCTAACCCTGGTGCAAAGCCTGACCCTGGTGCAAAGCCTGACCCTGGTGCAAAGCCTGACCCTGATGCAAAGCCTGACCCTGGTGAAAAGCCTGACCCTGGTACAAAGCCTGACCCTGAGGCAAAGCATGACCCTGGTACAAAGCCTGACCCTGATGCAAAGCCTAACCCTAGTAAAAAAGCCTAGCCCTAGTGAAAAGCCTGACCCTGATGCAAAGCCTGACCCTGGTGCAAAGCCTGACCCTGGTGCAAAGCCTGACCCTGGTGCAAACCCTGACCCTGGTTCAAAGCCTGACCCTGATGCAAAGCCTGCCCCTAGTGAAAAGCCTGACCCTGATGCAAAGCATGACCCTGATAAAAACCCTGACCCTGGTGCAAAGCCTGACCCTGGTGCAAACCCTGACCCTGATGCAAAGCCTGACCCTGGTGCAAAGACTGACCCTGATGCAAATTCTGACTCTGGTGCAAAGATTGAACCTGATGCAAAGCTTGACCCTGGTGCAAAGCTTAATGCTTGTCAAAGCCTGACCCTGGTGCAAAGCCTGACCCTGATGCAAAGCCTGACCCTGGTGCAAAGCCTGACCCTAGTGAAAAGTCTGACCCTGATGCAAAGCCTGAACCTGGTGCAAAGCCTGACCCTGATGCAAAGCCTGACCCTGATGCAAAGCCTGACCCTGATGCAAAGCCTGACCATGGTGCAAACCTTGACCCCGGTTCAAAGCCTGACCCTGATGCAAAGCCTGGCCCTAGTGAAAAGCCTTACCCTGATGCAAACCCTGACCCTGATAAAAACCCTGACCCTGGTGCAAATCCTGACTCTGATGCAAACCCTGATCCTGGTGCAAAGCTTGTCTGATGCAAATTCCGAATCTGGTGCAAATCCTGACCCTGGTGAATAGCCTGACCCTGATGCAAAGGCTGACACTGGTGCAAAGGCTAACCCTGGTGCAAAGCCTGATCCTGATGCAAAGCCTGACCCTGGTGCAAAGCCTGACTCTGGTGCAAAGCCTGACCCTGGTTCAAAGCCAGACCGTGATGCAAAGACTGACCCTGGTGAAATGCCTGACCCTGATGCAAAGGCTGACCCTGGTGCAAAGCCTGACCCTGGTGCAAAGCCTGACCCTGATGTAAAGCCTGATCCTGATGCAAAGCCTGGCCCTGGTGAAAAGCCTGACCCTGATGCAAAGGCTGACCCTGGTGCAAAGCCTGACCCTGGTGCAAAGCCTGACCCTGATGCAAAGCCTGACCATGGTGCAAAGCCTGACCCTGATGCTAAGCCTGACCCGGGTACAAAGCCTGACTCTGATGCAAAGGATGACCCTGGTGCAAAGCCTGACCCTGCTGCAAAGCCTGAATCTGGTGCAAAGCCTGACCCTGAAGCAAAGCCTGTCCCTGGTGCAATGCCTGTCTCTGGTGCAATGCCTGTCCCTGGTGCAAGGCCTGACCCTGATGCAAAGCCTGACCCTGATGCAAAGCCTGTCCCTGGTGCAAAGCCTGACCCTGGTGTTAAGCCTGACCCTGGTGAAAAGCCTCACCATGATGCAAAGGCTGACCCTGGTGGAAATGCTTGACCCTGGTGCAAAGCCTGACCCTGGTGCAAAGCCTGACTCTGGTGCAAAGCCTGACCCTGGTTCAAAGCCAGACCGTGATGCAAAGACTGACCCTAGTGAAATGCCTGACCCTGATGCAAAGGCTGACCCTGGTGCAAAGGCTGACCCTGGTGCAAAGGCTGACCCTGGTGCAAAGCCTGACCCTGATGTAAAGCCTGACCCTGATGCAAAGCCTGGCCCTGATGCAAAGCCTGGCCCTGGTGAAAAGCCTGACCCTGATGCAAAGGCTGACCCTGGTGCAAAGCGTGACCCTGGTGCAAAGCCTGACCCTGATGCAAAGCCTGACCATGGTGCAAAGCCTGACCCTGATGCAAAGCCTGACCCGGGTACAAAGCCTGACTCTGATGCAAAGGCTGACCCTGGTGCAAAGCCTGACCCTGGTGCAAAGCCTGACTCTGGTGCAAAGCCTGACCCTGATGCAAAGCCTGTCCCTGGTGCAATGCCTGTCTCTGGTGCAATGCCTGTCCCTAGTGCAAGGCCTGACCCTGATGCAAAGCCTGACCCTGATGCAAAGCCTGTCCTTGGTGCAAAGCCTGACCCTGGTGTTAAGCCTGACCCTGGTGAAAAGCCTCACCCTGATGCAAAGGCTGACCCTGGTGGAAATGCTTGACCCTGGGGCAAAGCCTGACCCTGGTGCAAAGCCTGTCACTGGTGCAAAGCCTGACCCTGATGCAAAGCCTGACCCTGATGCAAAGCCTGACCCTGGTGAAAAGCCTGACCCTGATGCAAAGGCTGACCCTGGTGCAAAGCCTGACCCTGATGCAAAGCCTGACCCTGTGCAAAGCCTGACTCTGATGCAAAGAGTAACTTTGGTGCAAAGCTTGACACTGATGCGAGAACTAAGATTGGGGATGATAACTTAATGGACAAGGGAGGTGGGCCCGGTGGCTTTCCACTTCTAGTGGCTGTCTTGAGTATATTCTCCGCCCAGCGGTACAAGCAGTCGCTGTATGGGATGACACACATTGAACTGATGGAGACTGTAATATACGTTTTACTTATTTTGTTATTACTTACAAGAGTACGTACGCTGGAGTAATGTGTACATCTGTAGTTGTTTTGATATTCTGAGAATGTTGGCTGTAGATGCTTTTATTGTAATCTTATCCTTATAAACATCTACTAATATGCATAAATTGTCAGGATTTAAAGTCTTTGATAAACGTATGGATTTATTAACCTATACAAAAACAGCATCAAAAGCCCAACGGCATCTCGTTTCTTGCATTAAGCAGAGGTTTCGGTTCCCCACAAGATAAGAGAAAGGCTGTTTATTGTATAAAGGGCTGCACTGCTGGAACCACCTCAGACTATTCCCTGATGCCGTGTTCATAACAGAAATATTTATACTGAATGCAGTGCACTGGACTTCTAGGGGGCACGCCATCTCCAGTTCCACCCAAAAACCAGCTAAACACTATTACAGGCACCGAGAAGAGGCAAACAGTGAGGCACAGAGCCGGACATTGTAAGGCAAGTACAGTCTTCCTTGAGATGTGCAGGAAGGCGGGGTCTGACTTTACACTTTTCCGGGCAGCTAGAGCGTAATTCAAGCTATATGCTGCAGTTCATAAATAGGACCACTAGAGGGCGCGCCCATCACATTTATATCTTCAGATTCCATAAACTTGAAACTGTTGTCGCTCTTCCGCTACAGAACACATAACTCAGAGACTTACCAGTTATTATGAAGCTGGGCGTGTCACAAGGACTCTGCCCACATCTCTAATGAACCCGCGCTTGTTTAACCCACTCACTTCAGGTTTTGTTTTCAGAAGGTTAATTGGACTAGTTAAACATCAATCAATCGGAATTTTGAAGTGCGCTACTCACCCGTGAGGGTCTCAAGGTGCTGGGGGGTGGGGAGGGGTGCAGCTCCAAGTCAGCCGAAGAGTCAGGTCTTGAGGCTCTTCCTGAAGGTGTGCAGAGTGGGGGAGTGTCTGATGATCGGGAGGTCATTCCAGGCCTTTGCCCCGATGTAGGAGAAGGCTCTTCCACCAGCTCTGCTTCTGCGGATGCGCTGGGTTTCTGCGAGGGCGAGGTCGGCGGAGCGTAGGTTTCTCTTGGGTACGTGGAAGGAGACTCTTTCGCTGAGGTATTTGGGTCCGGTGTTGTGGAGGGATTTGTAGTCGTGGGTGAGTAGGTTGAAAGGTACTCGCTTCCCGACGGGGAGCCAGTGGAGGTCTTGCAGGTGTTGTGTGATGTGTTCATGCCGTGGGATGCCAAGGACGAGTCTGGCCACGGTGTTCTGGATGGTCTGGAGTTTGCGTAGCAGGGATTTGTTGATTCCAGTGTAGAGGGCGTTTCCATAGTCCAGTCTGCTTGTTATGAGTGCGTGGGTGACAGTCTTTCTGGATTCGGGGGGTATCCATTTGAAGGTCTTGCGGAGGGTGTTGAAGCAGGTGGAGGTGACGGCGTTGATCTGGCGGGTCATGGTGAGGGAGGAGTCATGTTTCTTCTAAGATTTTAAGCATTTTCTGATATCTCTTCTGCAGTGTCCAAGTACATGGGCACCACACAAAATGCTCTAAGCCAAGAAGTTGTGCTTGTGTGATGTCACTAGTAACGCTGTACTTTTCATTTCATTCATTGTGTGACTGATAGACCGGGAATGGTTTTAATCCTTTAGTGGAGTTTGGTGCTCCTTGCTGGACCTGTGTCTCTTTGAACACTCAACATGATAGTTTCAATTTAGATCAGTGCTTTAAATGGGCCGGTACTCACAGGTACTGAGTACCGACACTTCTCATTGTACTTCCCATGAGTACCGGAACTTGTCCTTGTGCGAGGAGAGTACCAGCACTCCTAGAGGCAGCTGTGGTCAGGCTCTGAGTGGAGCATGTCTGTCAGGCACTCTGACAATCAATGGTGAGTGTATTTCACCTAGTGGCGTAACAAAACATGAGGGGGCCCTTGTAAAGTACAGGGAGGGGCCCGCCACACTCTGGACACATTACGGAGCCCTCAGGCCAGGGGCACTTTCACAGTCCCAGAGGTGGCCCCCTGGGTCTCGGGGCCCCACAGCACAACTGGGGCCATGGGGGTTATTGCAACGCCAATGATTCCAGCGCTAGGTTCCTGCTACAGCCTTACATTCTAACAGCGCAACAAGAAGGAGGCGATGTGACCTCACAGAGAGAACTCCCGACACTGGAACTGTTGCGTTGTCAATTAGAATGGAATACGCTCTCCATTGACTGTCAGAGCCTAGCGCCCATCAGAAGATATTCTACATGAAAACATATTTTTTGTTCATATGACATGGGGCGGATAAATCCGCACGCTGGCTCAACAAACTTTGATTCTGGGCAAATCACTAAATCTCCCCATCCCATAAAAACAGAAAGTATGCTTTCATGTAAAACCTAATGTAAAGTAGTTTAATGCCCTCGGGCCAAGTTTGCTCTACATAAAACTGAAAACAACAGTACTAAACACGCCCTGCACATATGAGCTGAACTTGGCCGAACGGCATCAGGGCGCTTTACAAGGCCACACAGTACTCGGCTACCATCATGTACCTTTGGATTTTGGGTTGCAATGTTGCTGTAAAATGCATTACTTGGCTCAAGGATCACCACCCTCTGAAAGACGCCAAGAAAATGCTGATATTGTTAAATGCCTCCCTCGCAGCCACGCCCCCCCCAGACACGCCCCTACATGACCCTCAAAGCCCATCTCAATCATCTGGTGAGTACCAGCACTTCTTTTTTCCATTTAAAGCACTGATTTAGAGACACAGAAGGACCGACAGAGAAGTCTTAAACCTAAAAGGCTTATTTTCACATCATAAAACACACAAAAGTTGAATAATATAGTCAAAATCAATAAATCAATAAATCAGAGTGCAAAGATTGGTTAAAATACAGAATCAATCACAGAACTCAGTAAAGTTCGGGACAGTAAATTACACAGTATAAAATCAGAGAGCAGTCCGGCAAGGATTCGCCTCCTAAAGTCAGTAGAAAGGGGTCTCTAACACATCTGAAAAGAACAGACTTTTATAGGGCTCTGAACAAGGAATTTCATACATTCACTACAATTGTACACAGTTCCCAGAAAAAAAAAAACCAATCAGAATTAAACAGAGTGCAATAGTTGCAAGAAAATACACTGCAAACGTCTCATATAATCTCACAACATTGTGCTTCTCACGAACACCACCTGCACTAGAACAAATATTCTGGGCAATCATTTTGTGTGATTCTGCTAAGACAGCTAGGTGTAATCTTGGGCATGTACAATTTTGCATTAAAAAACTGTTTATTATGCTTGCAAAGTTTGTTGTCTTGCCTGTGAAAATACATTCAGATAATATTCTATTGATACATGAAAATATGACTTAAATCACGTAATGCAGGAAACTGGAAGCAAATGTCACAAGTTCAATCAATCAATCAGGATTTATAAAGTGCGGCTGATCACCCGATAGGGGATCGAAGTTAAATGGAGTCTGAGGTCTACAATCTCTATTTGAGCCAGAGTTCGAGTTTAATGTATTTATTATTTTTCAGGAAACAACTTTATCAACAGCAGATAATTGTATGCACCTATGAATGGCTCCTTTTCACCTCAAGAGCGATTGGTCCAGTAGTTGCCACTGGTAAAGACAATAGGTTTAACATTTGTGTGACGTGTGCGCCACACGGTGAGCCAAGTGGACTGCAAAAATCCTTGGTCCCACAGCTGGATGGCACATGCAGGCTGGCAGTCAGTGCATCCAAGGTTGTTTTTCAATAAAGATATAGGTTTACACGAGGGAGGAGCAGTGTTTTAATGCCCTTAGCATTACGATTTTGTTCACGTATTGTGCAATTTCTGCCTCTCCTGGTTAAACTTGTGTGTCCAGTTAGGGAGTTAATTTCTGTGTTGGCTGTTGCCCCAAGGCTTATACTTGACTAAACTCTTCGGAGTCCAGTAACCTTGATTCCCGATGTACGAGGCCTGTTAGCCAACTACTGGACAATCATGCCCGGCTTAAGTGACCTTCTTCCTTAAGAGGCCTGTTGGCCAGCTACTGGGCGATCATGCCCGGCTTAAGAGACCTTCTACCTTAAGAGGCCTGTTAACCATCTACTGGGAAATCATGCCCGGCTTAAGAGACCTTCTTCCTTAAGAGGCCTGCTAGCCAGCTGGTGGGCAATCATGCCCAGCTTAAGGGACATTCTACCTTAAGAGGCCTGTTGGCCAGCTACTGGGCGATCATGCCCAGCTAAGAGACCTTCTCCCTCAAGTGGCCTGTGAGCCAGCTACGGAGAGAGCATGCCTGGCTTAAGAAACCTTCTACCTTAAGAGGCCTGTTACCCAGCTGTTAGACAATCATTCCCGGTTTAAAACACCATCTACCTTACGAGGCCTTTTAGCCAGCTACTGGGTGATCATGCCCAGCGTAAAAATTAAGAGGCCTGTTGGCCAGCTACTGGGTGATCATGCCCGACTTAAGAGACCTTCTACCTTAAGAGGCCTGTTCCCCAGCTACTGAGCGATCATGCCCAGCGTAAATCTTAAGAGGCCTGTTGGCCAGCTACTGGGTGATCTTAATTGGCTCAATAGACCTTCTACCTTAAGAGGCCTGTTAGCCAGCTTCTGGGCGATCATGACCATCTTAAGAAACCTTAAACCATAAGAGTGGATGATCATTCCTAGCTTAAGAGGCCAGCTAACCGCCAGTTAGCCCTTCACTCCCAACTTCAGTCTGCACCTCCATGCATCTCTCTCTATACATTTCAGGATCACCCCCACACATATCTCACACAGGTGTGTCATATGTGTCATATGTTATACCCTCAGCCTGCCGTAGTTATCTAGCCAACAGCACCTGGGCTTCCTATGGCTGGGCTGCTAACATGAAAAGTGGAACTGAGAATCCTAGATGTAAGGCTCTGGTAGTTACAATCCAGAGCTGCCCGAATGGGGCTGCTTATCAGATGTAGTCTGTACTTAAGACACTGCTTTTACCCCTTGTCCAATGCATGGTATATGTACCTATGGCCCGCCCCTTCCGCTCCTTTGCATTGTACTTCCTGTGCCTTTTCTTATTAGCACAGATTTATTTGTCCAAGCCATTAGTGTTCGTCATCCTGGTGAGAAAGGCTTGTAGTTGAAAGCAAGAACGTGACCTGGCTTGACCTCTGTGGCCACGAGAGGCCTCGCGAGCACTTGATGTACCCTGGTTACAGCTCACAGGCGATAGTCCAAGAGGCGCGTCTGCAAGCCGCCCACTCCACCTCTAGCATTGACTTAATTCCAGATTCTATTCTGAAACCATCTTCGATCAGACCTTGTGATGCATTATGGGACTTGTAGTGCTGAACTTTTCGCCAAATCTCTGTGTTTATTTATTTGTTTACTTTTGGATTCTGTACACCTGCATGATGTATGTGAAAACTAGAAATACAAAAAAAATGTGCAATCAAAACCAAGGCCCTCACCCTCACGCCCCCAAAATGGAACAACCCAAGATTCTGCAAGGTGTTTCCTGTTTTGTGAAGGTATGTCAGGGACGCGCAGATCCTAGACATCCATGAAGTGGCCTGCAAAGGCAGGATGTTTTGCAGAAGTTGCTGTGGATACTGGCTTCTCAGAAGATGTGGTAGAGCCGGGTCACCAATGTCATACAGGATTGAAACAATGTACGCTTGGAGGTTACTGTAGCATATGCCGCCACCTAGTGGTAGCGGCCGTGTCCTGCCCTATTGTGAATGCAGAAGTGAAGCTGTGAATTGATCATTTTGCAACAGCGCGTGGCCCTGAATGGTGCGGGGGCTAGGGGCAAAGAGCCCCGCCTGCCCCCCTATCCTCGTGGCAGACCTGTGTGGAAGCTCAGCAGAAGGGAACATGTTTGTAAGCTGCTCAGACTCCTTTAAAGGTCACTGTAGTGACCGGCTGGTCACTGTTCTAGTGTTTCTAATGTATGCTTGTACCAGCCATTCCCTGAGGACTGGCTTACACTATCACCCCACACCCATCCATCACAGGTGTCACAGGACATGTGACCCTCTCAATAAAAGGGACCGGGCGCATGTGCCCTGGGCCAGTTCCAGATACCCTAATACTGTATCTGCGTGATTATTTAAAGTGTATGGGGGCCTAGGACGCCGACCCTTTACATTGGTGACGAGCAGGTGGACCTGCGTGTGCAGCCGCCTTGACATTGGGGAAGGGGGAGAGTAGAGCATGTGTAGAGGGCAGCCCCTACCAGTAGCAGTGATGCCTTGGCAGAGCACGAGTTGTCCCCAGTGACTCGCTGGGCGAGTGGTGAGCCAGAGGATCCGAGCCGAAGCATCTGTAGAGCCGGCTGGGAGAAGTGGCCCATTTGGGCCAGAGGGCAAAGTCAGGGCTTTAAGTGGGCCGGGTCTGTCCGGGTCTGAGCACCGGCAGTTATTTTTAGGGGGCCTCGAAACGGGTCTCTATCGGGCTCTATTTTCGGGCCTCGCACAGGTAGTCCGTTTTCTTTTTTTTAATTGGACTGCAGTGAGAGCATGCACATCGCTCACTACTGAGAAGTGGAGACGTCATGCCAGGTGAGCCGCATTGTAAGGGAAGGAAATCCTTTAAAGAGAGCCATTTTCTCTCAGGATTTCCCTTCTCTTTTTAAAACGCAGGAGCAACATCATCGTGGGATGATTAGGAGAGAGACGACCAGGCGCGCAACGCCCATTGCCCCGGGCTGAGACAGCTTCCCGGGCGCACACAGCCGCACCCGAGTACTTCACAGGTCTTTAAAAGACCATTTGCTTGTAAAAGAGGCTCTGTTGTTTTTCACCCCTTTTTAGAGCCCCTGCATCCCCACTCTGCCTATTGCTGGAAGAATTAGCCTCCCCCCAAATTTGGTTCTGGTTGCGCCTCTGGAGACGACCACAGGCAGCCAACTCCAGCACGACCCTGCTCTGACCTTTCACAGTGTCTTGTTTTAGTGCTACGAAAACACACGCTTTGCCTGGCTCACTTAGTTCTCACACCCCCTCTTTAATATGAAGATAGTAGCGTTGGAATTACCTTTTATTCCTATACTGTGCTTCACATGGAAATATAGAAGGGCAGGTTCTCACCACCCCAAATTAGCTGTTTGGTATACTCTCTCAAATGTCAGAACTACAGGTATTCAGTGTCTGTCAGTCACGGCCAATTTAAAGCAGTGTTCCTATATACAAATGGACAAAAGGTTATGTTTCTGAATTAGCGTCTTACACTGAAAAGCTGGTTTATATTTCTTTCGCTGGATCAACCTTTGTTTAAAACACCACCAGAGAAGGGTGGTGAACTATGGTCCACAAAGAGCACCTGAAAGCTTTCTTGTTCTTTATCAGAAACATCTGCCTGTCAATGGTTATCGATACAAAAGGGGATGATGGACGGAACGTTTGAGCCAATCAAACACTTACCCCCAGTCAACTGATCTGGGTTTAATCCATCATCATTCTTTAGCTCACTCCACCACCCCAGTTCAGACATGGCCATATGCAAATCAGTCTGACCCTGTGCCTCATGGGAACAGTCCAGCCCGAACTGCCAAGCCATGTCTTCCCTGGACCGGAAACAAGCATCCTAGGACCGGTTTCTGGCATTTCAGCCGTCATCAGCCAGGCTTGCTTGAATCCAGTGGCAAAGTGAGCAAGGGACCCACGTCTGGGCATACCCCCGCCAACTTAGGGCAGCCAAAGCGATACAAAGGGGATGATGGACTGAACGTTTGAGCCAATCAAACACTCACCCCCAGTCAACTGATCTGGGTTTAATCCATCATCATTCTTTAGCTCACTCCACCAACCCAGTTCAGACATGGCCATATGCAAATCAGTCTGACCCTGTGCCTCATGGGAACAGTCCAGCCCGAACTGCCAAGCCATGTCTTCCATGGACCGGAAACAAGCATCCTAGGACCGGTTTCTGGCATTTCAGCCGTCATCAGCCTAGGATGCTTGTTTCCAGTCCAGGGAAGACATGGCTTGGCAGTTCGGGCTGGACTGTTCCCATGAGGCATAGGGTCAGACTGATTTGCATATGGCCATGTCTGAACTGGGGTGGTGGAGTGAGCTAAAGAATGATGATGGATTAAACCCAGATCAGTTGACTGGGAGTGAGTGTTTGATTGGCTCAAACGTTCGTCCATCATCCCCTTTGTATGCGCATTGGTCGCCCTAAGTTGGCGGGTATGCTCAGACGTGGGTCCCTTGCTCACTTTGCCACTGGATTCAAGCAAGCCTGACTGATGACGGCTGAAATGCCAGAAACCGGTCCTAGGATGCTTGTTTCTGGTCAAGGGAAGACATGGCTTGGCAGTTCGGGCTGATGTTCCCATGAGACACAGGGTCAGACTGATTTGCATATGGCATGTCTGAACTGGGTGGTGGAGTGAGCTAAAGAATGATGATGGATTAAACCCAGATCAATTGACTGGGGTGAGTGTTTGATTGGCTCAAACGTTCCGTCCATCATCCCCTTTGTATCGCTTGAGTCGCCCTAAGTTGGCGGGGTATCCCCAGACGTGGGTCCCTTGCTCACTTTGCCACTGGATTCAAGCAAGCCTGGCTGATGACGGCTGAAATGCCAGAAACCGGTCCTAGGATGCTTGTTTCCGGTCCAGGGAAGACATGGCTTGGCAGTTCGGGCTGGACTGTTCCCATGAGGCACAGGGTCAGACTGATTTGCATATGGCCATGTCTGAACTGGGGTGGTGGAGTGAGCTAAAGAATGATGATGGATTAAACCCAGATCAGTTGACTGGGGGTGAGTTTTGATTGGCTCAAACGTTCCGTCCATCATCCCCTTTTGTATCGCTTTGGTCGCCCTAAGTTGGCGGGGGTATGACCAGACGTGGGTCCCTTGCTCACTTTGCCACTGGATTCAAGCAAGCCTGGCTGATGACGGCTGAAATGCCAGAAACCGGTCCTAGGATGCTTGTTTCCGGTCCAGGGAAGACATGGCTTGGCAGTTCGGGCTGGACTGTTCCCATGAGGCACAGGGTCAGACTGATTTGCATATGGCCATGTCTGAACTGGGGTGGTGGAGTGAGCTAAAGAATGATGATGGATTAAACCCAGATCAGTTGACTGGGGGTGAGTGTTTGATTGGCTCAAACGTTCCGTCCATCATCCCCTTTGTATCGCTTTGGTCGCCCTAAGTTGGCGGGGTATGCCCAGACGTGGGTCCCTTGCTCACTTTGCCACTGGATTCAAGCAAGCCTGGCTGATGACGGCTGAAATGCCAGAAACCGGTCCTAGGATGCTTGTTTCCGGTCCAGGGAAGACATGGCTTGGCAGTTCGGGCTGGACTGTTCCCATGAGGCACAGGGTCAGACTGATTTGCATATGGCCATGTCTGAACTGGGGTGGTGGAGTGAGCTAAAGAATGATGATGGATTAAACCCAGATCAGTTGACTGGGGGTGAGTGTTTGATTGGCTCAAGCGTTCCGTCCATCATCCCCTTTTGTATCGCTTTGGTCGCCCTAAGTTGGCGGGGGTATGCCCAGACGTGGGTCCCTTGCTCACTTTGCCACTGGATTCAAGCAAGCCTGGCTGATGACGGCTGAAATGCCAGAAACTGGTCCTAGGATGCTTGTTTCCGGTCCAGGGAAGACATGGCTTGGCAGTTGGGGCTGGACTGTTCCCATGAGGCACAGGGTCAGACTGATTTGCATATGGCCATGTCTGAACTGGGGTGGTGGAGTGAGCTAAAGAATGATGATGGATTAAACCCAGATCAGTTGACTGGGGGTGAGTGTTTGATTGGCTCAAACGTTCCGTCCATCATCCCCTTTTGTATCGCTTTGGTCGCCCTAAGTTGGCGGGGGTATGCCCAGACGTGGGTCCCTTGCTCACTTTGCCACTGGATTCAAGCAAGCCTGGCTGATGACGGCTGAAATGCCAGAAACCGGTCCTAGGATGCTTGTTTCCGGTCCAGGGAAGACATGGCTTGGCAGTTCGGGCTGGACTGTTCCCATGAGGCACAGGGTCAGACTGATTTGCATATGGCCATGTCTGAACTGGGGTGGTGGAGTGAGCTAAAGAATGATGATGGATTAAACCCAGATCAGTTGACTGGGGGTGAGTTTTTGATTGGCTCAAACGTTCCGTCCATCATCCCCTTTTGTATCGCTTTGGTCGCCCTAAGTTGGCGGGGGTATGCCCAGACGTGGGTCCCTTGCTCACTTTGCCACTGGATTCAAGCAAGCCTGGCTGATGACGGCTGAAATGCCAGAAACCGGTCCTAGGATGCTTGTTTCCGGTCCAGGGAAGACATGGCTTGGCAGTTGGGGCTGGACTGTTCCCATGAGGCACAGGGTCAGACTGATTTGCATATGGCCATGTCTGAACTGGGGTGGTGGAGTGAGCTAAAGAATGATGATGGATTAAACCCAGATCAGTTGACTGGGGGTGAGTGTTTGATTGGCTCAAACGTTCCGTCCATCATCCCCTTTTGTATCGCTTTGGTCGCCCTAAGTTGGCGGGGGTATGCCCAGACGTGGGTCCCTTGCTCACTTTGCCACTGGATTCAAGCAAGCCTGGCTGATGACGGCTGAAATGCCAGAAACCGGTCCTAGGATGCTTGTTTCCGGTCCAGGGAAGACATGGCTTGGCAGTTCGGGCTGGACTGTTCCCATGAGGCACAGGGTCAGACTGATTTGCATATGGCCATGTCTGAACTGGGGTGGTGGAGTGAGCTAAAGAATGATGATGGATTAAACCCAGATCAGTTGACTGGGGGTGAGTGTTTGATTGGCTCAAGCGTTCCGTCCATCATCCCCTTTTGTATCGCTTTGGTCGCCCTAAGTTGGCGGGGGTATGCCCAGACGTGGGTCCCTTGCTCACTTTGCCACTGGATTCAAGCAAGCCTGGCTGATGACGGCTGAAATGCCAGAAACCGGTCCTAGGATGCTTGTTTCCGGTCCAGGGAAGACATGGCTTGGCAGTTGGGGCTGGACTGTTCCCATGAGGCACAGGGTCAGACTGATTTGCATATGGCCATGTCTGAACTGGGGTGGTGGAGTGAGCTAAAGAATGATGATGGATTAAACCCAGATCAGTTGACTGGGGGTGAGTGTTTGATTGGCTCAAGCGTTCCGTCCATCATCCCCTTTTGTATCGCTTTGGTCGCCCTAAGTTGGCGGGGGTATGCCCAGACGTGGGTCCCTTGCTCACTTTGCCACTGGATTCAAGCAAGCCTGGCTGATGACGGCTGAAATGCCAGAAACCGGTCCTAGGATGCTTGTTTCCGGTCCAGGGAAGACATGGCTTGGCAGTTCGGGCTGGACTGTTCCCATGAGGCACAGGGTCAGACTGATTTGCATATGGCCATGTCTGAACTGGGGTGGTGGAGTGAGCTAAAGAATGATGATGGATTAAACCCAGATCAGTTGACTGGGGGTGAGTGTTTGATTGGCTCAAACGTTCCGTCCATCATCCCTTTTGTATCGCTTTGGTCGCCCTAAGTTGGCGGGGGTATGCCCAGACGTGGGTCCCTTGCTCACTTTGCCACTGGATTCAAGCAAGCCTGGCTGATGACGGCTGAAATGCCAGAAACCGGTCCTAGGATGTGTAGGAGAGTAGGATCTGCTTCACAGGGGTACCCCCACTTTTTGCTGATACTTCACTGGTTTTCGACATTAGTCTGGCTGGGGCCCTGCTATTCAGAACCCCAGCCTAGCTGTTTCCTCTTTAAAAGGGTCTCCATGTGCCTTAGGCACATCACTGATTGGGATCTGGAGTGCCCTTGTAAGTCCCTAGTATATGGTATACTATGTACCAAGGGCATAGGTACCTCAGAGGCCTGCCAGGGGCTGCAGCATGTATTATGCCACCCCTGGTAGGCCATCCAAACTGACACCACAGGTCTGCTACTGCAGCCTGGGTAAGGTGGTGCATGCACCCCTTGCTGTGGTATAGGTTACCTATATCACTAAAAGCATACACACATATAAACCTATAAGTCACTCCTAAGGCAGGCCTTATCAATCCTAAAGGCAGAGTGCATGGTTCCTATGTGAGAGGGTGCCCCTGCATGAGCAGGGCCCCTCTGCAGCGTTCGGAGACCATCTCTGATGCTGTTTGTAGTGCAGCCTGACCATATACTCTTAAACGCATTATATCCTCGCGGTAAAATGCTAACTATGGAATGGCTGCACCTAAACATGTCGTGTTTGGTGTCAAACATCTTGGAATACTACCCCCCGCCAATCCTGGCGGCGGGGGTAGCATTCCACCCTTCTAGAGGAAAGGCATGTTAACTCTGACGAGTCCGGTAACTTCTTTCCAGAGCCCTGGCATCACAAAATGGATGCTGCTGCCACAGACACGAGTCTGGCCTCCTGCTGCTGGACGAAACTCCGGCAGGGGAGGCCTGGACAATAGGTTTCGTGTCCCAGGGAGGTGTGACCACCTCCCCAGACAGGACAATGTGTATTGGGGCTGGGCGGGAGCACTTTCGGGTGCTTTGAAGTCCTGCACTGGGGGCACATTTGGTGTCCCTGTGCATACCCCAGTTCAAACCGGATCAGGGGCTTGCAGCCCCTGCTTTGGCGCGAACTGGACAAAGGGAAAGGGGTGTAGCCACCCCTCTGCCCTGACCCACCCATAGGTGGGGCCACAGAGTAGTCCATCCCCTATTTTTGGAATAAAGGTAGGAACCCAGTCCTTAGGACTTTAGATTATACCTGGACGAAACTCTGAAACAGAATCCTGGACCTTCGACGCTCTACTCACGATTAGAGGACTGAAGAATCTCCCTTGGGGTCAAGGAGTGACTCCCCTGCTTGGCAGGCACCAAAGAAGCATCTGTCCGGTTCGCATTACTGAAGCTCCCGTCGGACGCCGAAGTCATTGCATCACCAGAGGTGGATTCTCAGACTTCCCCGAGGCTACCCTGAGTCCCCAGCAAAGCTGAGACCCGTGGCTATCGTGGGTGACTTGAGACCGTGACCCCTGGACACCGAGCACACTTGCAAGTGCACCATCTTCTGGGTCTCCCAAGAAGTCGTGCTTTGGGCTCCGAGTAGCCCTAGCCTCCAGCACCACCTGCACCGAAGATCACTGGCCCCTACTCCACGAGTGTCATGTAAGCCAGCTCCACGTGCGGCGTCACGAGGCTCCTTCGCGGTCGCTAGCCCGTTGGCTAGTAGCCCTTACCGAAGGCCAATCTTTACTTTACTTGGCAGTCTGGTTGCTCCAGGCCTGCCCTCACTTACCCTTGCTGGGTGAGTTCCCCAGACCTTGCTGGTCTGCATCATCGACGATCTACATCTTACTTGAGAGTTGCCGTTGCCAAGGCCTGTTGGGTCCAATCTGGTCGCCGACACCTCTGCACTCGACAGACATCAAGCCGCAGCCCGAATCCTGCTCCTGGTCGCCGACAACGCCTCCCGGACCTCGTGGCTGAAGAGTCAAGACGACCATCAACGAACTTGAAGCACTCGACATCGGTGGGCATCTGTCCATCGCCCTCCTGGTCACTGGCTAGTGACCCAGACTCTGTCCCCTCTGCTTTCAGGTTCTTCAGAACTCCGATCCACTCTTGGATCCACCCGGACACTTTTCTCCTGGTCGCCAGCAGCATTTTGCAGCAGATCGCCATAAGAACCGACGACGAAACCCGACCCCGAAAGGCACCTATGCACCCGGCTTCCCTGGGTGAGGTAACACGAGTACTCCGGTGCTCCCGTGGGTAGAGACTCTTCAAAGTCCTAGATCTCAAAGGGTTTTGTCCTGGTCCTCTTTTAAGTGTCCCTTTCCTCTATTTTCCCGATCCCGACTTTCTCCATAGAAGTTAACGGCGTATCGCGGTTGTGTAGTTACACTGCACGCGTCTCCCGTGGGTCCCCTGTGTCACTACCTTGGGTGGTTCCTTGTGGTCCAAGCACTTCTAGAGGCTCTAGGCCTAGTGTCTAGTTCAGTCGTGGTTCGCATACCACTTTATTGGTATATGGTTTGGTACGCCCCTAGGGCCCAAACGTGTATTTGTGCTATTACTGTGATTTAAGATCTTATAACCTATGTACTTCGAACTCTAGCCTCATAAAGAGACTAGAGGGGTGTGTTTAGTAATAAATACATATATTTTGAATATATACCTGGTGTGGTGCTCTTTCATTTGGTCACTCAAGAGATTATAGACTGGTAAAACAAGCTGCTTTACATTCCTTCAAGACTTAGCCTGAAGGCTGCTCTCCATAGCTACCACTAGGATAGCTTTCAATAAAGGTTGTCTTTAACCTACCTACCATAAGAGTCGATTTGGACTGGTGCACGGTGCCCACTATAATTAGTGGACAGCATATGCCAGGCCAACTTCTCACATTGGTGTGCAGCGTGTGGGATTCCAGCTTGCTATTGTTTTACCAGATAATCTCAATTGAATTGATCAACTGAAAACCACTAAAGGTACCTAAGGTACATATAATTTAAGCTTAGAATATCAGTAAGTTCTACTGAACTTAGAGTTGTGTGTTAAGGGATAGCACAACCCTTTCTACAACTCAAGAGAGTTTAGTAGGCCACACTAGAGTAGGTAGTGCATACACCACACCACACTAGTAATGTCTTTAAAAGCAGGATCCAGAGATGCCCTGCAGGAAGCCATTGAGCTTCCCCCTCCAAGTATGACACACTCCCATTCTTGGAACTGAGAGCTTTGTGTAACGTGAGGAAAGTAAAGACAGGCCAAAGTCCCACCACCCAACACCTCCAGGAGTTGTTGGTGGCTTATGATCTTAGTAAGTCCTCAGAGACTGAAGGGGTAGGAGCAGAGGGTGGGCCAGCAGATGAGGAAGGGGCCAGGGGTACTACTACCCCCAGCCCCCCTCTGAAACTGACCAGGAGGGTGACAATGACCCTGACCTGGAAAACCCAATCCCTTCTGGGGAAGATGAAGATGAGGATCTGGAGAACCACACCTTTGTCCCCCAGGAAGGATTATGAGTGTGCTCAGAAAGTCTAGGTCTCCTTCTCAGGAGTCTAACCACTCTGGCACCTCAATAGGGAGCTCTGTTTCTTCTCACAGGAGGGAATCCTCTCATGAGAGAAGAAAGAGACTGGTCCAGTATGAGGAAACTCAGCTGGAGATCAGGAAGAAGCAATTGGCTTTAGATAGAGAATCCCTAGATCTCCTTAGAGAGAGAAGAAAGTTGGGACTAGAGTCCCATGGTGGCAGCCATGTCCCTAGAGATAGGGAAAGGTCCTATGACCTTAGGAACCTGAGCAAGATTGTCCCTCCCTACCAGAGTGGGGATGATATCCACAAATGGATAACTGCTTTAGAGAGGGCCTGTAAAGTACAGAAGGTCCCTCAGGAGCAGTGGGCAGCAATCTTGTGGCTCTCCTTTGCTGACAAAGGTAGAGACAAGCTCCTCACTGTTAGAGAGGAGGATGCTGACAATTACAAGGTCTTGAAGAGTGCTCTTATTGATGGGTTTGGCCTAACCACTGAACAGTACAGGTTGAAGTTCAGAGACACCCAAAAGCACAGACTCAAGACTGGGTAGACTATGTGGATTGTTCTGCCAAGGCTCTGGAAGGCTGGTTGATGGGCAGTAAGGTGTGTGACTTCTCAGGATTGTATAATCTGATAATGAGGGAGCAGATTCTTAATAACTGTCAAAACCAGCTGTTGCATCAGTACCTGGTTGACTCTGATCTGACCTCTCCCCAAGAATTGGGAAAGAAGGCAGACAAATGGGTCAGAACCAGGGTGAAGCAGAAGGTACAGAACCAAGGTGGGGAAACCAAGAAGCAAGATGCTAAGAACTCTGACAAGGGTGGGGAGAAGGGTAAAGATCAAAAGTCTTCATCAGGCCCCCAAAAATCTTCTTCTGGTGGGGATTCCCAGTCTACCAAGGGTAAAGGCCAAAGAAAACCATGGTGCAAGGTCTGTAAGCAAAAGACCCACTGGACCAGTGATTGCACCAAGTCCAAAGACTCCAGTCCAGCATCCACCAATGCCCCTAAGGCACCTGTTCCCCTAGTACAGTTGGTGGAAGTGCTCCAGCAAAGGGTTTAGTAGGGTTCACCCTGGGAACTGAGTGGGCTCTGACTTAGTCAGGGAACTGACTCAGGCTGTGTTAGTCTGTGATGGAGGCATGGATGTGACCTCCACTGTGAGTCCCAGTAATCTGGGCAAGTACAGACAACAGCCTTTAATCAATGGACGAGAGGCTTTGGCATTTAGGGACACAGGGGCAAGTGTCACAATGGTGACACAAGACCTTGTGCTACCTGGGCAAGTTATACTTGGTGAAATGTACCAAGTGACCAATGCTAGCAATGTCAGAACAGACCATACTCTGGCAGTTGTTAACTTCTCCTGGGGAGGGGTAACTGGCCTTAAGAAGGTTGTGGTAAGTGCAAACCTACCAGTCGAATGCTTGCTTGGCAATGACTTAGAGACTTCTGCTTGGGCAGAAGTGGAGCTCAGGACCCATGCAGAAATGCTGGGGATCCCTGCAGATGTGTTTGCTGTGACCAGGTCACAAGCTAAACTGTCTAAAACTGAACAGGCCTTGGATTCTGGAAGAATGGACCAAGTGCCTTCCAAGAGGAGGAGTAGTAGGGTTAAGGCAGTGCCTTCCCCCTTGGCTCAGGAGGAAGATCAGTCCCTTGAGGGGATGATCTCAGCCCTGAAGAAGGAACTGTCCCAGAGGAACTTGAGCCTGACCAGGTTGAGTTCTTGGGGACAGGGGGACCTTCTAGGGCAGATCTGAGCCAGGAGCAGCAGAGCTGCCCCTCCCTTGAACCCCTCAGACAGCAAGCTGCTGCTGAGGCTGCTGGGAAAGCTAGTGGTCCCCATACAGTGTATTGGGATGATGGACTCCTGTACTCAGAGAGTAGAGACCCCAAGCCTGGTGCTACCAGGAGGTTGGTAATACCTTTGAAGTTCAGGGGCTTCCTGTTGACCCTAGCCCATGATATTCCCTTAGCAGGACACCTGGGCCAGAACAAGACTTGGGACAGGATTGTCCCTCACTTTCACTGGCCCCACATGTCTGAAGACAGTAAGGAGTTTTGTCGCTCCTGTGTAACCTGCCAAGCCAGTGGCAAAGCAGGTGGCACTACAAAGGCCCCCTGATACCACTACCTGTGGTGGGGGTGCCCTTTGAGAGGGTAGGGATTGACATTGTTGGTCCCATGGATCCCCAAACAGCATCTGGGCACAGATTTATACTGGTGGTAGTGGATCATGCCACCAGGTACCCAGAAGCTATTCCCCTTAGGACCACTACAGCACCTGTGGTGGCAAGGGCCCTCCTGGGAATCTTCTCAAGAGTGGGCTTTCCTAAGGAGGTAGTATCAGACAGGGATGCAAACTTCATGTCTGGGTACTTAAAGGCAATGTGGAAGGAGTGTGGAGTTACTTATAAGTTCACCACACCCTATCACCCACAATGCAATGGTTTAGTTGAGAGATTCAACAAAACCTTGAAGGGCATGATTAAAGGGCTCCCAGAAAAGCTTAGGCGTAGATGGGACATACTCTTGCCCTGCCTTTTATTCGCATATAGGGAGGTGCCTCAGAAGGGGTTGGTTACAGCCCTTTTGAACTTCTGTTTGGCCACCCTGTGAGGGGTCCACTGTGCTTGGTGAAGGAAGGATGGGAGTTACCTCTCAAGCCCCCAAAGCAAGATATAGTGGACTATGTACTTGGTCTCCGCTCCAGGATGGCTGAGTACATGAAAAAGGCAACCTAAAACCTTGAGGCTAGCCAGGAACTTCAAAAGGCCTGGCATGACCAAAGGCTGTCCTGACTGTTTACCAGCCAGGACAGAAGGTGTGGGTGTTGGAGCCAGTGGCCCCAGCAGCTCTCCAAGACAAATGGAGTGGACCCCACACTATTGTTGAGCAGAAGGGTGAGGTCACTTACTTAGTAGACCTGGGAACCCCAGGAGTCCCCAAAGGGTTCTCCATGTCAACAGACTTAAGCCATATGTGGACAGGGCAGACATGGGCTTGCTCATGGCTACTGATGAAGGGCAGGAGGAAGAGAGTGACCCACTCCCTGACCTGCTCTCACAGAACCCTGACGATGGGTCAGTTGATGGTGTAGCCTTGGCAGGCAGCCTCACTACCCAGCAACAAACTGATTGCAGGCAAGTCCTCAATCAGTTTAGACATATGTTTTCTCTGACACCCAGTCAGACCACCTGGTGCACTCATGAAGTGGACACTGGGGACAGTCTGCCTATTAAAAACAAGATTTATAGGCAACCTGACCATGTCAGGGACTGTATCAGGACTGAAGTCCAGAAGATGTTGGAATTGGGAGTGATTGAGCCCTCAGATAGCCCTTGGGCTAGTCCAGTAGTCCTAGTACCTAAACCTCACACCAGTGGTGGGAAAAGAGAGATGAGGTTTTGTGTAGACTACAGGGGCCTCAATGCAGTCACTAGGACTGATGCCCATCCAATACCCAGGGCAGATGAGCTCATAGATACTTTGGCCTCTGCCAAATATCTCAGCACATTTGACCTAACAGCTGGCTACTGGCAGATCAGACTAGCTGATGCTGCAAAGCCCAAAACAGCATTTTCAACCCCTAGTGGGCATTATCAATTTGTGGTGATGCCCTTTGGTCTGAAAAATGCACCTGCCACTTTCCAGAGGTTGGTGAACACAGTTCTCACAGGACTGGAGGCCTATAGTGCAGCTTATCTAGATGATATTGCTGTCTTTAGCTCCACCTGGGAGGATCACCTGGTCCACCTCAGGAATGTTTTACAGGCCCTGCAAAAGGCAGGCCTGACTATCAAGGCCACCAAGTGCCAGATAGGGCAGAGTCAGGTTGTGTACCTGGGCCACCTTGTGGGTGGAGGCCAGGTTCAACCTTTGCAGAGCAAGATCCAGACCATCATGGACTGGACTGCTCCCACTACCCAGACTCAGGTGAGAGCCTTCTTAGGCCTGACTGGGTACTATAGGAGATT
This sequence comes from Calotriton arnoldi, assembly GCA_963921515.1. NCBI lineage: Eukaryota > Metazoa > Chordata > Amphibia > Caudata > Salamandridae > Calotriton > Calotriton arnoldi. Next base: position 815,536 of record CAWUFW010000739.1, read on the forward strand.
TGTCAAGGGGTATGGATCAATAGTGACACCCTTGAATGACTTAACTTCAAAGAAAATGCCCAAAAAGGTTCAGTGGACAGTTAGCTGTCAAAAGGCATTTGATGACCTCAAGCAGGCCATGTGCACTGCTCCAATTCTGCAGAGTCCTGATTACTCCAAGAAGTTCATTGTTCAAACAGATGCATCTGAATTGGGGGTAGGGACTGTACTGTCACAATTGAATGAAGAAGGTCAGGATCAGCCAGTAGCTTTTATTAGCAGAAGGCTGACCCCTAGAGAGAAACGTTGGTCAGCCATAGAGAGGGAGGCCTTTGCTGTGGTCTGGGCTCTGAAGAAGTTGAGGCCATACTTGTTTGGTACACACTTCCTGGTTCAGACAGACCATAAGCCCCTCTTATGGCTAAAACAAATGAAGGGTGAAAACCCCAAACTGCTTAGGTGGTCCATTTCCCTACAGGGGATGGACTTTACAGTGGAACATAGGCCTGGGAGTAACCATGCGAATGCAGATGGACTCTCTAGGTATTTCCACTTAGAACATGAAGACTTAACTGGGCAAGGTTAGTTTAATGTCCCTACGTTTGGGGGGGTTGTGTAGGAGAGTAGGATCTGCTTCACAGGGGTACCCCCACTTTTTGCTGATACTTCACTGGTTTTCGACATTAGTCTGGCTGGGGCCCTGCTATTCAGAACCCCAGCCTAGCTGTTTCCTCTTTAAAAGGGTCTCCATGTGCCTTAGGCACATCACTGATTGGGATCTGGAGTGCCCTTGTAAGTCCCTAGTATATGGTATACTATGTACCAAGGGCATAGGTACCTCAGAGGCCTGCCAGGGGCTGCAGCATGTATTATGCCACCCCTGGTAGGCCATCCAAACTGACACCACAGGTCTGCTACTGCAGCCTGGGTAAGGTGGTGCATGCACCCCTTGCTGTGGTATAGGTTACCTATATCACTAAAAGCATACACACATATAAACCTATAAGTCACTCCTAAGGCAGGCCTTATCAATCCTAAAGGCAGAGTGCATGGTTCCTATGTGAGAGGGTGCCCCTGCATGAGCAGGGCCCCTCTGCAGCGTTCGGAGACCATCTCTGATGCTGTTTGTAGTGCAGCCTGACCATATACTCTTAAACGCATTATATCCTCGCGGTAAAATGCTAACTATGGAATGGCTGCACCTAAACATGTCGTGTTTGGTGTCAAACATCTTGGAATACTACCCCCCGCCAATCCTGGCGGCGGGGGTAGCATTCCACCCTTCTAGAGGGAAAGGCATGTTAACTCTGACGAGTCCGGTAACTTCTTTCCAGAGCCCTGGCATCACAAAATGGATGCTGCTGCCACAGACACGAGTCTGGCCTCCTGCTGCTGGATGAAACTCCGGCAGGGGAGGCCTGGACAATAGGTTTCCTGTCCCAGGGAGGTGTGACCACCTCCCCAGACAGGACAATGTGTATTGGGGCTGGGCGGGAGCACTTTCGGGTGCTTTGAAGTCCTGCACTGGGGGCACATTTGGTGTCCCTGTGCATACCCCAGTTCAAACCGGATCAGGGGCTTGCAGCCCCTGCTTTGGCGTGAACTGGACAAAGGGAAAGGGGTGTAGCCACCCCTCTGCCCTGACCCACCCATAGGTGGGGCCACAGAGTAGTCCATCCCCTATTTTTGGAATAAAGGTAGGAACCCAGTCCTTAGGACTTTAGATTATACCTGGACGAAACTCTGAAACAGAATCCTGGACCTTCGACGCTCAACTCACGATTAGAGGACTGAAGAATCTCCCTTGGGGTCAAGGAGTGACTCCCCTGCTTGGCAGGCACCAAAGAAGCATCTGTCCGGTTCGCATTACTGAAGCTCCCGTCGGACGCCGAAGTCATCGCATCACCAGAGGTGGATTCTCAGACTTCCCCGAGGCTACCCTGAGTCCCCAGCAAAGCTGAGGCCCGTGGCTATCGTGGGTGACTTGAGACCGTGACCCCTGGACACCGAGCACACTTGCAAGTGCACCATCTTCTGGGTATCCCAAGAAGTCGTGCTTTGGGCTCCGAGTAGCCCTAGCCTCCAGCACCACCTGCACCGAAGATCACTGGCCCCCACTCCACGAGTGTCCTGTAAGCCAGCTCCACGTGCGGCATCACGAGGCTCCTTCGCGGTCGCTAGCCCGTTGGCTAGTAGCCCTTACCGAAGGCCAATCTTTACTTTACTTGGCAGTCTGGTTGCTCCAGGCCTGCCCTCACTTACCCTTGCTGGGTGAGTTCCCCAGACCTTGCTGGTCTGCATCATCGACGATCTACATCTTACTTGAGACTTGCCGTTGCCAAGGCCTGTTGGGTCCAATCTGGTCGCCGACACCTCTGCACTCGACAGACATCGAGCCACAGCCCGAATCCTGCTCCTGGTCGCCGACAACGCCTCCCGGACCTCGTGGCTGAAGAGTCAAGACGACCGTCAACGAACTTGAAGCACTCGACATCGGTGGGCATCTGTCCATCGCCCTCCTGGTCACTGGCTAGTGACCCAGACTCTGTCCCCTCTGCTTTCAGGTTCTTCAGAACTCCGATCCACTCTTGGATCCACCCGGACACTTTTCTCCTGGTCGCCAGCAGCATTTTGCAGCAGATCGCCATAAGAACCGACGACGAAACCCGACCCCGAAAGGCACCTATGCACCCGGATTCCCTGGGTGAGGTAACACGAGTACTCCGGTGCTCCCGTGGGTAGAGACTCTTCAAAGTCCTAGATCTCAAAGGGTTTTGTCCTGGTCCTCTTTTAAGTGTCCCTTTCCTCTATTTTCCCGATCCCGACTTTCTCCATAGAAGTTAACGGCGTATCGCGGTTGTGTAGTTACACTGCACGCGTCTCCCGTGGGTCCCCTGTGTCACTACCTTGGGTGGTTCCTTGTGGTCCAAGCACTTCTAGAGGCTCTAGGCCTAGTGTCTAGTTCAGTCGTGGTTCGCATACCACTTTATTGGTATATGGTTTGGTACGCCCTAGGGCCCAAACGTGTATTTGTGCTATTACTGTGATTTAAGATCTTATAACCTATGTACTTCGAACTCTAGCCTCATAAAGAGACTAGAGGGGTGTGTTTAGTAATAAATACATATATTTTGAATATATACCTGGTGTGGTGCTCTTTCATTTGGTCACTCAAGAGATTATAGACTGGTAAAACAAGCTGCTTTACATTCCTTCAAGACTTAGCCTGAAGGCTGCTCTCCATAGCTATCACTAGGATAGCTTTCAATAAAGGTTGTCTTTAACCTACCTACCATAAGAGTCGATTTGGACTGGTGCACGGTGCCCACTATAATTAGTGGACAGCATATGCCAGGCCAACTTCTCACAGGATGCTTGTTTCCGGTCCAGGGAAGACATGGCTTGGCAGTTCGGGCTGGACTGTTCCCATGAGGCACAGGGTCAGACTGATTTGCATATGGCCATGTCTGAACTGGGGTGGTGGAGTGAGCTAAAGAATGATGATGGATTAAACCCAGATCAGTTGACTGGGGGTGAGTGTTTGATTGGCTCAAACGTTCCGTCCATCATCCCCTTTTGTATCGCTTTGGTCGCCCTAAGTTGGCGGGGGTATGCCCAGACGTGGGTCCCTTGCTCACTTTGCCACTGGATTCAAGCAAGCCTGGCTGATGACGGCTGAAATGCCAGAAACCGGTCCTAGGATGCTTGTTTCCGGTCCAGGGAAGACATGGCTTGGCAGTTCGGGCTGGACTGTTCCCATGAGGCACAGGGTCAGACTGATTTGCATATGGCCATGTCTGAACTGGGGTGGTGGAGTGAGCTAAAGAATGATGATGGATTAAACCCAGATCAGTTGACTGGGGGTGAGTGTTTGATTGGCTCAAACGTTCCGTCCATCATCCCCTTTTGTATCGCTTTGGTCGCCCTAAGTTGGCGGGGGTATGCCCAGACGTGGGTCCCTTGCTCACTTTGCACTGGATTCAAGCAAGCCTGGCTGATGACGGCTGAAATGCCAGAAACCGGTCCTAGGATGCTTGTTTCCGGTCCAGGGAAGACATGGCTTGGCAGTTGGGGCTGGACTGTTCCCATGAGGCACAGGGTCAGACTGATTTGCATATGGCCATGTCTGAACTGGGAGTGGTGGAGTGAGCTAAAGAATGATGATGGATTAAACCCAGATCAGTTGACTGGGGGTGAGTGTTTGATTGGCTCAAACGTTCCGTCCATCATCCCCTTTTGTATCGCTTTGGTCGCCCTAAGTTGGCGGGGGTATGCCCAGACGTGGGTCCCTTGCTCACTTTGCCACTGGATTCAAGCAAGCCTGGCTGATGACGGCTGAAATGCCAGAAACCGGTCCTAGGATGCTTGTTTCCGGTCCAGGGAAGACATGGCTTGGCAGTTCGGGCTGGACTGTTCCCATGAGGCACAGGGTCAGACTGATTTGTATATGGCCATGTCTGAACTGGGGTGGTGGAGTGAGCTAAAGAATGATGATGGATTAAACCCAGATCAGTTGACTGGGGGTGAGTGTTTGATTGGCTCAAACGTTCCGTCCATCATCCCCTTTTGTATCGCTTTGGTCGCCCTAAGTTGGCGGGGGTATGCCCAGACGTGGGTCCCTTGCTCACTTTGCCACTGGATTCAAGCAAGCCTGGCTGATGACGGCTGAAATGCCAGAAACCGGTCCTAGGATGCTTGTTTCCGGTCCAGGCAAGACATGGCTTGGCAGTTCGGGCTGGACTGTTCCCATGAGGCACAGGGTCAGACTGATTTGCATATGGCCATGTCTGAACTGGGGTGGTGGAGTGAGCTAAAGAATGATGATGGATTAAACCCAGATCAGTTGACTGGGGGTGAGTGTTTGATTGGCTCAAACGTTCCGTCCATCATCCCCTTTTGTATGTCAATGGTTATCACCAGCCTTTTCGGCCCATTAAGAGGCTGTGTGGATGAGTATAATACGGGGTGTTTAGGATCGGGGGCGGAGGATGCACGGAAAGAAGGACGGATAGGTGAATAAAGGGCGAGTGGATGGATGGCCAGATGGATGAATGGATAGCTAGATGGATGGATGGATGAATGTATGGATGGATGGAAGGATGAATGGATGCATGGACCAGTACTTAGGATAGGCGGGTGGGCTGATAGATGCTTAGGATAGGTTCTGGGACAGATGTATGTATGGATGTATGGATGGATGGATGGATGGCACAGTGCTTAGGATAGGCGGGTGGGCTGATAGATGCTTAGGATAGGTCCAGGGACACATGTATGGATGGATGGCTGGATGGATGGATGGATGAATGAATGGGTTGCTGGCTGGATGAATGGATGAGTGGATGAGTGGATGAATGGATGGATGGATGGATGGAAGGATGAATGGATGAATGGACCAGTACTTAGGATAGGCGGGTGGGCTGATAGATGCTTAGGATAGGTGCAGGGACAGATGTATGTATGTATGTAGGTAGGAATGTATGGATGGATTGAAAGATGGTTGGATGGCGCAGTGCTTAGGATGGATGGATGCAGGGCTTTAAGTGGGCCGGGTCTGAGCACCGGCAGTTATTTTCAGGGGCCTCGAAACGGGTCTCTATCGGGCTCTATTTTCGGGCCTCGCAAAGGTAGTCCGTTTTCTTTTTTTTTTATTGGACTGCAGTGAGAGCATGCACATCGATATGCGCATGCTCATTTTGCTCACTACTGAGAAGTGGAGACGTCATGCTAGGTGAGCCGCGTTGTAGGAGGAAGGGAAATCCTTTAAAGATAGTGTTTTCCGAAGGTAGGATAATAGGAGGGGATTTTCTTAAGCACACAATGCTAGTTATCTTGATTTAGACCACGCCCCTACTTGGATAGGCCACACCCCTTTAAGAGGTTTGCCCCGCCCCTTTTAGAGCACCCCCAGTTTTTTTTCCCCACTTAAAGCACTGGGCAAAGTGATGGCCAAAGAGCGACATCAGTGCCATTAGCGTACAAATGCCACGTGCCTGCTCAGGCCATTGCAATCTGCCCCGGTCGGCTGACAAGAGTAGAGTGAGAAGTGGTGGTCAGCATCTCTGTCACTTGGGAGTGCCTGAAGATATGAGGCCGTCCCCGGCCCGAAGAGGGAACGCCCGTCTGCATCTCTGACTGCTGTCTGGCCCAGCTGTGTTCTGAGGCCAGGCACTGAAGGTTTCCCTGTCCGCAGCTCCAGCCCCCATGCAGCCCATGAGGTGAGAAAGGCTGCCGCGGATGGGCAGGAGCAAATGAGGGGACAGTGAGCAGCTGACTGCCGTGCATAGGTTTAAAGAAGAAAACGCTGCATTTGAAGGAGTACTCTTCCCACACAAGACACTTCTGAGGCCGGTTGTGCCATTCCACGTGGCCCGGAGTGAAGAAAAAAACTTACCTGGCAGGGAGAGGAGGTGCCGCTACTCTGCGGGAGGTCTCCCGCCGCATGCAGACAAGTGGTGGCCTTCAGCAGATGAAGTGAGAACAGTGAGGCCAGCAGAATTGACGAGGTTGATGCGGAGTGAACTGGGACTTGGCTGGTAATGGTGATGCGGTGGGTGGGGGAGAGGCATGGTTTGCATTGGCTCCAGTTCCGGCTGCACACATGAGAGGCAACGCCCTCCAGCATGAGGGTAGCTGCCGAGGCCGATCCTGGCACTGCACATGAGATGCCAGCCCAGGCAGCCTTCAACCAAAAGTGCGGAGGAGCAAGAAGGCTGTCGGGCATATAGGTAAACATAGAGGAGTGGTGCACTGCAATCTTACCTAGCTGCCGATGTGCCTTGAGTGAGCGAGTGGGTCCGCTGTAGAGGCCATGCAGCATGTGAGTGGGGCAGCATCGGGGGTCTCTAGCCCCACAAGACCGACAGTGCGAGGAGGTAGTTCTTTGGGCAGCATGAGAGAGAGAAGCGGTGGCAGCGTCACCAAAAGGTCGCAGGAGGCACCGCGGCCTGCACTGAGAAAAAAAGATTAATACGTTTTTTAAAAATGAACAGTGCGTAGTGAGAAGGACCGCATGTGAGAAGTTGGCCTGGTATATGCTGTCCACTAATTAAAGTGGGCAACTTGCACCAGTCCAAACGACCTTTATTGATGATAGGTTTAAAGACAACCTTATAGAAAGCTAGCCTAGTGGTAGCTATGGAAAGCAGCCTTCAGGCTAAGTCTTGAAGGAATGTAAAGCAGCTTGTTTTACCAGTATATAACCTCCTGAATGACCAAATGAAAGGAGAACCACACAAGGTATATATAAAATATATGTATTTATTACTAAACACTCTCTACTAACCTCTTTATGAGATTAGAGAACAAGACACAATATTAAATCACTAGAACGACAGTAAATAGCACAATACACAGTGGGCTCCAGGGGGAGATCGAACCATATACTAAGAAAGTGGTATAAGAACCACGACTTGACTAGACACATTGCTTAGAGCACGTAGAATCGCTGGGACCCCAAGGAACCACCCAAGGTAGTGACACAGGGGACCCACGGAGGACGGGTGCAGTGTGGGAACTGAGACGCGAGCTCCATACAACACTATGGGAAAGTCGCGGTTGGAAATTTAGAGTTTAAGGACACTTCGGAGAGGACTTCAAGCAAACCCAGCTAAACATAGAAGGTTCTAAGGCCAGCACCCTTGTGAGTACCGAGGTACCCGTGTTACCTAGCCGAGGGAAGCCGGGTGCATAGGGGTCAAGTGGTGTCGGAAACCCTCGTCGTTTTCAATGGCGTGATGCGAAGAAGTGCTGCTGCCGTGGAGAAGAAAAGTGTCCCGTGTGACCCAAGCCTGGATCGGAGATGAGAAGAACCTGAAAGCAGAGGGGACAAAGTCTGGGTCACTTCACGTGACCAGGAGCGGAGCAATCGAATGCCCACCGATGTCGGGTGTTTCAGGTGCGAAGAGGTGAAGCTTGACTCTGCAGCCCCGGAGACCAGGAGATGTCGACGACAACCAGATTCTGCAGGCGAGCTGTCCCACAAAGGATGTCAAGAGTAGGGGGGGGTCAGTTTCTGGATTGGAGACCAACAAGCCTTGGCAACTGCAACCCACGTGGTCAGAGAAAAGATGCTTCGTTGAGGACCAGCAAGGTTCTGGGGACTCACCAAGCTACGGAGAGTCAGAGCACGTCTGGAGCAACCGGGAAAGCCCATTGAAAGTTAAAGTTGCCTTCTCAGGGACCCACAGGTCAACGGACCAGGGATCGCAAAGGGACCTCAAGAGGAATCACACAATACCAGCCCAGGGAACACTCGTGGAGTGTAGGCCAGTAATCTTCGGTGGAAACACTGCTTGGGGCTTGGACTACAAGTAGCCCAAAGCACAGCCTCAGGGATTGCCTAAAATCATATGCTGCTGCAAATGTGCACGGTGTCCAGGGGTTCGGGTTGCACGGTCCCCACGAGGGCTGCGGGTCTCAGGTTTGCTGAGAGCACTAGTCGGCCTCGGGAAAGCTTGGGCACCCACCTCTTGTGTTGCAAAATCTTCAGAGTCCGTCGGGAGCTGCGTAGATGCAAACCAGTCAGATGCGTTGTGGTGCCTGCCTTGCAGGGGAGTAACTCCTTTACTCCAAGGGAGATTCTTCAGTCGTCCAGCAAAGCATAGATCGTCGAAGGTTACTTGGTTTCTGTAGCAGAGTTTAGTCCAGGTAATATCTAAAGTCCTGTAGTCAGGGTTCCTACTTTAGACCCAAGGAAGGGGTGGGACAAACTCTGGGGACCCACCTATGGGAGGGTTAGGACAGAGGGGTGGCTACACCCATATCTTTTGTCCAGTTTCGCGCCAGAGCTGGACTATGCACAGGGACACCAAATGTGCCCCCAGAGCAGACATCAAAGCACTCTGAGAGTGCACCTACCCAGCCCCAATACACTAAAGCCTGTCTGGGAGGTGGTCACACCTCCCTGTGACAGGAAACCTATTGTCCAGCCTCCCCTGCCGGAGTTTCGGCCAGCAGCAGGAGGGCAGACTCGTGTCTGTGGCTGGCAGCATCCATTTTGTGATGCCAGGGCTCTGTGAAGCTGGTACCGGGTGTACCGGTGCTGTCATATTTCTCCCTCTAGGAGGGAGGAATCATACCTCCACACCAGTACTGGTGTGGAGGTATGATTCCAAGGTGTTTGACACCAAACACGACATAATTCCATGCAGCCATTTTAAAGTTAGCATTTACCGCGAGGTTATAATGCACTTAAGAGTATATGGTTGGCTGCATCACAGACAACCCTGGAATAGTGGTTCCAAAGGCTGCAGTGGGGCTCTGCTCATGCATGGGCACCCTCTCACATAAAACCCAGCACCCTGCCTTCAGGATTGATAAGGCCTGCCATAGGGGTGACTGATAGGTTTCTATGTGCAGTGATAGGTGAGATTTAGTGAACCTATATCTCTGTAAGGGGTGCATGCACCACCTTACACAGGCTGCAGTAGCAGACCTGTTGTGTCATTTTGAATGGCGCTCAGGGGTGGCATAATACATGCTGCAGCCCCTGGGAGGCCTCTGGGGTACCTATGCCCTGGGTACATAGTATACCATATACTAGGGACTTATAAGCGTACCCCAGAATCCAATCTGGAGTGTACCTAAAGTACATGCAATCAATTTAGAGGAGAAAGCAGATAGACTGGGGTCCTGAATAGCAGGATCCCAGTCAGACTAAGTCGAAAACAGTGAAACATCAGCACAAAAGTGGGGGTAACTATAAGAAGCAGATCCTACTCTCCTACACCACAGCATGGGGAAGGCTGCTGACGCCCAATATTAATGAAAGACAGAGTATAGAGAAGTGGACTGCAGCACAGAAAAGGCTGCTGCAACCCTCAGTTAAAGTGAGTAGGACACTGGCAAGAAGGCAACCTTGAGGAGAAAGGCTGCTGCGGCCTGTGAGGAGGAATGCAGTAACTCCCAGTGGCTATGGGTGGTCACTGCAGCAGTAAGGACACAGGTGGTTACTGCTCCCATCAGATGGCATGTGTTGTACACTGCAATAGCCCCAGTGCGAGGAAGGTGTTAGTGGCTCACAGGTGACGGGGGTGGGAGACAGTGTATCCCAATGCAGGGAACCGCAAGAAGCTCAAGGCTGCTAGCTAAGGAAGCTGCCAAGAGTCCACTGATGGCAGAAACAGCCAAGCAGCAAAGCCCCAGGCAGCAAGCCCATAGAAGGACTGAAGAATGTGCGCGGCATGCGCGCCCATGGTGAAAGTACGCCACCACAAGAGGAGAAACCGGATGAGCCATGCACCAGAAGTAAGTGCACCTAAAGTGAAAGACGGAGGGTGCAAAGTCGGAAGTGCGCGACAGACCGCATCAGACAAGCGCTCAGTACAGGCAGGGGCCCAGGAATGAGAGCCCTGCGAGGAAGAGGGCCCATGTTGTCACAGGGTGTGACAGAACCTGCAAAGACTGCCTGAGTGGAGGCAGAAGAGAGTGCAACATTGGCGTAGCCTTGAGGTGCAAGGAGTGAGTCCTAAAGTGAAGAAGAGACCTGGGATGGGTCAAAGAAGAGACCTGTGAGAGGTCAGACAAGAGACCTGTGAGAGGTTGACAAAGAGATCTGTGAGAGGTTGATGAAGAGACCTATGAGAGGTTGACGGAAAGAGAAGTGAGATGTCGATAGAGAGACCTGTGAGAAGTCAAAGAAGAGACCTGTGAGAGGTCGGAGAAGATGACCTGTGTGAGGTCGTAAAGAGAAGAAGGTCACGATGAGAGGTCTGGTCACTGGGCGAGGAGAAGGTTTAGTCCTAGGGGTAGGACGGGGCCAGGATCCAGGAAGGCTTGTGTGACGTGCACGTCACATGGAGAGGCCTAGTGAAAAGAAAGAGAGTAAGGCCAGATGGGACCAGACCGTGTCGTGAAGAGGAAGAAGATGAAGTGAAGAAGTGACACAAGGCCACAAGTTTGAATCAGAGGAAGAGGAAAAGAAAAGTGTGGCCCAAGGCCACAGCAGTAGAGCATGAAGAAAATGAAGAAAGAAGAAGAGAAGGGTGTGTAATAGACATCTGGCACACCACAAAGTACAGAATATGACTGTGAGTGTCATCGCAATCAAGTGTATCTCCAAGTACATCTCATGAGTTTTGGATATCTTGAGCGGAACACTGTACCTATGAAACACCCAGAGGTCAGTGAGACGTCTTTAAAAAAATGTAAGTAAGTCCGTTTTTATATAGCGCAGCTACTCACCCTTACGGGTCTCAAGGCGCTGGGGGCCGTAGTGGAAATTAAGTGAGCTATTGCCCAGAGTCACATGGTGCTGAGCTGAGCTGCTGCCGGAGCCGGGGATTGAACCGTGAACCCTGTGCTCCGAAGTCAGCTGCCCTGGCCGCTGCACCACACCTCTCCATGAGAGGCTGGCTGCCTAGAAACCCTCGGCGAGACCAAGCGAACATGAACCCGGAGGAAGAGAACAAGATGGACCTTTTGTAACATCCACCTTTGGGGTTGCACGTGAGACTGGGTTGTGGTCCTGTTCGGATGTCCTGAATGACCTCGGTCGTGGGGCCTAAAAGTGGATCCGATCAATCCACACCGGCCTGTGGCAATCCAGGGGCAAGAGCCTTAGGGATTACCGGTGAGAGAGGAATCCCAACAAGAGAGATGCATCTGCAGCAGCTCCCCAGCAGGTACCAGGAAGCACGAAGATCTCCGTTGGAGTCTGGCTACCCCAAAGGCTGCCCTGTCAATGCCAGTGCACCAGAGTCAGGATGGCAGGAATAACCCGATCTGGAAACAACTACCCTTGAGGCGGAGCGAGTGAATTGAAGGTGGGACTGATAGCAATTCCTCTATGGGCCTATAGTACAGCGTTGGAGCGACACGCTGCAGTCCACACAGTCCAGTGGAAGCCTGGTGAAGAGGACCTCAATGGACACCTGTGAGGGGGAAATCCTGGTATGAGAGGGGAATCCTGGTGAGAGAAGGATGTTGCAAATTGCTCCACCGTCGAGCAGCTGGAAGCACTTTGGCATCTGAGGAAGACTCGTCAACAGTAACCAGGATGTCATCTGTCTTAGGAGGCTTGCCGTTCATGGAGCCAGGTCTTTTGAGAATGCATCATTTACAGACTACACTATTGCTCTGCCAGGTAAAATGGGTGGCGGAGTAGCGGCTATTATCCACCAGGACCTCAAATTCACTGCTCTTACTCCACTCTGCCTCCCCACAGTAGATAACGCTGTAATAAAACTTGAGTCCGACTCGGCCCGCTCATATGTGTTCTACTTTATAGGCCCCCACAGCACATGCCCCTATTTCCTCACTCAATGGGGGAACAAGTCGCAAATCTGGTAACTAACCAAGCCAGAATCTTGCTGGTAGGTGACTTCAACTATTGGGCCAACGATACGCAAGGAGGGCCGCAATCTGCTGAGATAACTGAACTACTAAGCAACTTGAATTTCACTCAACAGGTATCCTCAGCTACACACATAAAAGGGCACATCTTGGACCAAATCTGGACCATCAACTTGGTGGTATCCGCAGTGTCCATCACACCCTGTATATGGTCAGACCACCACCTGATAAAATTCATATTAAACTTCCCACAAATAAAGGGGGACTGGCGAGAAAATGGAATACCATCGATAAAAACGACTTCCACACCACACTAGTCAACACAGCCCCTAACACCATATTTGATGTCAACCTCCACGAGGAATCTATCTCAGCTTGGCTTCTAGCGGCCAGCAACAAACACGCCCCATTCAAAAAAATCAGACAAACCCGCAGTTTTGAGGCGCAGAGATGGTTCTCCCCTGAATTAAAACTACAAAAACTCACTCTCCGTCAATTGGAAAGGAAGTGGAGACTGAACTACTCACAAAAAGAAAAAATCACCTACCAAACGGCCATGAGGGAATATAAAAAGGCGATCTCGACAGCTAAAGCTACACACTTCTCCTCCAGAATCTTAAACTCTAACAACCAAGCTAAGGACATTTTTGCTATTGTAGACGAAGTGTCCAACCCAGATAGAGTTCTTAGTAAGCCCACACCGTCTCAGGCCCTCTGCGACTCTCTAAACAACTTTTTTATTGATAAAATTGCATCTATCAAAGCCAGTATCCCCACTCATACCTCTCAAGCAATTCCCCCTCCAATGCACGGAAATCCCTACTCCCTCGAATCCTTTCCGCCCACTGACACCCAGACCCTTTATGATCTGCTGTCCAAAGTCAGATCTGGATCCCCAATGTACCACTGCCCTCCACATGTCCTAAAAACGGCTTTCACCGCCTTCCCGGACCCTGTTCTCGCCCTCTTGAACAACTCCTTATCCCAGGGTGGGGTCCCTAAAGCCTTCAAAGAGGCATTAGTGGTCCCCCTCTTAAAGAAACCTGGAGCCGACCCGCAGACGTTGTCAAACTACCGTCCCATTTCCTTGCTCCCGTATCTTGCCATGGTGCTGGAGGCCCATGTGGCAAAATGTCTGTCCACCTTCATGGAACAATCTAATTTTCTTGACCCACATCAAGCTGGATTTCGTCCAGCTCACTCCACGGAAACGGTGATACCAGTGGTACTGGACTCCCTACGGGAAACGGCTGACAGAGGTACCCCCCAGGCCCTGGTGCTGTTAGACCTTTCGGCCGCCTTTGACACAGTCGACCATGGTATATTGGTGGACCGTGTCAGGGAGGCAGGCATCCAGGGCCCAGACCTTAGCTGGATCAACTCCTTCTTGAAAGACCGTTCCCAGGCAGTCCGTATTGGCCAGTTTACGGCCCCCAAACTAAAAACTACGTGCGGAGTCCCACAGGGATCTTCGCTCTCCCCGCACCTCTTTAACCTTTACCTTCTCCCGCTTGTTGGACTTGGCCCTTTTTGGCAGGTTCACCCCTAAACTTTTTGCCTTGCCTGTGACCTGGTGTTGGTGATTTTAGGCCTCTGAGCACTTTCGCACTGTGGTCCAGTGGAAAGTGCGTACGCGCTCTGTGCACATTTAGTGAGATTGACCTGCCTCCCATAGGAATGCATTGGGGATCTGTGTGCCAGTGGTAATTCCTGATATGAGAGGAGTGCAGGGGCGAGTTTAGTATGTGCGAACTCGTGAGAATAAATGCTGCGCAATGGTGTGCGCAGATTTATGGTGACTGGTAGAGAAATGCCACTTCTAGAAGTTGGCATTTCTGTGTGCTCTGTGCCTGCCTGCCTGATGTGGATTGCATGTCTGGCTTTGTGAGTGACAGGGGCTGGGAGGTGTGTGTGGCTCCAGGAGGGACAGGGTGAGTCAGCGCAGGGCTGAATGGAGAGATCTCCATGTAGATGGGTGGGAGGAGTTGCACCTGGGACCTGAATAGGGTTGTGCCTTCCCTCCACAATGCTGGCTCCACCTCCTGTGGTGCGTCTGATGTCCCTAGCCTACACTCTGAAAGGAGAGAGGAGCTGAGCAAAACAAAGTGCTCCAAAGCTCCCCCAAACCAGTTGCGTCTGGTTTTTCCCCAGCCCTGTGCTGTGACACAAAGGGGATTTTGTGTATAAAAGAAGGGGCTGTGACCCCATGAAAATGTTCTGTGCATGGTTGCTGTTCCTGCTGGGGCATGCTGCTGCTGGGGCCCAGGGGGGGCTGCCATTTGGGCTTGCCTCCCTGGGCCCTGCTTTGCCCCTGGATGCTTCATCTATTGGACTTACTTTTGATGGCCAATGCACCCTGTGAGCGCTTTATTTTATATTTCTAGGAGCGCTTTGGTGGCCCTGAGGAGCGCTTCTGTTTTCTACTTGCAGCGCTGGGCTGCGATCATCTTCGAGGGAATCCCGATGTAGGGATTCCCCCGCTTTTGCTAATTTCATTGCGGGTGCCCACCCCGCTTATGCGTGTATTTTAGGCGGGTGCCCACCCCGCCATTGTCTTAAATGGAGGCAGGAGCCCACCCCGCGTTTCACCGCTGCGGCCCGAGACGCTAAATAATTTCTCTCCGGGCCGCTCTCAGCGCGACCCGGAAGTCAGGCAGAGTTGCCTGGCATGGGGCGGGACATGTCTAGGAAGTCCCGCCCGCCGCCGGAAAAGCCGTCTGGAGCCTCGCGGGCTCCACATCCAAGTCCCCGGTCCCAGGAGGGGGCCCGGGTGAAGCGGGAAGAAGCCGGTGGTCGGGCGGGGCTCCCGTAAGCTGAGGGAAGCCCCGCATGGAGGAGACCGGGAGAAGTGGTGCCGGTCCCGAGTGTGGCTGCAGCACAAAGAGGAGCCCTGCCTGTGGTGACCGGACGTGTCCCGCGGGAGCCTACCCCGCCGTGAGTAGAGTCCGGAGAGGTTCACCGTGAAGCCGGAGGGAAGTTGGAGCCTCGCCGGCTCCCAGAAGGCCGTGAAGAGCAGGGCACAACCGGGAGAGGAGCAGAGTCCCCCCACCAAGAGTCCGGTGAGTGGGGCTGCCTCCCAGCTTTGTTGGTGCCAGGGATGCACCAAAGGTGCCCCAGTGAAGGGGGCACTTTGATTAATAGAGTCCAGAGGTCGGGGGATTCGTGGGGCACTTCAGGGCCAAGGCTGAATTCCTTTGTGGGGCCATTGTTGAAGGAGTCCCCGAACGGGGCTCCCCAGGCACAAAGAGTGCCAGTTCCTTGAAGGGCCCATTGATAGGCCTCATTTGTTTTGGGGGCAATTTGGTGTAAAGGAGGCCCAGGGCATATCGAGGCACATTGTCGGTGCCTGGGCGGTCCCGCAAGAGAGCGGGCCGCCCCAACGATGGGGGCATGTGATTTAATGCCACTAGGAGGGTCCAGAGGACGCAGAGGTGCCGGGCCCCCCTCCTTTATGCAAAGTGCCACGAACTGGGCACAATTGAGAGAGAGTCCCTGAGAGGGACCAGAGGCACAGAGGTGCCAGTGAGTTTCCCAGCTGCCCAGCAAGTAGTGGGCAGCTGCTACGTTTAGGTTTGCGCAGTGGCGCACCCTTGACTTTCGCTGCATAGGCAGCAGCCCTGACTCTTGGGACATAGGGCATTTGAGCCCCCTTTATGAGATGGCCAGATGGCCAGGGGGGACTGTTAGATTTATAGGGCGCCAGGCCCTAATGTGATGTGGTGCTAGGAAATGTGATGCATTTACCATGATTTACGCACCCTGTTTTATGCCCCTAATATGCGTTATGCTTAGGAGGGTATTGTCTAATGCGATTAGACTTGTGAGATGATTATATAATATATTTATGCTGATGAGGTTATGACATAATGTGGTTTATGTTCCTCAAGATTAATGGCATACTGTGGTTTATGCTAGGAAGTTATTACCTCATGCGTTTAGGTCAGGAGGTTGGCGCAGAATAGATTTCACGCCTAATGTGATGATGCCTGCATAATATGATTTATGATTGCAGGGTGATGCTGAGTACGAGGTTTTGCCAGTAAGTACTGGTTGTATTCTACATCTACAATTTGTCCTACATTTATTATAAGTTCTACATTTAATACGTTCACTTTGTGATGGTTCTGACAGTGGTCCATGTGGCCCTGTCATGTGTATATAATCCCTTGTAAATATGACCTTGTGCCAGGTGGCACGATGTATATTATGTGAGTACTATTCTAATGTGTTTTATGATAATACAAAGGCTATTTTTATATATAACCTTGTGTGGAGTTCCTTTTGTGGTGTGCCTAGTATGTTGTTGCTGTGTGTGTGTTGCGCAAATGCTTTACACATTGCCTCCGGGATAAGCCTGACTGCTCGTGCCAAGCTACCAAGGGGGTGAGCAGGGGTTATCTTTGGCGTGTAACTCCCTCGCCCTGAATAGAGTGGTGGTCTCTGCCTGGCTTTGGCGCAAGCCTTAGCCAACCAGAGATCCCATTTCTAACATTGGTTGTCAGCGGTGAGGATAGGACTTGCGTTTGCTCAATACCGCAGCGACAACTGGTAGCACTACAGGCTCTGCATTTTAGATAGTCACATGGAAAGGGATTATTGTGTCTGAGTTTGTTTTAAGTGTCATTTCTTTTTGAAATGTGTTTTATGTTGCACTATGAGTTGGGTGTCCTGCCAAGGACAGAAACCAGAGAATCTGGAGGAGTGTGACTGCCCTTGTGCAGACTGCTATTTCTTGGGTTGGCCTGAAGCTGAAGGAGTGACTGCCCCTGTGCTGTCTGCTATTTCTAGGGTTGGCCTACAGTGGTAACTTAATTGGCATGGAGTAACTAGCTCGGGAAGGTATATTATCCCCTAAGTGCAGTGTTAGTTTCTGGAATTCCCAGTAAGGATGGGATCCAGTGGTGGCAGCAATATGTAGTCCAGTGCAGGAAGTCCCATTCCCAGTTCCCATAGTATGGTACCTGGTTCCCGGTTAAGAGGGGGACAGGTTGTGTTTCAGGGGCAGTAAGATGCTGTCTCACCAGTCTTGTGGGGGGAGTGTGGATGAATGTTGTGATGCACTGGACGTTTGGGTGATTGGTTAGCATGGTAAATGGTGTTAAAGGGCTGTTCAATCTGTTTTGTCAGAGAGAACATGCCCCGTAATTGTTTTCCGGAGTCGCGCCAACACCTGTTGGAGTGTGGGAGTTCTTTGATTCAAGGGAGCTTGCATTGGGGAGTGAGAATAGAGGAATGGTGCAGGTGTCTTCCAACCCAGAGTGGTGGAAGCGGTTCAGAGTAGCCCAGCTAGGTGACCTTATAGTGAGGAGGTTGTAGGGACTCACATGCTGTCTCGCAGGAGAAGGAGTGAGATTGGGCTGTGTCCCAAAGTGCCCGCACCTCAGTCTCCAGTACTGGATGGTTCTTAGAGGGAACACCAGGTAGGGAGCCTAGTCTGTCCTGTTGGACCGTTCTTCGAGGGGGATCTCCCTGTGTTAGGTGAGCTGGGAGTGCCTGTAATCAGACCTCCATCAGTTCTAGTGTCTGGCAGTACCGCTCCAGTTGGGAGGGTGCAGAAGTCCAGAGTGAGGGGTGAGAGGGGGAAAGAGTCCCCAGTGGAAGAACCAGTGGGTCAGGGGCCAGCCAGAAGGGCTGAGTTCCCATTGATTGGCCATGATGACGCCACTTCTGTCCTGGGGCATCTTCACGCACTGTCAGGGACAGGAGGTCGTGAGCTCTGCGCCAGGTTGCTGGGGCATCTTCACGCACTGTCAGAGGGACAGGAGGTCATGAGCTCTGCGCCAGGCAGACTGTCACACGACACATTAGGTATGTGTCACCCTCAGGAAGTCCTGGTTCGCCGGGCAATTGTCCAACCAAAGGGTACCGTCCCTGGGTTGGGAGGCCAGGTTCAGGTGTTTCCTGACCTGGAGGGAAGGGCAACTGTAATCAGTGTCCTGACCGGGTTGCCTTCTAGGGGTACCACTCCAGTTGGGGGGTTATAGGGCTCTGGAAGGGGGTGCAGAGGGAGGGAGTCCTCGCCTCTGACCCCGGTGCAGCCAGTGAGTTTAGATCCCAGGTGGTAGTTTGGAATTACACTGAGAGGGAGAGTGGAGAATGGCTATTAGGTGCAAGGGGTTACAGCCCCCCACTCTGTGAATTGGCAAGGACCAGTGGCATCTGGGTGGCCTAGGGCCTGGTCCTGGCCGTGGACAACTAAGGAGTACCGGAGGGGTAGCCTAGTTGGTCCTGAGTTTTTTTTCTTAGATGGATTCCATGGGTTCCAAGTAGCGTAGAACCGGAGGGTGTCCCTGCAGTGCGGGCCCGCGTCTGTGTTCTATCGCCCCAAGCAGGGAAGCCCATCACGGTGGTGATTGGTCTACCCTGCGTTTTGGCTGGAAGGGGGTTGTGTTGGACTTGGCCCTTTTTGGCAGGTTCACACCTAAACTTTTTGCCTTGTCTGTGACCTGGTGTTGGTGATTTTAGGCCTCTGAGCACTTTCGCACTGTGGTCCAGTGGAAAGTGCGTGCGCGCTCTGTGCACATTTAGTGAGATTGACCTGCCTCCCATAGGAATGCATTGGGGATCTGTGTGCCAGTGGTAATTCCTGATATGAGAGGAGTGCAGGGGCGAGTTTAGTATGTGCGAACTCGTGAGAATAAATGCTGTGCAATGGTGTGCGCAGATTTATGGTGACTGGTAGAGAAATGCCACTTCTAGAAGTTGGCATTTATGTGTGCTCTGTGCCTGCCTGCCTGATGTGGATTGAATGTCTGGCTTTGTGAGTGACAGGGGCTGGGAGGTGTGTGTGGCTGCAGCACAAAGAGGAGCCCTGCCTGTGGTGACCGGACGTGTCCCGCGGGAGCCTACCCCGCCGTGAGTAGAGTCCGGAGAGGTTCACCTTGAAGCCGGAGGGAAGTTGGAGCCTCGCCGGCTCCCAGAAGGCCGTGAAGAGCAGGGCACAACCGGGAGAGGAGCAGAGTCCCCCCACCAAGAGTCCGGTGAGTGGGGCTGCCTCCCAGCTTTGTTGGTGCCAGGGATGCACCAAAGGTGCCCCAGTGAAGGGGGCACTTTGATTAATAGAGTCCCGAGGTCGGGGGATTCGTGGGGCACTTCAGGGCCAAGGCTGAATTCCTTCGTGGGGCCATTGTTGAAGGAGTCCCCGAACGGGGCTCCCCAGGCACAAAGAGTGCCAGTTCCTTGAAGGGCCCATTGATAGGCCTCATTTGTTTTGGGGGCAATTTGGTGTAAAGGAGGCCCGGGGGCATATTGAGGCACATTGTCGGTGCCTGGGCGGTCCCGCAAGAGAGCGGGCCGCCCCAACGATGGGGGCATGTGATTTAATGCCACTAGGAGGGTCCAGAGGACGCAGAGGTGCCGGGCCCCCCTCCTTTATGCAAAGTGCCACGAACTGGGCACAATTGAGAGAGAGTCCCTGAGAGGGACCAGAGGCACAGAGGTGCCAGTGAGTTTCCCAGCTGCCCAGCAAGTAGTGGGCAGCTGCTACGTTTAGGTTTGCGCAGTGGCGCACCCTTGACTTTCGCTGCATAGGCAGCAGCCCTGACTCTTGGGACATAGGGCATTTGAGCCCCTTTATGAGATGGCCAGATGGCCAGGGGGGACTGTTAGATTTATAGGGCGCCAGGCCCTAATGTGATGTGGTGCTAGGAAATGTGATGCATTTACCATGATTTATGCACCCTGTTTTATGCCCCTAATATGCGTTATGCTTAGGAGGGTATTGTCTAATGCGCTTAGACTTGTGAGATGATTATATAATATATTTATGCTGATGAGGTTATGACATAATGTGGTTTATGTTCCTCAAGATTAATGGCATACTGTGGTTTATGCTAGGAAGTTATTACCTCATGCGTTTAAGTCAGGAGGTTGGCGCAGAATAGATTTCACGCCTAATGTGATGATGACTGCATAATATGATTTATGATTGCAGGGTGATGCTGAGTACGAGGTTTTGCCAGTAAGTACTGGTTGTATTCTACATCTACAATTTGTCCTACATTTATTATAAGTTCTACATTTAATACGTTCACTTTGTGATGGTTCTGACAGTGGTCCATGTGGCCCTGTCATGTGTATATAATCCCTTGTAAATATGACCTTGTGCCAGGTGGCACGATGTATATTATGTGAGTACTATTCTAATGTGTTTTATGATAATACAAAGGCTATTTTTATATATAACCTTGTGTGGAGTTCCTTTTGTGGTGTGCCTAGTATGTTGTTGCTGTGTGTGTGTTGCGCAAATGCTTTACACATTGCCTCCGGGATAAGCCTGACTGCTCGTGCCAAGCTACCAAGGGGGTGAGCAGGGGTTATCTTTGGCGTGTAACTCCCTCGCCCTGACTAGAGTGGTGGTCTCTGCCTGGCTTTGGCGCAAGCCTTAGCCAACCAGAGATACCATTTCTAACACCGCTGATTAGGTCTCTGAAGGAAAAGAAAGTGGTCACTTTCAATTATGCCGATGACCTCCAACTATTGTTCACTATCGACAATTCCCCCCAGTCAATATCTGACTTTGAGACTACCATGCAATTCATTCGCCACTGGATGGACCACAACCACCTAAAACTAAATCCAGGCAAGACCAAACTAGTCCTGACTGGTGGCGTTCGCAATTTGTGGGACCCACACTATTGGCCAAACGAATTAGGCCCCCCCCCCTATTCCCGCCTCCTCAGTAAAAAGCCTGGGAGTCACTATAAACAATGACCTTTCCCTAAAAACTCACGTAGGTTCTGTGATCTCCTCTTGTTTTTTTCAGCTGCGAAAAATTAGGAAAATAAGCAGACTACTCACCCAAGCAGCTTTGATACAGGTCTTGATAGCTAAGGTCCTATCACGCCTAGACTATGCCAACGCAATCTATCTTGGTATACCACTCTACCTTTCAAAACGGTTACAGATGGTACAGAACCAAGCGGCTAGATTGATCTACAAACAACCCAGGTGGCAACAAGCCGGCCCCCTCCTAAGGAAGGGCTCCCTATCCCCCAACGCTGCGCTTTCAAAATTGGCTGCCTGGTGTTTAAATCCCTGAATGGCCGGAGCCCTAAATTCATAGACAGCCTCATATCACGTTACACTCCCTCACGCAACCTCCGATCGGCCCATCTCCAACTTCTGACTGTCCCAATCTTCAAACTGAAGCGCCAAGGGGGTTGCATGTTCACCACTCTGGCCCCCAAAATGTGGAACTCCATCCCCCTGGAAATCAGGTCAAGCACTGATCTACTGAGTTTCAGAAAATCCCTCAAAACATGGCTGTACATCCAGGCCTACGAATAAACTGCTTCAGTTCGGCATTTCCTAGCTAGCACCATGAAACCAATTGGTGTACGAGCGCTTTATAAAACCCTTTTAACATTAACATTAACATGCACCCTCAGAGCAAACAGTGTATAGACACATTGTATATGGACTCCCACACATTGAGTCCAAGTGGGACAAGATCTGCAGTGCCCAGGTGAACTGTGAGCATTCGAACTGGAGATCGAGAAATCCAGAGTTCATCTACACTGCCATTTGTGCCCAGAGCCGTCTGGTTAAAACAGCGGAGGCGTGCTGTGATGCCTGGTGCTCCCAGCTGCGCCTGTGCTCATCCTGTCCGGAAAGAAGACTAATAGACATTGTGAAGTTTTGTTTTGTCATTTTGTTCTCTCCCACAGGTTGGACTTGTTCCATTTTCATAAAGTTTGGGAGGGATGTTCTGACTGGCTGGTCACTGTTCTAGTGTTTCTAATTGTATGCTTGTACCAGCCACTCCCTGAGGGCTGGCTTACACTATCACCCCACACCCATCCATCACAGGTGTCAGAAGACTTGTGACCCTGTCAATAAAAGGGGCCGGGCACACATGCCCTGGGCCATTTCCCGATACTCTAACACTGTATCTGTGTGATTACTTAAAGTGTATGGGGGCCTAGCGCCCGACCCTTTAAAGTCCCCTCGATTCCAGACTCTGCCCTGAAAGCCTAAAAGGGCCACAGAGAAGCATTGTGTGGCCTGTAGTCTTCAAGTGCATGGAATCCATTTCAGACATTTCAGGTAAGACACTGCTGATCAGTGCTTTAAATGGGAAAAAATAAGTGCAGGTACTCATTAAAATGAGCTAGATGTGTAATGAGGGGGCGGGGCTAGGGGCGGGACTAAAGGCAAGACATGATGATACTTAACGACTTTTATATTAGTTGCAGCACATACCAAAACACGTGAGAAATGTGTTTATATAAACAAAGCAAGTTAACTCATTACACAAAATGAAAGAGAAATGCTATAATATGTTAACGTTTCCTTTTTCTTGCAATAGTTGCACCTTCTTAATGTCATACTGTTAATTGCTGTTGTTTGGCACAATACTATATATTTTTCAGCACGTGAGTAGGAAGAAACTGAAAATACCCCCACGTCGCACCAAAAGCTCTTATGACACAAAGCAAATGAAGCAAATCATCATGAGCCTCCCCAGAAGATATCTCTTGTCTCTTCCATAGATCTATCCATTCATCCTTTCATCCTACCATTTATCTGCTGATGTCCGCCATTTAACCTTTACATTCTGTCGTCTATTCAGTCTTTCATCCATCATTCAGTTTTTCACCATTCCGTCTGTCCACCCTTCATATACAAACCTATCCATCCATCCAACTCAAAACCTATCCATTCATCCTTTCACACATCCATCTCTTTATCCACCCTTTCGCTCATTCATCAATCCTTTCGCTCATCTATCCATCAACCCTTTCACTCCTTTATTCCATCCACCCTTTCACTCAATAACTCCTTTCACTCATCCATCCATCCTCCCTCCCTTTCATTCATCCTCCCTCCCTTTCATTCATCCATCCAATCTTTCACTTATCCACCCATCATCCACCCTTTTATCCAATCATCCACCCTCTTTCACCCAGCAATCCATGCTTTCACTCATCTATACATCCACCCTTGCTCACTCATCCATCCACTCACTCACCCACTGAAAATACCCCCACTTCGAACCAAACCTCTTATGGCACAATGTAAATGAAGCAAATCATCATGACCCTCCCCAGAAGATAGCTCTTGTCTCTTCCATAGATCTATCCATTCATTCTTTCATCCTACCATTTACCTGCTGATGTCCGCCATTTAACCTTTACATTCTGTCGTCTATTCAGTCTTTCATCCATCATTCAGTTTTCACCATTACGTCTGTCCACCCTTCATATCCAAACCTATCCATCCATCCATCTCCAAACCTATCCATTCATCCTTTCACTCATCCATCTCTTTATCCACCCTTTCGCTCATTCATTAATCCTTTCGCTCATCTATCCATCAACCCTTTCACTCCTTTATTCCATCCACCCTTTCATTCCATCCACCCTTTCACTCAATCCTTCCTTTCACTCATCCATCATCCACCCTTTCATCCATCCTCCCTCCCTTTCAGTCATCCATCCAATCTTTCACTTATCCACCCATCATCCGCCCTTTTATCCAATCATCCACCCCCTTTCACCCAGTCATCCATGCTTTCACTCATCCATCCATCTATTCATCCATCCATCTATACATCCACCCTTGCTCACTCATCCATCCACTCACCCACCCACCAACCCTCCCTACTATGCTATTTATGATTCTTTGTCCCCGAGCAGACATGTACACACAAAGTGCCACCCATTTTCTTTAAAATACCTCCTGAGTGTCTTGATTCTCTCTCTCTTTCTCTCACTTTTTTCTTACAAAAAAACAGGCATACACACAAACATAGCAGACACACAAAAGACTCGGGTATGATAAAAGCCATGTTATAGTCTTCACCTACCATGGCTTTTTTAATTGCCACCAGGGCCGGACTGAACTGGCCGTAGCCTGATTGCCACTGCCAGGGAACTGACATGATTCCTGTGTTTGCACAAATGCACAGGATAGTGTGACTGTGATTGACAGCACAGGGCCTGAACGGACCCTGCTCTGTCAAGCACAGCGTGATGGTGAGCACCCGGCAATTATTCAAATGAGCCCTGCTGAATAGCTCAGCTGGGGCTCAGATCGGGGCTGCAGAAGCGGCGCCTTGGCTGCCAGAGACACGTTCCACTCCGGCTCACCAGCACTCACAGCCAACCCTACCTTTTCATGAGTACCGGTACTCTCCTCGGCAGAAGAGAAGTGCCGGTACTCAGAGGGATAAATCTAAGAAGTGCCGGTACTCAGTACCGGTGAGTACCGGCCCATTTAAAGCACTGCTGCTGATGAATCTGACATTTATTCTGTTTACTTGGAGTGTTAGAAAAGGTCGCTTGTTTACTCTTGTACACTGCTATGCTTGGAGAGTCTGAGCCCTGGGGCAGGCATCGATTGCTAAAGCAGGTGTTGACATCCCAAACAGGGCATAACTATAAAGAGTGAACCAAGTGCAGTGGCACCGGGGCCAAGGGTTCAAGCATCACCTGCACACCATGGGGCAGATTTACGTTAAACTAACGCAGCACAGTGCAGCAAGTCATTTTGCTGCGCCGTGCTGCGTTAGTCTGGAAAGCACAGGGATGCGACATATTTACAAGAATATGTCGCATCTCTGTGCTCTCCCCTGCGCTGGCGCACAAACTGCTGTCATGCGCCGGCGCAGGCACCCTTGCACCATGGTGCAAGGATGCTCATGCGTCGTGGGGAGATTGTTTTTGTGCAGGAAGGGGCACCTTCCTGCACAAAAACAATCACTACAGGCATTTTCCTCTTCCAATGCGTGCTGTAGAATGCAGCACGCATTGAAAGAGGAAAACGAGGAGAAATGAAAACATTTCTCCTCATTGCGCTCGCTACGCCACCTCTAGGGTGGCGTAGCATACTGACGCATCTCCAGAGTTACGATTTCACGTAATTCTGGAGTTGAGTCCTGTTCCATGAGTGTTGCGTGGGAACACCCACTGCAACACCCATAGAACGCCCCTTCACCGCAAAGTGCTGCGTGTGAAGGGACCGTATTTACAAGGAGAGGAAAAGTCACGCATGGTGGCTTTTCCTCTCCTTGTAAATATAGAGGAGCCCCCTGCGCCACCAGTACGTCACGAAAAGTGACGTACTGGTGGCGCAGGGGGCTTGTAAATCTGCCCCCGAGTACGGTCGTCTTGCGCCATCTATCCAGGTGTTCGCAGGTGTCTTACTTTCCTTGCTTACAATATATTGAGGATTCTAAATAGATGTGAACCGTTCTCTAGCCATCCTGACCAACCCGAGAGTCTCACATTTTAAGCTGTTTTCATTTTATCTTACGAAGGTTTGTGACGTCAGTCTGCCGATATTCTCGTCGATAATTTCTACAACTATTGATTCCTATTCTAAACCAACAACAGTGAAGGCTAAGGATGGTTTTAAATAGTAAAGTTCCAAACAGTGCTTTAAATGGAGAAAAATAAGTGCATGTACTCACCAAATTTAGCCTGGACCAGATGTGGATTTTGGGGCTGGAATGAGGGCGGGACAAGTGGGAGGGCAAAGTTTGTTACTTTTTCAAGCTTTGAATGAAAGAAATCTTGCAAGCGTTGTAAGAATTTCAGATTAGAAGTGGGCAAGAACGAATCATCCCAGACATTCCACCAGACAATGTGTTTGTCTGACTCCCTATGTTCAGAGACACAGAAAGTCAACATCTGGGCCGGATGGGGCTTCCAGTGCGAACTCAACCATCCAGGAAGTGATCTGACTTCCCACAACGGTGCTACAAGTTGAGAACCAACGAATTCCTGATTTAAATACATGCCAACATCCCAATGAATGCTCACTATCCCAGTTGTCCTTGCTGCCAATTTTTTGGGGGAAGAGTTTAACAAAAAGGATTTATAAGTTGACTGACAGACCCTGCTCTTCGGGCCTCTGTCCACTTTCTGTGCCAACCGTTGGCCCCCATTTATGGCATCTCGAAGTCATTTTTTTCATTTCCGGCCCTCATTACGGACCTTTCTGATTAATAAAACTGGCATTGGCCTCACAAGGGCCCATTTTTAAACACACTTGACTCCACTAAGGTAAACCTGCTGCATCATTTGCTCACAAAGCTGAAGATATTTTGTTAAGGAAATTGACAGAAAATGTCAACAATTTCAACACAATTTCCTGCCCAAGAAAAGACAAGCATTTACAATGCAATAGGTCCCGCATTCACGTGAGTTTGAGCTATTGGCATTGTAAATGACAATGCCTTTTATTTATGTTTTGGGTTTTAAAACATAAATAAAAGGCTTTGTCTTTTACAATACCAATAGCTTAAACTCTCGAAAATGCAAGACCTATTGCATTGCAATAAAGGGCCTTCTCGATCGCTTGTCAGATTGCAAATATCAGAGGAAGAGACCAGCCTGCGACGTCTTCAAAGTAGTGATAAATAGAGCTGTAAAGAAGATGTGTAAGTGTTGTAAATTACACAGACACAAAGTGTCTTACACACTACCAAAGCGCTCCAACACCTTTCGCTCTGAGATTACACTGTCGTGGCTCAGGAGGAAGAGCGAGAGGGTGTGGGAGGGGCTATTTCCTGCCCTCTCCGTGATTTGAGTGTGCAGTGTGGCAGTTGGTAATGTCATTGCTATCTTTGGCTTAATAAAAAACACTCCAGCTGTAGTAGGGCCCTGGCTTCACCTCCTGGTGCAGGGCGGGCTGTACTTTATGGCAGGCATGGAAGGAGGGAGGGATGGTCTCGGCTGCAGCTCCGGCCTCGTACAGTCCCCCTGCTGTTACTAGTGAGCGAGAGGTGCTGAGGTGGTGGTATTGGTACTGGTGGTGGTGGTGGTGGTATTGGTATTGGTGGTGGTGGTGGTATTGGTGGTGGTGGTGGTATTGGTGGTATTGGTGGTATTGGTGGTGGCGGTATTGGTGGTGGTGATGGCAATGGTGGTATTGGTGGTGGTGGTATTGGTGGTGGTAGTGGTAATGGTGGTGGTGGCATTGGTGGCAGTATTTGTATTTGTGGTGGTGGTATTGGTATTGGTGGTGGTATTGGTGGTGGTGGTATTGGAGGTGGTGGTATTGGTGGTAGTACTGATGGTGGTATTGGTGGTAATATTGGTGGTGGTGGTATTAGTGGTGGTGGTATTGGTGGTGGTGGAGTTATTGGTGGTGGTGGTATTGTTGGTGGTGGTATTGGTGGTGGTGGTGGCATTGGTGGTGGAGGCATTGGTAGTGGTGGCATTGGCGGTGGTGGTATTGGTGGTAGTACTGATGGTGGTATTGGTGGTAATATTGGTGGTGGTGGTATTAGTGGTGGTGGTATTGGTGGTGGTGGAGTTATTGGTGGTGGTGGTATTGTTGGTGGTGGTATTGGTGGTGGTGGTGGTATTGGTGGTGGTGGTGGTATTGGTAGTATTGGTGGTATTGGTGGTGGTATTGGTGGAGGCATTGGTATTGGTGTAGGTGATATTAGTGGTGGTATTGGTGGTGGTATTGGTGGTGGTGGTGGTATTGGTGGTGGTATTGGTGGTGGTGGTATTGGTATTGTTAGTGGTGGTATTGGTGGTATTGGTTTTGGTGGTATTGGTGGTGGTGGTATTGGTGGTGGTGGTGGTATTGGTATTGGTGGTGGTGGTATTGGTATTGGTGGTGGTGGTATTGGTGGTGGTATTGGTGGTGGTGGAATTGGCGGTAATATAGGTATTGGTGGTGATGGTGGTATTCGTATTGGTGGTGGTGGTATTGCTGGTGGTTCTGGTGGTGGTGGTATTGGTGGTGTTGTTATTGGTGGTGGTGGTGGTATTGGTGGTGGTGGTATTGGTGGTGGTGGTATTGGTGGTGGTATTGGTGTTGGTGGTATTGGTGGTGGTGGTATTGGTGGTGGTTGTATTGGTGGTCATGGTATTGGGGGTGGTGGTGGTATTGGTGGTGGTGGTATTGGTGGTGGTGGTGGTGTTGGTGGTGGTGGTATTGGTGGCGGTATTGGTGATGGTATTGGTGGTGGTGGTATTGATGGTGGTGGTATTTGTGGTGGTGGTGGTATTGGTGGTGGTGTTGTTGTTGTTAATAAAACAGGCTTTTGAAAACAATCCATCAGGTGGCTTAAGTACAGATGACATGTAATACAGATGTGCTGTTGTCAGCTTCAGCCCATTAGCACAGGATTATTTGCTACCTGGAATTCACATGACTTAATTTGCAAATCATTTATAAATCCATTTTACTTAGGGGGTTGAAACAGACACAAGATAATGCCGGGTTAAAGTGATTGAAAGCAGGCGCCCGTGTTACGGGGGCGGCCGTACTGCTTAAAAACACACAAGCAGTTTCAGCTGAAGCAGCGCATGTCCGACCTGCAGTAAGAGAAACTCAGTAAAGTAAATAGTGCTGACAGACTTACTAAATAACAGGTCCTGTGTAACAACTGAAGTAAAGGGGCCAGTAGCCATGGGAGGTTACAAATGAAGACAAGGCCGTACTAAGGAGGGACTAACAAGCCTATTAACGAATCTGAATGCAGCATTTACGAAAGATATTGACACAAGCCAATATAAAATATGGGTGGAGCATGGGCACGGCTTCTCTCCCATACTCTATTGGTCGTTGTATTGGTAGTGGTATTGGTGGTGGTATTGGTGGTGTTGATGGTGGTATTGGTTGGTGGTGGTATTGGTGGTGGTGGTATTGGTGGTATTGGTGAAGGTATTGGTGGTGGTGGTATTGGTGGTGGTATTGGTGGTGTTGATGGTGGTATTGGTTGGTGGTGGTATTAGTGGTGGTGGTATTGGTGTGGTGGTATTGGTGGTGGTATTGGTGGAGTATTGGTGGAGTATTGGTATTGGTGGTGGTGGTTTTGGTGGTACAGGTGGTGGTGGTATTGGTGGTGTGATTGGCAGTGGTGTTGGCAGTGGTATTGGTGGTGGTGGTATTGGTGGTGGTGGTATTGGTGGTGGTGGTATTGGTGGTGGTGATATTGGTGGTGGTGGTATGGGTGGTATTGGTGGTGGTGGTACTGGTGGTATTGGTGGTGGTGGTATTGGTGGTGGTGGTATTGGTAGTGGTGGTATTGGTGGTATTGGCATTGGTGGTGGTATTGGTAGTGGTGGTATTGGTGGTGGTATCAGTGGTGGTGGTGGTATTGGTGGTGGTGGTAGTGGTGGTATTGGTATTGGTGGTATTGGTGGTATTGGTATTGGTGGTGGTGATATTGGTATTGATGGTGCCCTGGCCGATCAAGATGGAACTCGTCCTGCGGGCTCCTGAGTTAAGGGATCGCCATCAGCGTAAATCTCTGCATAACTCAGCCCATCGTGCCATCCCTACCAAACAACTGACAAAGGAAACTTGTGTGCTGCTCCTTACCTTTGATCCGGATTCCCTGGACCCTCGAGGCGAAGGATTCGGGCCGTTGCCTCTCTGCGGAGAGGACCGGACGGAAGGATCGCCTCGTTGGGGATTCCTGAGGCTGCACGCTCTTCTCTCCGCGACTCAGGTCTCGATGTCCCCTGCTTAGACGAGGACAGGGAGTTGCCTGTCGGTCGGAGATGCCTGGCTGAGACGAGGCCAGGGAGTCGCCTGTCGGTCGGAGACGCCTGACGGAGACAAGGCCAGGGAGTTGCCTGTCGATCGGAAACGCCTGGCACTCTGAGACGCCTCAATCCCCCGTTTCCCCCCTGCCAGCAGACCGAGGATTGGGCTGGGTCGGGCACCGTTCGCTTGACCTGGTGCGGACGACAGCCCTGGAGCTACCGCGCAGAACAGGGGGTGTTGCCTCTGGATCTGGTGGCGGGCCGTGAACTGCCTCACGGAGGGAGTGGGCGCTGCATCTGGATCGGGCTGCGAGCTGCAGTCGGCTGATCCCTTCGAAAACCCCATCTCTCCCTCGGCCTGGCTTGCGGCACTCTGCATCACGGAGGGAGTGGGCGCTGCATCTGGATCGGGCTGCGAGCTGCAGTCGGCTGATCCCTTCGAGAACCCCATCTCTCCCTCGGCCTGGCTTGCGGCACTCGGCATCAGCGGGCCTGCGGGCGGCCTTCTACGTCAGCTGGCCTCGCGGGCGGCCCTTTCTTTCTTCCTTCATCAGCGGGCACTGCGGGCGGCCGGCTAAACGTGCTGGCGGCCCTTTACAGCAACGGGCCTTGCGGGCGGCCTTCTTCATCAGCGGGCCCTGCGGGCGCCCTTCTTCATCAGCGAGCCTGTGCGGTCTATAGCAGCTGCAACCTCTTCCAGACGCTGCATCGGTTACAAGGTGAGCTCCACGATGCGCGCAGATCTCTGCTCGTAGCTCCTACGGAGGCGGCCCCTACATCCTGAGAACCTCAGTGCCGGCCCAGTTCTGGCCCGGGCGCGCTTTCCACGCATCATCCGATCCTCCCACCCCCCCTCCATTGCTAGCCCCGAGGGCTCTCCTGATGCCCTGCAGCGCTGATCCTCGCTGACGTCCTGCTGATTTGGTCGACTCTTGCCTTGCGATGGGGGAGATTTTGATTTTGATTTCTAGGAAATGATGTGACAAAGCACAGCACACATCTTGCCAGATGGGCACGGTCCATCCCATGACCTGGGAGAGTGCCCTAGGAAAGTAACCTCGGCCATTTTAATTACAGGCCATCCCTCTCTTAACCACCAACAATCCCATTGGCTGAATCTATTTCAAAACGAATCACAAAAGCAATAAAGGACTAACCATCACAGATCTATAGTATGGTGTAGACACATACAATTGGCACTTACAACTGGCAGCCATCTTGTAACGACTACCGACTCAGGAGCAGCCATCTTGTAACGGCTCACTATTGCCATCCTGGTGTCCCCCTCCTATGCGCATGGTATACAACACAATGGCTCCCATCGTGTAATGGCCCCCATCCCTGCGCCTATCTGATGCGTTGCAGTGATTGCAATCAGCAAGGATTCAGTGACTTTCGAAAACAATTTATTCTGCAGTCCCACTCGCATAAGCAGCGTATATTAATAAAAGGGTGCCTGAGAAAACAGGAAAGGCACTGCATACCTTTGCAGGTTTGCTTGCAGGCATTTTTCTGATAGTGCATTTTCCATAAATGCCATGTATTCAACACATTGAGTGCCTTTGTTGGAGCTTCAATGCAGGGCTGAGCATGCCTCCTGCGCACTCCTAACTCACTGCCTAACCACGTATACTAAGTTCTTGCCACCTCTGCACCACTGCCTAACCACGTATACCAAGCTCTCTCCTCCTCGTCCACTCTTACACACTGCATCACGGACTCCAGACTTGAAAAATCTGGCTCAAACAGCTACACAATTAACTATCCGGACAACCTCTCCAAAAATGCGACCAAAACTCTGAAACACAGACTCCTTAAAGCCAATCCAGAAACTCTCATCTCTGACCCCTACCCCTGCCCAAAAAAAGGTACTTTTACGAGCGACTTGATTTTCTACACTAAAAGAAGAGCTCAGTGGAGATCTATGTTCCACTCCCTTCTCAAAATCACGTCAACTAAAAAATTCCTGCACGGTCTGAGCCTTTTGGTCACGAAGTCTCCCACTTTTAGAGCAAATTCCACTATTTCCATATACAACAATGGGACTATTCTTATTCAGGCCACAGATCGCAGCCTAGACATCTTTGATGATAGGTTTGCACTCTTTAAAAGATCTCAGGTCCCTAGCGACTCCCCTACTCAATCCTGGTATGAACCTTCCCGTACCCCCTCTCAGGAGGTCCCTTATCCCTCTGTGACGAACCCCAGCCTAATGACTGCCTTACCTACCCCAATCAACACTCACTGGACAATAGCTCTACCGACACCGGGCTCCCCTAACTCACCCATTGTTCCGCGACCTGACCAGACTTTGACCAATAATCACAGTGCACCTGCTCTCCCTCGCTCCGACCACCTCGCCAACACTTCCCCCACCCCCTCTCGCCCTTACCCTCATAACTCCTTCACTAGTCAGCAGGCTTGCCCACTTTCCAACAGGAACTCAATCACCCTCCCTACCCCTAACCTCCCTTACATCGCCCACTCGCCTTGCACGCCAGTACCTCGGAGTGGGAACTCTCCATTAGTGGACTTCCCCCACCCCACCCGCCCACCTGACCTGATCTCCCCTCCGCCCTCCCCATTGACCAACCTACCTTCCCCCTCTGCTTGTCCCATAATCCACACTCTGATCCTGCTTCTAAACTCAAGACTATAAACCATGAACTGCTAACTCTCAAAACTGCCATCCTTAATCTCATTAAGGCCACCGAAGACCTAGCCCTTGATCTCTCTCCCAACATGTCCACATTTGAGATCCCCCATCTCTCTTCCACCTTACCAACACTTGAAATCTCACATATGAACCTCCTGAAACCCTCTGCTCAAAATTCGAAACCCTCTGCTCAAAATTCGAACACCACCCCCTACCCTAACGCCACGTCTAGACCTGCCAGATCCTTAAATCCATATCATGAACCTGATATTCTCTCCCTCCTCCTTGAGTACACCTCTCCATACTCAGAAGCTGATATTCTCTCCCTCCTCCGTGACTACTCCTCTCCTCCTTCGACCTTCTCAGGCCCTGCTACCTGCTCTCGAACAGCCTCACTTATTGCACATAACACGACACTCCCTAAACATGACAATGCGGATCCCATCCGAAACATCACGCCCAACCCCCATAGAACGCCCAGACTCAACACAAATTCCATAAATATCAATAACCTCTTGCAGATCCCCACTATACAACCTGCACCCTCTGACAACCTGCACAAATCTCACCTGAAAAGCATGTTACTTAACTGTAGATCAGCAGTGAAACATGCCACAGACCTTGCTGATCTCATCCTCGCCCAAGATCTGGACCTCCTTATACTCACGGAAACGTGGCTCAATGACTCCTCTGGCCCTATCCTTGACCTATTAGTCCCTCCGAGCCACAACATTATCAGACTTGACCGAGTTAAGAAACTGGGAGGTGGCATTGCCTGTATCTTCCGCAACTCTCTCACAGCAAAACAGTCCCTTTCAGCTAATCTCTCCTCCTGTGAATACCTTTGCATAGATATCACTAGCTCACACAGACCCCTATGCAGCCTTCACATCTTCTACCACCCCCAGGAGATAACCTCCATCTAATTGAACAAGTTATGGAAACCATCTCCTCCAACCTGGGCCGACACTCCCCCCAGATCTTCCTTGGTGACTTCAATCTCCACTGGTATGACCCCCACGATCAGGCTGTCACAACCCTCAAAAACTTCCTTACCGACCTGTCTCTCACCCAATTCTGCGACAGCCCCACTCACAACTTAGGCTCGACACTGGATCTCATCATCTCTAACCCCAACTCCATTCATCTCGAATCCATTCTCCCCTGTGACTGGTCTGACCATCATCTCATCAACTTTCTCATACCTGAAAGTTGGGACCACAAATCTTCTCAACCACTCAAACTAAAACACTGGAAAAGACCGCTCCATAACACAAGCGTTAATGAACTCATAGAACGCTGCAATCTCTCTCTCCCGCCGCCTTCTGACATGACTGACGTTCACGACCTCACTGTCCACTATAACAACACCATGCTTTCCGCCTTAAATGATACGGCCCCCCTTCAACTAAAAAGAATTCCCATAAAAGAATCCAAGCCATGGTTCAATGACAGTCTAAATGCGGACAGACGCAGTCTCAGACTAGCTGAACGCAAGTGGAGATCCTCTCCCTCCTCAGATCTTCTAAAAACTCTAAGATCCCAAAGAAGTAGATACAACAAACTCATTAGAACGGTGAAAGCCAATTTCTTCAAACACCAACTTGACATAGCCAAAAATCGCCCGAAACGACTTTTTGAACTCATTAAATCACAATCCAACAACACCGCTACCCACTCTCAGCACCCCGCTCGCCCGCAACCAAACTGCGATGCAATGGCTGAATTCTTCCTTGAAAAGACGAACAAAATCGAATCAGACCTAAGGTCTGCTGCACTCACTCTCTCGCCCTCTCCTGATTCCTTTGTCTCCACACCACTGCCCTCGCCTCAGGGTCTCTCACTCAAAAACAATGCCACATGGAGTCACTTCACTCCCCTCAATGACTCTACCATCCTCAACATTCTCTCTACCCTCAAACCCTCAAATCACTTCAATGACCCTCTCCCCCCTAACTTCTTTAAAGAAATGATAGGTTCACTAGCACCCCTCTGGTCCAAAATCATCAACGCCTCACTTCTTCAAGGTGAGATCCCTGACTGCCTGAAGGCGGGCCTAGTGCTCCCTATCCTCAAAAAACCCTCGGCTGATCCTGCTGACCTGAACAACTACCGCCCAATCACAAACATACCGACCCTGGCGAAACTTCTGGAGAAATGTGTTCATGAACAACTTCGCAAACACATTGAGCAATTCCAGCTTCTCGACCTATTCCAATCGGGTTTCCGCAGTGGCCACAGCACTGAAACGGCCATCACTCACATTGTGGACGATGCTCTCACTTTACTTGACCAAAACGAAACCTGCCTTTTAATTCTGCTCGATCTCTCATCGGCATTTGACACTGTCAAACATGACAATCTACTCTTCCTCCTGGAAAGCAGAATGGGGCTATCAGGCACGGTCCTTAAATGGTTTGACTCTTTCCTCAACAACAGAACACAAAGAATCAAATCCAACAAGTCTCTCTCCAACCTGAGTCCATGCACACTTGGTGTCCCCCAAGGATCCTCACTCTCCCCCACTCTCTTCAACCTTTTCCTTGAACCACTGACTGTAATTCTTAAAGCCTCCAACATCCAATATCACATGTTTGCGGACGACACCCAACTCTACATGAAAATCTCTTCCCCCGAGGACATCAAATCTCTCAACGGAACCCTTCTCAAAACCCTTAATTGGCTAACCACCAACCATCTCAAATTAAACGCCCTCAAGACTGAATTCCTCCTCATTGCACCCGCTAGGCAAACCCCAACTGCGTTGCAATTTCTCTGTAACCTCACCGCCCTCAACTGCACACCTCATATCGTTGACTCCACTAAATCACTGGGAGTTGTGCTAGACAAAACCTAAACATGCAAGATCACATCAGATCATCGACCAAAGGAGCGAACTTTCAACTCTGCATCCTAAGAAAACTCAAACCCTACCTTCCCCAAGATGACTTTAAATCGGCGGTGCAAGCACTTGTCATTTCCAGACTTGAATATGGCAGTGCGACTCTTTGCGGTCTGCCGAAACTCAGTTTAGCACCTATCAGAGCATCTCTAAATGCTGCCACTAGACTCATCACGGGTTCTAAGAAGTCCAATCACATTTCACCGGACCTTAAATCGCTCAATTGGCTTCCTTTTGAAGCTAGAATACAACTGAAGATCGCATGTATGACCCATAGAGCACTTCACTTCAACACTCCACTCTACCTGACAAACAAGCTGGAACTCTCTGGTGGCTCCAGGTCCACAAGGAGCACCGGCACACTGCTGCTCAAGCCCAAGAAATTTAATAAGCTTAAAACCTACAATTGTGCATTCTCTGGCATCGCCCCGAGAATCTGGAACTCCCTTCCAGTGGAAACAAGACTGATTCCCTCTACTCTTGCCTTCAAAAGGGAAGTTAAAACTCTACTACTGAACAAACTCTTCTAATGAACTCGGCGCTGAACCTGATGTTTTCTCCTATTGACTCTAAGTGACCGTTTTGTCTGGTATGCTCTTGAATGTATATTGCCCTATTTGTAGCTTTCACCCATCCTGCTTCCTCAGCACTCCCCAATTTCATCCTGCTCCCTTTGTATATTGTCCCACCCTTTCCATGATTTCTATCACCTTGCTGCTTTCCTTTGTCTACCTAAACTTATGTAAAGCGCTCTGATACCCACCTGGGTCATGTTCGCGCTATACAAAACTTTAAATAAATAAATAAATGGTGGTGGTATTGGTGGTGGTGGTATTGGCAGTGGTGGTATTGGTGGTTATGGTATTGGTAGTTGTGGTATTGGTGGTGGTGGTGATATTGGTGGTGGTGGTATTGGTGGTGGTGGTGGTGTTGGTGGTGGTATTGGTGGTGGTGGTATTGGTATTGGCGGTGGTATTGGTATTGGCGGTTGTATTGGTGGTTGTATTGGTGGTGGTATTGGTGGCGGTGGTATTGGTGGTATTGGTATTGGTGGTGGTGGTATTGGTGGTATTGGTATTGGTGGTGGTGGTATTGGTGGTGGTGGTGGTAGTGGTGGTATTGGTGGTGGTGGTATTGGTGGTGGTGGTATTGGTGGTGGTGGTATTGGTATTGTTGGTAGTGGTGTTGGTGGTGGTGGTATTGGTATTGGCAGTGGTATTGGTATTGGTGGTGGTGGTATTGGTTGTGGTATTGGTGGTGGTGGTATTGGTATTGGCAGTGGTATTGGTATTGGTGGTGGTGGTATTGGTGGTGGTGGTATTGGTGGTGGTATTGGTGGTGGTGGTATTGGTAGTGGTGGTGGTATTGGTGGTGGTGGGGGTATTGCTGGTGGTGGGGGTATTGCTGTTGGTGGTACTGGTGGTGGTATTGGTATTGGTGGTGGTGCTGGTGGTATTGGTGGTGGTATTGGTGGTGGTGGTGGTATTTGTATTGGCAGTGGTATTGGTTGTGGTGGTATTGGTGGTGGTGGTGGTATTGGTGGTGGTATTGGTGGTGGTGGTATTGGAGGTGATGGTGGTATTGGTGGTAGTGGTATTGGTGGTGGTGGTATTGGTGTTGTATTGGTGGTATTGGTGGTGGTTGTATTGGTGGTATTGGTGATGGTATTGGTGGTATTGATATTGGCGGTGGTATTGGTGGTGGTGGTATTGGTAGTGGTATTGGTGGTGGTGGTATTGGTGGTGGTGGTGGTGGTGGCGGTATTGGTGGTGGTGGTATTTGTGGTGGTGGTATTGGTGGTGGTATTGGTGGTGGTGGTGGTAGTGGTATTTTGGTATTGGTGGTGGTATTTTGGTATTGGTGGTGGTGGAGGTGGTGGTATTGATGGTGGTGGTGGTATTGGTGGTGGTGGTATTGGCCATGTTATTGGTATTTGTGGTGATGCTGGTATTGGTGGTGGTCATATTGGTATTGGTGGTGGTGGTATTGGTGGTATAGGTGGTATTGGTGGTGGTAGTATTGTTGGTATTGGGGTGTGGTGGTGGTATTGGTGGTGGTGGTGCTGGTATTGGTGGTGGTGGTATTTGTATTGGCGGTGGTATTGGTTGTGGTGGTGGTGGTATTGGTGGTGGTGGTGGTATTAGTGGTGGTATTGGTGGTGGTGGTATTGGAGGTGGTGGTGGTATTGGTGGTAGTGGTATTGGTGGTAGTGGTATTGGTGTTGTATTGGTGGTGGTTGTATTGGTGGTATTGGTGATGGTATTGGTGGTGGTGGTATTGATATTGGTGGTGGTATTGGTGGTGGTGGTATTGGTAGTGGTATTGGTGGTGGTGGTATTGGTGGTGGTGGCGGTATTGGTGGTGGTGGTATTTGTGGTGGTGGTATTGGTGGTGGTATTGGTGGTGGTGGTGGTATTGGTGGTCAATCAATCAATCAATCACAGAATTTGTAAAGCGCACTACTTACCCGTGAGGGTCTCAAGGCGCTAGGGAAAAAGAAAAGGGGGTGCTGCTACTGGTTGAACAGCCAGGTCTTGAGTAGCCTCCTGAAGGTCAGCAGGTCTTGGGTCTGTCGTAGGCTTAGTGGAAGGGTGTTCCAGGTCTTGGCGGCGAGGTGGGAGAAGGATCTGCCGCCGGTGGTAGTTCTTCGAATGCGAGGGACGGTGGCGAGGGAGAGGTCGGCGGAGCGGAGTTGGCGGTTGGGGACGTAGAAGAGGAGTCGTCTGTTGAGGTAGGCTGGGCCAGTCTTGTGGATTGCCTTGTGTGCGTGGATGAGGAGTTTGAAGGAGATTCTCCTGTCGACGGGGAGCCAGTGCAGGTTCCTCAGGTGGGGGGTGATGTGGCTGTGGCGTGGTACATCGAGGATCAGGCGTGCGGAGGCGTTTTGTATGCGTTGCAGCCGCTTGATGAGCTTGGCCGGGGCTCCCGCGTGAGGGCGTTCCCATAGTCAAGTCTGCTACTGACGAGGGCCTGGGTGACTGTTCTTCTTGTGTCTGTCGGGATCCACCTGTAGATCTTGCGAAGCATGCGGAGGGTGTTGAAGCAGGAGGATGAGACTGCGTTGACTTGCTTGTCCATGGAGAGCGTTGAGTCGAGGATGACTCCCAGGTTGCGTGCGTGGTCGGTGGGTGTTGGGGCTGCTCCCAGCATCGTTGGCCACCAGGAGTCGTCCCAGGCTGAGGGGTTGGAGCCGAGGATGAGGACCTCTGTCTTCTCTGTGTTCAGTTTTAGTCGGCTGATCTTCATCCAATCGGCGACGGCCTTCATTCCTTCATGGAGGTTGGATTTGGCGGCGAGGGGGTCCTTGGTGAGGGAGAGGATCAGTTGAGTGTCATCGGCGTAGGAGATTATGTTGAGGTTGTGTTGTCTGGCGATGCGTGCGAGCGGGTCATGTAGATGTTGAACAGTGTTGGGCTGAGGGACGATCCCTGGGGTACGCCGCAGATGATCTCGGAGGCTTCGGATCGGAATGGTGGGAGGCGGACTCTCTGGGTTCTGCCGGCGAGGAAGGAGGTGGCCCATTCCAGGGCCTTGTCTCGGATCCCTGCGTCGTGGAGGCGTGTGCGTAGAGTGCGGTGGCAGACAGTGTCGAAGGCGGCGGAGAGGTCCAGCAGGATGAGGGCTGCGGTCTCACCATTGTCCAGCAGGATCCTGATGTCGTCGGTGGCGGCGATGAGGGCAGTCTCAGTGCTGTGGTTGCTGCGGAACCCCGATTGGGATGGGTCCAGGATGCTGTTTTCTTCGAGGTATCGGGTTAGCTGTTTGTTGACGATCTTCTCGATGACCTTGGCTGGGAACGGAAGCAGGGAGATGGGCCGGAAGTTCTTGAGGTCTCTCGGGTCCGCCTTGGGTTTTTTGAGTAGGGCGTTGATCTCTGCGTGTTTCCAGCTCTCTGGGAAGGTTGCGGTCTCGAAGGAGAGATTGATGACGTTGCACAGGTGGGGTGCGATGGAGCTGCTGGCTTTGTTGAAGATGTGGTGCGGGAAAGGGTCTGACGGGGAGCCGGAGTGTATTGTGCTCATGGTCTTGATGGTGTCCTCGATGTTCACGCTGGCCCAGGCTGGCAGGGGGTCGTGGTCGATGGTGTGCGGCGGGTCTGGTGCATCGATCTTAGTTGGGGCTGTCTGGGTGTTGAAGCTGTCATGGATGTCGGCGATCTTGCGGTGAAAGAAGGTGGCGAGGGAATCGCACAGGGGTTGCGACGGCGGGATGTCGTTGGTGTTGGAGCTGGGGTTGGAGAGTTCCTTCACTATGTTGAAAAGCTCCTTGCTGTTGTGTGCGTTGTTGTCGAGGCGGTCTTTGAAGGAGATTCTCTTGGCGGACCTGATGAGGTGGTGGTGGTTACGGATGGCGTCTTTGTGGGCTGTGTGGCTGTCCGGTGTCTTATCACTGTGCCATTTCTTCTCTAGTTTCCGGCAGGTACGCTTGGAAGCTAGGAGTTCCGAGGTGAACCAGCTGGCTCTTTTGGTGGTGTCACTGTAGGTGAGCTTTTTCAGCGGGGCGAGGGTGTTGGCACAGTCGTCCATCCATCGTCTGAGGTTGCAGGCAGCGTCGTCGGTGTTGGATGGGTCGGAGGGAGGGCTGAGAGCGAGGGTTGCCCGAAGTTGGTCTTTGGTGACTTTGCTCCAGCAGCGGCGTGGGATCTGTTGGGTGCGGTGGTGTGTGGTGGGTTTCTGGAAGGTGAAATATATGCAGCGGTGGTCGGTCCAGAGGAGTTCCGTGGTGTGGCTGAAGGAGACGTGGGAGCTTGAGGAGAAGATGGGGTCAAGCGTGTGGCCGGCGGAATGGGTCGGTGTTGTGACGAGCTGGCTCAGACCGAGGTTGGCGAGGCTGTCGATCAGGGTGGTGGAGTTGCTGTCGTTGTTGTTCTCCAGGTGAAAGTTCAGGTCTCCGAGGAGGATGTAGTCGGTAGAGGTCAGGGCGTGCGTGCTGATGAAGTCGGCAATGGAGTCGCTGAACTGGGGTCGGGGTCCAGGGGGTCTGTAGACGAGGGTGCCTCTAAGGGTGGTGTTGGGGTCCATGTGGATCTGGAAGTGCATGTGTTTGGCGGTGCTGAGAGTGTCGTCGGTGCTGGTCGAGACCCTGATGGTGTTCTTGTGGACGATGGCGATTCCTCCTCCTACTGCGTTGATGCGGTCTCTGCGGGTGATCTTATAGCCGTCTGGGATGGCTATGGCGATGTCGGGGGCGGAGGAGTCGTTCATCCAGGTCTCAGTCAGGAAGTGGTGGTGGTAGTGGTATTTTGGTATTGGTGGTGGTGGTATTTTGGTATTTTGGTATTGGTGGTGGTAGAGGTGGTGGTATTGATGGTGGTGGTGGAGGTGGTATTGGCCATGTTATTGGTATTGGTGGTGGTGGTGGTATTGGTGGTGGTCATATTGGTATTGGTGGTGGTGGTATTGGTGGTATTGGGGTGTGGTGGTGGTATTGGTGGTGGTGGTATTTGTGGTGGTGGTATTGATATTGGTGGTGGTGGTATTGGCAGTGGTATTGGTGGTGGTGGTGGTATTGGTGGTGGTGGTTGTATTGGTGGTGGTGGTATTGGTGGTGGTGGTAATGTTGTTGTTAATAAAACAGGCTTTTGAAAACAACCCGCTAGGTGGCTTAGTGCAGATGACATGTAACACAGATGTGCTGTTGTCAGCTTCAGCCCATTAGCACATGATTATGTACTACCTGGAATTCACATGACTTAATTCGCGAAACATTTCTAAGTCCACTTTACTTGGGGAGTTGAAACAGACACGAGAGAATGCCAGGTTGAAGTGATTGAAAGCAGGTGCCAGTGTTACAGGGGCGGCCGTGCTGCTTATAAAAACCCAAGCGGTTTCAGCTGGCGCAGCGCATGTCCGACCTGCAGTAAGAGAAACTCAATAAAGTAAATAGTGCTTACAGACTAAATAACAGGTCCTGTGTAACAACCGAAGTAAAGGGGCCAGTCGCCATGGGAGGTTACAAATGAAAACAAGGCCGTACTAAGGAGGGACTAACAAGCCTGTTAATGAATCCAAAGGCAGCATTTACGAAAGTCAATGACACAAGCCAATGAAAAATATGGGCGGTGAGTGGGCGCGGCTTCTCTCCCATACTCTTGTACAGCAGTCTCGCAGAGGGAGCTGCGCATGCGCGTTGCTGCTAGGCTCGACCTTAAAAATGCACTTCCTGCATCCAGGCTTCGAAGTTTCTGGAGTCTGAAATGCTGCTGCAAACATCTCATTTTTAATCTATGCCACTGAGTTAAATACTCCTGCCGAATACGTAAGGACTGTAACTTGGCTGGTCTGGAAACAGAAGAGACGGCCTGTTAAAGACTCGTGTGTACTCACTCACACATGTCAAAATACAGCCTCCATCTTTCACACACTCACAAACACACCCTGTCACACATTTACATTCCCTTCTCATTCTCTTTCAAACACATTCTGTCACTTGCACACAATTCTCACACACACACACACTACTGCTTTTCATTCCCAGTCACAGTCTCACACACTTTTTAGCTTTTACTTTGTCTCACACATGCTCTTTTTCACACACATACACACACCTCTCTTACACACTCACTCATCCACCTCCCCCTTACTGCACTCCTTCTTTGCGAGTGTAAATTCTGCAGGCGGCAGGGCAGTCTGCAGAGTCAACAGTCCTGGAGCTGGAAGCACATCCTTCGAGGCGCTCTGCCGTGTTCTCTCACTACAAGAGTAGGTGTCTCCAAGGGCAATCGTCTCTGGTCCCAACCACTCCTGTGCTCCTGTACTCTGCTGCTATAACACTGTCACAAGGTTACCAGACACTCTGGCAGGAAACAGAAGGCCAACAAAGTGTGGGGCATTCAGAGGGCCATGGACACGACCCAAGGGCCCGTCTTCCTCATCGCTGATGTACAATCTTGAGATCACAATCACACTGGCAAGTGGGAGCAGCTCCTCGCCTGGCTGTGAGAGAAGAAGTGTCCACCATGCTACAGGTCTGTGGGCACATGAAATAGCAATGCAGAGGGACCATTTGGCATCTGATTGGTGCTGGTTTCTGACCCGGTAGCTCAGCGCTGGTGAGTGTTCCTCGTCTCTGTACCCTTCCCTGGTCCATTTCAGTGTGGGACTAACCATCTCCTACGGTAGCTACTTAGGACACCTGAAATCACATGTTTGGATTCCTATCTTGTCAGCAGGGTTACTGAGAGGCTCTGTGCTGAGGAGCAGGGCCGGCATTTAGCATGTACAAGCTGGGCCACGCCCAGGACGCAGACCTTCAAAGGGCACAGGAGCTGCCTGCAGCAGGCCTCTTCTGACGTGGCTCCAAAGAGAAGCACATTTAAACATGGTTACTGGAGGCTGTCAGTGCCGCTGTCTGCATTTTGACTGCTTTTCTTCTCATGACTCTCCATTTTCTTGTCCCCCACACATTCCCCTTACCCCTCCCCTTGTTTTCAACACACAGACAGTTAAAAGGATGAATGAGAAGGGAAGTCAAGTGTGGTTTCGCCCAGGGAGCGCTCTGACCAAAGGCCAGCTCTGCGAAGGAGATCTCTCTCTCTACATCTATTTTCTCTCTCTCTCTTCCTCTCCTGGGAGCTAAAGTTAAGAAAGTGTGTCACTTTAATCGCTCTGGTCCTTCGTGAGAATGCATTTGCTGCAGCAGTGAATAACCCAGGACTCGTTTCCTGCAGGTTACCAGTACATGGCGCCGTTACTAATCTTCCTGTCTCCTCCATGGGCTCCATTGAGAGCTGTGGAGCTGTGTGGTGGTTGGCCCAGACCGGGGTCCTCCAGTGAGCTAAAGTGAGCCTGGTAAAGTGCTGCCAGGCACAAGGACAGTCTGTGGCCAAACGCAGAGGCGGGCTCTGACAGGCCTGTAACAGCCTACACAGTCAGCAGTGCTTAATTTGTAAAATAATAAGTGCCAGGGCTCTCGCCAGGAGGTCACTGCAGCTTGCGCCACCCATTGCCCCCACTAGCGCGACCGGTGTCAAATCCTTATTAAC
Source organism: Calotriton arnoldi (assembly GCA_963921515.1). Classification (NCBI taxonomy): domain Eukaryota; kingdom Metazoa; phylum Chordata; class Amphibia; order Caudata; family Salamandridae; genus Calotriton; species Calotriton arnoldi. The sequence goes on from CAWUFW010000739.1 coordinate 858,804, forward strand.
CAGCTACGCCCTCACGTATGAGTGCGCATGCGCAGAGGGCCTGTTTACCGAGAGGGTACTTCCCCCCCCTCCCGGTTACCCCCGTACGCTCCATGAACTCTATTACCCAAAAGGGGGGCCCTTGCACTCTGCGCCGTTTAATGACGTCATTGTGCACGTGCGGGGTGGCTAACCAGCCCAAAGAAAGCGTGACTCCCCCCTCCCCCGCACCCATCCAACCAAGCGGATGTACCGCCCCTGGAGTTCTGGGAGAACTCCAGGGGCGCCATTCAAGAATGGTGACGCCCCTAAGGACCTTAAATTGACTGCTCACCGATCATGACCTTACCGCCACAGGCCAGCATAGTTGACCTACTATCTGGCCCCCTATCCTCCTCTTCCGAAAGGTCATGCCTACTTAGAACCTCCCAGCCATGCCAAAATGTTCTCCAGAAAAAGTTGGTTACCTGCCCCAGTCAGATGGACCCCGTCCTGCAAGAAGAACTGTTCCCCCCAGATACACCCATGTGGTATATTCTGTAGTTGAGGTGACCGAAATAATTTCTCTATCTTGTTGTTGATCCTCTTTACCGAGTGATTCAACGCCCTGACTGAGTCCCCCTCCTTTTGAGCCTGGGAATCATCTGAGACCACACTATGGTGCAGCCTTGGCATGTTTTAGCTAGCCAGTTTACTTCCGAAATTATCTCCTCCATCAGGACCCTCCTGCCCAATTTCACCAGATCGTTGCCCCCAGGTGTAGGATAACTACTGCGGGCGGCGGGGTGTGTCTATTGAGCAACTCTGTAAAGAACCCCTAAACTGACTGAGGCATAGGCCCCCCTACCATGAAAGGAAACTTCGAAACCTCCTTGTTCCGCCCTCTGTCTATAGCTACCTGAAAAGAAAACAGATTTAACGCGCTTTACAAATGAGTGACCAACCACCCATACCACTTGTGTCTCCTTCCTCCGTTCCTGTGTCCGCCGTGCTGAAGGTACTTGCTGTTGGTGACCCGGCAACAGTTTCCGCCCTGCGTGACAGGTTCGAGAAACTGAAATAGAAGCAAACAACAAGAAAGGCGTCAGCGTAACTTACTTGTCACCTCACAGCATGTGCATCCGCACATAACGTTTGTAACAGTTGGAAGACCATCTCCCAATCCTTTTTACGCTGCTCGCATGCAATCCTCTAGCAGTCGCCTCGGTGGCCGCACCTATCCTGAAGGAATGCGTCCCAAAATCCTTTGGATTGAAACCAGCCCTGACCATTGTCATCGACAGTACTCGTTGGAATTGGAACCTGGTCAGTGGGGTACCGTCTGCATGCATTAACAATGCTCCCTCCTTCGCGCCCGCTCGCTGTTTGATAAAGGCTTCTACGTGGAACACTGGGCAGCAAGGATTAGCCCGTGCCCGATGGAGTACCAGCCCGTCCCCCGGGCCTCCTGGTCAGTTTTTGATTTACGTATGGTAATCAACAGCACCTCGCCCAATATTTTTGTGTGTTCCAGTCGAAGACCCCCAGCATGTCCTGCTTGCTGCTAGCCACCAGTTCCCCTACCCGGAATGCCCCATAAAAGGCCAAAGTAAAGGCGGCTCTGAACAAGAGTACTTCCCCATCCGAACTGCAGGTGTCAGACAAGGCATTCAATAATGATGCCAGCCGGTCTAAACCTATCGGTTGCCTGGAATCTGCGGTGGTTGCTTGCAGGCGCCGCCACCCCTTTAGTGCCTTCCGCACGACGAAACTATTCGTGGGATCTCTGGCCCCCTGAGTTGTGCCATGAAAGACACGGCCGCCCTGTGTCTGCTAGCTGTCGCTGCTGAGCGCCCCTCCTTATGTAATGCATCTAGGTACTTAGCGAAATTCTCCTCATGCTCCCATTTCTCTGCCCAGTCCCGTCCCAAAAGGAGCAATAAGACAAAAACACCCCTTCGTAAGCTGTCCTGGTCCTGGGCGCTAGGCTAGCTGCCACGAGGTTCTGTAGCTGGGGGCACCAATTTGCCAGAGTGTTGCTGGGAAGTGTGCAGGCGTCGCCTCTGCGGATGGTAGGTGTTCCCTGAATACCTGCATCTTAAAGCGAGAGAGTGCATCGGCTGCGTTATTCAACACCCCTGGGACATGTTTGGCCCTAAACTGTACATTGAGTTTCATGCAAACCAACACAATCGCCTTAAGTAGGCGGAGTATAAACTTACATCGTGCCGCCTGCTGGTTGATACATTCGACTACCGTCATGTTATCTGACCAGAAGATTACAGATCGATTACACAACTGATCAGGCCAAACTGTTAATGCAACCCATATTGGAAATAGCTCCAAGAAACCGATATTAGCTGTCAGGCCGCTCGCATCCCACCAAACCGGCCACCGTTGGGCCACCCACTTGTTTCCCAGTATGGCACCAAACCCCACACTGCCTGCAGCATCCGTCCATAGACCTAACTCTGCAGGCGTAGTAGGGGGACCGCACTGCACAAAATGTAGCTGTCCCCCACACCAGACGTGTATTGAAGACAGGCTGCAAGGCACACAGAACAGTAAGTGCAGAGAAATGTCCACTTTCTAAAAGTGCCATTCTAAACAGTAATGTTAAATCCAACTACACCAGTAAGAAGCATTTATCATTACCATTCCAAAGATATAAAAAATGAAGTAGCTACTTCTTTCTGATCAGGATTTATCACTTAAAAGTGTTTGGGAATTCCCAATGTTAACCTATGAGAGAAATAGACCTCACCGTAGTGAAAAACAAATTTAGCTGTTTGTCACTACCAGGACATACAAAACATAAATGTACATGTCCTACCTTTAACGTACATAGCACCCTGCCCTTAGAGCTACCTAGAGCCTACCTTATGGGTAGCTTATGTGTAGGAAATGGGGAGTTTAAGGCCTGGCAAATAGTTTTAAATGCCAAGTCAAAGTGGCAGTAAATTGCACACACAGGCACTGCAGTGGCAGGCCTGAGAGGTTTGAAAAGCTACTTCTGTGGGTGGCATAAGCACTGGTGCAGCCCATTAGTAACATTTAGATTACAGGTCCTGGGTATATGGGATACCACTTTACGAGGGACCTACAGGTAAATTAAAAATGCCAGTCAGGTATACACCAATTACACACTTGTTTAGGAAAGAATAACATGCACTTTAGCACTGGTCAGCAGTGGTAAAGTGCTTAGAATCCTAAGGCCTGCAAAATCTTCAGCAAAACGTGGAGATCAAAAGCAAAAGGTTTGGAGGAAGACCACCCTAAGGATGACAGTTCTAACACATCCCCCCCCCCCAGCTGAAAGTGGGGAGATCTATCCAGTCTTCTCTGGAGTTCTCTTCACTAAAGCGGAAATTCCTAGATAGACCATCAGCATTGGCGTGGCCTACCCCTGGTCTGTGCTCCACCCTAAAGTCCATACCCTGTAGGAAAATGGACCATCTCAACAGTTTTGGATTGTCAGCCCTCACTTGCATTGGCCACCTGAGGGGCCTGTGGCCAGTCTGAATCAGGAAATGAGTGTCAAACAGGTATGGCCTCAGCTTCTTCAGTGCCCAAACCACAGCAAAAGCTTCACTTTCCATAGTACTCCACCTTTGTTTCCTGTGGAGTAACCTCCGTGAGATGAAGGATGCAGGTTGGTCTAGGCCCTCCTCATTAAGAGGAGATAGTACTGCCCCTAAGCCATGCTATGAGGCATCTGTCTGAATTATAAACTCCTTGGAGAAGTCAGCAGCCCTGAGCATAGGAACTGTGCACATGGTCTGCTTAAGGTAGTTAAATGCAGTTTGTCATGCCTCTGTCCAAATCACATTCCTGGGCTGCTTCTTGGAAGTCACCTCAGTCAAGGGGGAAACAATGGCGCCATATCCCTTGACAACCCTCCTATAGTGCCCAGTGAGGCCTAAGAATGCTCTGACTTCAGTCTGGGTTTTGGGGGCTGCCAGGCCATGGTGGTTTCTATCTTAGTCTGAAGGGGTTGCACTTTACCCCTGCTCACTAGGTGTCCCAAGTACTCCACAAACCCTGCCTTATCTAGGCTTTCTTGTCTTGATAGTCAGGCCTGCCTGTTGCAGAGCCTGACACACTTCCTAGAGGTGAAAAAGTTGGTCCTTCCAGTTGCTACTGAAAACAGCTATGTCATCCAGATAGGCGGCACAGAAGGCCTCCATACCAGCAAGGACCTGGTTCACCTCCCTCTGGAACGTGGCGAGGCATTCTTTAATCCGAAGGGCATCACCATAAACTGATAGTGGCCCTCTGTAGTGGAGAAGGCTGACCTCTCCTGTGCTCCCTCTGTTAGGGCGATCTGCCAGTACCCTGATGTAAGTTAACGTTCTGATCTGCAAACCCAGTGGTTTTCTACAATTCGTTTCTTAGACCTAATGGATATCCCGACTGATCTGCTGATCCCTGGGGATCTATGAACCCGACGGTTGTCTCTAGCCCATTTACAACCTAAAAGATTCCCACCTTTTTTGCACAAATCTCAAAGTTGTTTTTCTAGAAACCCAATAGATTTCTATTTTAGCTACAAACCTAGTGGTTCTCTGTGTAGAACCCCAAGGACTCTCACTCTATCGAGAAACCCAACAAATCTCCACTCCATCAGCATTCCCAATGGTTCTCCCAAATCCATCTACAACCTCAAAAAGTCGGTCTCTCTCTCTTAAACCCCAACAGATTTCCATGCAGCCATTCTCCGTTCCCATTAAAAAACAGTTCTTGTGTCCTCTGGCTACGTTCTCATTAATTCTCACTTCCAGGGTAAGAATCCGATTGGTCTGTCTCTTCGTCTACTATCTGGGTGGTTTCACCCACGCCCCATCCTCGTTCGTCTACAATCAGTTTCACAATTTCTAGATGTCTCAGGTGAACTGAACCCCCCTGTACATCAGAGATCAGAGTCAACTCGTCCTGGCCATGCGTTCCAGGAGATGGACTACGAGGGATGGTGGTTGAATATTCAAAGGAGCTGTTCCTAGTCCGAGACCTGCACAGCTTCCTGACCGTGCGCTCCCATCAAGGAGGTGCTGGTGAGATCAACAGGTCTCTCCGCAGAAGCCAGGGCTTGTGATGCCAGGAGCCCTTTACAAAACAGCAACTCTGGAGCACCACAAACCCAATCCTTTCCTGTGTACATTGAGGTGGGGGTTGGGGGGGGCATGTTTCCCTTAAGAGCTTACAAGAGCAACAGACCCCATGAAAATAACATTCCCTCACTGGCAGAGGAGGCCAGGAGCCTTGACTCTCCCCAGCGACAGATGCAGAGCAGGCTACGAATCAGGTCATTAAAAGGCATTTGAAGGCGACCGACTTAATGTCTTTTGACAAGTGCAATAAAACACATTCCAGTTAAAATCCGCCAAAATAGGTTCCCTCGTTAACAATCTCCGCTGGTTGTTTCCAGTCTATGGACCAAGAAAGGATGCCCAGAATAAAATGTGTTTCCGCACACAAGGGCAGCCCAGCCAGGTATTTGGCTAGGAAACAGCAGTGCTTGTTTAGCTTAATTGATTCCTCTGTTCCTGTGGGCAGCGCCAGTGTAAACCCAGGGTAAACCACCAGGTCTTCCTGTGGAAGTCTTCGGGTACAATAACAGTGCCAAGTGCCAGGCCGCCATGTTCTTCGTCTCGCGATGCTTTAACCCATGTCTTAGTGTCCAGGCATGAGACGGCGCACGCATGGCACATTCACACATCACCTCCAGCCTCCATATATGCCCAATAATCCCCCAGGAGACTGGGTGAGATTCAAAATCCACAAATAAGGCTTTTTTATAGGAACCATCCATATTATTTGAGAATGATTCAAAGGTGTTTTTATGGACGTGTAACCTTCTCACAAATACAATACATGTAATAATCAACTTTAATGACAAGAAATACAATAAAGTAGATTAAAAATAGTGTTTACTACAATATTAGAATACATTTTATTCTGCACAATTTCTTTAATATTTACATATTTAAAATCTTGCATTTCATCAAATCAATCACAAGTTGATGTGCAGAAGCTAGTACATTCATATAAATGCCCAGTAAACACTTTAACCTAACTATTTTATGCCACCTTGCTGTCTGAAGAAATATATGTGTTGATTTCACCATCTAAATGCAGTGCCTTTTTTGTCTTCTAAAAAGGACGTAATTTGATGACGCTCATAATTTCCCATCGTAGTGTGAATTACACATCGACGTTTCGGTCTCCTAGTGTCAACAGTACATGAGACCCTCTTCAGGGCATTCTAGCATTCCTTCACCTTTAACGATCTAACATGCAAAGTGATAAGAATGCATAGAAATAATAAGTAAGCCTCTATAAAATATTTACCTGCACCAACAAAACTCTGCACGTGCTGCTTAAGCAACAGACATGAGCAGTAAGTTAATTCTTGATAGCTCACTTTAATCCAATCATTTGCACTTCTGTGTATTGATGCTCACACAGAGCTGCTGCACATGTTGCACTTGTTTTGTGTGTGTCTAAAAAATTGCTGCTAGCACATGTCCTGTTTATGTTAAGGAAGCTTGCACTGTTGCCGCCCTAATTGAATGTGAGGAATAACTTTTAGCTATAAAAAAGCTGAAATAATTGTGATTTTCTATCTGGGTTCTATAATCCTGGCACTAGACGTCGCTCATGAGGGCCCTTTGGGGACCAGCATTTACATCCTTTATGGAAACTATGCACATCTCCACTTAGCATAAGTAGTCTCTTTTCATTTTCCAGTCCAGGTTTCTGTCCCACTTCCCTGATGCATTATTGTCCTTGTAGTTCACTTTGCCATCAGACCATTCCTAGATCACGTCCTGGGCCTGTATTACAGAATTGCCCCGGAGGAGCAACGAGCGTTTGCGCCTGCTTTATGCGCCCTCGGGGCACTTTAGTGCCCCTTCTGTAATACAGATAGTGCTGGCGCATATATCGCACCAGTGCTATCTCAAGAGGGCATTCCCTCATTTACATGGGGGAGTATACCCATGCACATAAGGGAATCTCTTTACTTCAGTGTCTGTGCCGTATTATGAATGTGGGCACAGAGGTAAAGAAGCTGTCAGGAGGCGCACTGACAGTGTGCCACAAAAGGTTGTGCATTGTCAATGCACCCCCTGATGGAGGCCCTCTGGAGGGAGTCAAGGGGGTACTATGGTGTAAGGAAGTGGGTTTCTGTTGCAGTAACCCCCCACTTTTTGCCAGACCACTGATGCACTTTGACTTGATGTGCCCTGGGTCCCTGTCAATCAGGTTCCCAGGGCCTGTGTTCTTTCCCCAAAACTGTACCCAATTGGCATCTCTGGCCACAGGTCAGCCCCTGGTAAATGGTACCACAGGTACCAGGGCACTGTGACCAGGGAAGACCTCTAAGGGCTGCAGCACTTATTGTGCCACCCTTAGAGGCCCTGTACCTTTACACACACACACTGCCTTTGCAGGCTGCGTGTTTTGGTACAGAACAAAGTGAAGACCTGGCATAGGTCAGTCACCCCTCTAGCTGGGTGCACTATACCAGTGGTGAGGGTACAGGTGCATGAGCCCTGTACCCCTACAGTGTCTAAGTCCATTCTTAGACATTGTAAGTGCAGTGCTGCCATTAAGAGTATATGGTGCTGGGAGTTTGTCATTACGAACTCCACAGCACCATAATGGCTGCACTGAAAACTGAGAAGTTTGGTATTGAGGGAGCAGAGAAAATAAAAAATTTTAACCCCTAACAAATTTTATAAATAATTAATAAAATGTTAGTTTAAATGTATTAATCAACACTGTACGTGAGGGAAGGGTAACACGCAAGTATATGGGCTGAATAATCTATTAACGAATGTCTGTGGGTCTAATTATAACATAAAAATAATTGCGTACTAAATTTATAATAAATGCATGATTTGTGCTTCATAGAATATAAACGTGTCGTTGCAAAAACAATAGGGATGGTAAGTAAGGAACAGCTTAAATGTTGCTTTCTGCTAGGTAATAACTAATTGGGGTACGTAGATGACGGGTGGGAAACGAAAAGGCTATGTTTCTCTATTTTAATTATGTTTTGTTTATTTCAAAATAGTGCTTCTAAGTATAAACGAGTGGCGATATAAAATGGCTGCCGGTTAATGAAGTGCGCATGTGCGGGAAACGCGTGACAAGGGAGAAAAAGTTAGAGAAAAGCTAACCACGTGATGAGGCTGAGAGGCTAGGATGCAAGAATGGTCAAGGCTGATGTGACCTAATTGAACTGATAGTGTGCCGTGGTGATCAGCAAGGAACCGTGGGAAACCGTTTTAAGAGAAAGGACAATGCCTGCAGAGTTCTCGAATGTATCGAAAGAAGTTACAAATGTACTGATCGAAGCGGATGGAAACATGTCTTGAACTGTGAGAAAGGAAATGATCATATACATTCCAAAGGACGAGTTGGATCCGGGAGAACTTGATTAAGAACGAATAGATGAAGTGAATGGACCAATGAAAGAAAAGCGTGTTATTAATGTTGCAACAATTAGTTAGCAAAGTTAGAATTAGGGTATAAGAGGGCCTACTCTTAGTGGGAGGGGGTCACAGTCGGAGTTGGAGAGTCGCAGTCAGAGTCGGTGTTGGTGGCTTCCAGTGCTGGGTGGTCCAGATCGATCCATTTACTGAGCGGGAGATGCTGAAAGACTGTTAGATGAGACGGGTTGCAGGTAGCTGATGCTGACGAGCTGAAGTTTCTGTTGCTGTCTTATTTTTCCAGTTGAGTATGAGAATTTCCTTTCTGCAATAAAATTGATTTTGCGTAATAAATATTTGAATTAACAATGAATGAATAATTGAATAAAAAGTCTAAATTCTTCCTCATGCTTTTAAAAATTATATAAAATTTAAGATTCTTAAATCAAACGACTCAGTGGTTATTTTACTAAATGATTGTGACACTAGTAATTGGTTATTGTGATTTAGCTGGTCTTAATCACTACAAATTAATTTCTTACTAGATGATCCATCGACAAAACAATGAGCAGGAATATCTTAAGAAATAACTAAGAAAGCGATAGGTAATAAGGTATCCCGGCTCTTTCCAGCGGTACATAAATGGTGTTTTCCATTTAGTTCTCATGCTTCTCCAAGGAGTACAGAATTTCGTAAAGGTATAAAGGAAATCCAGGTGTGTGTGTGTGTGTGTGTGATAGGCGATGTTTATGGGCCCCATCGTCATGTGGATGTGAGAAAATATAGTTTGCCCCTGGATGACCGATAAGTGACCTAGGAGGAGAATAGTTTTATTGTACACGCTGCATCAGATTTCTTGGTAGCAGAGTTATGGTTTCTATAGATTAGTTTAGTGATTATTGATTATTGATTATTGATTATTATTTTTTTATTATGACTAACACTATATGTTGAGTCGTGTTATGTTATATGTGAGTTTTCACGCTTCTGGGATGTAGGAAGTGGAACACGTGTGGCAAGAGAAGTCACATGGAATTTGGTACATGGTCTGAATTCATTTTTGGTAATAACACAAGTTGTGTTATGTTAGGGATTTTCTGTACGAAAGGTAACTGAAATAGCAAATCACGTTTTCTTGTGAAACTTTGGCCTTAATTCTCAGGAGCCTAGTCTCCACATGTGTCTTATCCCCAGAGAAACGAGTTAATTGTTTGCTTGAAAGAAGGGTAAGGTAGAGGGAAGTGCTACTTTATCGGCGAGAGTTGATAATTCTGTGGTAGGGTAGAGGTAAGCGCTGCCTACTGGAAATACAGGATTCTTGTGTGAAAGGACAAAGCTGTCACTTTTGTTTAGCGAATCAGACTATGGAATTGTTTTAATTGTTGTAACTAAAGAAGAAAACAGTGAAAAGAAAATTGCCGATACATTTTTGTAAAGGAGGGGTAAAAGAGCAGGAGTGACATCGACAGTGCCGCGCTAGGATTGGATAGTGCGCTAGTCACGTGAACACAGAGTCAGGAGTGACGTAGAAAAGTGCCGCGCTAGGATTGGTTTGGTCCACGGACGAAGGGAATTGTTCTGATTTGTGCGTTAGTGTGAGTCGCGCTGCGATTGGTTAAAGTTCCGTACACGGAACAGTGTTGGTTTGAAGAGAAAAACCAATCGAAAACATGCCGTATTACGAGTATGAAAGGGAGAGGACGTCATGGACGACAAAATTAAAGAATTTCTTTAAGAAAGACAAAAAGGTTGTGACTAGAGAGGGACAAGTAATTCCTCCGCCGAAATCAGCAGCTTCACATGTGATGCTGAAATATGGATATCATACATGCATATGGTTGGAAAATTGGGCAAAGTATACGAAGAATGATGGTGCATTAGCTTTCCCTGAGAATGGTTCATTTAGTGTAGCGGTTTTGCGAAATTTGAGAGAAAAGATGACAAATCTAGAACCTAGACCTAGACCGACACAGTTTGAGGCATTGACGGAATGGGAGGATGAGATGTATGAGAGAGAGAGATTCAGAGGTTTAAGAGATCATGAGTTTATGCCTGGAAGAATGTGGGGAATAAATCATGAGGATAGAATAAAACGATGGAGATGTGCTAACATGACAGGAGGTTTGTTTCCGGCTTTTACAGTTGAGGAAGAGACTAAGAGAAAACGTACTGAGAAAAAGAAACATATGGAGAGGGAGAAATATATGCATGAGAGCGAAACGGATGATGAATTGCTGGAAGATATTTTAAATAGAAATCCACCTCCGTATCAGCAGAGTTCTACAGTGGTGACACCAAATGCGCCGCTAATAGAGACTGTGCGAAATAAAAGTCCGGTAAAAAGAATTGAAATAAATAGGTCACAAGATCAAATAAGAACTTCACAAAATGAAGGAATAGAAAGTGACAATGCAAGCGAATTGGCAAGGACAACAAAAGAACTAACTGAGAAAATTAGAGAATTAACGAAAAACATGGAAGCTGTGACTGTACCTGTAACAATAGGTCCAGTAATACCAGTTTTTGAGAATCAGAAAATTGATGAACGATCTTTAGTGATTCCCATGAGTTCACAATTTCAGAGAGAAAAAGAAAGGATGGAACCAAGTGCAAGTACAAGTAATTTGGCTAGTACTTACAGACCAAGTCCACCTACAAATTTGACTGTGAATGAGTGCAATGGTAGGAAAATGCATATGGTAACAGAATCTGCAACAGCGACTCCTGAAAAGAGTGGTAATTGGATAGAACTAAATAATACACCCATAGGTCCGACTCCTGATGAGTTAAATGAGTGGATGAAGGCATTTAAAATGAAAGAACCAGAAGAAAAACCATTAGATGTAATTAGGTTAAAAATTGACATGGAAGAATTAATTCTAGGAACGATTGGTACAGAAAAGATAAAAAATTACCAGGATGATGAAATAATGTTTCTGTGCAAAAGTATTACATGGAGAGCAAAGAATTTACATGACAAACTAGAAGAGGTAGCCAGTGAAATTGGAATAGATTTTGCGAAAGTGAAAACATTGCAGAAACCCTACAGAGTAGATTTTTGTGAAAAAGATATTGAAAACTTGAACACGGCAGGAAGGCTGACACAGATAAAAGAGTTAATTGTGTTACTGAGAAAATGGGGTGATGTGGACAGATGGAAAGTTAGATGGACAAAAAGAATGAGAAAACTACAGACAAAGCTTCTTTGGCTTTTATGATAACTGAAAAAGAACCTGTTGCCAGAGAATACCCTATGAGAGAAACTCCAGGTGGTAGTTATGTGCATGTTCCCTGGACTAGGCAGGATATACTGTCATTCACAAATGAATTTCCGAAGCTGAGAGAGAAACCAGTTGAATGGTACCGACAAGTAGAGAGGTTTGTAAAGGTTTCAAAAGTGTTGTGGATAGATTTAGATGGATTATTTGACATAGTGGTACCAACTGATTTGTGGTCAGAGTGTAAAATTACAGTTGACTGGCCAACTACAGAATATCCAAGAGATCCTAAGACAGGAGCTCCAGGTCCTGAGGTGATGAGGAAGTATGATAAGGTGATTACCTTTTTGAAAAATAAGATTCCTCCTAAAGAAACAGATTGGGTGAAAATTGATAGAACTACACAGGAAAGCAAAGAGTCTGTACATGCATACTATGAAAGGTTGTTGTTGGTTTTCAAACAGTATAGTGGATATGAGGAGTTAAGTGAAAAAGATATGAGCCATTTCGTATACAGATTTGTGTTTGGGTTGAAACCAGAGATTAGTGAAATGATTAAACAGCATATGATTAATTGGCAGAATGGCATAGTAGACGAGGTACTGAGGTATGCTAAGTATTGCAGTGATGATATTGAGAGTAGACAGCGTAAATTGAAAGAGAAGGCAATGTGGGCACAGGTGAAAGTGGCAGAAAAACAAGAAGCTCAATTGGATAATAATAGTGGGAATGAAACAGGACAGAATAAAACGCGACCTAACATAGGTAAAGGGAAAGGTCAAGTGAGTCTAGAGGAGGCAAAGAAGAAATGGCCCTGTCATAATTGCGGAAAATTAGGGCATTGGAGAAACGAGTGTAAGTTCCCACCTAAACCTAATCCGGAAAATCAATCATTAACTCCACAGGTGCAGAATGAGGTAGTTGTTCAACAAGGTCAGGTGCCACAACCACCACTTGCCAAAACACTGTTAACCAGCAAAGATACAGTACAGAAACAGGATTCTACGGAGGAGAGTAGGTAACACAGTTGCCGCGAGCAGCTAACATTTCTCAGTATTGGTTGCGACAGAGTGAGGATGAGACATGGGATGAAAGCTCATGACGGTGCCTAGGAGAGGGAAAGGAGTGCGTACTTGGCGCAACTCTAGAGGTAGATCAGTCTGGTCCCTTTGTGGATGGAGAAGTGAATGGTGCAAATGTAACATTCCTTGTCGATACTGGAGCTACCCGTTCTACTGTTAGATCAGTGGAAATTGCAAACCTTCCTCTCTCAGGTGAATACATCCAAGTAGTAGGAGTAGCAAATCAGCAGATTAAAAGACCACTTACTGAATTAGTGGAAGTAAAAATTGGTTCTTTTAGCAAAATGCATAGATTTGTAGTGTGCGATTGTAGTCCTGTAAATCTTTTAGGTCGTGACCTTTTGTGCAAAATGAATTGCACAATTTATCGTACACCAGATGGAATTGGATTTCAGACCCCAGATGAAGATGTATTGTATAAAGTAACTTTGATGAATCAGGAACCTGAAATGAATGGTTTGTTTCCTGCATTTGATGCAGAAAAACTTCCAGAAGAACTAAAAATTGCAGTGAAAGAAAATGTGTGGGATTTTACAGGAGAAGATATTGGATTAATGAAAGAAGTTGATCCCGTAAAAGTAACAGTAAAAGAAGGAACAACTTACCCAAATACGCCACAGTATAAATTAACCCCAGAAATAATTGAAGGAATAACTCCTGTAATAAATAAAATGATCGAACAGGGAATTCTAAAAGAAATAATGAGCAGTCCATGTAATTCACCTATTATGGGACTGAAAAAGCCAAACGGAACATATAGAATAGTACAGGATTTGAGAAAGATCAACAAAATAGTTGTGCCTTGTTGTCCAATAGTGCCAAACCCTGCAGTAATTCTATATCAAATTCCACACGAAGCTGAGTGGTACACAGAGATAGATTTGTGTCATGCATTTTTCTCTATTCCTTTGCATCCAGATAGCCAACCATTATTTGCGTTCCGGTTCGGAGAGCGTATTTTGGCATGGTGCCGAATTCCTCAGGGGTATACAGAAAGCCCTCAATCTTTAATCAGATTTTAAAGAAATCTCTGGAAGATTTGAAAATGCCAGAAAAGTCAGTGATGGTGCACTATATCGATGACCTGTTGGTGGCATCGAAAACAAAAGAAGCATGTGTAAGTGATACAATTGCTTTATTGAACCATCTAGAGAAAAGAGGACATAAAGTGTCCCCTTCAAAATTGCAATTTTGCCAAAAAGAAGTTCAATATTTAGGGCATAAAATTGAGAAAGGAGTGCGAAAGATAGCGACAGAAAGAGTAAGAATGATTCAAGGAATGAGAGCACCAATGACGCAAAGAGAGGTAAGAATGTTTCTGGGAATGGTTGGATATTGCCGACAATGGATAAGTGGTTTCTCCTTGATTGCTAAACCATTACAAAAGTTGACCAAGAAAGATGTAAGAGACCCTTTTGAGTTAAATAACGAAGAAATGAAATCTTTCAAAGAGTTGAAAAAGAAATTGTGTGAGGCCCCTGCTTTAGGCATGCCTGATTATGAGAAGGATTTTTAATTGTACTGCAGTGAAAGAGATGGATGTGCGTTTTCAGTACTGGTACAAAAACATGGAACAATGAAGAGACCAATTGCTTATTTTTCAGCTGTTTTAGATCCTATAGCAAAAGCGTTGCCCGGATGTCTGAAAGCAGGTGCTGCTACTTGTGTAAGTCTGGAACAAAGTGAAGGTATAGTGATGGGGTATCCACTGAGAGTATATGTTCCCCATTCAGTAGAAATTCTTTTGACAAGAACAAAAACACAGTACATGACACATAGTCGGCTGACTAAGTACGAAAAAGTAATCTTGAGTGCAGAAAATGTGACCATAGATAGATGCATGAATGTGAATCCTTCAACATCATTGCCAGATGAAGAGAGTATAATTGAACAAGACGAAGTAGATCATGATTGTCTGAATGTGCTGGAATATTGCACAAAACCAAGAGCTGACATAAAAGATGAACCTTTAAAGGAATCAGATTATGTCATGTTTGTGGATGGCTCATGCTTGAGAACGAAAGAAGGAGTTTTAAGCGCAGCTTACGCAGTGTGCACAGTGGCAACTGTGATGGAAGCGTCTTGTCTGAAAGGAATAAGGTCTGCACAAGTTGCGGAACTGATTGCTTTGATTCAAGCATGTAAATTGGGAAGAAATTTGCGAGTTACGATTGTGACCGATAGCCAGTATGGTTTCGGTATTGTGCATGACTTCGGTCAGATTTGGTCACAAAGAGGTTTCTTGACGTCTGCAGGAACACCTATCAGAAATGGAGATTTTGTTAAGAAACTGCTTGAGGCGATACAGCTGCCTAAACAGATAGCTGTAGTAAAGTGCAAGGCACATAAGAAAAATGAAGATTACATAGCTGTTGGCAATAACTACGTGGACGAGATTGCCAGATATTGTGCAGAGAACATGGTATCCCTAAATAAGAATAGAGAAAGGGAGCATATCTCTTCTCCTTTGCTTTTTACTAACACTGTCGAGACATGGGATGAGGTGAGACAGTTACAGGAAGCTGCAAATGATGAGGAAAAGGATTACTGGATAAAAGCAGGATGTAGAAGACAGGAAAACAATGGTGTGTGGGTATACAGAGATGAAAGACCAGTTATGCCTGATAGCATGATTGCAGACATGGCACGGATGTACCATGGACAAGCTCATATTGGGAGAGATGCAATGATCAGACTTTTCAGACAAACCTGGTATAACCCAAAATTCAGAGCGATAGCTGAAAGTCTTTGTCAAAGATGTCTTATTTGTCAGCAGTTTAATCCAGGAAGAAAGACAATAGTGAGTCTAGGAACAATAGGACGAGAAGGAGGTCCGTTCACTAGAATGCAATTAGACTTCATCGAAATGCCCCCTTGTAACAGACTAAAATATGTTCTAGTGGTCGTCTGTTTGTTTTCTCGTTGGGTGGAGGCATACCCCACTAGAAGGAATGATGGAACAACGGTAGCAAAACTTATGCTGCGAGAGTTCATTCCAAGGTATGGTTTTCCAGTCACGGTTGAGACAGATAGAGGAACACATTTTCAAAATGAGTTGATCCAATTGATTTGTGAAGCATTGAGTATTAAACAAAAACTACATTGTGCATACAGACCAGAGGCTTCTGGGGTAGTAGAGCAAATTAATGGAACAATTAAGAACAGATTAGGAAAAATGTGTCAAGCTACAGGACTCAAATGGCCAGATGCACTGCCCCTTGTTCTGATGACCATCAGAAGCATCCCTGAAAAGAAAACTGGACTTAGTCCTCATGAGATGATCATGGGACGAGCAATGAGACAAGCACAAGTACCTGTCAACAAGTTATTGACTATAACTGATGATCTAGTACTGGATTATTGCAAAGGACTGGCTGATGTGGTGCGTTCTGTGTTTCATCAGGTTGGACCGGATGCGACCACTCTTGAAAGAAAACCAGCCCACGACTTGAATCCAGGAGACTGGGTCCGCATAAAAATCCACAGGAGAAGAAACTGTCTAGTTCCTCGCTGGGACGAGCCACGACAGGTAATCCTAGTGACAACGACTGCAGTCAAGTGTGCAGGAGTGAAGAACTGGGTCCATGCCAGCCACACAATCAGAGTTCAAGAACCTACTGATCGACATGTGAGTCGACGCCTGGAAGTGTGGGATAAGAGTTTAACAACTGGGACAACAGAAATAAGAGAAAGGGTGCCAGAACTTGAAGATCGACCTGAAAGTCGACATCTGGAAACCCCAACTGCAAGCACCTCTAGAGAAGAAGAGGAGGAAGAAGAAGAAGGAAGAATTTCAGAAATTCCAGAACCTGAAGATCGACCTGTAAGTCGACATCTGGAAATATCTGACACAAGTTCAGGATCTGATGATTCAGTTGCAAACTGTGAAGAATTTCGAAGGAGAACTTGGGGATATAAACCAATTAGAGAAGAAAATGAACAAGAAAATGATCTAGATGAGCAACCAAGTACAAGTTATGGTGGAAATCCTTCAAAAATAATATTAATAGACAAAGTAGGGAAAGAAGTAAATAAAAAGTTAGAGAATCGAGAAGAACCCGAGGAGCAACAGGGACAGATAGTGAAACAAAAGAACAGGGAAATTTAGAAGTAGAGAGTGAGAAAAATACCAATTCGGAAGAACACCGAGGGGGACAGTAATAAGGGAACACAAGAAGGAGAAAACAGATCCACCAGTAAGAGAAGACGAGATCATAAGCTTCAAAATAAGAGACAATAGTGAAAAGGTTGAAACAGAATCTGAAGAAAGTGGAGAAGAAGAGAAAACAAAAACTGAATCAAGAAAAAGAAACTGGAAATCAGAAAGAGAAGAAAAAGAAGGTGAAGCCAAAAGGCCAAGAAAAGGAGATAATTGGCCCAGCAACTATATAAGAAAATTGAGATATAGAATAATAAGAACAGGAGAAAAAAGTGCTGAACAAGTGAATGAAATAACAAGTCAAAAGGAACAAGAAAAGCCAAGTGGAAAACGACTGCAAAAGTCTAAAAGAACGAAGAAAGTGAATGCAAAGTACAAGTCACCTGAGTGGCTGTATATCGCACTGACGGATTACAAAGAAGAAGGAAACACTCACGAGAACCCGAGACTAAGAAATCGAATGGGTAAAGGTGAGATGCAACAAACCTGAAGTGAAGACTTATAGTGCTTCTGCCGGACGTGACAATCTTACTGGATATGACGAATCACCGGATGTGACAACGAAAGAATTCTGGAGAGAATTAAAAGAAAGTACCAAGCAAAGACTTTTTGAAAGCAGAGTGGCATCTAAGTTATTTCTGAGGTGTAGTGACACAATTTTCTGAAACTTAACAAAAAGATAAAAGCAAAATGGAAAATACTAGGGATAGAAGAGATAAATGTGAGTTTGTAAAAAGATGGTGTAAAATGTGCTGCTTTTGCACGGGTTTATTAATGACCGTATGGATAGTTTTAGCAATCACAATTCCTATTAGTTTAGCTGTAATAGAAGCGAAGAATGATACTAAACCAGAAAAAGAAACTAATATTAAAGAACCAGTTATTTTAAGGAGTAGTGCAGAATTACATAAGGATAAGTCAGTAACAGACTTTTCTAAAAATGTTTTTACAAAATTGTTGTACGAATATGTAGAGACGATGGATGTGAGAGATTGTTATGTTTGTATGCAGTTGCCTGCATCAGTGTCAGAAGGTGTGACTTATCATCACCTACCTCTAACTTATGGAATAACCTGTAGTGTAATAGCAAGTTTATTTTATAAAACAGGTAGATTAGAGTCTTATTATACTGATATAGATAAGATTTTTGCAAACGTTCCGGTAGTACCAGAACTTAACAAAGTAAAACAAGCAAAAGTTTTAGGAGAATTCTTTCTAGAACATAGAAAATTAACCTTAGAAGAAATAGCTAAGAACAACCTTACCTGTGAATTAAAGAAAGAAGAAAAGGTATTTTTAGAAATGGTTGAAGAAAGAAGAATGACATTTCAAAAAGAAGCAATAAAAGAGGAAGGAACACATCTATGGACGTTTGAGGAAGGAAATCATGAAGGGAAAAAGATAAATGCAGCAATGACATTAGATTGGCCGCAAACAGGAAAGTTGTGTATTAGGAGAAATAAGACAGTCTATGACAATTACTTTGTAGGTTCCAGTATCTGCCATGACAATTATCAAATTCTGGGAGGTTGGGGATTCAAAGGTGGAAAAGATCCAATATTTCCAGGTATCTATTATATTTGTGGGAATAGAGCTTATTACAGGTTACCGGACCATTGGTATGGAACTTGCTATGTAGGCCTGGTCTTTCCAAAAATCTTTCATATGGACAGAGAAGAAAAAGGAACATACAAGATGATTAATAGCTTTACACGTAGAAAGAGGGAAAGTTTTTCAGAAGTTGTAGGAGATATTTTTGGAGCATTAATACCAGCAGTGGGAATATCTTTGAATGCATTTAAGATTCGGAAGTTATCCACAGTAGTAGATCGTTTGTCTACAGATACTGCGGGAGGGTTCTTGATGGTAAATACCGAAATGGTTGCCATGAGAGCTATGGTGATGCAAAATCGGCTTGCCCTTGATATTCTTTTGGCAAAAGAGGGTGGAGTCTGTGGAATGCTGAAAGTTCAACATTGTTGCACTTACATTCCTGATAAAAGTGAAAATATACAGAAGTATATTACAAATATTACAAATTTGCACAAAGAACTAGTTCCACTGGAGGTTGAAAGTGTCTTGGGAAAACTTGGTAGAGGGTTTTCTTCCGTAGCAAATTGGTTAACCAGAATGAGTAGACTAATGATAGGGAAAGTTATAATAATAGCAACTGTAGCAATATTGTTAGCCATGGTGTTGAAAATTGTAATAACGTGTATAAAAAGAAAAGTAAGACAAAACGAGATAAAAAGAAATAACAGAATAATGAAAGAGAGAGAGAGAGAAATGGGTGAAATTGAGTTAGAGAAAATGAAAGAAAGCATGTATAAAGAGACGAGAAGACAAGATGAAATGGAGACAGATGTGTAACTAACAAAAAGCAAAAGGATGAAAGACATATGCTGCTTGAAAAAGAAGTATAACTTGGGTTTTATGTGGTGATTTAAAAATCACCAAAGGGGGGAGTTGATGGAGCAGAGAAAATAAAAAAATGTAACCCCTAACAAATTTTATAAATAATTAATAAAATGTTCGTTTAAATGTATTAATCAACACTGCACGTGAGGGAAGGGTAACACGCAAGTATATGGGCTGAATAATCTATTAACGAATGTCTGTGTGTCTAATTATAACATAAAAATAATTGCGTACTAAATTTATAATAAATGCATGATTTGTGCTTCATAGAATATAAACGTGTCGTTGCAAAAACAATAGTGATGGTAAGTAAGGAACAGCTTAAATGTTGCTTTCTGCTAGGTAATAACTAATTGGGGTACGTAGATGACGGGTGGGAAACGAAAAGGCTATGTTTCTCTATTTTAATTATGTTTTGTTTATTTCAAAATAGTGCTTCTAAGTATAAACGAGTGGCGATATAAAATGGCTGCCGGTTAATGAAGTGCGCATGTGCGGGGAAACGCGTGACAAGGGAGAAAAAGTTGGAGAAAAGCTAACCACGTGATGAGGCTGAGAGGCTAGGATGCAAGAATGGTCAAGGCTGATGTGACCTAATTGAACTGATAGTGTGCCGTGGTGATCAGCAAGGAACCGTGGGAAACCGTTTTAACCCCTTCGCTGCTAGGCCTTTTCCCCTCCTGTGCTAAGCCTTTTTTTGGCTATTTGGGGTAGTGCGCGCTTAGTCCCCTGTAACTTTTTGACCACATAAGGTATCCATGCCAAATTTGCGTCCTTTTTTTCTAACATCATGGGGATTGTAAAGGTACCCAGGGTTTGTGGGTTCCCCTGGAGGGGACCCAGAAATTAGTCAAAATACAGCTAAATTTTTTTTTTTTTGGAAAAAGGCAAAAAAGGGCTACAGATGAAAGCGTCTTGATTTTTCCCTGCAAATGGCATCAAAAAGGGGTTGTGGGGATGAAATCACCATCTTCCCAGCTTTCAGGGACAAGCAGACTTTTGTCAGAAAACCAACTTTTTTACACAGTTTTGGCATTTTTCTGGGACATAGCCTATTTTTGCTATTTTTTGTGCTTTCAACCTCCTTCCAGTTAATGGTAGAAATGGGTATGAAACCAATAATGGATCCTGGAAAGCCATACATTTATGAAAAGTAGACAAAATTCTGAATTCAGCAAGGGGTCATTTGTGTAGATCCTTAAAGTTTTCCTTATAGAAACTAACAGTTAAATAAAGGAAAAATTGAAAATTAGTTGAAAAAAACAGCCATTTGTGTCAACGTTTTCACCTGTAACTTCTTCTAATTATGACAGCTATTTGAAGGCAATATACCGTTATATCCGCTGGACCTTTCTGGTTGTGGGGATATATAGGACTTGTAGGTTCACCAAGAACCCGACGAACCCAGAGCCAATAATTGAGCAACATCTTGCAATGATTTTTTTTTAAGTACCGGGTATATAGCAATTATTTTGGGAAAATGTATACATGGAAAAATTGTTATGAAAGACACCTATGTATTTCTGAAATGGGAACAAAATGTAGATTTTAGAAACAGTAGATATTTGCACATTTCCGAAATTGGGAGTACCCATACTAGCATGAGAATTATAGGTCATTTTTCAAAACGACTTATTTTTTACACATTGTCTTTCATTTGGAAGGCAGAAATGCATCGAAAGTCAATAGGTAATAACAGTTGCTCTACAATTCTGTGTTACCCTAAGTCTCCCGATAAAAATGGTACCTCACTTGTGTGGGTAGCCCTTGTGCCCACAACAGGAAATGGCTCAAAATGCAACGTGGACGTACCACATTTTCACAATGAAAAATTACCCTTTTTTTGCAAAGTGCCTAGGTGTAGTTTTTGAACCCTACCTCTGCCGGCACCTAGGGAAACCTAGCAAACCTATACATTTTTGAAAACTAGACACCCAGGGGAATCCAGGATGGGGTGACTTGACTGCCTCCCACCAGGTTCTGTTACCCAGAATCCCTTGCAAACATAAACAATTGTCAAAAAAACCACATTTTCCCCACATTTCTGTGGTGGAAAGTTCTGGAATCTGCGTGGATCCACGAATTTCCACCCACCCCGCGTTCCCCAAAGTCTTACGAGAAAAATGGTACCTCACTTGTGTGGGTCGGCCTAGTGCCTGCGACAGGAAACTGCGCAAAACGCAACGTGGTCACACCTCAATTTCGCAGTGAACAATGACCCTTTTTGGCAAAGTGCCTAGCTGTAGTTTTTGAACCCTAGCTCTGCCGGCACCTAGGGAAACCTAGCAAACCTATACATTTTTGAAAACTAGACACCCAGGGGAATCCAGGATGGGGTGACTTGACTGCCTCCCACCAGGTTCTGTTACCCAGAATCCCTTGCAAACATAAAACATTGTCCAAAAAACACATTTTCCCCACATTTCTGTGGTGGAAAGTTCTGGAATCTGCGTGGATCCACAAATTTCCACCCACCCCGCGTTCCCCAAAGTCTTACGAGAAAAATGGTACCTCACTTGTGTGGGTCGGCCTAGTGCCTGCGACAGGAAACGGCGCAAAACGCAATGCGGTCCCACCTCAATTTCGCAGTGAAAAATGACCCTTTTTGGCAAAGTGCCTAGCTGTAGTTTTTGAACCCTACCTCTGCCGGCACCTAGGGAAACCTAGCAAGCCTATACATTTTTGAAAACTAGACACCCAGGGGAATCCAGGATGGGGTGACTTGACTGCCTCCCACCAGGTTCTGTTACCCAGAATCCCTTGCAAACATAAAAAATTGTCCAAAAAACACATTTTCCCCACATTTCTGTGGTGGAAAGTTCTGGAATCTGCGTGGACCCACAAATTTCCACCCACCCCGCGTTCCCCAAAGTCTTACGAGAAAAATGGTACCTCACTTGTGTGGGTCGGCCTAGTGCCTGCGACAGGAAACGGCGCAAAACGCAACGTGGTCACGCCTCAATTTCGCAGTGAAAAATGACCCTTTTTGGCAAAGTGCCTAGCTGTAGTTTTTGAACCCTACCTCTGCCGGCACCTAGGGAAACCTAGCAAACCTATACATTTTTGAAAACTAGACACCCAGGGGAATCCAGGATGGGGTGACTTGACTGCCTCACACCAGGTTCTGTTACCCAGAATCCCTTGCAAACATAAAAAATTGTCCAAAAAAACACATTTTCCCCACATTTCTGTGGTGGAAAGTTCTGGAATCTGCGTGGATCCACAAATTTCCACCCACCCCGCGTTCCCCAAAGTCTTACGAGAAAAATGGTACCTCACTTGTGTGGGTCGGCCTAGTGCCTGCGACAGGAAACGGCGCAAAACGCAACGTGGTCACATCTCAATTTCGCAGTGAAAAATGACCCTTTTTTGGCAAAGTGCCTAGCTGTAGTTTTTGAACCCTACCTCTGCCGGCACCTAGGGAAACCTAGCAAGCCTATACATTTTTGAAAACTAGACACCCAGGGGAATCCAGGATGGGGTGACTTGACTGCCTCCCACCAGGTTCTGTTACCCAGAATCCCTTGCAAACATAAAAAATTGTCCCAAAAAACACATTTTCCCCACATTTCTGTGGTGGAAAGTTCTGGAATCTGCGTGGATCCACAAATTTCCACCCACCCCGCGTTCCCCAAAGTCTTACGAGAAAAATGGTACCTCACTTGTGTGGGTCGGCCTAGTGCCTGCGACAGGAAACGGCGCAAACGCAATGCGGTCCCACCTCAATTTCGCAGTGAAAAATGACCCTTTTTTGGCAAAGTGCCTAGCTGTAGTTTTGAACCCTACCTCTGCCGGCACCTAGGGAAACCTAGCAAGCCTATACATTTTTGAAAACTAGACACCCAGGGGAATCCAGGATGGGGTGACTTGACTGCCTCCCACCAGGTTCTGTTACCCAGAATCCCTTGCAAACATAAACAATTGTCCAAAAAAACACATTTTCCCCACATTTCTGTGGTGGAAAGTTCTGGAATCTGCGTGGATCCACAAATTTCCACCCACCCCGCGTTCCCCAAAGTCTTACGAGAAAAATGGTACCTCACTTGTGTGGGTCGGCCTAGTGCCTGCGACAGGAAACGGCGCAAAACGCAACGTGGTCACACCTCAATTTCGCAGTGAAAAATGACCCTTTTTGGCAAAGTGCCTAGCTGTAGTTTTTGAACCCTACCTCTGCCGGCACCTAGGGAAACCTAGCAAACCTATACATTTTGAAAACTAGACACCCAGGGGAATCCAGGATGGGGTGACTTGACTGCCTCCCACCAGGTTCTGTTACCCAGAATCCCTTGCAAACATAAAAAATTGTCCAAAAAAACACATTTTCCCCACATTTCTGTGGTGGAAAGTTCTGGAATCTGCGTGGATCCACAAATTTCCACCCACCCCGCGTTCCCCAAAGTCTTACGAGAAAAATGGTACCTCACTTGTGTGGGTCGGCCTAGTGCCTGCGACAGGAAACGGCGCAAAACGCAACGTGGTCACATCTCAATTTCGCAGTGAAAAATGACCCTTTTTTGGCAAAGTGCCTAGCTGTAGTTTTTGAACCCTACCTCTGCCGGCACCTAGGGAAACCTAGCAAACCTATACATTTTTGAAAACTAGACACCCAGGGGAATCCAGGATGGGGTGACTTGACTGCCTCCCACCAGGTTCTGTTACCCAGAATCCCTTGCAAACATAAAAAATTGTCCAAAAAAACACATTTTCCCCACATTTCTGTGGTGGAAAGTTCTGGAATCTGCGTGGATCCACAAATTTCCACCCACCCCGCGTTCCCCAAAGTCTTACGAGAAAAATGGTACCTCACTTGTGTGGATCGGCCTAGTGCCTGCGACAGGAAACGGCGCAAAACGCAACGTGGTCACATCTCAATTTTGCAGTGAAAAATGACCCTTTTTTGGCAAAGTGCCTAGCTGTAGTTTTTGAACCCTACCTCTGCCGGCACCTAGGAAACCTAGCAAACCTATACATTTTTGAAAACTAGACACCCAGGGGAATCCAGGATGGGGTGACTTGACTGCCTCCCACCAGGTTCTGTTACCCAGAATCCCTTGCAAACATAGAAAATTGTCCAAAAAACACATTTTCCCCACATTTCTGTGGTGGAAAGTTCTGGAATCTGCGTGGATCCACAAATTTCCACCCACCCCGCGTTCCCCAAAGTCTTACGAGAAAAATGGTACCTCACTTGTGTGGGTCGGCCTAGTGCCTGCGACAGGAAACGGCGCAAAACGCAACGTGGTCACACCTCAATTTCGCAGTGAAAAATGACCCTTTTTTGGCAAAGTGCCTAGCTGTAGTTTTTGAACCCTAGCTCTGCCGGCACCTAGGGAAACCTACCAAACACACACATTTCTGAAAAGTAGACACCCGGGGGCTTCAGGGAGGTATGGCTTGCGTGGATCCCCCAACGTTTCCTTACCCAGAATCCCTTGCAAACCTCACTTTTAGCTGGAAAAAATCACTTTTTTCACACATTTGTGTGTGGGAAAGTGTGGCATCACTGGCCTCACACAAATTTCCTACCACCCAGCGTTCCCCCAGGTCTCCCGATAAAAATGGTGCCTCACTTGTGTGGGAGGCCCAAGTACCCGCGACAGGCAAGGGCCCACAACGTAGTGAGGCGACCTCAAAATTGCCTATCTCAAAACCACCTGGTTTTGCAAGGGAGTCACCTGGGTTTTGGCCCCGTGCTCGGCGGCCATCTAGGAAACCTACCAAACCCACACATTTCTGAAAAGTAGACACCCGGGGGCTTCCAGGGAGGTATGGCTTGCGTGGATCCCCCAACGTTTCCTTACCCAGAATCCCTTGCAAACCTCAATTTTAGCTGAAAAAATCACTTTTTCACACATTTGTGTGTGGGAAAGTGTGGCATCACTGGCCTCACACAAATTTCCTACCACCCAGCGTTCCCCCAGGTCTCCCGATAAAAATGGTGCCTCATTTGTGTGGGAGGCCCAAGTACCAGCGACAGGCAAGGGCCCACAACGTAGTGAGGCGACCTCAAAATTGCCTATCTCAAAACCACCTGGTTTTGCAAGGGAGTCACCTGGGTTTTTGGCCCCGTGCTCGGCGGCCATCTAGGAAACCTACCAAACCCACACATTTCTGAAAAGTAGACACCCGGGGGCTTCCAGGGAGGTATGGCTTGCGTGGATCCCCCAACGTTTCCTTACCCAGAATCCCTTGCAAACCTCAATTTTAGCTGAAAAAATCACTTTTTCACACATTTGTGTGTGGGAAAGTGTGGCATCACTGGCCTCACACAAATTTCCTACCACCCAGCGTTCCCCAGGTCTCCCGATAAAAATGGTGCCTCACTTGTGTGGGAGGCCCAAGTACCCGCGACAGGCAAGGGCCCAAAACATTTTTTGATAGGCAATGTTGATGTTGCCTCAAAACGTTTTGTGTCCTTGCCTGTCGCGGGTACTTAGGCCTCCCACACAAGTGAGGCACCATTTTATCGGGAGACCTGGGGAACGCTAGGTGGTAGGAAATTTGTGTGAGGCCAGTGATGCCACACTTTCCCACACAGAAATGTGTGAAAAAGTGATTTTTCAGCTAAAAGTGAGGTTTGCAGGGATTCTGGGTAAGGAAACGTTGGGGGATCCACGCAAGCCATACCTCCCTGGAAGCCCGGGTGTCTACTTTCAGAAATGTGTGGGTTTGGTAGGTTTCCCTAGATGGCCGCCGAGCACGGGCAAAACCCAGGTGACTCCTTGCAAAACCAGGTGGTTTTGTGAAGGCCATTTTGAGGTCGCCTCAATACGTTGTGGGCCCTGCCTGTCGCAGGTACTTGGGCCTCCCACACAAGTGAGGCACCATTTTATCGGGAGACCTGGGAGCGCTGGGTGGTAGAAATTTGTGTGAGGCCAGTGATCCACACTTTCCCACACACAAATGTGTGAAAAAGTGATTTTTCAGCTAAAAGTGAGGTTTGCAGGGGATTCTGGGTAAGGAAACGTTGGGGATCCACGCAAGCCATACCTCCCTGGAAGCCCCGGGTGTCTACTTTTCAGAAATGTGTGGGTTTGGTAGGTTTCCTAGATGGCCGCCGAGCACGGGGCCAAAACCCAGGTGACCCCTTGCAAAACCAGGTGGTTTTGTGAAGGCCATTTTGAGGTCGCCTCAATACGTTGTGGGCCCTTGCCTGTCGCGGGTACTTGGGCCTCCCACACAAGTGAGGCACCATTTTTATCGGAGACCTGGGGAACGCTGGGTGGTAGGAAATTTGTGTGAGGCCAGTGATGCCACACTTTCCCACACACAAATGTGTGAAAAAAGTGATTTTTCAGCTAAAAGTGAGGTTTGCAGGGGATTCTGGGTAAGGAAACGTTGGGGGATCCACGCAAGCCATACCTCCCTGAAGCCCCGGGTGTCTACTTTTCAGAAATGTGTGGGTTTGGTAGGTTTCCCTAGATGGCCGCCGAGCACGGGGCCAAAAACCCAGGTGACCCCCTTGCAAAACCAGGTGGTTTTGTGAAAGGCCATTTTGAGGTCGCCTCAATACGTTGTGGGCCCTTGCCTGTCGCGGGTACTTGGGCCTCCCACACAAGTGAGGCACCATTTTTATCGGGAGACCTGGGGGAACGCTGGGTGGTAGGAAATTTGTGTGAGGCCAGTGATGCCACACTTTCCCACACAGAAATGTGTGAAAAAAGTGATTTTTTCAGCTAAAAGTGAGGTTTGCAGGGGATTCTGGGTAAGGAAACGTTGGGGGATCCACGCAAGCCATACCTCCCTGGAAGCCCCGGGTGTCTACTTTTCAGAAATGTGTGGGTTTGGTAGGTTTCCCTATGTGGCCGCCGAGCCCCGGGCCAAAAACCCAGGTGACCCCCTTGCAAAACCAAGTCATAATGAGATAATGTGTTGTTTATTTCTGCAGCGTGAAAATGTTGGCACAATATTGCAAGGAAAATGTGACAGACATTTTGAGGTTTGCAGGACATTGTGGGTACCATAACTTGTTGGGATCCACAAGAGAGATATCACCATGTACTCCCATGGGTGTTTCGTTTACGACAATATCTACAGTTGGTAGGTTATTCTTAGACGGAATGTACACCTTGGCAGACAGACTAAAAAGACAAAGATTACTGCACAGCCATCTATTCCTCAAGCACACACACACATACTGGTTGGATTTGGCACGAGGGCAAGTGATGGTTCAGTATATACAATTTTATTAACAAGAGATTTCACAAAAATGAAATGCACTGTCAATAATTGAAAGGACAAAAAACGGAACCAGTGACTCGCAGCTCGTGAGCTGTAAAGCCACGTCAAGGCCCCAACCGCTTTACAGGCCATTCACACACCTTTCATACGTGATACACACAAGACCATTCACACCCCCAGGCACGAAACAAACACATTACAACATTCACAAAAAGGGACAAGGTACACCCTGCTTGAGAAAGACAAAAAAAAATATTACTGCACAACCATCTAATCCTCAAGCACACACACACATACTGGTTGGATTTGGCACGAGGGTGAGTGATGGTTCAGTATATACAATTGTATTAACAAGTGATTTCACAAAAATGAAATGCACTGTTAATAATTGAAAGGACGAGAAACTGAACCATTGACTCACAGCTCGTGAGCTGTAAAGCCACGACAAGGCACCAACCTCTTTACAGGCCATTCATACACCTTTCATACGTGTGACAAATACAAAACCATTCACACCACCAGCCGCGGGCCCATCACATTACAACACTCACACCAGCAGACAGCGCCATTCAAGGGCCCATCACTTTCACACGCCCACATTCCTAACACAGCAACAACACAACCTGATGGATTGCGTGGAGTGTCGCTCGGCTAGCAGTGTGTGTAGTGACCAGCAGCAAGTCACTACTCACACACTGCCAGCCGAGCGCCACTCCACGCACACCGCCAGCCAAGCACCAGCCTACACACACCACCATCACATTTAGGATTTTTATACAAAAAAGAAAACACAAACAAATTGCAAATAGATACAAATCTACTAACACAAAATCAGAAACATTGCACTAATGCCAACCTTGAAACAGAACAACAATTCTTAAACATTACAGACCAGGCAGTTCACTTTACCACTCATGGTTGCTCCCAATAATTCTTTTGCTTGTGGTACGCTCTATAACAAGCAGGCACACACAGCCCAGGGTTAGAAGGACACTCAGGGCAGTACATACGAGTCTCCTTCCGCGTACCTCTTCGCCAACAGACTCTACATCTCCTAGTGGGAAAGTCTTTTGAGGATGTAGGAGGAATGTGATCAGGAAAGTGGCGATCTTTCAATCGAGCCACATCCTCCACCACTCCAACTCTAGGAACACTTGCCTGTTCCACAACAACAAGGCTGCCTATGACAGACTCCTGAAACTGAACAAAAGTCAACTTTGACGCAGGAGAACACTCCTTGAACACAACAAAAGCATTGAAAGTTGCTAAATTGAAGAGATGGATGGCCAACTTCTTATACCAAATGTAAGACTTACGAATAGCAGTGTAAGGTTCCAACCTCTGATCTACTCTATCAACACCACCCATGTGCTTATTGTAGTCTAAAATGCACACAGGTTTGCGCACTTCAGCAATCTGACCCCAAACAGCCACAGGTGAAGTACTCTCATCATGGATGGTAGTCAGCATGTACACATCCCTCCTGTCCACAAATTTCACAGCTAGCAGTTCCTCACTACGCAAGGCACTGCACTGTCCCCTCTGAAGTTTTTGCAAACAAGCTCTTTTGGATAACCTTTACGGTTAGAGCGGATTGTGCCACAAGCAAAAGTGTCCACTTTGAACAATTCCTTAAACAATTGCACAGCAGTGTAGAAGTTATCAATGTACAAATGGTGGCCTCTGTTAAACAGTCCTCTAGCAAGTTCCCACACAATTTTCTCTGAAACTCCTACTAAAGTGGACGGACAACCAGGGGGGTCAATAGTGGAATCCCTACCAGTGTACACACGCAAATTAAAAACATATCCTGTCCTACTCTCAGACAACATATACAGCTTAATTCCATAGCGTGCCCTCTTGCTAGGAATGTACTGCCTAAAAACCAAACGGCCCTTGAACAGCACCAAAGACTCATCAATAGATATTTCTTTCCCTGGAGTATAGATCTCTGAAAATCGATCTACAAAGTGATCAAGAACAGGCCGAATCTTAAAAGACGGTCACATTCAGGGTGATCTCGTGGCAACGCCAAACCATTATCAACAAAATGCAGCATCCGAAGCAAAAGTAAATACCGATCACGAGTCATAACTGCAGGAAATATGGCCGTTGCCATCAAGGGACTGGTAGACCAATATGAACTCATGGACGGCTTCCTTATCAAACCCATCAAAAAAGTCAAACCCAAAAACTTCTTCATCTCTTCCAGATTTGTGGGACTCCACCGGGTAGCTCTAGAATGGGGCCTAAGTCTGGCACTGTTGTCCCTCAAAAACTGTTCAGCATACAAATTAGTCTGCTCAACAATCTCACCCAAAAATACATCATCCATAAACAACTGAAAATACTGTATAGGCAAATAATGTTCACAATCCACTCTACACCCTGCATAACCACTAAAGGCAGGCAACACCGGCTGCACCATGTTTGGATCAACCCAGAGTCCAGCACTTCCAGTAGGAAGCCTAGCAGCCCCAGGCTGCAATCCAGATGCCTCTTGCACCATCGGCACATTAGTATCCTCCTCTAAATCAGGCACTTCATCTGCACTGAGAGTACCTTCATCATCCGATGATTCCATGTGGAGAGAAAACTCACTGCCTGAATCTTCCCCTCCCTCCTCTCCCTCAGACGCACTGTCAGTCTCATAATCCTGCTCAGAGGAAGATTCAAGAAGCAAACCAACCACCTGCTGAGCAGTAATTCTACGGCTAGCCATAATGCTTACTAATAAAGGTTACTTGTCAAACAAGTCAACAACAACAAACCCTTTGTAAAAAAAAAAAGAAATAAACAAAATGTAGATTTATCACAAAGACCTATATACTCCAACACTATACCACTCACGTGACAGAAGCAGCTAGACTCACCACCACCTACTCTGCACAGACACAGTAAGGATCAACAATATCCCACTAAAAAAGAAGAAGAAAAAAATTACACATAAGACAATGCAAAACATCGCAAAGAATTTCATGCTCTGAACACTAACAAATATGCTGCCATTATGGCACCACTTACAAAAAAATTCATTCATGCATGACAATAATACTCATTTGGAGTACACACAACAAAAATATTTTTCTTACCAAATAAATGCAATTACGCAAAACTGCAGAACCACAACTGCCGAAACCGCAAACAGGAATCAAAAGCTTTACACTAGAATAAAAAGGAGGAAAAAAAACATTACAATCACATATGCAAATAATGCACCAGTCCACACACAATCCACCAGCCAAGCTAAGGGGTAGTTGGGCCTAACAGTATAAATAAAATATTCACACCCGTAAAAGGGAGCAACCCTTGCCCTTTTGGCCACTCCCCAACACAAAAATTAAAAAAAACCCTGGTGCCTAGTGGGCATTCCTGCTGCACAATCACATGATCGTGCAGCAGGAATGCACTAAAGAGCATCGGGGGAAAGGAAAACCATTTCCTTTCCCTCGATGCCTCTTTTGATACTAAACCCCCCTCCCCGAGCCAAACCTCACCTGATTTCCCCGACGCGCTGGAAGCAAATGGCTTCCAGCGCGTCGAGAAGAAAGAAACCCTCAATGATGTCAGCGCGCTGGCGTCATTGATGGGGCGAGGGGAGGCAGGGAAGCCCTTCCCCTGCCTCCCCCAAAAAAACCTAACGATCAGATTCTCACGGGGGAGCGCCAGCGCTTCCCCGTGGGTGGTCTTATGACGAGCTGGACTCGTCACGAGCACTGTGTGCCATGACGAGTCCAGCTCGTCATAAGCACCGAAGGGGATAAAGGGTCAGAGCAGGATCTCAGCGGCAGACGAGGAGAAGGAACCTCCTGGTCACAGGAACTACACGAGCATTGCGCTCAAGAAATTCAAGGATGCAAAGACCTCCATCAAGGATTACAGCTAACTTTTCAGGGTGTAAATGGAGAGAAGGCACATCTGCCCTGCATATTTATCCACGAAGATGCCACCGTTTTGTGCAATACCTCTACTCAACTGGAGTGCTTTCTACTGGCTAATCAGTAAGTGCTACCTCGTTGGGTAAATGTATAGTGCCTTTCCTACACTACAGCTGCGTAAAGGACCAGAAGAATTGTCTCCAGTGACCTGTGTGTCTGTAACTTTGCCACCGCGCCGAAAGTGCCGGGGTCCTTTGAGTAAGCTGTCCATCATAGTGGGGAAAGGGCGGGCATACGTTGCATACCGCTAGTGTATGTGTGGCGGGGCTTCTAAGCCCGTTCACATGCCTCTTGTTTATAAAGGGTCAGAGCAGGATCTCAGCGGCAGACGAGGAGAAGGAACCTCCTGGTCACAGGAACTACACGAGCATTGCGCTCGAGAAATTCAAGGATGCAAAGACCTCCATCAAGGATTACAGCTAACTTTTCAGGGTGTAAATGGAGAGAAGGCACATCTGCCCTGCATATTTATCCACGAAGATGCCACCGTTTTGTGCAATACCTCTACTCAACTGGAGTGCTTTCTACTGGCTAATCAGTAAGTGCTACCTCGTTGGGTAAATGTATAGTGCCTTTCCTACACTACAGCTGCGTAAAGGACCAGAAGAATTGTCTCCAGTGACCTGTGTGTCTGTAACTTTGCCACCGCGCCGAAAGCGCCGGGATCCTTTGAGTAAGCTGTCCATCATAGTAGGGAAAGGGCGGGCATACGTTGCATACCGCTAGTGTATGTGTGGCGGGGCCAAACGAGCGGGGCTTCTAGGCCCGTTCACATGCCTCTTGTTTATAAAGGGTCAGAGCAGGATCGCAGCGGCAGACGAGGAGAAGGAACCTCCTGGTCACAGGAACTACACGAGGATTGCGCTCGAGAAAATCAAGGGTGCAGAGACCTCCATCAAGGATTGTCTCCAGTGACCTGTGTGTCTGTAACTTTGCCACCGCGCCCGAAGCGCCGGGATCCTTTGAGTAAGCTGTCCATCTTAGTAGGGAAAGGGCGGGCATACGTTGCATACCGCTAGTGTATGTGTGGCGGGGCCAAACGAGCGGGGCTTCTAGGCCCGTTCACATGCCTCTTGTTTATAAAGGGTCAGAGCAGGATCGCAGCGGCAGACGAGGAGAAGGAACCTCCTGGTCACAGGAACTACACGAGGATTGCGCTCGAGAAAATCAAGGGTGCAGAGACCTCCATCAAGGATTGTCTCCAGTGACCTGTGTGTCTGTAACTTTGCCACCGCGCCGAAAGCGCCGGGATCCTTTGAGTAAGCTGTCCGTCATAGTAGGGAAAGGGCGGGCATACGTTGCATACCGCTAGTGTATGTGTGGCGGGGCTTCTAGGCCCGTTCACATGCCTCTTGTTTATAAAGGGTCAGAGCAGGATCGCAGCGGCAGACGAGGAGAAGGAACCTCCTGGTCACAGGAACTACACGAGGATTGCGCTCGAGAAAATCAAGGGTGCAGAGACCTCCATCAAGGATTACAGCTAACTTTACAGGGTGGCAATGGAGAGAAGGTACATCTCCACGCTCACGAAGATGCCACCGTTTTGTGCAATACCTCTACTCAACTGGAGTACTTTCTACTGGCTAATCAGTAAGTGCTACCTCGTTGGGTAAATGTATAATGCCTTTCCTACACTACAGCTGCGTAAAGGACCAGAAGAATTGCAGGATCGCAGCGGCAGACGAGGAGAAGGATTGCGCTCAAGAAAATCAAGGGTGCAGAGACCTCCATCAAGGATTGTCTCCAGTGACCTGTGTGTCTGTAACTTTGCCACCGCGCCGAAGCGCCGGGATCCTTTGAGTAAGCTGTCCATCATAGTAGGGAAAGGGCGGGCATACGTTGCATACCGCTAGTGTATGTGTGGCGGGGCCAAACGAGCGGGGCTTCTAGGCCCGTTCACATGCCTCTTGTTTATAAAGGGTCAGAGCAGGATCGCAGCGGCAGACGAGGAGAAGGAACCTCCTGGTCACAGGAACTACACGAGGATTGCGCTCGAGAAAATCAAGGGTGCAGAGACCTCCATCAAGGATTGTCTCCAGTGACCTGTGTGTCTGTAACTTTGCCACCGCGCCCGAAGCGCCGGGATCCTTTGAGTAAGCTGTCCGTCATAGTAGGGAAAGGGCGGGCATACGTTGCATACCGCTAGTGTATGTGTGGCGGGGCTTCTAGGCCCGTTCACATGCCTCTTGTTTATAAAGGGTCAGAGCAGGATCGCAGCGGCAGACGAGGAGAAGGAACCTCCTGGTCACAGGAACTACACGAGGATTGCGCTCGAGAAAATCAAGGGTGCAGAGACCTCCATCAAGGATTACAGCTAACTTTACAGGTTGGCAATGGAGAGAAGGTACATCTCCACGCTCACGAAGATGCCACCGTTTTGTGCAATACCTCTACTCAACTGGAGTACTTTCTACTGGCTAATCAGTAAGTGCTACCTCGTTGGGTAAATGTATAATGCCTTTCCTACACTACAGCTGCGTAAAGGACCAGAAGAATTGCAGGATCGCAGCGGCAGACGAGGAGAAGGATTGCGCTCAAGAAAATCAAGGGTGCAGAGACCTCCATCAAGGATTACAGCTAACTTTACAGGGTGGCAATGGAGAGAGGCACATCTCCACGCTCACAATCCCGCCCTAGTGGGCATTCCTGCTGCACGATCACATGATCGTGCAGCAGGAATGCACAAAGAAGGCATCGGGGGAAAGGAAAACCCTTTCCTTTCCCTCGATGTCTCTTTTGAATCAAACCCCCCCTCCCGAGCCAAAACTCACCTTATTTCCCCGACGCGCTGGAAGCAAATGGCTTCCAGCGCGTCCGAAGAAGGAAACCCTCAATGATGTCAGCGCGCCTCGCGCGCTGGCGTCATTGATGGGGGCGGGGGGCGGGGGAGGCAGGGAAGTCCTTCCCCTGCCTCCTAAAAAAACCCCGACGATCGGATTCCCACGGGGGAGCGCCAGCGCTTCCCCGTGGGTGGTCTTATGACGAGCTGGACTCGTCATGAGCACACGAGCACTGTGTGCCATGACGAGTCCAGCTCGTCATAAGCATGGAAGGGGTTAAGAGAAAGGACAATGCCTGCAGAGTTCTCGAATGTATCGAAAGAAGTTACAAATGTACTGATCGAAGCGGATGGAAACATGTCTTGAACTGTGAGAAAGGAAATGATCACATACATTTCAAAGGACGAGTTGGATCCGGGAGAACTTGATTAAGAACGAATAGATGAAGTGAATGGACCAATGAAAGAAAAGCGTGTTATTAATGTTGCAACAATTAGTTAGCAAAGTTAGAATTAGGGTATAAGAGGGCCTACTCTTAGTGGGAGGGGGACACAGTCGGAGTTGGAGAGTCGCAGTCAGAGTCGGTGTTGGTGGCTTCCAGTGCTGGGTGGTCCAGATCGATCCATTTACTGAGCGGGAGATGCTGAAAGACTGTTAGATGAGACGGGTTGCAGGTAGCTGATGCTGACGAGCTGAAGTTTCTGTTGCTGTCTTATTTTTCCAGTTGAGTATGAGAATCAAGATATTTTAATTCGTAAACTTAGGTTAGAAATCCTTAGGCTAAATTAGGGAAGATAGGCAGGTAATTAGGGTTTTTTGCTTCATGATAAAATTTCCTTTCTGCAATAAAATTGATTTTGCGTAATAAATATTTGAATTAACAATGAATGAATAATTGAATAAAAAGTCTAAATTCTTTCTCATGCTTTTAAAAATTATATAAAATTTAAGATTCTTAAATCAAACGACTCAGTGGTTATTTTTAAGCCAGGGCGTAGTTCGCGAAGTAGCGCTACGCGAAGCTACGCAAAGTGCAGTTTGCACTACGCGAGGTACGCGTAGCACTACGCGAACTGCGTAGTGCACTGTTCGCAATGATTGCACAGAGCCGGATGCTTGTCCGCACTGTGCAATCATTGAAAACGGCATCTTGCACAGTGCGAGCTGTCTTTTACTGCCGCTCAAGTAGATTTTTACTCGAGCGGCAGCTTTCTCAACGCGGACTGGTAGTTTCTCATCGCGAGCGGTCGCGAGCACACGCGACCACTCGCAATGAGAAACCTGACCTCCCCGCGTTGAGAATCTCGCCGGGAGGTTTATTTTCCACGCTCGCGATCGGCAACTTGATGTTGCTGATCGCGAACGAGGAAAAAGTCTCGCCGGGATGTCATTTTGCTTGCTCGCGGTCGCCAACTTGACGTTGAGGACCGCGAGGAAGCAAAAAATGACCGCTGCACTACGCTACGCGTGTTTGCACTGTGCTACATGCAATTCGCGTTGTGCGAGTAGCGCAAACTTCGCAAACTACGCGAGCGTAGCGTAGTGCTTTGCCCAGGGTTAGGTATTTTACTAAATGATTGTGACACTAGTAATTGGTTATTGTGATTTAGCTGGTCTTAATCACTACAAATTAATTTCTTACTAGATGATCCATCGACAAAACAATGAGCAGGAATATCTTAAGAAATAACTAAGAAAGCAATAGGTAATAAGGTATCCCGGCTCTTTCCAGCGGTACATAAATGGTGTTTTCCATTTAGTTCTCATGCTTCTCCTAGGAGTACAGAATTTCGTAAAGGTATAAAGGAAATCCAGGTGTGTGTGTGTGTGTGTGATAGGCGATGTTTATGGGCCCCATCGTCATGTGGATGTGAGAAAATATAGTTTGCCCCTGGATGACCGATAAGTGACCTAGGAGGAGAATAGTTTTATTGTACACGCTGCATCAGTATCAAACTTCTCAGCACATTAAACCCACACTGATGCCAGTGTGGGATTTAATGAAAAATGCACACAGAGGGCATCTTTGAGATGCCCCCTGAAAAACGACCAGCCTCTGGTGGGTTCCCTGACTGGTACACACCAGCCTGCCACCACGAGACATGTTTCTGGACCCCTAGGGTGGGAGCCTACGCTCCCTGAGCCCAGAAACAAAGCCTTTCCTGGGCAGAGGTGTACACACCTCCCCCAGTCCAGGAAGAGCCATCTGTGGCAGGGGAGCTTCAAAGGCCTGGCAGCCTTTGTAATGCGACCCCCCAGCCTCTCCTGCTATCAGGAGCAGGCCCCCTTCCTGTCTCCCCTCCTTTTCGGTGGGAAAACAGGCGGGAAAAACTAGCCAACCCAGGAGGTGTGTCCACCTCTGCCAACTCCACCCCTCAGGTGGGGGAGGCGAGGTGAAGCCCACTCTCCAGTGCTCGCCATCTTGCAGACGGCAGGCACTCCCCAATCAGGACTAGGGATTGGGATTGTGCTCACTCCCCCACTACTGGCTACTGACCTCAAGACCCCTAAAACGCCCCTAAATACAGTATTTAGGGGGCAGCCCTGATCCAAGAAGGCAGATCCAGCAACCACAAGAAAAAGAAGAGAAGAAGAAGGACGAGAAGTCGTGCAGAGCTAACAAGAGGACGACGCCCACTGACTTGGCCCCAGCCCTACAGACCTGTCTCCCCTCGAACCTGCTCCTGCAAAACCCTGGCGTGTCCAGCGGCCAGCAACCTCAAAAACCCCGGAGGACCTGCCTGCCTTCACTTTCCAAGCTGTTTCTCCCGTGAACACCGGACGTGTTTGAACTGCAGCTTCTGGTGCCAGCCAGGAACCGCGAATCCCGCACACTCTGCAACCGCCGAATCCGGCCCGAGGTCGAGTGGGAAAATACCCAGAGGAGGTCCCCCCGGTGATCCTGACCCGAGATCCGGTGACCCCTGACTTGCCTCAAGCCTCCTGACGACGCCTGCAGCCTCAATCCAGAGGACTCCCCCTACCGTGACCAGGCGGGTGAGAAAATCCGATGTCCCAAGGCACCCCTGCACCCGACGCCCCACGGCCTTGTGTGCCCAACCCAGCAGTGCCTAACCAACCCTCTACATCCCAACTTACCCCTCGAAGTGGTGGTAGCTCCTGGAAGATCCTCGTCCCCGAGCCTGCAGTGTTTCTTTGTCCCAGAGAATCTCCATTGAAATCAACAGGGCAACCGACCTCAAAACAGCACCCTGCACCCGGCCGCCCTAGTGCCGCTGAGGGTGCCCCTTTTGTGCTAACTTGGTCCCCAACTTGCCCTGAGCTTAACCCTAG
Source organism: Calotriton arnoldi (assembly GCA_963921515.1). Lineage (NCBI taxonomy): Eukaryota > Metazoa > Chordata > Amphibia > Caudata > Salamandridae > Calotriton > Calotriton arnoldi. The sequence continues at coordinate 896,267 of CAWUFW010000739.1, forward strand.
GAGCTTTGCTCCCACAACCCCGTGGCCTGCTTGACAGCAGCCACCAACCGGAGTCCCCCTATCCTCCATAGGATAACATTGGGCCTCAACACTCTGCACCCGGCTGCCCTAGTGCCGCTGAGGGTGCAACAACAGTGCATCACTGACCCTGGGAGACCCCTAAGTCTAACCCCAGAACCCTAACTCAAAAGACCGATTACTTACCTTGAAACCAATAACTCATTTTTCCTCATAGGATAACATTGACACTTTTTCTTCCAAAAAGTTTCTAAGTGTCGACTTTTGAAAACTACAAATATTCCTTAAAAATCAGCCGAATAACCAAAACGCATTTTCTCAACTGTTTTCAGGAAATGTCCCAGTGCTGAATCCAGGATCCAGCCCTGAGTAAGAAAAAGTATCGATAACCTAACTTACCTGCTAAGTGAATTTCCTCCCATAGGATAACGTTGGTGATTCTATGTGAAAAAGTTTCTAAGTGTCAACTTTTGAAATACAAGAATATTCTTTAAAAATCGTACAAACTACAAAAACGTAATTACTTACCTGTTTTAAGTAAATGTCCCAGTGCTGAATCTAGGAGTCCAGCACTGGATTACAAAAGTAACGCAAAAGTAATTTTACCTGCATTTACCTTAAAAGCCATTCATTTCAATGTACTGCATTTACTAAGTATTGCAACCTACTGCATCCCCTGTAAATCAAATCAAGTACAATCTTCATTGCTTTTTAAAACTGTGTACAACAAGTAACTTATTACTGAAAAGAATTGAATGCTTACCTGTATCAGGCTTGCTTGGTTCTAAAATAAAATAACAGTATATGTTTATACAAAAACAATTGGCCTAGAGTTCAGTTCTTCAATCAATCAATCACAGAATTTGTAAAGCGCACTACTTACCCGCGAGGGTCTCAAGGCGCTAGGGGAAAAAGGGGGGGGGGTGCTGCTACTGGTCGAACAACCAGGTCTTGAGTAGCCTCCTGAAGGTCAGCAGGTCTTGGGTCTGTCATAGGCTTAGTGGAAGGGTGTTCCAGGTCTTGGCGGCGAGGTGGGAGAAGGATCTGCCGCCGGTGGTAGTTCTTCGAATGCGAGGGACGGTGGCGAGGGAGAGGTCGGCGGAGCGGAGTTGGCGGTTGGGGACGTAGAAGAGGAGTCGTCTGTTGAGGTAGGCTGGGCCAGTCTTGTGGAGTGCCTTGTGTGCGTGGATGAGGAGTTTGAAGGAGATTCTCCTGTCGACGGGGAGCCAGTGCAGGTTCCTCAGGTGGGGGGTGATGTGGCTGTGGCGTGGTACATCGAGGATCAGGCGTGCGGAGGCGTTTTGTATGCGTTGCAGTCGCTTGATGAGCTTGGCCGGGGCTCCCGCGTAGAGGGCGTTCCCATAGTCAAGTCTGCTACTGACGAGGGCCTGGGTGACTGTTCTTCTTGTGTCTGTCGGGATCCACCTGTAGATCTTGTGAAGCATGCGGAGGGTGTTGAAGCAGGAGGATGAGACTGCGTTGACTTGCTTGGCCATGGAGAGCGTTGAGTCGAGGATGACTCCCAGGTTGCGTGCGTGGTCCGTGGGTGTCGGGGCTGCTCCCAGCGTCGTTGGCCACCAGTTCTTGAGTGTGTGAATTCATTTGCTGACTGAGTGTGTACATCAAATGCTTAACACTGTCCTCTGATACTGCCTTACTGCTCGACCAAGCTACCACCGTTGGAGAGTAAGGTTCTATCTAACTTTAACCTCTGCCAAACCTCTGGAGACCCTTGGACTCTATACACACTGTACCTCACTTTGGTGCAGTATATATAGAGCCAGTTTCTTACATTTTTCTCTTTACTTCAGTGTCTGCGCCGTATTATGAATGTGGGTACAGAGGTAAAGAAGCTGTCAGGAGGCGCACTGACAGTGTGCCACAAAAGGTGGTGCATTGTCAATGCACCCCCTGATGGAGGCCCTCTGGATGGAGTCAAGGGGGTACTATGGGCCCCCCAGACATCCGCTTGAAGGCGGGTGCAATCACTCACTGCACCCATCTGCAAGGGGATCTATCTCTCCTCTTTAAAGTGCAGGTGTGTGCCGCCAGCACAGTGAAACACGAACGGCTTTAAAGCAACCGCTCTGTATTTCACTTGAATGAACTGCCCCCAGGAAAGTGCGAGCAAATGGATGCACTTTCCCTCTTTGCGCACAGCACACCTGTTTGAAGGTGCGCCGTGGCACAAACCGTAAAAGTGCGCCCTATCCATAATAGGGCCCTGGTGGTGATTCTCTGTTCACTAGCTTGGTTCCTGGATCCTAAGGCTATCTGACTCTTATATATCTGCATTCTGGAATCTCCTCTCTCTTGGCTCCGATCAGTTCTCCGTTTCTGGCTTTTCCTGTTTCCTGCCTTGTGTCTGCTGGTTTGTCTGGTCTTCTCTTTTCCAAGACTCAGTTCCCTGCATTGATGGTTCTCCGATTCCTTGCACCTGGTTTATTCCTTGTACCCGTCTCTCCCTGCACCTGTGCTCTTCCCCTCCACCTCCAGATCTTCCAGCCCCATGAGCGGAGTGTGCAGAGGTTGCAACTGACTTGTTGTTGAGTCTCCTCGTGCTCCGTCGCGTCCCTGCTGCTGGGCTTCCAGACTTGCCTTTTTATTCTATCTCTGTCTCTTGTTGTCCTGCCTCTCTGTTTCTGTGATAGTCTTTGTTCCTAGTCGTGTCTTCGCTCTTCTTGATCTGTATTGTTCCATGTAAACTCCTTGCCATATTGTCTGTGTATTCCAGTCCTTAACCTGACCTTTATTCCAGTGCTGCTTTTCCCAGAGACCAGTTCCTGTTTTTGTGTTCCTTCCACTGTTTCCCTTTGTCTTCTTTTGTGTTTATATTATAATGTTGACTGTCAGTGCTACCGGGGACGCCAGGTACATTCTGAGGCTTGTGCCTCTGGCATTGAGAACCTCCCAGCGCTCTTTCTCCATAGGAGCTGCCGGGTGTCTCCTGAACTCTGTGAGATTCATTTGCTCCAAGCCTTCTCTTCTCACCTCACAGAAAGATTACTGTGAGAAGTTGGCCTGGTATATGCAGTTCACTAATTAAAGTGGACACCTTGCACCAGAACAATTCGACTCTTATGGTAGATAGGTTTAAGACAACCTTTATAGAAAGCTATCCTAGTGGTAGCTGTGGAGAGCAGCCTTCAGGCTAAGTCTTGAAGGAATGTAAAGCAGCTTGTTTTACCACACAATCTCTTGAATCACCAAATGAAAAGACACCACACAGGTATATATATCAAATATATATGTATTTATTAATAAACACTCTCTACTAATCTCTTTATGAGATTAGAGGATAGGAACATATGTACAAGTCAAATATTATCAGGATAAGTTTAGCACAATTGAATATTACAATCTTAGTTTGCTAGACCTAGGTCTAGGGCATCTAGAATCGAGGGACCCCCAAGAACCACCCCAGGTAGTTGTAGGAGACCCACAGGGGACGGACGCGGTGACCTGGCACCGATGCGAATCCTGTACGAGTCTATGCACTCAGACGCGATTGAGATATCAATGTTCAAGGTCCCTTGCGTGTTCGAGGCGAACACACCGATCGGACTCCGTACGAGTCGAAGGATCGGATTTGCAAGGGAGTCGGACGCGGTGTGTCTAACACAGACGCGAACCAGGTACGAGTCAGTGCGAGAATCGCACGGGGAAAGTAAGAGTTTTAGGATACTTCTGGTGAACCTACAAGCAAGTCACTTACAGGGTAAGTAGTTCGAGGGCCCACACCCACAGGAGCACCGGAGTGCTGGAGTTACCTCACCCAGGGAAGCCGGGTGCACAGGTGTCCTTTGGTGTCGGGTCACGGCGTCGTTTTCAATGGCGAACAAAGAAGACTTGCTGCTTGTGAGGGTGTGAAGAAGTGTCCGGTGGAATCCAAGCCTGGATTCGGTGGAAGGATGGCCTGAAAGCAGAGGGGACAGTGTTCAAAGTCACTTGGCAGTGACTCGGGGCAAGGAAGATGAATGCCCACCGTCGTCGCAGGGTTCAGGTCGTTCATGGTTGCCTTGACTCTTCAGCCACGAGGTCCAGGAGGTGTCGACGATGACCAGGAGCTGGATTCGGCGTGTCCCACGATGTCTGCGGCTTACTGCGGTGTCGGCAACTCGATCGGAGCCAACAAGCCTTGGTAACAGCAAGTCTCGAGGAAAGTGTGAAGAGGCAATGGCGCAGACCAGCAAGGTCTGTGGAACTCACCCAGCGAGGGTAAGTCAGGGCAAACCTGGAGCAACCAGGAGAGCTCTTTTGTTTCTTTGGAAAGTCTTCTGGGGACCCACAAGCCGGCTGGCAAGGGATCGCGAAGACGCCTCGGGAGGATTCTCTTACAGGGGCCCACGGTCACTCGGGACGTGGTAGGCCTCTGATCTTAGGAGGGATTCCTGCTGGAGGCTGGGACCACACGTGGTCCAAAGCACAAGTTCGTGGAACGTTGTGAAGGGGTTGCACTCGACAATAGTGCACAGTACCCAGGGGTCACGGTTCCTCGTTACTCTTGGGGTCCACTGGCCTCAGCTTCGCTGGGGACTCACGATGGCCTTTGAGAAGTCAGGAAATCCACTTCTTGGGCTGCAGGGACTTCGGACTCCGGCGGGAGCGGCGTAGTTTGCGACTGTCGTTTGTAGTTTTTGGTGCCTGCCAAGCAGGGGAGTCACTCCTTGACTCCAAGGGAGATTCTTCAGTCTTCCAAAGGTAGTGGAACGTCGAAGGTCCGGGATTCTTCTTGTAGAGCGTCGTCCAGGAAAATCTAGGGTGCAATGCACAGGTTCCCCTCTTATACTAAAAGGAGGGGAGGGACTAGCTCTATGACCCTACCTATGGGAGGGTCAGGGGAGTGAGTGGCTACACCCACTTCCCTTTGTCCAGTTTCGCGCCAGAGCAGGGACAGGTAGCCCCTGAGCCGGTTTGAACTGGCATATGCACAGAGGAGCCTTCTGCTCCCCAGTGCAGGACTTCAAAGCACTCTAAGAGTGCACCCACCCAGCCCCAATACACTAAACCCTGTCTGGGAGGTGGTCACACCCCCTTGGGACAGGATATCTATTGTTGGGCTTCCTCCACTGCGAGTGTTGGTCATCAGCAGGAGGGCAGCCCAGTGTCTGTGACTGGTGGCATCCATTTTGTGATGCCAGGGCTCTGTCGGATTCTACCGCGTTTCCACAGTAGGTACATGTCTATCCCTCTAGAAGGGTGGAATGCTACCCCCGCCGCCAGGACTGGCGGGGGGTAGTATTCCAAGGTGTTTGACACCAAACACGACATGTTTCGATGCAGCCATTCCAAAGTTAGCATTTTACCGCGAGGATATAATGCACTTAAAAGTATATGGTTTAACCGCATCCACAAACAGCACCAGAGAATGGACTCTGAGAGCTGCAGAGGGGCCCTGCTCAGGCAGAGGCACCCCCTCACATATAAGCCAAGCACCCTGCCCTCAGGATTGATAGGGCCTGCCTTAGGGGTGACTGATAGGGTTATATGTGTGTGCAGGAGAGATATAGGGAACCTATATCTCAGTGAGGGGTGCTAGCACTTCCTCACTCAGGCTGCAGTAGCAGGCCTGTGGTGTCAGATTTAGTCTGCTTCCCAGGGGTGGCATAAGACATGCTGCAGCCCCTGGTAGGCCTGTGAAGTACCTATGCCCTTGGTACCTAAGGTACCATATACTAGGGACTCATAAGGTACCACAGTATCCAATCACTAGTGCACCTAGAGTGCACTCCAAATCGTTTAGAGAGAACAGAGAGGCTGGGGCCCTGATTAGCAGGGGCCCAGCCAGATTATAGCCAGAAACCAGTGTAAACATCAGAAAAAAAGTGGGGGCAACATAAGAGGCAGATCCTACTCTCCTACACAACCCCCCAAACGCAGGGACACTAAACTAACCTTGACCAGTTGAGTCTTCGTGTTCAAAGTGGAAATACCTTGAGAGTCCATCTGCATTGGCATGTTGGGTCCCAGGTCTATGTTCCACTGTATAGTCCATCCCCTGTAGGGAAATGGACCACCTCAAAAGTTTTGGGTTTTCTCCTTTCATTTGTTTAAGCCATAGGAGGGGCTTGTGGTCGGTCTGAACTATGAAGTGAGTACCAAACAAGTATGGCCTCAGCTTCTTCAGGGCCCATACCACAGCAAAGGCCTCCTCTCTATAGCTGACCAACGTTTCTCTCTAGGGGTCAGCCTTCTGCTAATAAAAGCTACTGGCTGGCCTTGACCTTCATCATTCAGTTGAGACAGTACAGCTCCCACACCCAGCTCAGAAGCATCTGTTTGGACAATGAACTTTTGGTGTAGTCTGGACTCTGTAAGATGGGGGCAGTGCACATGGCCTGCTTTAGGTCTTCAAATGCCTTTTGACAGCTAGCTGTCCACTGAACCTTTTTTGGCATTTTCTTTGAGGTCAGATCATTCAAGGGGGTCACTATAGATCCATATCCCTTGACAAACCTCCTATAGTACCCAGATAGGCCTAAGAAGGCTCTCACCTGTGTCTGGGTGGTTGGAGCAACCCATTCCATTATGGTCTGGATCTTGCTCTGTAAAGGCTGAACCTGGCCGCCACCTACAAGGTGGCCCAGGTACACAACCTGACTCTGCCCTATCTGGCACTTAGTGGCCTTGATAGTGAGGCCTGCCTTTTGCAGGGCCTCCAAAACATTCCTGAGGTGGATTAGGTGATCCTGCCAGGAGGAACTAAAGACAGCAATATCATCTAGATAAGCTGAGCAATAAGTTTACATCCCTGTCAGAACTTTATTCACCAACCTCTGAAAAGTGGCAGGTGCATTTTTCAATCCAAAGGGCATCACCACAAAGTGGTAGTGCCCACCAGGGGTCGAAAATGCTGTCTTGGCTTTTGCATCATCAGCTAATCTGATCTGCCAGTAGCCAGCTGTTAGGTCAAACGTGCTTAGATACTTGGCTGAGGCCAAAGTATCAATCAGCTCATCTGCCCTTGGTATGGGATAGGCATCAGTCCTAGTGACTGCATTGAGGCCTCTGTAGTCTACACAAAACCTCATTTCTTTCTTACCACCCTGGGTATGAGGCTTGGGTACCAGGACTACTGGACTAGCCCAAGGGCTATCTGAAGGCTCAATTACACCTAGCTCCAACATTTTCTGGACTTCAGTCCTGATACAGTCCCTGACATGGTCAGGTTGCCTGTAGATTTTATTCTTGACAGGCAGACTGTCTCCAGTGTCCACCTTGTGGGTGCACCAGGAAGTCTGACTAGGGGTCAGGCTAAACATATGTCTAAACTGTTGCAGAACTTGTCTGCACTCAGTTTGCTGATGGTCAGTGAGGCTGCTTGCCAAAGCAACACCATCTACTGACCCATCATCAGGGTTCTGAGAGAGCAGGTCGGGGAGAGGGTCACTCTCCTCCTCCTGGTCCTCATCAGTTGCCATGAGCAAGCCCATGTCAGCCCTGTCAACATATGGCTTTAATCTGTTGACATGGAGCACCCTCAGGGGGCTCCTGGGAGTTCCAAGATTCACCAGATAGGTGACTTCTCCCTTCTGTTCAACTATTGTATGGGGGCCACTCCACTTGTCCTGGAGGGCTGCTGGGGCCACAGGCTCCAACACTCACACTTTCTGTCCTGGCTGGTATACAGTCAGTACAGCCTTTTGGTCATGCCAAGCTTTTTGTAATTCTTGGCTGGCCTCTAGGTTTTTGGTTGCCTTTTTCATGTACTCTGCCATCCGGGAGCGGAGACCAAGTACATAGTCCATCACATCTTGTTTGGGGGCTTGAGAGGTAACTCCCAGCCCTCTTTTACCAAACACAGTGGACCTCTCACAGGATGCCCAAACAGAAGCTCAAATGGGCTGTAGCCAACCCCCTTCTGTGGAACCTCTCTGTAGGCAAACAACAGGCAAGGAAGAAGAAGGTCCCATTTCCGCCTAAGCTTCTCTGGGAGTCCTTTAATCATTCCTTTCAAGGTTTTGTTGAAGCGTTCAACTAAACCATTGCATTGTGGGTGATAGGGGTGGTGAACTTGTAAGTTACACCACACTCCTTCCACATTGCTTTCAGATACCCTGACATGAAGTTGGTACCTCTGTCAGAAATGACCTCCTTTGGGAAACCCACTCTGGAGAAGACTCCAATGAGGGCTCTTGCCACCACAGGGGCAGTGGTGGTCCTCAGGGAATTGCTTCTGGGTACCTGGTGGCATGATCCACTACCACCAGGATAAACCTGTGCCCAGATGCAGTTTGAGGGTCAAGGGGACCAACAATGTCAATCCCTACCCTTTCAAAGGGTACCCCCACCACCGGTAGTGGTATCAGGGGGGCCTTTGTTGTGCCACCTGCCTTACCACTGGCTTGGCATGTGACCCAGGAGCGACAAAACTCCTTTGTGTCCTCTGACATATGTGGCCAATGAAAATGTGGAACAAGCCTGTTCCAGGTCTTGTTTTGGCCCAAGTGTCCTGCTAAAGGGATATCATGTGCTAAGGTCAAGAGGAACCCCCTAAACTTCTGAGGTATTACCAACCTCCTGGTGGCTCCAGGGGCTGGGTCTCTACCTTCAGAGTATAGGAGTCCCTCATCCCAATAAACTTGATGGGACCCACTAGCACTCCCAGCAGCCTCAGCAGCAGCCTGCTGTCTGAGGGGTTCAAGAGAGGGGCAGCACTGTTGCTCCTTCCTCAGATCTTCCCTAGAAGGGCCCCCTGCCCACAAGAACTCAACCTGATCAGGCTCAAGTCCCTCTGGGGCAGTTCCTTCTTCAGGATCTGCTTCACCTCCCTCTGGGGGTGAATCCGTGATCCGAGACAGAGGGGAAGGCACTGCCTTTACCCTACTGCTCCTCCTCTTGGGAAGCATCTGGTCCATGGTTCCAGGATCCAGAGCTGGTTCAGTGTCATGCATTCTTGCTTGTGACCTGGTCACAGCAAATACCTCTGCAGGGATGCCCAACATCTCAGCATGAGTCCATAACTCTACTTCAGACCAGGCTGAAGTCTCTAGATCATTGCCCAATAGACATTCGACAGGGAGGTCTGCACTGACTACAACCTTCTTGAGGCCAGTTACCCCTCCCCAGGAGAAATTCACAACTGCCAGACTATGGTTGGTCTTGGTGTTGCTTGCATTGGTCACCTGGTACATTTTGCCCAGGATGATCTGTCCAGGGTCCACAAGATCCTCTGCCACCATGGTGACACTAGCACCTGTGTCCCTAAATGCCAAAGCCTATTTGCCATTTATTACAGGCTGCTGTTTGTATTTGCCCAGATTACTGGGACTCACTAGGAAGGACATATTAAGGTCTCCCTCACAAATCAGCATTGCCTGAGTGGGCACTCTGACTAGGTCAGAGTCCACTTCAGAACCCAGGGTCAACCCTACTAAACCCTTAGTCTGGGTACCACCTCCACCAGTAGCTGAACTAGGGGGAACAGTTGCCTTAGGGGCAGGAGTGGTGGTGGTTTGGTCTTTGGACTTGTTACAGTCAGAAGTCCAGTGCCCTTTCTGTTTACAGAATTTGCACCAGGGCTTCTTTTGGCCTTTTCCCTTGTTGGACTGTGACTCCCCACCAGATGCAGATTTTGGGGCCCTTGTGAAGACTTCTGGTCTTTTGACTTATCCCCATCTTTCTCAGAGCCCTTAGGATCTTGCTTCTTGGTGTCACCCCCTTGGTTCTGGGGTTTCTGCCTCACCCTGGTTCTGACCCACTTGTCTGCCTTCTTTCCCAATTCTTGGGGAGAGGTCAGATCCGAGTCCACCAGGTACTGATGCAAAAACTGGTTCTGGCAATTATTAAGGATCTGTTCTCTCATCATCAGATTATACAATCCCTTGAAATCAGTAACCCTACTGCCAACCAGCCAACCCTCTAGAGCCTTGGTTGCACAATCAACAAAGTCAGTCCAGTCCTGAGTCTGTGCCTTCTGGGTATCTCTGAACTTTAACCTGTACTGCTCAGTGGTTAAGCCAAACCCATCTATCAGTGCACTCTTCAGGACTTCATAATCATCAGCATCCTCTTCTCTAACAGTGAGGAGCTTGTCTCTACCTTTATCTGAAAAGGAGAGCCACAAGATTGCTGCCCACTGTTTCTGGGGGACCTGCTGTACTCTACAGGCCCTCTCCATAGCAGTTATCCACTTGTGGATATCATCCCCACTCTGGTAGGGAGGAACAACCTTGCTCAGGTTCCTATGGTCTGGAATAGATTCTCTGCTTCTAGGGACACTGTTGCTGCCACCAAGGGGTTCTAACCCCTCTCGTCGAGAAGTTCTCTGGATCTCCAGGGCTTCTCTATCCAGTGCCAACTGCTTGGTTCTGAGGGCAACTCTTGCTTCCTCATACTGCAGCAGTTTGCACATTCTTTCAGAGGAGGTCTCTCTTATGGGAAAGTATGAGTTCCTCTGGTGGACAAATTCTCTGCCAGAGTGATAAGAGTGCTCAGATTCCCTGGAAGGGGACCTATGCCTCTCATCCACTCTGTCAGTTCTCTTAGGGAGAATTCCTCTGTCCTTTTCAGGCCCCTTGAGGCCTGGCCCTTCAATCACAGAGTCCTGGTCATTCGGATTTTCATCGTCTGACCCAGATACTGTAATTGACCCACCCACTGATTCAGACCCATTGGCTCCTAGAGCCAATCTAAGATCATCTGCTGTCAGCAGATCTATCAGGTGCAGGGTTGAGGGACTCTGTCCTAGTCTCAGGTGTCTTTCAACACACATGGCTCTCAAGTCAGAGAAAGCCATGTCCTTGTACTGAGGGTGAGTGGATCCACTGGTTCCACCCTTTAAGGACATTCTAGTGTTGTGCAGTGTTGTACTACCTACACTAGTTTGTGGCCTACTGATCCTAGCTTGAGCTGTAGAAAGGGTGTGCTATCCCTTGGCACACAGCTCTAAGTTCAGTAGAACTTATCGATACTAAGCTTGACTTTATATGTACCTTAAGTACCTATAGTGGTTTTCAGTTAGTAATTCAAATAGAGATTTTCTGGTAAAACAATAGCAAGCTGGAATCCCACACGCTGCCCACCAATGTGAGAAGTTGGCCTGGTATATGCTGTTCACTAATTAAAGTGAACACCTTGCACCAGAACAATTCGACTCTTATGGTAGATAGGTTTAAGACAACCTTTATAGAAAGCTATCCTAGTGGTAGCTGTGGAGAGCAGCCTTCAGGCTAAGTCTTGAAGGAATGTAAAGCAGCTTGTTTTACCACACAATCTCTTGAATCACCAAATGAAAAGACACCACACAGGTATATATATCAAATATATATGTATTTATTAATAAACACTCTCTACTAATCTCTTTATGAGATTAGAGGATAGGAACATATGTACAAGTCAAATATTATCAGGATAAGTTTAGCACAATTGAATATTACAATCTTAGTTTGCTAGACCTAGGTCTAGGGCATCTAGAATCGAGGGACCCCCAAGAACCACCCCAGGTAGTTGTAGGAGACCCACAGGGGACGGACGCGATGACCTGGCACCGATGCGAATCCTGTACGAGTCTATGCACTCAGACGCGATTGAGATATCAATGTTCAAGGTCCCTTGCGTGTTCGAGGTGAACACACCGATTGGACTCCGTACGAGTCGAAGGATCGGATTTGCAAGGGAGTCGGACGCGGTGTGTCTAACACAGACGCGAACCAGGTACGAGTCAGTGCGAGAATCGCACGGGGAAAGTAAGAGTTTTAGGATACTTCTGGTGAACCTACAAGCAAGTCACTTACAGGGTAAGTAGTTCGAGGGCCCACGCCCACACCCACAGGAGCACCGGAGTGCTGGAGTTACCTCACCCAGGGAAGCCGGGTGCACAGGTGTCCTTTGGTGTCGGGTCGCCGCGTCGTTTTAAATGGCGAACAAAGAAGACTTGCTGCTTGTGAGGGTGTGAAGAAGTGTCCGGTGGAATCCAAGCCTGGATTCGGTGGAAGGATGGCCTGAAAGCAGAGGGGACAGTGTTCAAAGTCACTTGGCAGTGACTCGGGGCAAGGAAGATGAATGCCCACCGTCGTCGCAGGGTTCAGGTCGTTCACGGTTGCCTTGACTCTTCAGCCACGAGGTCCAGGAGGTGTCGATGACGACCAGGAGCTGGATTCGGCGTGGCCCACGATGTCTGCGGCTTACTGCGGTGTCGGCAACTCGATCGGAGCCAACAAGCCTTGGTAACAGCAAGTCTCAAAGAAAGTGTGAAGAGGCAATGGCGCAGACCAGCAAGGTCTGTGAAACTCACCCAGCGAGGGTAAGTCAGGGCAGGCCTGGAGCAACCAGGGGAGCCCTTTTGTTTCTTTGGAAAGTCTTCTGGGGACCCACAAGCCGGCTGGCAAGGGATCGCAAAGATGCCTCGGGAGGATTCTCTCACAGGGGCCCACGGTCACTCGGGACGTGGTAGGCCTCTGATCTTAGGAGGGATTCCTGCTGGAGGCTGGGACCACACGTGGTCCAAAGCACAAGTTCGTGGAACGTTGTGAAGGGGTTGCACTCGACAATAGTGCACGGTACCCAGGGGTCGCGGTTCCTCTTTACTCTTGGAGTCCACTGGCCTCAGCTTCACTGGAGACTCACGATGGCCTTTGAGAAGTCAGGAAATCCACTTCTTGGGCTGCAGGGACTTCGGACTCCGGCGGGAGCGGCGTAGTTTGCGACCATCGTTTGTAGTTTTTGGTGCCTGCCAAGCAGGGGAGTCACTCCTTGACTCCAAGGGAGATTCTTCAGTCTTCCAAAGGTAGTGGAACGTCGAAGGTCCGGGATTCTTCTTGTAGAGCGTCGTCCAGGAAATCTAGGGTGCAATGCACAGGTTCCCCCTCTTATACTAAAAGGAGGGAGGGACTAGCTCTATGACCCTACCTATGGGAGGGTCAGGGGAGTGGGTGGCTACACCCACTTCCCTTTGTCCAGTTTCGCGCCAGAGCAGGGACAGGTAGCCCCTGAGCTGGTTTGAACTGGCATATGCACAGAGGAGCCTTCTGCTCCCCCAGTGCAGGACTTCAAAGCACTCTAGGAGTGCACCCACCCAGCCCCAATACACTAAACCCTGTCTGGGAGGTGGTCACACCCCCTTGGGACAGGATATCTATTGTTGGGCTTCCTCCACTGCGAGTGTTGGTCATCAGCAGGAGGGCAGCCCAGTGTCTGTGACTGGTGGCATCCATTTTGTGATGCCAGGGCTCTGTCGGATTCTACCGCGTTTCCACAGTAGGTACATGTCTATCCCTCTAGAAGGGTAGAATGCTACCCCGCTGCCAGGACTGGCGGGGGGTAGTATTCCAAGGTGTTTGACACCAAACACGACATGTTTCGATGCAGCCATTCCAAAGTTAGCATTTTACCGCGAGGATATAATGCACTTAAAAGTATATGGTTTAACCGCATCCACAAACAGCACCAGAGAATGGACTCTGAGAGCTGCAGAGGGGCCCTGCTCAGGCAGAGGCACCCCCTCACATATAAGCCAAGCACCCTGCCCTCAGGATTGATAGGGCCTGCCTTAGGGGTGACTGATAGGGTTATATGTGTGTGCAGGAGAGATATAGGGAACCTATATCTCAGTGAGGGGTGCTAGCACTTCCTCACTCAGGCTGCAGTAGCAGGCCTGTGGTGTCAGATTTAGTCTGCTTCCCAGGGGTGGCATAAGACATGCTGCAGCCCCTGGTAGGCCTGTGAAGTACCTATGCCCTTGGTACCTAAGGTACCATATAATAGGGACTCATAAGGTACCACAGTATCCAATCACTAGTGCACCTAGAGTGCACTCCAAATCGTTTAGAGAGAACAGAGAGGCTGGGGCCCTGATTAGCAGGGGCCCAGCCACACTATAGCCAGAAACCAGTGCTAACATCAGAAAAAAAGTGGGGGCAACATAAGAGGCAGATCCTACTCTCCTACAATTACTATCCAAGGAACATACAAACTATCTTAAGATATCTTGTCTATCTTGCCATTGCATTCCTTTGCTGTAGTACTTGTGTTTTCATATAGTTTCCCTTTGCAGTTTTCCAGTTTCTTGATCACAATCTGCTCTGGACATTTTTATTATTTCCATTTATGGAGCGCGTGGCTACCCAGTGGGATTCCCGGCTCTAAGCATAGGTGAAAATGTCTAACTGGAAAATTAAAATAACCAGGGGGCATATTATCAAGGGCCATCTCGCCGCTTTTTTGGCTTTAAAAGCCAAAAAAGCGGCGATAATATTATCTCCCTATCAACAACGCAGCGCTAACATGCATTAGCGCATGTTAGCTGCCGTTTTTGTAACGCCACGCATCTTAGCGATATACATTGCTAATGAGATGCAAAGAAGGTGTTCCTGACCATTTCTCCATGTAAATAATCGCTAACAAGGCTTCGCGATATTAACAAGCATGGAGCAGATCCGCGAAGCGATGAATAAAGCCGCGCTAACCGCGGTTTTTGCCGGAATCTAACGCCTGGTAAAATCCTGACTTAGCTATCTGTAATATGGGAGGTGGATTTACAGGTTAAGTCCACACTCCCATATTATCAAGCATTCCCTTAGCGCTGTGAAATCATCGCTTGATTTCACGCGCTATTGCCGAATTTCGCCGTCTATCGCTGGTTTTCACATCGACATTCAGCAAAGCGTTGCTAATACGCCGCTAACACGGCGATGTGAATCAGCGATAGACTGCGATAATGGTAAACGCGATAAGCGCGATTTGCGATGTTTATCGCATTACCTTGGTAATATGCCCCCAAGTCTTCAGGCTCTTACAAAATAGCAACAATGACGTGCAGTGTCTTAAAAATTCCGGCAGGGCATTCCAAAGTTTTGGGCCCAACTATGAAAAGGAGCGACGTCCTGTGCGCACCAGGCGGATTCTGGGCACAGGGCATGAAGCCGGATTCCCAGATCTCAATGTCCGCCTGAGCTGATGGGGAGTCACCAGATCCTGGATATAGCCAGGACCTAGTCCAGCCCTAGCTTTAGAAAATAAAACATAGAGTTTTGAATTGAACTCTCTTTTCAGTTGGAAGCCAGTGCAATTTGCGAAGGAGAGGCTTAGCCGAGGTATGCTTCGGAAGCTGATATATAAGTCTCGCCACTGAATTCTACACAACCTGCAGATGACAAATAGAGGTCTTGTTGATTCCAAAATAGAGACAGCCTTGCCAAGTACCACGCATCAGGCATTAGGCTAATGCATTTTAGTGTGGTGCTCCGCATCACCGCACTAAAATGCGAAGTCACACATTTATAGCACCTCTTGAAGCTGTCAAGCTGGCGCTCTACAATTAATATTGAGCAAAGAAGCTGGCAGACCCAGAGTTTGATTGACAGGGACTCTGACTGCTGCAGACCTGGGGGCAGGCTCAGCTACGCTCGCCATTCGGCATTCACGTGACGTCATGGTGTTATGGAGACTGCAACAAGGTGTCCCACATTTGCCCAATGCCAAGACAGGGCATAATATATAGGGCAGGCCGCCGCTGCACAACGCGAGCAGCAACAGTTATCAGAGAGTTTCTCAAAGTTTGGCCGGAGTGGAGCTTGCCGCTGCTCGCACTGCCGGCCAGTATGGTGCATGCAGCCTGCAGCCTCTCATCAAGGTGCTGCTCGAGTCCTTACCAGAGTTGGACCACGGCCGCTGCAGTGCCAGAGAGAAAGTCTACTGGTGCCTGCTGCCTCTCATCATGATGCTGTGCGAGTCCGGACCGTGGCCGCTGGACTCGAGTTTGGTGCCTCCAGCCTCTCTTGGCCCTGGGTAGTGGTACCGTTGGTAGCTCTGCCAGTCTGCCACTGTCTAGTCTCAGGTAATGTAAATCCAAATTATATTTAATTTTAGAGCATCATGATCATCACTGCTGGGAGCTGTGCTCTTCTCACTGCTTGGCTGTCTCTTTTGTTGGATGCACCTGACTAGACCCTGTCTCACAGTGTCCGGTGCACCTGAGCCACCAGAAATGCAGTTACTTAACCATTCTTCGCTGACTTGTGCGGTGATCTACGGGTGCTGAGTTTGAATCACGCAAGACTGACTCATCCTTCCATCTTTATTAGGTCGGTACATTAGGCACCCTAAATCAGGGAATAGTAACTAACTCCTGCTGTGTGTGTACAGTGCTTAGAAAAGTCGGGAAGGAGGTATGCGCCGAGGCTGACTTTGACTCTGTACAGCTCTGTCCCCTGCTTTACATTTTCTCTGAGTCACCTAGCTCCTCGAACATGCATCGCACAAGCTGGCGTGCCCATGCACTTTTGTCCTAATGGCATGCACTGTAGATTGGAATGATGCTTAAACAACAAGATGATGCTCTCCCAACTGCTGCAAATATCCTGGGAGACTTCTCATGTGGTCACGTGAATACATCCCATTTCTAGGCACCTTGTGATCATTGGCGAATAGTGCTCAAGGTGCGGTAGATTGAATGAACTGAACATTGTTCAACTGAACAGCAACTTTTCCCTTTTAAGGTGTCCCCTGGATTCTTATTTGTAGGCGTTGAGCATCTGTTAAGGATTTCCGTGAAGGTGTGGAACAATGTGAGAGGTTTCTCTCTCCCGGAGCATGATGACAGTGTTGCAGGGATTCTGCACAAATACAGAACTATGCACAGGAAATGGGACCTTGGTGTATAGGGACGAGTCTTCCCACCATCTTAGTACCCATGAACCCAGGACCGACTAGCTATAGTGTCCCACTTGCTCTCTTACTCACTCCCAGAGAAACAAATGATTAGACACCCCAGAACACAACACTCCCAGATCTCGCAGGAATCACGGTAACAAGACACACCCTTTCGCTCACTCTCTTGTACTTGTCCACAATAAGATCTGAGGGAGACACGAAACAGTTTAAAATATTTATTTTAACTAACGTGTCCTAAAATGCAGTATACGTGCCACAATAAGCAGGAAAATTCACAGTACACATATTGTCAGCTTAGCAGTCAGTCCATAAATCATTAAGGGAGATGTCATCATAAAAAGGCAAGGGAGAAAGGACTATAGTGCCTAACCTCCCTCCCCTTGCTAAGAAGAAGTATTATTATATAATAGATCTATCGGCTTTGTCATCAGACCACATACCTTGGCCTATAGATGGTAGATCTACATCATGGGCGCTCTTCTCCCTGGAAAGGTCCCTCTCCAAGTGTGTGTCACCTATTCGTGCACCCCACTAAAAACCCAAGTACGCTGTCCAAACAACAGCTGCATCGGTATGTTTTGTCTAAGGCCTAAGGTCTGGCCAGAACAAAATAACAAGGGGCATTGTTGTTCGACCTTGCACATAATGTTCAGTCAAAATCCCAGGAACATGCAGAGAGCGAACACAGCGATGAGTTCTCATGTGAAAGCAGTCTTTGAAATTATTGCAAAAATAAAGATGTGTAGTAACGTGTGCAAAGCAGCAGGCAAGCTGCCGCGTGTTGTCACGTGGCCCTATGGGCCACGTGACAACAGGCTACCGCAAAACCCACTGTCGATTTTTACAATTGTGACCCCTTAACAAAAGGAAGGCGAGCCAAGAATAAGAAAATTGGCCTGACATTTACAAATCAAGAATATTCCAATATAAGTTTGTGTTGCGTCACCCATCCATCCTTTTGGTGTAGGAGGCCGGTGGCAATATTATCCACATAGGCTACAATTATCTGGAAGAAAACATTTTATGGCACTAAAATATTCAAGATAAGTATAGAGTATGCAATATTGGTGTGGTGAATGCACAAATGTTAATACAAAAACATGGAAAAAACAAATAAATAATCACTAAACTCCCAATCTTTGTCCTAAAAAAACACCAAAACAATTAAACCATTGCTCACACCACGTAATACAGACAAACCCTAACAACAATAACACATTTTTGTGTTGACCTGGACCATGAAGAAGAAATGGTTATTACATTTTCTTGAAAAAGTTATCACTTTTTCGTTCTTCTCACATAAATCTAAAAATGCCTTCCAGGGGACAGAATATACAGTGCATAAAGATTAATTCAAAAGTTCAAACTCTCCTCAGTGTGCACAGGGTCCTTCCAAAGTAAAAATGTAGTGCAGTCTTGTCCCTGTATAAAACTGAAAGGAACATCGCGATTGGCGGAGTAGATCGTGAAGACTGTGGGGTTTCCAGGCCTTGGAGGCAAGTGGCCAATCCTTGCAGGGTATATTTCTGGTGTTCTGCATGAATGGCACGCAATCACTGAGATTCAATAGTCTGTGATTTTCTAATTGTCAACAGTTAAGACTAGTCGTGATTTTAATGTCTGAATGTGGGGGTATACGCCTATGTGCATCATAAGCTGGCAATACAAAGTTTGACTATGATAGTGTGAAGTCGGTGTGCAAAGGGTTTGCCCGTTTGGGAGGCCAACCTGCTACAGGGAGTTTTACGCATGCCGTGCCAGCTTTGGTTAACATGCAGCAGTCTCGCTCCATGCCTTGGGTGTGTGTGTCACCTGCAAAGGCCGTAGTGAAAGAGACGCACTGCCCACTCCTGCCTATGTGTGCAGCAACATTTCAGTGACACAGCGGCAGTCAGGAACATGAGGCTCATTTGCAGACAGTGTGACCTCTCACATCCTGTTTGGCACAGTCGGGTCCCACACTGCCCTTCCATTTCTGGTGCTTTGCAGCAGTTTTAAGATCTTAGAGTTTCTCATTGCTCAAATGGGTGTAATATCTGATATTTATATGTTTCCCTCAGCTTTATTTTGCTCGCGAGAAAGTGTCACTCATAGTCGAGGAATGTCACTCATAATTACACTGAAACTATGAAAATGTCACACATAAGCAATCTGAAACCTTGACAGCTATGTTTATATGTGCTGGTGCCCCAGCTGGGCGGGGAAGATATCTGCCTGGGTTGGAGGGGGGAGGGGTTGTCAAAGCTGCCACCTCAGCGTCTGCTTTGGCTGAGGGCTGTAGTGTAACACCACATGAGAGGCCCGAGCGAGGGGGATTTTAAGAACTCCCCTGAAGGCATAATGTCAATGTTTTTTCTGATGATTCACGTCAGCTAGTTAATAAAGTAACCCGGGAATCCACGTCAGGCAGGTCCAGATTTTGTTAATTTCCACCACGCTCTCTCTCTATTGACAGAAGAGACGACCATAGTGCACGTTTTCACCCACTAAGCTGGGTGGGCAGCTCAGCTTTATTGAATTGGTGATAGTCCCGTGGAACGCTGCGATGTCTAGCAGAGTTAATGATGTTTGAAGCCCCAGTAAACAAGAGAGATGGCCCTAGTTGTGAGACAGAGCACGTAGTTCTCCTCTTGTCAGCACAGAGCTCTCTCACAGCGCACTCGATGCAAAAATACAGCTCCACCTACAGCGCGTCTCATAAGGCGGTCCCTTGGGGCACTGTAATGCGTGACTAATGCATTTAGTGTGGGGGTGCGGACACCAGCACTAAAATGCGCTACTCTAACCCCTGATGCGTGGTATTTGGCAGGATTTGCTAATATGCATAAATAGTCAGAATTTAAAGTCTTTGATAAACGCATGTATTTATTAACCTATTATAAACAGCATCAAAAGCCCAACGGCACCTCGTGTCTTGCATTAAGCAGCTGTTTCGGTTTCCCACAAGAGAAGAGAAAGGCTGTTTATTGTATAAAGGGCTGCACTGCTGGAACCACCTCAGACTATTCCCTGATCCCGTGTTCATCACAGAACTATTTATACTGAATGCAGTGCACTGAACCTCTAGGGCGGAAGCAGACAGTCCTCCCTGAGCTGTGCAGGAAGCCGGGATCTGACTTTACTTTTCCGGGCAGCTAGAGAGCAATTCAAGCTGTATGCTGCAGTTCATAAATACAACCACTAGAGGGAGCGCCCATCACGTTTATAGCTTCAGATTCCATAAAAAATGAAACTGTTGTCGCTCTTCCTCTACAGAACACATAACTCAAAAACTTACCAGTTATTATGAAGCTGGGCGCGTCACAAGGACTCTGCCCACATCTCTAATGAACCCGCGCTTGTTTAACCCACTCACCTCAGTTTTTGCTATCAGAAGGTTAAACGGACTAGTTAACAATGTTTCCTCTTAGATTTTAAGCATGTTCTGATATCTCTCCTGCAGTGTCCAAGTGCATGGGCACCACACAAGATGCTCTAAGCCAAGAGGTTGTGCTTCTGTGACGTCACTAGTGACGCTGTACTTTTCTTTTCATTCATTCTGCGACTGGTGGACCGGGAGTGGTTTTAATCCTTTAGCAGAGATTGGTGTGCCTTGCCGGACCTGTGTCTCTTTAAACACTTGACATGATAGTTTCAATTTAGAGCAGCGCTTTAAATGGGCCGGTACTCACAGGTACTGGGTACCGACACTTCTCATTGTACTTCCCATGAGTACCGAAACTCCTTCTTGTGCTGGGAGATTACCGGCACTCCTAGAGGCAGCTGGGGTCAGGCTCTGAGCAGTGCTTAATTTGTAAAAAAAATAAATGCCAGGGCTCTCATCAGGGGGCCACTACAGCTTGACCCACACATTGCAACCAGGGCCGGACTGGCCATAGCGGGCACCGGGCGTTTCCCTGGTAGGCCGCTAGGGTGGGGGCCGGTTTTGGGCCCCTGGGGGGCCGTTTTTGTTTCCGGGGGTCGGCAATATTGGCCCCCTGTAACAAAATCGGCCGAAACCGGCCCTCGCAAACTGCTCGGCTGCACTCCCCCTCACCCTAGGGGGGGGGCGGCTGAGCAGTTTGCCAGGGCCGGTTTCTGTTCCCAGTCCGGCCCTGATTACCACTGCCGGTGCTGCCAGTGACAGAACCAACACAGGGGCATATCAACAAAGAATAGCGATAAACATCGCTGAGCAGTCATAGCGCGGATTAGCTTAACGCCGGCTATCGCCGGATTTAATCGCCGATATATCGCGTTATTAACAACACATATTTCCACAGCGATATTAAATCCGGCGATAGCGGCGAAATCCGTGCACACCGCAGGAAATCCAGCGCTACAACGGAAGCGATCAGGTAATCCTTGCTAATAGGGAGATGTGGATTCAGCCATAGAATCCACCTCCCATCATATGTATAGCTAAGTCTGCTTTTTAGCAGACGTTAGCTTTCGGCGTTATCCGCGGTTAGCGCGGATTCTAACGTCAGAATTGGTGTCCTGGGCCAGCTTGTTGATAGGGAGTAGTGCTGTAACTCCTTGATTCCCGTGTTGTGTTAGTAGGAACGCCCACTTTGCATCTCATTAGAGATGCAAAGCGAGCGTCGATAATAAGGCTGCTAACATGCGCTAATGCATGTTAGCACTGCCTTGTAAATAGGGCGAAAGCATTATCTCTGTTTTTTTGGCTTTAAAAGCCAAAAAAGCGGAGATAAGGCCCTTGATAATATGCCCCACAACTCCTACAAGTGTGACAATTCAGACTATTCAAGACCACCCAAAGCTAAAAGAATGGCTTAAGCGGCAGGTAACAGTCATTTTTAATGTATATTGAATTAGTAATTAACTCTTGTTGTGGTCATCTCTAAATTAGCCAGTCAGCGCCACCTTGTGGCAGACTGCCACAAGTGCTGGTGTTGACACGCACCGGAACCCACCAGTTCAAATTAAGCACTGGCATTGAGTGGAGCATGTCTGTGAGGCACTCTGCAGTGAATGGCGAGTGTATTCCAGCGCTTCGCTGCTGCTGCAGCCTTACATTCTAACAGCGCGACAAGGAGGAGATGTGGCCGTACGCGTCAAATGTGGCGCTGTCAATTGGAATGGAATACTCTCTCCATGGACTGTCAGAGCGCCCAACTCTATTCAGAACGGCATCAGGGCGCTTTACAAGGCCACACAGTACTCGGCTACCATCATGTACCTTTGGATTTTGGGAGAAAATGTTGCTGTAAAATGCATTACTTGGCTCAAGGATCACCACCCACTGAAAGACGCCAAGAAAATGCTGATATTGTAAAATGCCTCCCTCGCAGCCACGCCTCCCCCAGACACGCCCCTACCTGACCCTCAAAGCCCATCTCAATCATTTGGTGAGTACCAGCACTTCTTTTTTCCATTTAAAGCACTGATTTAGAGACAGAGACGGATCGACAGAGAAGACTTAAACCTAAAAGATTTCTTTTCACATCATAAAACACACAAAAATTGAATAATATAGTCAAAATCAATTAATCAATAAATCAGAGAGAAAAGATCGTTTAAAATACAGAATCAATCACAGAACTCAGTAAAGTTCGGGACAGTAAATTAGATAGTATAAAATCAGAGAGCAATCCGGCAAGGATTCGCCTCCTAAAGTCAGTAGGAAATGGGTCTCTAACACATCTAAAAAGAACAGACTTTTATAGGGCTCTGAACAATTAACTTTACACATTCACTACAATTGTACACAGTTCCCACAAAATATACCAATCAGAATTAAACAGTGAAATAGTTGCAAGTAAATACATTTCAAACGTCTCTTATAATTTCACAACATGGTGCTTCTCACGAACACCACCTGCACTAGAACAAATATTCCTACATTTTGTTTGATTCTGCCTTGACAGCTAGGTGTAATCTTGGGCATGGTCCATTTTGCTTAAAGAACACTTTATTATGCTTGCAAAGGTTGTTGTCTTGCTGTGAAAATACATTCAGACATTATTCTATTGAGGCATGAAAATATGACTTTAATCACGTATGCAGGACACTGGCAGCAAATGTCACAAGTAAAATGGAGTCTGAGGCCTACAATCTCTATTTGAGCCAGAATTCGAGTTTCGTTAGTGTAATGTATTTATTATTTTTCAGGAAACTACTCAATCACCAGCAGATATTCATATGGACCTATGAATTGCTCCTTTTCACCTCAAGAGCTATTGGTCCAGTAGTTGACACTGGCAAAGCCAATAGGTTTAACATTTGTGTGACGTGTGAGCCAGACGGCGAGCCAAGTGGACGACAAAAATCCTTGGTCCCACAGTTGGATGGCACATGCAGGCTGGCAGTCAGTGCATCCAAGGTTGGTTTTCAATAAAGATATAGGTTTACACGAGGTAGGAGGAGTGTTTTAATGCCCTTAGCATTACGATTTTGTTCACGTATAGTGCAATTTCTGCCTCTCCTGCTTAAACTCGCGTGTACAGTTTGTGAAGTAATTCCTGTGCTGGCAGTTGCCCCAAGATTAATACATGACTAAACTCTTCGGAGTCCAGGAACCTTGATTCCCGATGTACGAGGCCTGTTAGCCAACTACAGGACAATCATGCCCGGCTTAAGAGACCTTCTACCTTAAGAGGCTTGTCAGCCAACTACTGGACAATCATGCCCGGCTTAAGAGACCTTCTACCTTATGAGGCTTGTCAGCCAACTACTGGACAATCATGCCCGGCTTAAGAGACCTTCTACCTTAAGAGGCTTGTCAGCCAACTACTGGACAATCATGCCCGGCTTAAGAGACCTTCTACCTTAAGAGACTTGTCAGCCAACTACTGGACAATCATGCCCGGCTTAAGAGACCTTCTACCTTAAGAGGCTTGTCAGCCAACTACTGGGCAATTATGACTGGCTTAAGAGACCTTCTACCTTAAGAGGCCTGTTGCCCAGCTACTGGGTGATCATGCCTGGCTCACTAACCTTCTACCTTAGAAGGCCTGTTGGCCAGCTACGAAGAGATCATGCCTGGCTTAAGAGACCTTCTACTTTAAGAAGCCTGTTGCCCAACTACTGGGCGATCGTGCCAGGCTCACTAACCTTCTACCTTAAGAGGCCTGTTGGCCAGCTTCGAAGAGATCATGCCTGGCTTAAGAGACCTTCTACTTTAAGAGGCCTGTTGGCCAGCTACTGGTCAATCGTGCCCAGCTTAAGAGACCTTCTCCCTTAAGAGGCCTGTTGGCCAGCTACTGGGCGATCATGCCCAGCTAAGAGACCTTCTCCCCCAAGTAGCCTTTTAACCAGCTACTGGTCAATCATGCCCGGCTTAGGAGACCTTCTCACTTAAGTAGCCTGTGAGCCAGCTACGGAGAGAGCATGCCCAGCTTAAGAGACCTTCTAGCTTAAGAGGCCTGTTAGCCAGCTGGTGGGCGATCATGCCCAGCTTAAGAGACCTGCTATCTTAAGAGGCCTGTTGTACAGCTACTGGGCGATCCATGCCAGGCTTAAGAGGCCTTCTACGTTAAGAGGCCTGTTAGCCAGCTACTGAACGGTTATGCCTGACTTAAGAGACCTTCTACCTTAAGAGCCCTGTCAGCCGGCTACTGGGCAATCCTGCCAAGCTTAAGAGACCTTCTCCCTTAAGTAGCCTGGTAGCCAGCTACTGGGCGATCATGCTCGGCTTAAGAGGCTTTTTACCTTAAGCGGCCTGTAACCCAGCTGTTAGACAATCATTCCCGGCTTAAAACACCATCTACCTTACGAGGCCTGTTGGTCAGCTACTGGGCGATCATGCCCGGCTTAAGAGACCTTCTCCCTTAAGAGGCCTTTTAGCCAGCTACTGGGCAGTCATGCCCTGCTCAAGAGACCTTCTACCTTACGAGGCCTGTTGGTCAGCTACTTGGCGATCATGCCCGGCTTAAGAGACCTTCTCCCTTAAGAGGCCTTTTAGCCAGCTACTGGGCAGTCATGCCCTGCTTAAGAGACCTTCTACCTTAAGAGGCCTGTTAGCCAGCTTCTGGGCGATCAATTCCATCTTAAGAAACCTTAAACCATAAAAGTGGACGATCATTCCTAACTTAAGAGGCCAGCTAACCACCAGTTAGCCCTTCACTCTCATCTTCAGTCTGCACCTCCTTGCATCTCTCTCTATATATTTCAGGGTCACCCCCACACATATCTCACACAGTTGTGTCATATGTGTCATATGTGATACCCTCAGCCTGCCGTAGTTATCTAGCCAACAGCACCTGGGCTTCCTATGGCTGGACCGCTAACAGGAAAAGTGGAACTGAAAATCCTAGAGTGTAAAGTTCTATTCGTTACAATCCAGACCTGCCCGAATATACCACATATAGTAGAATGGGGCTGGTTTTCAGATGTGGTCTGGCCTAAGACATTGCTTTTACCCCCTATCCAATGTATGGTATATGTACCTACGCCCCGCCCCTTCCGCTCCGTTGTATTGTATTTCCTGTGTCTCTTCTTATTACCACAGTTTCTATTGTCCAAGCCATTAGTGTTCGTCATCCAGTGGAGAAAGGCTTGTAGCTGAAAGCAAGAACGTGACCTTGCTTGACCTCTGTGGCCACGAGAGGCCTCGCGAGCACTTGATGTACCGTGGTTACAGCTCACAGACAGAAGTCCAAGAGGTGCGTCTGCAAGCCGCCCACACCCCTCTAGCATTGACTTAATTCCAGATTCTAGTCTGAAATCCGTCTTCGATCAGACCTACTAATGCATTATGGGACTTGTAATGCTGAACTCTCAAGTCATTTCATGTCAGGCATCAGTAGCTTGTTTCCGGTCCAGGGAAGACCTGGCTTGGCAGTTCGGGCTGGACTGTTTCCATGAGGCACAGGGTCAAGACTGATTTGCATATGACTGGGTCTGAACTGGGGTAGTGAAGTGAGCTAAAGAACGATTATGGATTCAACCCAGATCTGTGAGTGGGGGTGAATGTCTAAAAAGTTTCAGCACTCCGTCGATCATCTCCTTGTGTTTGCTTTGCAGGCATCAGTAGCTTGCCAAATCCTTGTATTTATTTTTTGATTTGCTTGTTTTTGGATTCTGTACACCTGTATAATGTATATACAAAAAAAAAAAATATATATATAAAGCCAAAACCAAGGCCATGTAAGCTCCTCACACCCCCAAAATGGAACAACCCAAGATTCTGCAAGGTGCTACCTGATTTATGAAGTTTTGTCAGGGAGGGGCAGAGCCCAGACATCCTACCCCCAGGGGCACCATGGAGTAGCCTGCAAGGGCAGAATGTATGGGAGACCCTGCTGTGGATACTGGCTTCTCAGATCTTGGGTAGGCGGGTCACCAATGCCCTACAGCATGGGTACTCGCAAACATTTTCCCAAGGGCCAAAATGTTTGGTCTATTATGTGACCGGGGGCCGTATTGATGCCCGCAGGGTGGTGGGTGGGGGCAGAGGGTTTGACTTTGGGGGGAGGAGGTTGGTGGTATGGTGTGTATAGGCATACCTGCCAACTCACACGGTGCCCCAGTGTGACACACGATATCAGCTCCCATCACACGGTCACCCGGTGAGGAGCCGATATCACACTGCGGCAGGGAAAACGAGCTGAAAACCACTGTAAGTAGTGGTTTTCCAGCTCGTTTTCGAGAGGCTTTGACTGTTGACGTCCATTAGGGGGTGTGAAAACACCCCAGGACATTGGCACCAGCCTTTGTAAAAAAATTGTTTTTGGGAGGAGGGGGCTTGGGGGCGGGGTGGTGTTCAAAAGTGCCTCCTAGGTACATCTCGGCACAAGGCCTTGCCACTCCTCACACTTTGAATATATATATATATATATATATATATTCACTGAAAAAACCATAGGTTTCAGGGACATTATAGTTAGGGATTAGCATTTAAAAAACCATAGATATTCACTGAAAAAAACATAGGTTTCAGGGACGTTATAGTTAGTTGGACATTTCACTCGTACAAAACCAGAGAAATTCGGCCGTTATAGTTAGTTGAGCTAACTATAACTCGCGGCCCCGCAATGCACTGCTGATGACGTCACATATTACATCATTCATGACATGGTCAGTGACATCACTGATGACATCACTGATGACATCACTGATGACATCACCTCTGACTAGGTCCACAAGTGCTCCTCAGTGATTCCTTCTTTTTTTGTCTCACTGAGTTCATAGTTGAGCTTCTATGGAAACGAGGAAGACTAAACCTGAGGTTACCACTCCACAACACAGACTACCATACCACATAATTACTCTCCATAACACATAATCCCACTCTACATAATTCCTATACACTAAATACCACATACTTTCTATCCACATAATTTCACTGCATAACATACCACATAATTCCACTACACACAACTTACATCCACTCCACTCCAAAAAACATTAGTAAAAAACTTTTACATTTACAACGCCAGTAGCTCTAACTCTCGCAAATGCGAAACCTATTGTATTGCAAATGCTTCTTTAACTGGTAGTCGCGTTTGCAGAGTGGTGGAGAAAGGGTGCTGGGCCTCCGACCAGCGCTCAGGAATTCCGCTGCGTAGGACTTACAGGAGGTACCAGAAGGGCTTCTTGGCCCCCAAAGTCCCTCAGGAGTAAAGTGGACTTCATCCCCCATCCCGTAGTCTGCAAGGAGGCGCGTTTGCAGAGTGGTGGAGAAAGGGGGCATGGCCTCCGAAGACGTCTTAGCAATCCTACTGTGTGGGACTTACTGGAGGTAACAAGAGGGGTACTTGGCGTGAATCTGGGGATTTTTTTTTTTTTTTAAACGAAGCGCGGGCTCCCGCGCTTCGTTATCTATAAGCCCCCGGGTGGGCCAGGTCCCGAGGGCAATAGCAAAATAATTAGCGGGGGCCCCCGCACCCTGGGGACCGCCACCTCCCCAGGGCTTATATAATTGTATGCAGGGGCATGCGGCTCCCTCGCAGCCCCGGGGACCGCCACCTCCCCGGGGCTTTTTTTAAAACAAATATGTGGGGGGGGCTCCTCCCCCCCACGCTGCCCCGGGGACCGCCACCTCCCCAGGGCATTTGCTTTTTAGGACGGGGGGGCCTCGCGGGCCCCCCAAGCCCCGGGGACCGCCACCTCCCTGGGGCTTTTAATTATTTTGGGTTGGGGGGGCCTCGCTGATGACATCATCCACGTGATAATCTGATGCACCTCCTCACACCCTAATATAACCTTTGATACACCCACTCTAAAATACAGACTACCATTTTTGAAACCATAGACACACCAATACCAGTTACTATATACCCACTCACTGATACCTAGGTCTATACACACATCCACTCATTCACCCATACAGTCACTCATACATGCAGTCACTCATCAATACAGCACTCATACACCTATACAGACACTCACACACTGCCACTCATCCATAGAGTTACTCACACACCTAGTCAGTCATGCAAAGAATCAATCACACTCCCATTTACTCACCTATACAGTTATACACACACCACCTCACTTAATCATACAGATACTAACACATACTTACTCTCTTCTACAATCACTGACACACGCACACACTCATCCATACAGCCACTCTCACAATCACTCACTCTCACATATAGTCATGTATATACTCCAACACTCACATATACTGCCTTTCACATATGTAGTTACTCACACATGTTCCACTGAGACATCCATTCACTCACCAACACACCCATACACACACTCACCCACCCATACAGCCCTTCACAGATGCACTCTTGAACCCATACACCCAGTGAATCACCCACTCACACATCTATGCACAGAGTCAAACACCCCCCTCCCACCCACACAGACACTCAGGCACCCATACAGATACTTAGACAACCAATCAATAACCCATATAGACACTCATGTAGCTACTCACCAACCCATGCAGCCGCTTACATACCAACTGACACACTGATACAGACATTCACACAGTTTAGTCACTAACCCATGCATTCAGTAAGACACGTTTAATCACTCACTTATACAGTCAGTCATGCACCTACTAAATCATCCATTCAGACACTTATACACCCACTCATTCTTCAATACACCTTGGCATATATATATATATAAAACATATTTAAACTTTACAGACACACATAGTCACTGGATGATGTCATCAGTGATGTCATCACTGATTTCATTTGAGATGTCATCAGTGATGTCACTGACCATGTCATGAATGATGTAATATGTGACGTCATCAGCAGTGCATTGCGGGGGCACGAGTTATAGTTAGCTCAACTAACTATAACAGCCGAATTTCTCTGGTTTTGTACGAGTGAAATGTCCAACTTACTATAACGTCCCTGAAACCTGTGTTTTTTTCAGTGAATTTCTAAGGTTTTTTAAATGCTAATTTCTAACTATAACGTCCCTGAAACCTATGGTTTTTTCAGTGAATATATATATATATAGCGACTGAACTGCACAATGTGAAACCAGAAACCCTGGGATAAATCCTGGCTTCCCCACTTTACCAAATTGTGTGATTATAGGCATCTGTTTATTTCACTTTCCCTCCTTTTTCTTCATTATTATATATAAGAGGACCTTGAAATACATGACTTCAAGATGTGTGCTGTACAAAACCTTCTGCTGTGCTTGATTTAATAAACTATAATGCTGTTTATGTATAAGAAGAACCAAGACCACCCAGAGGGTTCATTTAACAACTGACTTTACTCTTAGTTCACTATTGGCATTGTTGTCAGGATGGGTGGAAAAATGAATCTTTCTAAATTTATGTTTGAAAACTATTATTTTTAAAATATACTTCTCAATGCACTGATATAATCTCACATACCTAGCAGAAATGGTTCTGCATGTTAATAAAATATCCTTTTTGAATTTTAAAAAGACTATGACATTTTTACAGGTTTGTTGCAAGTTGTCTTCACTTTACCATTAAATAAATGCTTGCTCGCAGGGCTTTAATTGGGATGAAAAAACTTGGGGGTCTCTCAAAGGGGCGTGGCCAATGTAATTAAGGGCGTGGCTTCAAAACACGTCAGCTAAAAATCTTAGCATAGTGTGCCGCCCGACTTGTATTTTGCTGTTTCTGTCATTACATCCAGATATATGATACAACAAGTAACATCATACCTACAACAAGTCAGGGCTATTGGCTTTGTCAATGGTTGTTAGTTGCATTAGATAAATAAGCAGCAACTATGGCTCATATATAATATTGAAAAAGCTTCCACTTAAAGCCCTGGTGACACCACGACAATGTTGCTGCTCCTGAGTTTCAAAAAGAGAAGGGAAATCCAGAGAGAAAATGACTCTCTTTAAAGGATTTCCCTTCCCCTACAACGCTCACCTGGCATGATGTCATGCCGTAACTTCTCCACTAGTAAGAAGTGAGCAGTGTGAGCACACGCACATCAATGTGCCTGCTGTCACCACCTTTGCCAGGGCACCAAACAGAGCCCAATAGAGACCAGTTTCGAGGCCCCCTTTAAAAAACCTGCTGGTGCTCAGCACCGGTGAGACCCGGCCCACTTAAAGCCCTGCTTGCCGTTTATTTGACGTATTTTTAAGATACGTGTTGAGTTGAGTAAACAGCAGCCCAGTGCCCAGGGCGCACATGTACAGGTCAAGAGGGCCGCATGAGCCCCCCCCAAGGGCCGCACTTTGAGTATCACTGTACCCGCAGGATAGAAACACTGAGCGCTTGGAGGTTACTGCAGCACACGGCGCCACCTAGTGGCGTTATTTTGAAAGCAGAAGTGTAGCTGGGAGTTGAACACTTGCATCAGCGCAGGGCCCTGCACGGTCCGGGGCCTGGAGACAAAGGGCCCCGCCTGCCCCTTCCTCGTGAGAGACCTGTGTGAAAAACGCAGCAGAGGGAACATGTTGTAGTGAGCCACCTGGCCACACACATACATTGTACCGACACACAACCCTCTGGGCCAGGCTCAGGCCAGGGGTATAAATAAAGGTGACGTCAGCGCTTGGGCTGTCGTCACATAGAGAGCAACGAGTGTGGCTCGTCACTGTATGCTTGCGTGTTATCTATAGGCCCGTCCACCAGAGGTATCCCAGAGGGCTAATCTCTACCCCCCCACCCCCAAGGTTACATTGGCAACGAGGCGGTGTGGATCCGCGACATGCCTGAGGCCGTGATACCTACCCCAGGGTCACGAGGTGGTGCGAGGTCGAGGCAGCCGCGTGTAGTGCGGAGAGCTGATCCGGAGAGTCGGAGGTGGAGCAGGTGTCCCGCCGTGCAGTGGAGTGCTGGTGAGTTGCTGTGGGACGAGCGGAGGCATCAGAGACGAAGAGCTGAGCGCGTGCGGCCGCACGAGAGAAAAAGGGCGTGGCCGGCGATCGTTGGAGCGCGAAGGAGCGGTAGGCCCGTCGAAGGCAGAGGCAGCAGGAGGGGCCGTGCGATCGAGGGACGAGGTGGCTGAGTCGAGGCACGCGCAGGAGGCGCGTGTGAAGAACAGACCCAAGGAAATTGGGGAAAGCAAGCGCAAAGGGCCCAGTGAGAGGGCAGGTGATCAGGACCTCACAGAAAAAAAAGAAAAACAAGGAATTAAATACAACCAGCACCACACACGACCGAGGGCACAGCAACAGTGCTGGATTCACTTGAAGGCACGACAGGCTTAAAGAGCTGGGCACTCCACAAAAGAACAATACACCAAGTAATAGAAGACTATAAAGAGCAATGTCCCAACAGGCAGAAGGTGGCGGAGAAGGGGCTGCAGAGCAAGGGGCGCGTACCACACTGACGGCGCTGCCGCCATTCATTCAACTGGCCGACCCCGCTACAGCGGCCCCCAGATGGCGCAAATGGATAGGACAGTTGGAGAACTATTTTGTGGCAGTGCGCAAAACTAATGGAGCTGTTAAGCAGTCCACCATGCTACACATGGGAGGAGATGAGCTATACGAGCTGTTCCAACACTTACCGGACACAGGAGACAAAAATGATTACGATAGAGCGGTGAGAGCGCTGGACCGTTACTTTGACCCACAAGTGAATCCGGATTTCTAACACTTTAAACTGCGGCAGGCAAAACAAAAGGAAGAAGAGTCGGTGGATATGTTCTTCGCCAGGTTGAGAAAGTTGGCTAGCTGGTGCACGGGAATAGATAAGCAGCTGGAGATCAGGGCGCAGTTGATTCAAGGTTGCAAGTCGTCGGATCTGAGGAAGTTAATTCTGTGGCAGCCAGGCATTTCGCTCGATGACATCCTGGTGCTTGGAAGGTCGCACGAGCTCGTGGATGCGAGAGCAGGGGAAATGGAGTCTGCCCTAGCAAAAAGGGTGACAGGCCCAATGCAGGCACAGCCAGTCACGATCAAGGAAGAAAGGGTGGATGCCCTTAGGAAGGGATCCGGCAGAGGAAGTGCGACAGGAGGCACGCGAGCAGGAAGTAGAGGGTGTGGCAGTTGTGGACTCGACAGTCATCCACCGAGGGGTTGCCCGGCACAAGGAAAGCCATGTCTGCGGTGTGGAAAAATAGGACATTTGGCAGAGTGTGCAGGAGTGCAGCCAAAGCTCCAATTGCCAAAGGAAAGATGAAGGAACAGGGATCCAGGAGACAGGTGGTCAAGTCAGCGGAAGACAAAGAGGAGGTGGATAGACTGTGCAGGAGGATGAGAATCACAGATGACGATGAGGAAGATGAAATGTTTGTCATCTCGTTCACAGGAAGAACAAACAACAGGAAACGCCAGCCTCCCATGTGCCAAATAAATATAGGAGAAAGCACGGTAACAGCGCTCATAGACACAGGGGCGTCGATGAACATACTGGATGCTGCTCATTACCATCAACTCAAGCCTCGGCCCCGCTGTTGATGACAAAAGCAAGAATATTCACATATGGTGGAGATACTCCAATACCACTGCAGGGAGCAATTGAAGTTGAAGTAAAGCATGGCGAAACGTTGGGAAAAACAGATTTCATGTAACGAAAGACAGTGCTGGAACGCTGCTGGGGTGTCACTCAGCTGAAGATCTCGTGCTCGTGATGTTCAGAAAGTAAGTGCACCAGTCACATGCTGATGACATAATGGCCGAATTCCCCACACTGTTCGAAGGCCTGGGATGTCTGAAGGGAGTGAAGGTGAAGTTACATATCGATAAAACTATCAAGCCCGTGGCACTCCGACACAGGAGAGTGCCATTCCATTTGAGGCTGTTGGTCGAGGCCGAGCTGGAGAAACTCGAGAAGGCGGGGGTGATTGAAAAGGTGTCGGGACCCACTCCGTGAGTATCCCCGCTGGTAATTGCCCCAAAACAGCCCGGGGTGATCCACCTGTGCATGGATATGCGCTTGCCCAACAAGGCGATAAGAAGGAGCGGCACATAATGCCTACAATTGATGAGATAGTAGCCGACATTAACGGAGCACAATGGTTCTCGAAAGTGGATTTGAACTCTAGCTATCACCAACTAATGCTAGAAGAGAACAGTCGCTAATTAACTACGTTTTCCACTCACGTAGGGCTACGGCACTTCAAGAGGCTCAGTTTCGGCATATCCTCAGCGGCTGAAGTCTTTCAGGATGCAATCCGTTAGGCACTATCCGGATTAATCGGAGTGATCAATGTAAGTGACAACGTCCTGATATTTTCAAAGTCATTGGAAGACCATCAGGACAGGCTGAGAGCAACGTTGAGACGACTGGTGGAGCAAGGGCTGACACTGCACAAGGAGAAGTGTGCGTTTTACATGAACGAGGTGGAGTTCTTTGGATATAGATTCTCCAAAGCATGTCTCCAGGTCGATCCGGCGAAGGTGGAGGCTATCCAAGCTGCAACGGTGCCCCAGAATCAGACTGAGATGAGGAGCTTTCTAGGGATGGCTAATTATTGTGGCTGCTTCATCCCTCACCTGGCAACAATATCAGAACCGTTGAGAGCGCTCACCAAGAAAGACGTGAAGTGGCAATGAACCAGCGTGGATACGAAAGCGTTTCAGGAGGTGAAAGGGGCGCTTTTTCAAGGGGCGACTGTCTCTTACTTCAAGCCAGGGCATGTGACGGAGCTGGTGGTGGATGCGAGTCCAGTGGGGCTGGGAGCGGTCTTCCTTCAGCAAGACGCCAACGAGTAGTGGGTGCCCATAGCATACGCCAGCAGAGCGCTGACGGCGGTGGAGTCAAGGTATGCCCAGATCAAAAGGGAGGCGCTGGCCATCAGGTGGGCGTGCCAGCATTTTGAAATCTATCTCTGTGGGCACAAATTTCGAGTAGTCACGGACCATAAACCACTCGTGCCGTTATTTGGAGGGACTGCCAGAAGTGGGCCGCCTCGCATCGAAAGGTGGGCAGTACAGCTTCAGCTCTATAATTTTGACATCGTGTACAGACCAGGGGTCAACAACCCGGCGGATTATTTGTCCTGTCACCCTCTGGCAGGGGATCAGAAACAGCAGTGTGAAGTGGACATAGGTGCAGAGGTGTTTGTCAAGCAGGTCACGGAAGCAGCCTGTCCTAGGGCATTGGCACTCGAAGAAATAATGGAGGCTACGAGTGCGGATGAGTGCCTCATGGCGGTCCGAACTGCTCTGAAGGAGCGCAAGTGGAGGAGTTTCCTGGAAGGCGTGAGCGGACGAACGGAACAAGAGAAGGAGGCCAGGATGGGCATCTGGAGGTGTAGAGACGAGCTAAGTGAGAGTGGAGATGGCCTGATTCTGAGAGGCGTGAAGATCGTGATGCCATCGGCGCTGTGGCAGAGGACAGTGGACCTGGCCCATCAGGGTCATCAAGGAGTGGAGAAAACAAAGGCAAGGCTGAGATCCAAAGTATGGTTCCCAGGAATGGATCGGATGGTCGAGGAAAATGTTAGAATTGTCACGCTTGTATCATAATGGGAAGCGACCCGCATGCGACTCCAGTGATCACCGAGCCACCCAGCAGGAAACCATGGATGAATGTAAGCATGGATTTTGGGAGCTTCCCAGACAGGAGGTTCACCTTAGTGATGATGGACAGCTATTCAAAGTTCCCGGTGATAGAAGTGGTGAGATCCACAGCTTTTGAGTCCATCAAACCAGCATTGGAAAAGATATTCGCTCTGTTGGGAACCCTGGATGAGATACGCACTGACAATGGTCCACCGTTTCATGGACAAGAGTTCAAGGAGTACTTGCTGCACTACAACATCAGACATCGGAAGGTGACCCCCCAGTGGCCGAGGGCCAATGCAGAGATGGAGCGATTCATGAGGACAGTTAACAAGGCGCTCCCCATTGGAGTGGACATGAAAGAGGATCTGGAGATCTGCCTACATCGATTCCTGAGGGCCTATCGGCAGAGCCACATAGCACTACAGGGTGCTCCCCGAGTGAGCTCATAATGAAGAGAGAGGTACGAGATGTGGTGCCGGCTAGTGAACAATGGGTCCCCAGTGAATTGGACAGTGAGGCGGCGCAAACAAAACGGCAGAAGAACAATGATAAGGCCAATCAGGTGAGAAGAGCAAAAGAGGTGCAGCTGTGCCCCGGAGACCAGGTGGTTGTGAAGGATATGCATTCGGGGTGGAAGTTTCGGACTCCGTTCGAGCATGAGCCGTGGAAGGTCGTAGAGGTGAAGGGTACCATGGTCACTGTGAGGCATGGGGAGCGAACACTGGCCCGGAATGTATCATGGTTCAAGAGGCTACCCATGCAGGGTGAAATGAGTGGACAAGGAGAAAGTCAAGATCACATGCCTGTGCTGGCACCGGGAGAAGTAGAAGTGGAGTCGACAAGAGAGGAGGAAGACAGGACGAGAGCCAAGCCGGAGCCAAGGGCAGAAGCTGTTCCGAATACAGGAGAGGTCAGAGAACATGGCAGGGGGCATCCATATCTGTTGCGAGCAAATCCACAGCCAAGCCAGAGGTTGAAAGACTTTGTGTGCTGAGTGCCAGGGGGCACATCGAACTGATAATGCCATACAAGAGTGCTGTTCAGTGTTGGTTATTTTGTATTGTTCTTTGGTTTGTTATTTTAGTTTATTGTGTTCCTTTTTGATTGGTTGGAAGGGATGTAGTGAGCCACCCGGCCACACACATACATTGTATCGGCACACAACCCTCTGGGACGGGCTCGGGCCAGGGTATAAATAAAGGTCAAAATATCAAAGAAGGGGGGACTGGGAGCAGTTTATAGAGAAAAGGCTCAGGTCCAGTACCAATGCTCCCAAGGTTAAATGTCAAAAAACGTGTGGTAACTGTTCCTAAAGAGAAAGTAATAGTAATCAACCAATTTTGGTTGAGTATATGTGTCTAAACAGTATCCAGTTGGATTAGTAAAGGTTGGGGGAATTCCTCCTTATAGAATTGGTGCCCTCACACACCCTTGCGGGTGTCATGCTTCATCATCGGGCTCTACTCCTCGTGGGGGTGGCGCTGCAGTCCCTCACGGGCCCCGCGAGAGGGCTCTTTATCGGAGATCTTTTAGGAGGTGCCGCAGTTGTGCATGCGGGTGTGTGGGCTTGGTGAAAATGAGAGTGTGTATGTGTTCTAAAATTATCTCACCAGATTCCCAAAGTAGGTTTATTCCGGGGTCCGTAAGACAAATTAAAATTTGAGGACTGGAGTAAATCCTACGCAACAGATAAGTAGGGGGGACAAGTATGCTCCCACTGCTCTCAGTCCGTGAAAGTGAGGTTCACGTGATATGTGGTCAACATGTTTCGCGCAAATGGTGGGTCCCTAGTGGATCCGCTGTGCGCTTCGTCAGGACCGTGGAAAATAGGGTGATAATAAATTATGTTAAGACCGTGGTAGTCATGAAAGAACACCCTGTACTGCCACCATACCTATATTAAGGTCAGCAAGCATCTCTGCGCTAAGAAAATACGTCTTATTCGTATTTAATGTAATCCCAACCCTCCTGTCAGTAAGGGATGGCTGCGCCGGCAAGTGCTGCGGAAAAACGGGGCGACCAAAATGTGTCCCCCGTTAAAGTCAGCCACTGAACCTGCCCTCTCCGATCAGGATCGCCGGTGATCCTGATCGGAGAGGGCAGGCCATCCCTTACTGACAGGAGGGTTGGGATTACATTAAATACGGACAAGACGTATTTTCTTAGCGCAGAGACGCTTGCTGACCTTAATATAGGTATGGTGGTAGTACAGGGTGTTCTTTCCTGACTACCACGGTCTTAAAATCATTTATTATCACCCTTTTTTCCACTGTCCTGACGAAGCGCACAGCGGATCCACTAGGGACCCACCATTTGCGCGATACATATCACGTGCACCTCACTTTCACGGACTGAGAGCAGTGGGAGCATACTTGTCCCCCCTACTTATCTGTTGCGTAGGATTTACTCCAGTCCTCAAATTTTAATTTGTCTTACGGACCCCGGAATAAACCTACTTTGGGAATCTGGTGAGATAATTTTAGAACACATACACACTCTCATTTTCACCAAGCCCACACACCCGCATGCACAACTGCGGCACCTCCTAAAAGATCTCCGATAAAGAGCCCTCTCGCGGGGCCCGTGAGGACTGCAGCG
This sequence comes from Calotriton arnoldi, assembly GCA_963921515.1. Classification (NCBI taxonomy): domain Eukaryota; kingdom Metazoa; phylum Chordata; class Amphibia; order Caudata; family Salamandridae; genus Calotriton; species Calotriton arnoldi. The sequence goes on from CAWUFW010000739.1 coordinate 933,314, forward strand.
CCACCCCCACGAGGAGTAGAGCCCGATGATGAAGCATGACACCCGCAAGGGTGTGTGAGGGCACCAATTCTATAAGGAGGAATTCCCCCAACCTTTACTAATCCAACTGGATACTGTTTAGACACATATACTCAACCAAAATTGGTTGATTACTATTACTTTCTCTTTAGGAACAGTTACCACACGTTTTTTGACGTATAAATAAAGGTGACATCAGCGCTCGGGCTGTCGTCACATAGAGAGCAACAAGTGTGGCTCGTCACTGTATGCCTGCGAGTTATCTATAGGCCCTAATACTAGGCCCGTCCACCGGAGGTATCCCCGAGGGCTAATCTCTTCCCCCTCCAAGGTTACACATGTTTGTAAGCTGCTCAGACTCCTTTCAGGGTCACCTCGATTTCAGACTCTGCCTTGAAAGAGCCACAGAGAAGCATTGTGGGATCTGTAGTCTTTCATTTCAGACATTTCAGGTAAGACACTGCTGATGACGCTGACATTTATTCTGTTTACTTGGAGTGTTAGAAAGGGTCGCCTGTTTACTCTTGTACACTGCTATGCTTGGAGAGTCTGAGCCCCGGGGCAGGCATCGATTGCTAAAGCAGGTGTTGACATCCCAAACAGGGCTTAACTATAAAGAGTGAACCAAGTGCAGTGGCACCGGGGCCAAGGGTTCAAGCATCACCTGCACACCGAGTACGGTGGTCTCGCGCCATCTATCCAGGTGTTCGCAGGTGTCTTACTTTCCTTGCTTACAATATATTGAGGATTCTAAATAGATGTGAACCGTTCTCTAGCAATCTCCCGACCAAACCGAATGTCTTACATGTTATGCTGTTTTCATTTCACATTACGAAGGTTTGTGGTGTCAGCCTCAGGTAATTTCTATAGCTATTGATTCCATTCAAATCTACCACAGGGGAGGTTAAGGATAGTTTTAAATAATAAAGTTCCAAACAGTGCTTTAAATGGAGAAAAATAAGTGCAGGTACTCACCAAATTGAGCCTGGACCAGATGTGGATTTTGGGGCTGGAATAAGGGCGGGACAAGTGGGAGGGCAAAGTTTTTAACTTTTTTCAAGCTTTGAATGAAAGAAATCTTGCAAGCGTTGTAAGAATTTCAGATTAGAAGTGGACAAGAAAGAATCATCCCAGACATTCCACCAGACAATATGTTTGTCTGACTCCCGACCCTATGTTCAGAGACACAGAAAGTCAACATCTGGGCCGCATGGGGCTTCCAGTGCGAACTCAAACATCTAGGAAGTGATCTGACTACCCACAACGGTGCTACTAGTTGAGTCATCGAATTCCTGAATTAAATACATCCCAACATCCCAATGACTATCCCAGTTTTCCTTGTTGCCAATTTTTGGGGGGAAGAGTTTAAAAAAAAGGATTTGTAGGTTGACTGACAGACCCTGCTCTTCGGGCCTCTGTCCACTTTCTGTGCCAACCGTTGACCCCCATTTATGGCATCTCGAAGTCATTTTTTCCATTTCCGGCCCTCATTATGGGCCTTTCTGATTAATAAAACAGTCATTGGCCTCACAAGGGCCATTTTTAAAACACACTTGACTCCACTAAGGTAAACCTGCTGCATCATTTGCTCACAAAGCAGAAGATATTTTGTTTATGGAAATCACATAAAAATTCGACAATTTGAACACAATTTCCTACCCAAGAAAATTAGAATGCACTTCCTGCATCCAGGCTTGGAGGTTTCTGGAGTCTGAAATGCTACTGCAAACATCTCATTTCTAATCTACGCTGCTGAGGTAACTACTCCTACCGAATACGTAAAGACTGCAACTTGGCTGCTCTGGAAACGGAAGAGACGGACTGTTAAAGACTCGTGTGTACTCACTCACACATGTCAAAATACAGCCTCCATCTTTCACTCACGCACAAACACGCCCTGTCACACATCACAATCCCTTTTCATACTCTTTCAAACACATAGTCCCAATACCGGCAACATCCCCCACCTTCCCCTAGGCGAACGTGCATAAATAAACACACAAGACACTTTGTTTATGGGAAAAACTTGTCGCAGGTTTATTCCATACAAGAGTATGCAATAAGGTGGGTTATCTTACGGGCGATCCATGGGCAGGCAGCCATCCAACCTATGCTGCCCCTGCCCGCCTGATGAGCCAGCACTGTGGGATGGATGCCCGATCAGCGCTACACCTTTGTTGATCCACCACCGGATCACGTGGCACCTTGTTACCATCCTACTCACGCCCCTTTCAGGGCGGAGCGTAGCAGGGCAAACCCCCAGTTGATCAGGCCCCCAACCGCCCGAAGGACTAACGGGGCGCCGTCACGGTTCTCCAGGACCCTGCCCTGAGGATCCTGGTCTTTGGCTCTGGCACCCCTATTGTGCTGCGCAGAGGTACCCTTACTGTACCCGTCTGCCGAAGAGGTACCCTTACTGTACCAGACTGCTTCCAGATCGCCCTGTAACTCCGCCACAGCCCTGGAGGCGGCCACCGTCGCAGTCAGGGCGCCCCACCACTGCACCTCCTATTACCTGCAACCTGCCCTTTCCAACATTCCTGTAAATCCAGGAGAAACAAGTCCATCCCCACCGGGGACAAGTGGACCTCGTCCTCCTCAAAGTAACCTTTAACGTTTGCCTGGATGAATTCATGCCTGATAAAGCCCAACCCCCTCTGACTCACAAACTTACGCATAGCACTGTTGACCCGCTTGCGCGAATGTTCTGCTGCCTCCCTTGACCTGGCAGCACGCCAGTGAATGCGTGGGGTTAGTTCAGACCAAAACAGTCCGTAGTGACCCAAGCGCCTGCTTAGTTCGCCCAAGTCCGATTTCATGGCCATGAGTAATCCCCTCCTCCCCATGGTCATGAAATCATTGCCCCCCAAGTGGATCACCAACACATTGGGAGGGGCTACACCTAGGGCCAGGCGTTGCTCGAGCCTGTTAATGATGCTGTTACATCTCATACCTGGGAAACCCATCCAAACAAAATGAGTGTCTGCGAACTTACGCCTTGAACTGTTCTCTCTTTCGGGGATGTACAACAGCATCCTCTGACTTAGCCCCGTGCCACACTCTGCGTGGAATAATCCCAGGCCACCCGAGCTCACATTGACCCATGTATTTGCTGATCTCCCTTAAGTCAGCTTACATGGCTTGAAAGAGTGACCTCCTCCCCATGGCAATGAGGTTGTTACCCCCTAGGTGTATCCTAAGGAATTGGGGGGGTGGGGCCCCCCCTTGGGCCAATCTCTTAATAACTGTGTACCCCTGCACATGCCATGCAGCCCCTATTCCTTATGGGAATTACGCCTGCTCAGCTCCCTCTTGGTAAGACCCCCCTTGGCATACCAGCTTAGTTAACCTGTCTGCATACCAGTGCGCGCTGTCTGCAATATGGTGCCTAACATTCAGGATTGACTAAGTCCTATCTTCCCCCATGCTAGTTTATCCCCCACTACAGGGGGTGGGGGGGGGGGGGTTAAACTGCCCACCCTATGCAGCCCAAGCAGTGGAAAATTTCCTGCCTCGTTAATTTTAATTTCTTGGCGAATCCTGGATGTGCCAAATGTTTTTCCTAGAAGCATTTGTGCTTGACACCCTGTTTTCCCATTTATTGGGACAGCAGCACACTATGATGGCTGACAGCGTCCCCACCCAGCGTGGCTAATATAGCTAAACGGGCGGGGCATTTGAGCTTAACTGTAGGAACATGTCACCCGCCCTTGGTACGGGGGGGGGGGCACTTACTTCCCCCGTTGACCGGGCGGTTGCACAAACCCCTTTGATTGCTAAACCCTGGTGAACACCTTAATGGCATCAAAGCTGGTTTGAAACAATATATGTCTTATGCCCACTGTTGGAGACACCTCACCCTTTTGTGCAATTACAACTTACGCAGCGCACCCCGCTTGCATAACTGCCGTCGGATCACAGATGCACAGTACCTACTGTCCATCTCCGACCATGGATGCTTTAAGCCTGCCAAAGTGACGGAAACTAAGATTCCCAGTTCCCTGTTTTGCTGCAGTACACCTTCCGTGGTTCCGCTAGGAGATACCACAACCGCATTGGTCATGCAAACCCTAAATACACAATTTTCACCTGGGCCCACCTCTAAATGAGACAGGCTCCAAACAGCTGTAAACCCAGAGACACACATATATGTATTGTGCCCACTATCAGAAACAACTCACCCCTTCGTGGAGTCACAACTACCCAGGTGCCTACACTAGTCCCCCAACAGACCAGTTGGCCCTGACTACCTTATGTTCTGGTGCCAGATTAGGAAAAACCTTGGCTCCATTTGCTGCCCCCCTGGGAAACACCCAATGCCCGTGCTCTGGCCGCAACGCGGCGATGCCCTCGTGTAGCATTGAACCCCTGGTCAACTAAGAGTGGAACTCCAACTACTTAAACCTACACCTTGACCATGGGTGGAGTCTAGCTCTCCCCAAGCTTCTGCTGGTGTAACCCACGGACACGCCTCCTGTTCAGTTCAATTTGGTGATTCATGGCACTGACAACCACAAGGGCTTACTGCTGGGCTGTGTAAATGCTGCCCAGGGTGACCTTAACAATCGGCTTGGTGTGGATGGGTGCTAACATTCCTGGCTTAAGTGCAATCCCTTTGACCATCACTCCTGACCAGCTCTACTTGTTCCTCCTGACCCGAAAGACACATCATCCCCGCGGAGACATGCTGGGGTGCTAACCTCCCCCAAAATCTGCAGAAACAGCATGTGCATGCTTGCGACAAACGTCTGCCATGCTGCCACCAGCAAACCATCCCCAGCACACGGGGGCATGCTGCCATTCCCTGGCCTGTACACTGACCGCGTTTAAGAGTAATAATGATGTCGAGGACCCCTCTCTGAGCGCAATGCTTGTAACCCTATCCACTGCCTCACTCTAGTTAGCAAAGCCCCTGCAGGGTGGCATACTAAGCTAAGCCACGCATAAATCACCTGCCAATGTGATCAGACCAAGCATTCGCCGCTCCCTAAGCCATCAGAACTTGTCGATGACAGGCACTTTATCTCCCTTATCATATATAAGAGGGCCTCAAAATACATCCAGAGCTTTTAACGGACATGGTTGGCTTAGCCGGAGGACACAGGGGGACTTTGATGTCCTTAGTTACTCTTCTGACATTGAAAAAGTCAACACCACCCCTCGACCACCTAACCTCGCATTGAAGCCACACACCTCATATCCCTATTTGTCCTCCACCAACTGCACTAACACATCTCCATGCTCGCCACACGAAGAGTGTGTGGAACTAAACTGTTTATTGACGCAGCTGCTGCTGATTAGTCATTCTGCTATGATTGAGATTAGAGGTGTGTCTATCTATGGTTGCCGAACATCTTAAACGGCCGGAGACGAATGGTTTGGCATCGCGTGCCGCATGGTTCCGCATCTTTTGCCCTAGTGTCCAACTATTTAATCAACCCGCCACATTGGACCTATCGCCACCCCGGGCCAATGCCTTATCCATGGTTGATAGCTGCATGATTTGACTAGGCAACAACTCTGGCTTCCTTGAAGAATGTTAAAATTCTTCTGTTCTGCACTGAAGGGACTGCAAGATCTATGATGAATTTCTGGTAAGGTACAACTTAGTTCAACACTCCACAAAATTACAACTTTATTGCCGTGTTGCATGAGTAGGGGCACCTGTTAAAGTATCCAAACGCAACTAAGGATTCGAACCTTACCCTGAAAAGTGACCATTTACCCGGGGTACAAGCTGGGTGCTTAGTGAAGTGCTGGTGATTCTATACCGTTTTTAGCTTTGTCTTCGATCGTAATATGTGTTCTTAAAATTGAATTTGAATTGTCTTTTTAAATATTTTCGTTTTTATCTTACCTCAAAGCTGTTTTAAATTCACGCTGTCTGACGGGTTGGTGAGTTGCACGAGGCACTCCTCCTACCGGTTTAGTGCTCGCAGGAGCAGGGCAGCCATTGGAGGTCAGCGGGCTAGGCTTCCAGCTGCACCTACAAAACACACGCTGACGCGACCGCGCAGCGCTATTTACCTGGGGTACAAGCTGGGTGCTTAGTGAAGTGCTGGTGATTCTACACCGTTTTTAGCTTTGTCTTCGATCGTAATATGTGTTCTTAAAATTGAATTTGAATTGTCTTTTTAAATATTTTCGTTTTTATCTTACCTCAAAGCTGTTTTAAATTCACGCTGTCTGACGGGTTGGTGAGTTGCACGAGGCACTCCTCCTACCGGTTTAGTGCTCGCAGGAGCAGGGCAGACATTGGAGGTCAGCAGGCTAGGCTTCCAGCTGCACGTACAAAACACGCGCTGACGCGACCGAGCAGAGGACGCGCGCAGCGGGCGCGCCGCTGGCGCGCCAAAGGCGCGCCTAAGGCAAGCCCGTCTGCGCCCGTCCGCGCTCGGCCCGGGCTTAGGGCATGCCCCCCTGGATCTATGAAGCCTTATTTACAGACATATTCGAGGGAGTCTCTTCTAGGGCTGGATCTGAGAGGTGGCAAGGTGAGCTGTCCCAAACTGTGGCCCGACATCATTTCGGCGGATCACGATACGCTATGCTCTAACTGCTCCCTACCCCTCCCTTGCATCACTGACTATCCTATTAAATGCTTGGTCAACCAGCCAGGTAGTTCACTCATACAAATTGAACTGGCTCCCATAAAATGTTTACTTCTTAATGCCAGGTCATTAATTAAGCACAGCATGGAATGCTCACTGCTCATAGAGCAGTATGATATTAAGCTGGCATTTATTACTGAGTCATGGACCGATGACACTTCAGGACCTGATATTGTCAAAGCATCTCCTCCAGATTTCCTCTGCCACACCCTGGATAGACCACATAGGAAGGGCGGAGGTCTGGCTGTGCTATATCACAATACATTAGTGCCCTCTTTTTCTATAGCCTCCATTGCAGCTTGTGAAGCATTGTCGGTTTGTGTACGCATTTCCCCCCATGACACTTTTAGGGCTATCCTTCTCTATCGTCCTCCTGGCCCCAGAGGCGCATTCCTAGATGCCATTGGCTCGCTCCTGGAGGAAGGACTTTGTGCTAAGTCCTTTACAGTTTTGGGGGATTTTAATTTCCATTTGGAAGAACCCACTGATCCTGATAATATGAGGCTGAAACTAGTTATGAGTGGGGGGGATCTTGAGCAGCTGGTGGTCGGACCTACACATGTAGCAGGTCATACATTGGACGGAATTTTTACCAATAACTCCTGCCTTTCCTTCTCCGAGACCCTGCCTCTCACCTGGACTGATCATGCCGCCATCCTATTTGTTTTATCACGGACTCCTCACTATCAACCTAAACCAGAGTCTAGGGCCAAGCTAACTATCAGGGCCTGGAATAACGCCAACAGTCCCGCTTTAGGGAATCTCTTGAAAGACACAGCTCCCCTCCTTCCGGCTGGAGCAGAGAAGGCTGCGGCTGTTTACTCGGGATGGATTGACGCTGCGTGCAGTAAACTTGTCCCGATTAAACGGTATTCCCCCAAGCGGGCCACCCCGTCAGCCCCCTGGTTCTCGGAGAACCTTCAAGAGCAAAAAACTGACTGTAAGAGGCTAGAACGAGCCTGGAGAAAAGGCTATAGTGCCAGTGACAAAGTGGCCTATAAAACCAGTCTCTCAGGGTACAAAAAATTACTCGTGGAAACTAAGAGGATTTATTTTTCTGAGCAGATTAATAAGGCAAAATCCTCCTCCAAAGAGTTATTCAAAACGATAAATTTACTTACTAATCCTACTAGGCCAAATGTACATACTAGCCCTGAGCTATGTGAAAATCTTGCCTTTTCTTTCGGCAAAAGGTTGATGTTATTTTTTCCTCCTTTAGTCCTCAGCAATCAGAGGCTAAGGAGGCCTTAGACGAGGCGGAGCCTATTGTAAGTAAAGCTATATCTACTCTAGTTGAGTTTACACCACTAGAAACTCAAGAGGTTATCAAGCTCTTGATGGCGAGTAGATCTGGATCTCCCCTGGACCCTTGTCCAGTTTCGGTGATTAAACTTTTTCCCAAGATCATTGGCCCGGTTCTGACCTCTATGATTAACTCTATTTTTGAGTCGGGCCACTTTCCCATAATGTGGAAACAGGACTCCAATCTTCCTTTGATAAAAAAGCCTAAACTGGACCCTAGTGATCTGAACAGCTATAGACCTATCTCACGCCTCACACTGCCAGCCAAAATTATTGAGAAGGCCATGAACACCCAGCTCAGCACGTTTTTTCGCACTAACTGTTCATTGGATCCCACGCAGTTTGGCTTCCGTGCTGAACATAGCACAGAGTTAGCCTTGATTAAAGCATCGGAGGAAATAAGAGAGGCCTTGGACCAAGGAGGTGCAGCGATTCTGATCATATTAGACCTCTCGGCGGCCTTCGATACGGTCCATCATGAAGTATTGATGGACCGGTTATCTACAGCAGGGGTTCAGGGCAGGGCCTGGAACCTTCTAAAATCATTTTTGACGGATAGAACCCAAACGGTGGACCTAGGCAAGAATAAGTCTAAGCCGTTCTCCTTTCCGTGCGGGGTGCCACAGGGCTCATCTCTTAGTCCCACGCTTTTTAATATATATGTGTCCCCATTGGCGGCCCTGATTGGATCCTTTGGGTTTCAGGTGACGTCTTATGCAGACGACACTCAAATTGTGTTGTCCCTTCAGCCGGGCAAAGAAGCTGAGACCAGCCTGCGATGTCATGACTGCATGAAATCCGTTGCAGGCTGGATGGCATCCAATTGCCTAAAGCTTAATGCCGGTAAAACGGAGGTTTTGATATTTGGGAATAATGTCAACCTCTGGTCACCTGATTGGTGGCCAGAGGAAATGGGTATACCTCCAGCCCCCTCCACGAAAGCTAAGAACCTGGGTGTGGTGATGGATAATAAACTAACCTTTGGTGATCATGTTAGCGGGGTGGTCTCTACCAGCTTCTTTCTTCTCAGAAAGTTGAGAAAAATAAAAAAAATTCTTCTTAAAGATAACTTTAGGACAACAGTCACGGCGCTCCTCTTGTCACGACTGGACTATTGCAACGGTCTGTATCTGAGTTTACAAAAGAAACATCTTAATAGACTCCAGATTGTGCAAAATGCGGCAGCAAGACTGCTAACGGGCACTCCCAGGTTCGTCTCAGTGGGAAAGGGTCTTCGAGATCTCCACTGGCTTCCAGTGAAACAACGGGCACGGTTTAAAGCATTGTGCATGGTCTTTAAAGCCTTGGTGGGCAGTGGCCCAGTCTACCTGAGAAACCGACTACTCTGGTATGTTCCTGGTAGAATGTTACGTTCCTCGGAAGCAAAGCTAGTGACTATCCCCCGAGTTAAGAAAGCCAGTTGGGGTGGCAGGAGTTTCATTTACTGTGCCGTCAGGGCTTGGAAACAGGGCTTCCTGTGCATCTGAGAAAGGCCACGGATCTCCTTTCATTTAGGAAGGGGTTGAAAACCTGGCTTTTCTCTGTATAATCCTCCTCCTAGGACACCCACCAGGTAGTGCTTAGCGCCAGGACGCCTTTGGGCAGCAGCTGCGCTCTACAAGTTTCATTAACATAACATAACATAACATAACCATCACTGGCCCCGAAACGAGCAAACAATGCTGGGCAACTCAGCAGCCTCCCTCAAACTTTCATGCTGGTTATTTGCTCAAAAGACTGGCAGCTAATAGCTCGTTACCCCGTGTGACCCCTGCTTGCCATCCTTGCAAGGGGTGGGCCTTAAGGACTACTTCTCATGCACCAATTCTTACCTGTGCCTTTAAAAGACCTTTGTGGTGCTGCAGTCGCCTAATGATTCTGGCCCTGCACTAGAAGCTCTCACTTCAGCGATGGACCAAAACAATTCACTAGGAACCTCCTCAGTCATCGCATCCAGTTATGTAATCAACACACATTATTCCACCTACAGCAAGCAGGAATATGGACTCAAAAATTCAAATCAGGAGTCACAGCCCCTACGCCGGAAACGGACGGGCTCACCCCAAACCAACTGATGCTCAAACTGCTTGCTTAACGTTCACTTTTTAATCAAATAAAAATGCTCCGAAAACTTTGGCTTCAATCCCATAGGTCGCTACTCTGGAAATCGAAGGAAAGTTGAAGGTGATGCCAGGCTTGCTCACCCACACATGCATCAGCCAATTTGTGCAATCCCAAGGTGTGAAATGCGGCAGAGGATAGCGCTCCTCCAACCGTAGCTCACCCTCCTACAACGCCAAGACTGCCCAAGACCTCCGCTCCACGCTGGCATCTGTGAGTTTTGGGTAGAAAGGCCCTGCAGCCTGCGTGACCCTCTGTGCGGCGATAAACTGGACGCGGCACGCCCGCTGCACCGTACTTGGAGCACTTGGGAGAGCTGGGGCAGCCCAGCTGGGGAGAGGACCTCTCGGCGAGTGCCCTAATCAGCGCGCTGTGGCCTCACCACATGCGAACCCCAGACCAGCGGCCTTGCCCCTCGATGTACAAGCCAGGAGGCAGGGGTAGTAAAGAGTGACCCTTCAGCATTAGCGCATGAGAACGGTAGGACATTTCCCGTTTAAATCCCTTTAAACCTGGCCTGCATCATCCTCCTGCGGGAGACCCACCACGAGGTTTTCAATGACGCCGCTGCAGGCACGGTTTCCCCTGTGGCGCTGGCGCCCTTGTCTGGAGGAACAACTTCACTGCGCCCGCTGCATGTGGTGATAAATGCATGCAGGTCCCAACTGACTGCGCCACCCTTTGGCACTGTCCAGCATGAGCAGCATTCACCGCCATGAAACACGAGATGATCCTGAATGGCCAGAGCCACGAAACTATAGTACTAATAAGTACGGACTTCAGTAAGGATGCAGAAATCTCGTACTTGGCGAGTGATGCCTTGGGCGAGCAATTACGAACTTCCATTCACTCTATAGTCACAATTATGCATTATTCAATTTTGACCTTTTTATTTTATTAAATGTTTGCATATATAGTTCAAACAGTTCCCCAAAACTCCCAAAGCCAATAATAACTTAGCTTTCAAGCCAAACTAACTAGACGCAACTCGGCCGCCAAGAGGCTGTTGCGATATGAGGCGCCTTATCCCTTCTCAACATACATCAATAAATACAAAATTGCATTTCCCTGTAAAATCTGGGTGTCTGCATCCCTCACGAGTTCTAGGCGGAAAAGAGGCCGCTGGGAGGGTCGGAGGGGTATACATACCCGCCCTCCCCCCCGGGCGCACGGGAAGTGACGCCCACACCCCCTGGACAGCGGGCTCCAGGCGGAAGCCCTCTGAGGCTAGAGCGAGGGGTAGGCTTGTGCCGTAATGGCACTAAAGGGCCGCCCTTTTAGGGGTGCCCCCTTTGGGGGCGTCGGGCAGCCACATTCTGTCACTTGCACACAATTCTCACACACACACACACTACTGCTTTTCATTCCCAGTCACAGTCTCACACACTTTTTTGCTTTTACTTTGTCTCACACATGCTCTTTTTCGCACACATTCACACACACCTCTCTTACACACTCACTCATCCACCTCCCCCTTACTGCACTCCTTCTTGGCGAGTGTAAATGCCGCAGGCGGCAGTGCAGTCTGCAGAGTCAACAGCCCTGGAGCTGGAAGCACATCCTTCGAGGCGCTCTGCCGTGTTCTCTCACTACAAGAGTAGGTGTCTCCAAGGGCAATCTTCTCTGGTCCCAACCACTCCTGTGCTCCTGTACTCTGCTGCTATAACACTGTCACAAGGTTACCAGACACTCTGGCAGGAAACAGAAGGCCAACAAAGTGTGGGGCATCAGAGGGCCATGGGCACCACCCAAGGGCCCGTCTTCCTCATCGCTAATGTACAATCTTGAGATCACAATCACACTGGCAAGTGGGAGCAGCTCCTCGCCTGGCAGTGAGAGAAGAAGTGTCCACCATGCCACAGGTCTGTGGGCACATGATGTAGCATGCAGAAGGGCCCTTTGGCATCTGATTGGTGCTGGTTTCTGACCCGGTAGCTCAGCGCTGGTGAGTGTTCCTCGCGTCTGTACCCTTCCCTGGTCCATTTCAGTGTGGGACTAACCATCTCTGCTTAGGGCACCTGAAATCACATGTTTGGATTCCTATCTTGTCAGCAGGTTTACTGAGAGGCTCTGTGCTGAGGAGCAGGGCCGGCCTTTAGCATGTACAAGCTGGGCCACGCCCAGGGCGCAGACCTTCAAAGGGCACAGGAGCGGAGAGAAGGGAAGCCAAATGTGGTTTCGCCCAGGGAGCGCTCTGACCAAAGGCCAGCTCTGCGAAGGAGATCTCTCTCCCTATATTTATTTTCTCTCTCTTTCTTCCTCTCCTTGGCACTAAAGTTAAGAAAGTGTGTCACTTTAATCGCTCTGGTCCTTGAGAATGCATTTGCTGCAGCAGTGAATAACCCAGGACTCGTTTCCTGCAGGTTACCAGCACCTGGCGCCATGCCTAATCTTCCTGTCTCATCCGTGGGCTCCATTGAGAGCTGTGGAGCTGTGTGGTGGTTGGGCCCAGACCGGGGTGCTCCAGAGAGCTAAAGTGAGCCTGGTAAAGTGCTGCCAGGCACGAGGACAGTCTGTGGCCAAACGCAGAGGAAGGCTCTGACAGGCCTGGAACAGCCTACACAGTCAGCAGTGCTTAATTTGTAAAATAATAAGTGCCAGGGCTTTCGCCAGGAGGCCACTGCAGCTTGTGCCACCCATCGCCCCCACTAGCGCTAAAGCTATAAGAATGGCATGGACGGCAGGTAATAATCATTTTAATGTACATTGAATTAATAATTGACGGTTGTTGTGGTCATTGTAGGAGAGTAGGATCTGCTTCACATGGGTACCCCCACTTTTTGCTGATGCTTCACTGTTTTTCGACTTTAGTCTGGCTGGGGCCCTGCTAATCAGAACCCCAGCCTAGCTGCTTCCTCTCTAAAATGGTTTCCATGTGCCTTAGGCACATCTCTAATTGGAATCTGGAGTGCCCTTATAAGTCCCTAGTATATTTATAATGCACAATTACTGGCAGCTGATGGGTCGGAGCAGTGCACGGGGTTCCCGGAGCTGCGCCTCTCCCATGCCATGGAGTTGGAGGGGCAATGGTGGAAGGGGCAGCTGGCTGCGGACATCCACCAGGCGCTTTGCTATAAGGAGCTGAAACTACCATCTTACAAAGGACAATCTCCACAGTTGAATTTAAGACGGTATTTTGCAGATCTGATTGCCATTGTGAGCAATCGATTCAAGCTATGTCCTGCTGCACGCCATCTTGCTGTTTATCTTCTTGACCTCTTCATGGACAGATATGACATTTCAATCCAACAACTGCATGTGGTCGCTCTTTCCTGTTTACTTTTAGCAATGACCCATCTCCATGTATATAACTTGGGATGGGAACCCTAGGCTGGGCGTGCCTCCTCTTGTCGCCTTCTCTGCAGCATCGCTGGCGCTGTGAGACCCCGAAGTGTTTGGCCTCGGTCGGATGCCCGGTTGATTGAACGACGGAGCTCCGTGAACCGATCTACGACCTGCCGCCGAGCAACACCTGGCCTTGCTGGAACTGGGCCCTCCCACCACTCCGACCGCTGCCACGTCCTTTCCTGGTGGTTTGGCTTCCTCACTTTTCGCGGTGCTTGACGGAGCACCGTGATGTGATCTGCGCCTGGCCGTCACGCAGCCCCAGACATCGCGACCTTCATCTGCGCCCTGCTGCCGCGCTACACGCACAATTGCTGGATCATGCCGGCCGGGACCTGAACGGCGTCACGCCGCCGAACAACCCCCGTCAACGATGGTACTCGGACTACCCATCTGTCTTGATCGTCTATACCACCGAAGGCCGCCCTTTAAGATGGTGACGATCCGCCAATCTCAAAATGGCGACTTGCCGACAGCTTTCACTCTGCAAGATGGTGAACGCCGTGGCCCTACAGGGAGACCAGTGTGAGTGACCTCTCTCCCCCGCCCATCTGTCCTCCCCTACAACTAACCCGATTCTACCTCGAAGCACCACAATGAGCTGGTGATGAATCAGACCCCCCAGAGGGCCTCCCTTCATGTTTGTTTTGACCCCGAACAGCCCCGAACACCGATGATACGCGGGCTTCCTCTCCTGTCCTGATCACCAACCCCACCAAAGGGCTGTTCCTGAAGTTGCGACGATCCGCCAGTTATTTCACTCCTCAAGATGGCGATCGCCTGTGTCTCTCCAGTGAGGCCAGGGTTTGCAAGTTTCCGGATTAGCTTCAGACACAGAGAATGGGCTCTGGTTTCAGGGATCCCAGCGCTGCTTCCCTGGTCTTCTTATCCAGACTGGTTACAGCTATGGAGTACGGGCGTTGGTTTCAGGGATCCCTGTGCTGTTTTCCCAGGTCAGCTCTTTGTGTGAATTCTTCAGACCTTGGAACTGTCCCTTCCTCCACTCCACCCACCACTTGTGTCCTGGGGGTAAGCTGAAAGACGAGGCGGACGGCACTCCCCAGGAATACCGGGACCGGTGCTTTTTGATGGAGGTATGACGATGCCCACTGGTCTGATTCCAAAACTGTTTTGTACCTACTGCGGAGCCCGAGCAACCTTGGCTGATGCCCGGTGGAGCTGTTCTTTGCAGCTATAGAGGAGTCTGGCTCTGGTTCACCCCCTTGGCAATCACCTACCCAGCCGGACATCTGACATTGTTTTCCTCGTCCCCCTGCTGTTTTTCCTCCCCCCTCCCCCCTACGTTATTCGTTGATCTAATTGATGTAACGATGTAACCTGTAACTCGCTGATCCTGTAACTATGTAACCTGTAACGCACTGATCCTTATGTAAAGCGCTCTGATACCTCCGGGTCTAGCCAGCGCTATATAAAACTTTATAAATAAATAAAAAATAAATAAATATATGGTATACTATGTACCAAGGGCATAGGTACCTCAGAGGCCTACCAGGGGCTGCAGCATGTATTGTGCCACCCCTGGAAGGCCATCCAAAATGACACCACAGGTCTGCTACTGCAGCCTGGGTAAGGTGGTGCATGCACCCCTTACTGTGATATAGGTTACCTATATCACTACATACCTACACACATATAAACCTATAAGTCACTCCTATGGCAGGCCTTGTCAATCCTGAAGGCAGAGTGCATGGTTCCTATGTGAGAGGGTGCCCCTGCATGAGCAGGGCCCCTCTGCAGCATTCGGAGACCCTTCTCTGATGCTGTTTGTAGTGCAGCCTGACCATATACTCTTAAGTGCATTATAACCCCGCGTTAAATGCTAACTTTGGGATGGCTGCACAGAAACATGTCGTGTTTGGTGTCAAACATCTTGGAATACTACCCCCCCCACCAATTCTGGTGGCGGGGGTAGCATTCCACCCTTCTAGAGGGAGAGACATGTTAACCCTGGCTTGCCCGGTAACTTCTTTCCAAAGCCCCAGCATCACAAAATGGATGCTGCTGCCACAGACACAAGTCTGGCCTCCTGCTGCTGACCGAAACTCCGGCAGGGGAGGCCTGGACAATAGGTTTCCTGTCGCAGGGAGGTGTAACCACCTCCCCAGACAGGATGATGTGTATTGGGGCTGGGCGGGAGCACTTTCTGGTGCTTTGAAGTCCTGCACTGGGGGCACATTTGGTGTCCCTGTGCATACCCCAGTTCAAACCGGATCAGGGGCTTCCAGCCCCTGCTTTGGCGCAAACTGGACAAAGGGAAAGGGGTGTAGCCACCCCTCTGCCCTGACCCACCCATAGGTGGGACCACAGAGTAAGTCCAACCCCTAAACTTAGTATAAGTATAGGACCCCAGTCCCTAGGACTTTAGATTATCCCTGGACGAAACTCTGACACAGAATCCTGGACCTTCGACGCTCTACTTGAAGATTAGAGGACTGAAGAATCTCCCTTGGGGTCAAGGAGTGACTCCCCTGCTTGGCAGGCACCAAAGAAGCAATTGTCCGGTCTGCATCGCTGAAGCTCCCGTCGGACGCCGAAGTCTTTGCATCACCAGAGGTGGATTTCCAGACTTCCCCGAGGCTGCCCTGAGTCCCCAGCAAAGCTGAGGCCCATAGCTGTCGTGGGTAACGTGGAACCGTGACCCCTGGACACCGCACGCATTTGCAAGTGCATCCTCTTCTGGGTCTCTCACGAAGTCGTGCTTTGGGCTCTGAGTAGCCCCAGTCTCCAGCACCAACTGCACCGAAGATCACTGGCCTCCACTCCACGAGTGTCCTGTGAGCCAGCTCCACGTGCACCGTCTTGAGGCTCCTTTGCGGTTGCTAGTCCGTGGGCTAGTAGCCCTTCACGAAGGCCAATCCTTTACTTCTTGGGCTCCCCTGGTTGCTCCAGGATTGCCCTCACTTACCCTTGCTGGGTGAGTTCCTCAGACCTTGCTGGTCTGCACCATTGTTGATCTTCATCTTCATCAAGACTTGCCGTTGCCAAGGTTTGTTGGGTCCAATCTGGTCGCCAATACCTCAGCACTCGACAGACATCATGTACCAGCCTGAATCCTGCTCCTGGTTGCTGACAACGCCTCCTGGACCTCGTGGCTGCAGAAACAAGACGACCATCAACCAACCTGAAGCATCCGACATCGGTGGGCATCTGTCCATCGCCTTCCTGGTCACTGGCTAGTGACCCAGACTCTGTCCCCTCTGCTTTCAGGTTCTTCAGATCTTCGATCCACTCTTGGATCCACCCGGACACTTTCCACTTGGTCGCCAGCAGCACTTTGCAGCAGATCGCCATTCAAAACGACGACGAAACCCGCCCCCGAAAGGCACCTATGCACCCGGCTTCCCTGGGTGAGGTAACAAGAGTACTCCGGTGCTCCCGTGGGTAGAGACTCTAGAACGACCTAGTTCTCAAAGGGTTTGCTCCAAGTCCTTCTTTAAGTGTCCCTTTTCTCTAAATTTCCAATCGAGACTTTCCCCATAGAAGTTAACGGCGATTCGCGGCTGTGTTTACACACTGCACGCGTCCCCGTGGGTCCCCTGTGTCACTACCTTGGGTGGTTCCTTGTGGTCCAAGCACTTCTACAGGCTCTAGGCCTAGTGTCTAGCTCAGTCGTGGTTCTTATACCACTTTTTTGGTATATGGTTTGAGTACGCCCCTAGGGCCCAAACGTGTATTTGTGCTATTACTGTGTTTAAATAACTTATAACTTGTGTACTTCGAACTCTAGCCTCATAAAGAGACTAGAGGGGTGTGTTTAGCAATAAATACATATATTTTGAATATATACCTGGTGTGGTGCTCTTTCATTTGGTCACTCAAGAGATTATAGACTGGTAAAACAAGCTGCTTTACATTCCTTCAAGACTTAGCCTGAAGGCTGCTCTCCATAGCTACCACTAGGATAGCTTTCAATAAAGGTTGTCTTTAACCTAACTCCAATAAGGGTTGTTTGGACTGGTGCAAGGTGCCCACTATAATTAGTGGACAGCATATACCAGGCCAACTTCTCACATTGCTGGCAGCGGTGGGATTCCAGCTTGCTATTGTTTTACCAGATAATCTCAATTGAATTGATCAACTGAAAACGACTAAAGGTACCTAAGGTACATATAAATTAAGTTTAATATACAGTAAGTTCTACTGAACTTAGAGTTGTGTGTTAAGGGATAGCACACCCTTTCTACAACTCAAGAGAGTTTAGTAGGCCACACTAGAGTAGGTAGTGCATACACCACACCACACTAGTAATGTCTTCCAAGCCAGGACCCAGAGAGTCCTTGCCAGAAGCCACTGGGCTTCTTCCCTCCAAGTATGATACACTCCCATTCTTGGAATTGAGAGCAATTTGCAATGTGAGGAAACTGAAGACAGGCCAAAGTCCCACCACCCAACATCTGAGAGAGATGTTGATGGCTGATGATCTCAACAGGCCCTTAGGGACTGAAGGGGTAGATGCAGAGGGTGGGGCAGAAGATGAGGATGGGGCCAGAGGTGGCAACACCCCCAACCCCCCCTCTGGAGCTGACCAGGAGGGTGACAATGACCCTGACCTGGAAAACCCAATCCCTCCTGTGGAAGAGGAAGAGGAGGATCAGAATGACCTCCCCTTTGTCCCCCCAGGAAGGATTATGAGTGTGCCTAGAAGGTCTAGATCTCCTTCTCAGGAGTCTAACCACTCTGACACCTCAATAGGGACCTCTGTCTCCTCTCATAGGAGGGAATCCTCTCATGAGAGGAGAAAGACGCTGATTCAGTATGAGCAAGCCCAGCTTGAACTCAGAAAGCAGCAATTGGCTCTAGATAGGGAGTCCCTAGATCTCTTTAGAAAGAGAAAAAAGTTGGGACTAGAGTCCCATGGTGGCAGCAAGTCCCCTAAAGATAGGGAAAGGTCCTATGGCCATAGGAACCTGAGCAAGATTGTCCCTCCCTACCAGAGTGGGGATGACATCCACAAATGGATAACTGCTCTAGAGAGGGCCTGTAAAGTACAGAGGGTCCCTCAGGAGCAGTGGGCAGCAATCTTGTGGCTCTCCTTTGCAGACAAAGGTAGAGATAAGCTCCTCACTGTAAGAGAGGAGGATGCTGATAATTACAAGGTCTTGAAGAGTGCTCTTATTGATGGGTTTGGCCTAACAACTGAACAATACAGGTTAAAGTTCAGAGATGCCCAAAAGCACAGACTCAAGACTGGGTAGACTATGTGGATTGTTCTGCTAAGGCTCTGGAAGGCTGGTTGATGGGCAGTAAGGTGTGTGACTTCACAGGATTGTACAATCTGATAATGAGGGAGCAGATTCTTAATAACTGTCAAAATCAGCTGTTGCATCAGTACCTGGTGGACTCTGATCTGACCTCTCCCCAAGAATTGGGAAAGAAGGCAGACAAATGGGTCAGAACCAGGGTGAGGCAGAAGGTACAGAACCAAGGTGGTGACCCTAAGAAGCAAGATTCAAAGAACTCTGATAAGGGTGGGGAGAAGGGTAAAGACCAGAAGTCTTCACAAGGGCCCCAAAAATCTTCTTCAGGTGGGGATTCACAGTCTAACAAAGGGAAAGGCCAAAAGAAACCATGGTGCAAGGTCTGTAAGCAAAAGACCCACTGGACCAGTGATTGCACCAAGTCCAAAGACTCTACTCCAGCCCCCACCAATGCCCCTAAGGCACCTGTGCCCCCTAGTACAGTTACAGTTGGTGGTGGGAGTACTACAGCCAAGTGTATAGTAGGGTTGACCCTGGGTACTGAAGTGGGCTCTGACCTAGTCAGAAAACTCACTCAGGCTGTTTTAGTCTGTGATGGAGGCATGGATATGACCTCCTCTATGAGTCCCAGTAATCTGGGCAAGTACAGACAACAAGCCCTTAATTAATGGAAAAGAGGCTTTGGCATTTTGGGACACAGGGGCGAGTGTCACCATGGTGACACAAGACCTTGTGAATCCTGGGCAAGTTATACTTGGTGAAATGTACCAAGTGACCAATGCTAGCAATGTCAGAACAGACCATACTCTGGCAGTTGTTAACTTCTCCTGGGGAGGGGTAACTGGCCTTAAGAAGGTTGTGGTAAGTGCAGACCTACCAGTTGAATGCTTGCTTGGCAATGACTTAGAAACTTCAGCTTGGGCAGAAGTGGGGCTCAGGACTCATGCAGAAATGCTGGGCATCCCTGCAGATGTGTTTGCTGTGACTAGGTCACAGGCCAAAATGTCTAAAACTGAACAGGCCTTGGATTCTGGAATAATGGACCAAGTGCCTTCCAAGAGGAGGAGTAGTAGGGTAAAGGCAGTGCCTTCCCCCTTGGCTCAGCAGGAAGATCAGTCCCTTGAGGGGGGTGATCTCAGTCCTGAGGAAGGAACTGTCCCAGAGGAGCTTGAACCTGACCAGGTTGAGTTCTTGGGGACAGGGGGACCTTCCAGGGCATATCTGAGCCAGGAGCAGCAGAGCTGCCCCTCTCTTGAACCCCTCAGACAGCAAGCTGCTGCTGAGGCTGCTGGGAAAGCTAGTGGTCCCCATTCAGTGTATTGGGATGATGGACTCTTGTACTCAGAGTGTAGAGACCCCAAGCCTGGTTCCACCAGGAGGTTGGTAATACCTTTGAAGTTCAGGGGCTTCCTATTGACCCTAGCCCATGATATTCCCTTAGCAGGTCACCTGGGCCAGAACAAGACTTGGGACAGAATTGTCCCTCACTTTCACTGGCCCCACATGTCTGAAGACACCAAGGAGTTTTGTCGCTCCTGTGTAACCTGCCAGGCCAGTGGCAAGGCAGGTGGCACTACAAAGGCCCCCCTAATACCACTACCTGTGGTGGGGGTGCCCTTTGAAAGAGTGGGGATTGATATAGTTGGTCCCATGGATCCCCAAACAGCATCTGGGCACAGGTTTATCCTGGTGGTAGTGGATCATGCCACCAGGTACCCAGAAGCTATTCCCCTTAGGAACACTACAGCACCTGTGGTGGCAAGAGCCCTCCTGGGAGTTTTCTCAAGAGTGGGCTTCCCTAAGGAGGTAGTATCAGACAGAGATGCAAACTTTATGTCTGGTTACTTAAAAGCAATGTGGAAGGAGTGTGGAGTGACTTACAAATTCACCACACCCTATCACCCACAATGCAATGGTTTAGTTGAGAGATTCAACAAAACCTTGAAGGGCATGATTAAAGGGCTCCCAGAAAAGCTTAGGCGAAGATGGGACATTCTCTTGCCCTGCCTTTTATTTGCATACAGGGAGGTGCCTCAGAAGGGGGTTGGCTACAGCCCTTTTGAACTTTTGTTTGGTCACCCTGTCAGGGGTCCATTGTGCTTGGTAAAGGAAGGATGGGAGTTACCTCTCAAGCCCCCAAAGCAAGACATAGTGGACTACGTACTTGGTCTCCGCTCCCGGATGGCTGAGTACATGAAAAAGGCAACTAAAAACCTTGAGGCTAGCCAGGAACTTCAGAAAGCTTGGCATGACCAAAAGGCTGTGCTGACTATTTACCAGCCAGGACAGAAGGTGTGGGTGTTGGAGCCAGTGGCCCCAGCAGCTCTCCAAGATAAGTGGAGTGGACCCCATACTATTGTTGAACAGAAGGGTGAGGTTACCTACTTAGTAGACCTAGGAACACCCAGGAGTCCCCACAGGGTTCTCCATGTCAACAGGTTGAAACCATATGTGGACAGGGCAGACATGGGCTTGCTCATGGCTACTGATGAGGACAGGAGGAAGAGAGTGACCCACTCCTGACCTGCTCTCACAGAACCCTGATGATGGGTCAGTGGATGGTGTAGCCTTGGCAGGCAGCCTCACTGCCCAACAGCAGACTGATTGCAGACAGGTGCTCAATCAGTTTAGACACATGTTTTCACTGACACCCAGTCAGACCACCTGGTGCACTCATGAAGTGGACACTGGGGACAGTCTGCCTATTAAAAATAAGATTTATAGGCAACCTGACCATGTCAGGGACTGTATCAGGACAGAAGTCCAGAAAATGTTGGATTTGGGAGTTATTGAACCCTCAGATAGCCCTTGGGCTAGTCCAGTGGTCCTTGTGCCAAAACCTCACACCAGTGGTGGAAAAGAGAGATGAGGTTTTGTGTGGACTACAGGGGTCTCAATGCAGTCACTAGGACTGATGCCCATCCAATACCCAGGGCAGATGAGCTCATAGACACTTTGGCCTCAGCCAAGTATCTAAGCACATTTGACCTGACAGCTGGCTACTGGCAGATCAGACTAGCTGATGATGCAAAGCCAAAGACAGCATTCTCAACCCCTAGTGGGCATTATCAGTTTGTGGTGATGCCCTTTGGTCTGAAGAATGCACCTGCCACTTTTCAGAGGTTGGTGAATACAGTCCTTACAGGCCTGGAAGCCTATAGTGCAGCATATCTAGATGATATTGCTGTCTTTAGCTCCACCTGGGAGGATCACCTGGTCCACCTCAGAAATGTTTTACAGGCCCTGCAAAAGGCAGGCCTGACTATCAAGGCCACCAAGTGCCAAATAGGGCAGAGTCAGGTTGTGTACCTGGGCCACCTTGTGGGTGGAGGCCAGGTTCAACCATTGCAGAGCAAGATCCAGACCATCATGGACTGGGCTGCTCCAACTACCCAGACTCAGGTGAGAGCCTTTTTAGGCCTGACTTGGTACTATAGGAGATTTGTCAAGGGGTATGGATCAATAGTGACACCCTTGAATGACTTAACTTCTAAGAAAATGCCCAAGAAAGTTCAGTGGACAGCTAACTGTCAAAAGGCATTTGATGACCTGAAGCAGGCCATGTGCACTGCTCCCATTCTACAGAGTCCTGATTACTCCAAGAAGTTCATTGTTCAAACTGATCCATCTGAATTGGGGGTAGGGGCTGTACTGTCACAATTGAATGAAGAAGGTCAGGATCAGCCAGTAGCTTTCATTAGCAGAAGGCTGACCCCTAGAGAGAAACGTTGGTCAGCCATTGAGAGGCAGGCCTTTGCTGTGGTCTGGGATCTGAAGAAGTTGAGGCCATACTTGTTTGGTACTCACTTCCTTGTTCAAACAGACCATAAGCCCCTCTTATGGCTAAAACAAATGAAGGGTGAAAACCCCAAACTGCTTAGGTGGTCCATTTCCTTACAGGGGATGGACTTCACAGTGGAACATAGACCTGGGAGTAACCATGCCAATGCAGATGGACTCTCTAGGTATTTCCACTTAGAACATGAAGACTCAACTGGTCAAGGTTAGTTTAATGTCCCTACATTTGGGGGGTTGTGTAGGAGAGTAGGATCTGCTTCACATGGGTA
Source organism: Calotriton arnoldi (assembly GCA_963921515.1). NCBI lineage: Eukaryota > Metazoa > Chordata > Amphibia > Caudata > Salamandridae > Calotriton > Calotriton arnoldi. Next base: position 955,997 of record CAWUFW010000739.1, read on the forward strand.
CCCCCACTTTTTGCTGATGCTTCACTGTTTTTCGACATTAGTCTGGCTGGGGCCCTGCTAATCAGAACCCCAGCCTAGCTGCTTCCTCTCTAAAATGGTTTCCATGTGCCTTAGGCACATCTCTAATTGGAATCTGGAGTGCCCTTATAAGTCCCTAGTATATGGTATACTATGTACCAAGGGCATAGGTACCTCAGAGGCCTACCAGGGGCTGCAGCATGTATTGTGCCACCCCTGGAAGGCCATCCAAAATGACACCACAGGTCTGCTACTGCAGCCTGGGTAAGGTGGTGCATGCACCCCTTACTGTGATATAGGTTACCTATATCACTACATACCTACACACATATAAACCTATAAGTCACTCCTATGGCAGGCCTTGTCAATCCTGAAGGCAGAGTGCATGGTTCCTATGTGAGAGGGTGCCCCTGCATGAGCAGGGCCCCTCTGCAGCGTTCGGAGACCCTTCTCTGATGCTGTTTGTAGTGCAGCCTGACCATATACTCTTCAGTGCATTATAACCTCGCGTTAAATGCTAACTTTGGGATGGCTGCACAGAAACATGTCGTATTTGGTGTCAAACATCTTGGAATACTACCCCCCCACCAATTCTGGCGGCGGGGTTGCATTCCACCCTTCTAGAGGGAGAGACATGTTAACCCTGGCTTGCCCGGTAACTTCTTTCCAAAGCCCCAGCATCACAAAATGGATGCTGCTGCCACAGACAGAAGTCTGCCCTCCTGCTGCTGACCGAAACTCCGGCAGGGGAGGCCTGGACAATAGGTTTCCTGTCGCAGGGAGGTGTAACCACCTCCCCAGACAGGATGATGTGTATTGGGGCTGGGCGGGAGCACTTTCTGGTGCTTTGAAGTCCTGCACTGGGGGCACATTTGGTGTCCCTGTGCATACCCCAGTTCAAACCGGATCAGGGGCTTCTAGCCCCTGCTTTGGCGCGAACTGGACAAAGGGAAAGGGGTGTAGCAACCACTCTGCCCTGACCCACCCATAGGTGGGACCACAGAGTAAGTCCAACCCCTAAACTTAGTATAAGTATAGGACCCCAGTCCCTAGGACTTTAGATTATCCCTGGACGAAACTCTGACACAGAATCCTGGACCTTCGACGGTCTACTTGAAGATTAGAGGACTGAAGAATCTCCCTTGGGGTCAAGGAGTGACTCCCCTGCTTGGCAGGCACCAAAGAAGCAATTGTCCGGTCTGCATCGCTGAAGCTCCCGTCGGATGCCGAATTCTTTGCATCACCAGAGATGGATTTTCAGACTTCCCCGGGGCTGCCCTGAGTCCCCAGCAAAGCTGAGGCCCGTAGCTGTCGTGGGTAACGTGGAACCGTGACCCCTGGACACCGCACGCATTTGCAAGTACATCCTCTTCTGGGTCTCCCACGAAGTCTTGCTTTGGGCTCCGAGTAGCCCCAACCTCCAGCACCAACTGCACCGAAGATCACTGGCCTCCACTCCACGAGTGTCCTGTGAGCCAGCTCCACGTGCACCGTCTCAAGGCTCCTTCGCGGTTGCTAGTCCGTTGGCTAGTAGCCCTTCACGAAGGCCAATCCTTTACTTCTTGGGCTCCCCTGGTTGCTCCAGGCTTGCCCTCACTTACCTTTGCTGGGTGAGTTCCTCAGACCTTGCTGGTCTGCACCATCGTCGATCTTCATCTTCATCAAGACTTGCCGTTGCCAAGGTTTGTTGGGTCCAATTCGGTCGCCAACACCTCAGCACTCGACAGACATCGTGTACCAGCCCGAATCCTGCTCCTGGTTGCCGACAACGCCTCCTGGACCTTGTGGCTGCAGAAACGAGATGACCGTCAACCAACCTGAAGCATCCGACATCGGTGGGCATCTGTCCATCGCCTTCCTGGTCACTGGCTAGTGACCCAGACTCTGTCCCCTCTGCTTTCAGGTTCTTCAGATCTTCGATCCACTCTTGGATCCACCCGGACACTTTCCACTTGGTCGCCAGCAGCACTTTGCAGCAGATCGCCATTCAAAACGACGACGAAACCCGCCCCTGAAAGGCACCTATGCACCCGGCTTCCCTGGGTGAGGTAACAAGAGTACTCCGGTGCTCCCGTGGGTAGAGACTCTAGAACGACCTAGTTCTCAAAGGGTTTGCTCCAAGTCCTTCTTTAAGTGTCCCTTTTCTCTAAATTTCCAATCGCGACTTTCCCCATAGAAGTTAACGGCGATTCGCGGCTGTGTTTACACACTGCACGCTTCCCCGTGGGTCCCCTGTGTCACTACCTTGGGTGGTTCCTTGTGGTCCAAGCACTTCTACAGGCTCTAGGCCTAATGTCTAGCTCAGTCGTGGTTCTTATACCACTTTTTTGGTATATGGTTTGGTACGCCCCTAGGGCCCAAACGTGTATTTGTGCTATTACTGTGTTTAAATAACTTATAACTTGTGTACTTCGAACTCTAGCCTCATAAAGAGACTAGAGGGGTGTGTTTAGCAATAAATACATATATTTTGAATATATACCTGGTGTGGTGCTCTTTCATTTGGTCACTCAAGAGATTATAGACTGGTAAAACAAGCTGCTTTACATTCCTTCAAGACTTAGCCTGAAGGCTGCTCTCCATAGCTACCACTAGGATAGCTTTCAATAAAGGTTGTCTTTAACCTAACTCCAATAAGGGTTGTTTGGACTGGTGCAAGGTGCCCACTATAATTAGTGGACAGCATATACCAGGCCAACTTCTCACAGTCATGTCTAAATTAGCAAGACAGCACCACCTTGTGGCAGACTGTCACAAGACCAGTGAGGAGAATTGAATGCCAGTGCCCAGTACCGGAATCCACCAGCTCAAATCAAGCTCTGATCCTGACCCGCGAAACCTAACCAGCCAATCGGAGGCAGTTCGAATAGGTTGGCTGGCACAACCCAACAAGAATTATGTTGAAGGCGCTGTACAGTCACAGTGTATTGTACCCACTCTTTTCACAGGGTGAACGCCATCTACGCTGCCAAGAGGTTGGGCCCCGCAGAAATATTCAAAACTTTTCCCGGTGTAATTTTCAGACACTTTGGACACATTCAGCAGCGCCTGCACATTGTCTGGTCTTGTCCCAAGCAGCGACAGACAGGCAGTGAGGGGGGCTTATCAGATTCCAGCTGGGCCCATAACAAAGGCTGGTGTTAAAAAGCCTCCTTTTGTTGGAGTATCCCGGCTGGGAGCTATCGGGAGCCTCACACCTAAACGCAAACACAATGGAGGGGAAACAAAAGGCACACAGCTTGTTAGCACTTCAAAAAGTATTTAAGCGAGGCAGGGTTCTGATATTTTTTCAGTCCCTGTATACAGGAGATATGCATGCACTGTAAGAATGTCAGATGTGTTGACCTGTCCCAGTATTTACAAAAATAACAATTTAAATACTGCTATTCTGTTTTATTTCTTTTATAGCTCTATAGCGCTACTCATCCTAATGTAGGGTGTCAGAGCGCTTTACATCACACGTACACATTATAGATTAACAATAAATCAAATGTGTGTAAATCAATGTACAGGATGTGTTACAGAAGACAGTGAGGGTTACAAGGTGTAGGAGGTCATGGGTTGTGATGCCACATGCGAGATCATGTGTCGTGATGTCACGTGCCATGATGTCACTTGCATACTGCATAACTTGGTCAGTCCACTCACTTCTTTTTTAGGACTTGTGTCCTGGTTAACTATATACATATATATATGGATATGGGCTTTAGCTGACCCCCTGCTGCCGTTAGCCACTCAGAAGACACAAGGTTCAACCTCGGGGTGGGGCAAAGGGACACTACAGTTTCATGGCGCCGACGGCGATAGTTTAAATACACGTTGCTGAGCTCAGCAGTGACTGCACAGATGCGGGCCCATGGGAGTACCGGTACTCTACTTGTCGGAGCAGAAGTTCCAGTACTCAAAAGGAGAAAATTACTAAGTGCCTGTATAGCCAGGGGCCATAGGTAGCTTCCATTGGTGCAGCAAGTGCAGTGGCACCCGGGCCCAGAGACCTGAGAGGCCCACTGAACGCTTATTATTGCTGTGTTTCTCAGTTCAGACATCAACCAGAGGTCCCACCTGCCTTACAGTAGGGCCCATGACACACTGCCTACACTACTGGTCGTGGTGCCCTCTACTTCCCTACTATGCCCCTAGGGCATAATCCAGGTTTCAGAAAGAGGGTCATGACGTCACGCGCACAAGACAGAAATGCTGGCACCGCTCGGTTTTTCAGTTTGTAGTTCTGGAAACCAGCCTAAACTTTCTCTACAACACCTTTTCTACTTTTAAAATTGTGAAAAAAAACACGTCTTCCAGAATTGCAGCCTGGAGTTTCTATCACTGACACCAATGACCGATAAAACATGACCCCAGCATGAAGATGCTTTCCTGGGCTTGCTGTGTTTCTCCTTCATTTTCAAAAGCAGATTCATTATCATAACCTTTGTTTCATGAGAGTCTGTACCTTTTCACTTGTGAAAGACGAATCTTTGGGGTTTCACTCATGAAAGATGGACTGTGTGTTGGTGGTGGACAGTGTACCCTCTGAACCCCTTGAGAGGTCCCAGTACAGCTACTGGGGTCGGCCTCAGACTGTATGAACACGGTGACGTCCATAGGGGTCTATACACCTGCCCTATAGATCCCAACCGCATCTGTCTTCTAAATGAGTCCTTTGATCTCTGCCTGCTGTCTTTAGCCCACTAGTATATTTTAAATGATTTTTACTAGAAATAATGTATTATTCAACAATGTAACAATAATAACTGCTTTTATGCAGCTTCACACCGCACGTCATTTTGAGTGCTGTGATGAACTGTTAGTTATTCGCTTAAGTCAGTGAAATAATCAGACATTATGATTCTAGTATTCAATGCTAATAATTATTTAAGATCAAATGTTTGGGCCAGAAAGTAATATGCCAGTTAAAAACAAAGGGGGATATTCTCAAGGACCTATCGCCGAGTTAGCGGCACTTTATCGCAGCCAAAGTGGCGATAGATTTATCGCCCTATTCACAAGCTGGTGCTAACAGCCGATATCGCCAGTTTACCTGCGATAGCAGCCGCAAAAAACATCGCCACCGATGACACAGGCAACTAATGCTAATGAGATGCAGAGTAGGCGTTCCCGTGCAAAAAGCAGCGAAAACACCACTTCGCAACATTCTCAACGACCAGCCAGATCGGCGATAAGATCACAAAACATCCGATAAGGCGCGTTAGCAGCACGGAATTAACACCTGCTCTTTCCTGGTATTAAGTCGGACGATAACCTGCACCAGAAATGGGAGTCCAGCCCACAGCCACACCAGAAGAACAACAGATGCCATGGAGCTACTGATCATGCAGCCGGACACCCAAGAGGGCCACAACACCCACCGCCCCCTCCCCCCCGCTCCAGGACGCCCCCGGGGCCCTACCCCGGACAAAGATATTTTACATCAACTTTATGAAATCATGAACAACACAATTCGCCTGATGTCGCACAAGTACAACAATCAACATTCATGTGGGGTCAGAAAAAAGAGAATCATTCATTCATCTTTGAATTTCCAAACAAATTAATTTATTCAAATGTAACTCAAAACAACTATTCGGAAGAGTCATGGCGGGTCTTCTCTGGACAATCTGTAAGACACAGCCTGCAAGACAAAATTCAAGATAAGAAGGTGTGTCATGCGCTCATCAAAGGACAGAGAGAGAGAGAGAGAGAGAAAGAGAGAGAGAAAGAAAGAAAGGGAGAGAGAGAGAGAGTGAAAGAGAGGGCGAGAGAGAAAGGGGGAGAGAGGGAGAAGGAGAGAAAGAGTAACAGAGGAAGAGAGAGAGACAGTGAAAGGAAGAGAGTGAGAAGGAGAGAGAGAGTAACAGAGGAAGAGAGAGAGACAGTGAAAGGAAGAGAGGGAGAAGGAGAGAGAGAGTAACAGAGGAAGAGAGAGAGACAGTGAAAGGAAGAGAGGGAGAAGGAGAGAGAGAGTAACAGAGGAAGAGAGAGAGACAGTGAAAGGAAGAGAGGGAGAAGGAGAGAGAGAGTAACAGAGGAAGAGAGAGAGACAGTGAAAGGAAGAGAGGGAGAAGGAGAGAGAGAGTAACAAAGGAAGAGAGGAAGAGAGAGAGACAGTGAAAGAAAGAGAGGGAGAGGGAGTGAGAGTGCCGACACTGCGGACCCAGGCCTCGCTGCCACCGGTGTGTCTCCAACCATGTGCTGGTATACACTGCAGTCCACCAGGTCCCTTATCTGAAACAGAGTCCAGATTTATGAATGGCAGAGTACATATCATTGCACATGCCATCATCTCTTGGCCGCCCCTGCGCACACAGGCTGCTGCACCCCAGCCCCTCCCGCCGCCCAGCGGTGTTTGCCCGCCCCTGCGCACCCAGGCCCCACTGCTCACCTTCCGCCACCAGCGTGTCTCCAAGAGGGCCCACCACGTGCTGGTGCAAGCTCCAAGCCCGGGGTCTGCGACCTTGGCAGCCTCCACATCATGCAGCCCCGCCCCGTGGGCCACTAGGTCACACACGTGATTCTGGGTCTTGATTTCGCAATGGCAGAGATCATATCAGTGCACACGGCATCATCGCAGGCTGCACACCCGCTCAGCACTATAGATGCCACTAACTCTGTGAACCGCGAGGCAACGCCACGTGGCGGTAGGCCCGCGCTGCCCCTTGGCTCAGGCCTACACGGTCCAGCAGGGCTCACACAAATCCTTACCAGTCCGGACCGCCAGGATGGCGCATCATCGCAGGCTGCACACCCGCTCAGCACCTAAGGTGCCTGTAGTATTGTACAAGTTATAAGTTCCCTGCATCTCTTTCATTCTGTATTCATTATGTGTATGTTTGAGTAGCACCATGGTGAGAAACCAGGAGAGAAACCAGGTCTATCCCTCGCCCCTTCTTGAAGCTTCCCTCTGAATCCCGGTTGAAAAAGGATTCCTCCAGACGTTACTCCGTATAAGCGCTCCTCCGGAAGTTCTCAAAACATCACGAAGTGAGAAAATTTCATTTTGGCTTCCGGTGTCACCAAAATGTCTGCCACGCCGGGTACGCAACGTGAAATGCGTAACGCAGCGTGATGATGCAGACACAGACGAGACCCACAGAAGATGGATGAAGATGTAGGGAACGTCACCACATCCAGGAGATGCGCACGTCACGCCAGCAGGAACAAAGGAAGGCGCGATGCAGATCACCGTCGTTGGTAAGCTTCACAACAATTTTTGAAATGTGGAGTAGAGTTGAAGATAAACAAAATCGTTGCTCGTTGAAATTCAACGTGAACCATGGCAAGGACTGCTCACTACAAATTCAGCAAATAAGCAAAGGGTATTCCACATAGAACAGAAATGACATGTCTGTTAAATTGGGAAAAACCACACAATAGTGCAGGCAATGGGGGTAATCTAAGAGAGAAAAGGATTATCAGACAACCTTTGAGGTTTAAAGATTATCAAATGGTATAATCTTTGTCACCGGTTTTCCACCGGATTATGTAAAGTATTTTTTTGTTATCTTTTCTGCTGCCTTTGCTTTAACTCTCTCGTGTTTAGTTTTTAGGTTTTTGTGTGTAGAGGGAAGGTGTGTAGTATTGTACACATTATAAGTTTCCTGCAACTCTTTCATTCTGTATTCATTATGTGTATGTTTTAGTGGCACCATGGTGATAGACCCTGGGGCTATGGGTCGGTGATTGAATACTGTCAGTTGCACCTGACACAGCCTGCTGGATGGATGGGACCATTTGTTCTACAATAAACTTAATCTTCATTTACCAGATCTGGAGCATCTTTATCTTCATTCAACTTGAATTTTACAGTGCCCCTCCCTCAGTGCACCGAAAGTCACCGTCCCGTGGCGGTAGACCCGTGCCGGACGCAGTGTTTCCTGTGCCACCAACTCTGTGCAACGTAAGTCATGGACCCTTTCTGATTGAGTCTCGTGATATGCCAGGCGGACGCAGCCATGTCACCTCCGGCAGTGGGGAAGAACTGGGACACGTAGCATCGTCGTCCTCCCCTTTATACGTAAGCCGAGTGGGCTGGCTCGGCGTACGCCAGGCCAGCGTAGGGGTGGGAATAAATAGGGGTGGGCAGAATTTGCGTAGTCGCGCTACGCAAAGCTCCGCGAAACGGTAAAAAATCTCCGCGAGAACGCAAAAGTTCCGCGAACACGCGGAATTGCTTGTTCCGCCCGTTCGCGATGTTTTTTTCCTGTTCGCGAACGCTGTTTGCGTGCTCGGGGAGAAATATCTCGCGAACACGCATTTTGAAAGCGCGTACAAGCAAAAAATTCCGCGAAGCCGCAGATCGCGGAATGTTGGCCAATTTCGGGTTCTCTGCGGAACGCGAAATTACTCAAATTCCGCAAATTCCGTGAGCGGAACGGAATTTACCGCCCAGGCCTAATAATTATCCCTGGGCTCTGGGCGTGGTTCTTTTCTGGGCTGGACAGGAAACCAACTGATGCGTGTGTCTCTGTTTCAGTGTCTGCCCCACACGGCCCGCAATCGACAATGTTGCAATGTTGCATGCACCCGGAGGGCGGTCGCGCACGAAGGGATTGTGCAAGGAGCGCAAGGCCGCTCGGGCTCTTGGCTCATGCATGCCAACTGTTGTGTGTGTATCGCTATTGGTGCACCATAAGCATAAGGCCTAGCCTCAATTGCAGCGCGAAAGCCACATCAGATTTCCAGAATGCAAGCAGTAGTCAGACTAACATTAGGGATGATAGCTCCTTTGTCTCAATACATGATGCGGGAGGACACCTGCACCTCCGACCTTGGTTTTGCATGCGGCAGGCACCCCCTGAGAGAGATACCATAGCAGATGATGACGACTCCCACACTACGCACAGCGCTCATGAAGGACAAACGTATCCACACCCCACACACAGAAGTTCTTGCTCGAGGTACTCTTGCATGGAATGCCCTTGACACTTACATACACAACAACCCATACATCCAAACATTGCACACACATACGACTCATTGCTCCGAGCTGTGGCATATCATCCCCATAACTGCCGCAGGTCAGAAAAGTGCCGGTTCTACGAGAGCCACCAACGCAATGGCAGAACATCCCGGGCGCATGCACAACGCCTGTCACGTGAACTGTACCGTGACCGAATGCTGCCTGTTAGTGTCTGATGCATTGGCCTGCATGTTGTGGCCCTTGTCTTGCCCGTACTGACACGCACATGGCAATAAAGTCTACGCAACTTCACTAGTGTTCAACTGTGATGAGTGTTGATTAGAATGACAAATCGTGTGCCTCAATGAGCATTGTCCGTACACAGGAAGGGACTGACTGATGCATTTCACTTAGGGGTGAGTCCCTATTGCCAGCTCCACCTCTGTAAGCCAGACATAGTGGTTGGGATAGTTGCTGATAGATCTGTGCTCTTACGTGTCTTCAGCAATGTGAGTATGGTGTCCATGTTCTTGCCATGTGGATCAATGTGATCCATCACTAAAGGCTGTGTCCACCCAGTTGAGTGTGAGTAGGTATGCAAAGAGATGTTCTGTTGTCATATGTGATGGGGGACACTCCTTTAGGCCTGCCAACGACTGTGACATTTCAAACCCAGCCCTATTTCTGACATTGCGTGGGGCAAAGATGAGGAATTGCGCGATTGTTGTTTCAGAGCAATGAGGCCACAGCTAGTGCACACATTCCCAGTCATCTCACTTCCTATGTGTGTCACAGTCAAACATGCGCATTGCTTTCATTTCTCAGGGTGTACCTTGTTGGGCAATCAATGTCCTCACATTCATCCATACTTTCATACTTGATCGATTATGGACATGACACATCTGTGTGAATTTGAATGATTTATTCACATTCGGTGGGGTGTCGAATCTGGAGCAGTACATGGCCATGCAAACACCACATCACATTGTAGCCCAGTGGAGGGCCAGCCTGAGTCATTTAGAGATTGACAAGTACATCGGAAGAGGAAGAGTACAGTCCGCAGTCTGATTGCTGTGTCATTGGTAAGCAAACAAGATATGGCAGTCCATGTCGAGGTCCAAGGTGAGTGTCGCAGTGTTTCGGGGGACAGTGGGAGGTGTTGTTACAGGGCATGATGCAGAGGGCAGAACCAAGCTGAAACAGGGCATATGGCGGAGAAGAATGCTACTGGCTCCTTCTTACTACAAAGGTGGAATCACCCGCATCTTCGTCCTCTATGTCATCTGTCTGACATGTGGGTGCTGATGTTTGGTCTTCAGCACTGTGTGCCACTGACACATCAGGGCCCGGAGATGTGTGTGTAGAAGTACCAGCAGCATTCATCAGCAACTGCCTTAGTGGCAGCAATGCGATGATGAAGATCTGCAGGGCATGGAAGATCCCAACAACTTTTCGCTGGTGTGCATCCGTGGCAGCCATTCTTTCCGCATGCATCCGCTCCATGTTCTCCATTATCCTCAGCATCTGTGCCAACTCTCGGCTGACATCGCTGAGGCCACTCTGACTAGACAGTTGTTCTTGTCTCTGAGTCATGACTCCAGCGATGTCGGGCATGGATTGTTGGACATCATGGAGTGAACTGTGGGTGTCTGTTAGGGACTGTAAGTGGTCCCTGATGGGACTTAGACACCCACATATGTCATCTAGTTTGGCTGCCATGAGGTCGAACCCCACCCGCACCTGTTCAGCCACCTCCTTCTGGCAGTCTGACACCTGGCCTTGGAATGCGATGTGTTCTTCTGTGAAGTGCTGGGAGCCAGCCGTGGTGGTGGTTGCTTCCTGCTGTGTGGTCTGTGCAGGGGGGGTCTCCTCAATGCAGCTGGGCTGCCCTGCTCCTGGAGGTGGGTTGCCGTAGCTGTCCATGAGCTGTTGTAGGGCGTCGGTGTCGAAGGTGTGGAGGTCCTCTTCATCATCACTGATGAGTTGTCTGGTCTGCTCTGCAGGAGGTGTTGATTGTCCCTCTGCAATGTGAAGGGGAGATGCATTTTAACATTGTGTTGACATGTATGTTGACGCATTGTTCAAGTTTACATACAGACTGCATGACAATGTACATTGTGACTGTTTGGGAGGAGCTGACTATTTGATGCGGGACAGTGGACATTTGAACTACATCGCGGATGTGAGGTTGTAAACGTACATTATCGTCTCACAGTTTCCTGCTGTGCCAGATGTGATTGGCCAGTTTCTACGCACAAGCGGAACCAGTTGTGTCCTCTGTTCTGTAGTGAGAGTGTTGCACTTTGTACCACATTGTCATCAATGATGATGTGCTGTTATTGCTATGTGTGTGTGCTGCATTGTGGGAGAGTCACCCCTGCAGCTGTGATTTTGCTGCTCCTTATCTCTTTGAGGCGGTGTGCCTTTGACTTCTGTGCTTCTACAGTTTCTGAGATGTTGCAGACTTGGCTAATTTTGGCTCTAGTTCGGATTTTGGACTCTTGGGCATGGTTTATCCGCAGATGTGTTGTTGACGTCAGGGGTTGTTTGTGCACGTGGATGTGTCAGAGTGTGACCTGCTCCTTTCCGGATGTGTTCCACACTCAGCCACCTCAGTGTCGTGGCGTGCACCATGTCATGATAATTGGACTGCAGCCATGCTGTTCGTCATGCAGTGTCACTTGCATTGTCAGTGTGGCTCACAGACACGCAGCTTTGCTGGTTTTAACACGTGTGCATGGGTTGGTTGTGAGATTGGTGCTGTGTGGGGAGGGACCCCTTAGTGGCCATAGTGGACGGGGGACTACTTGCTGTTTGTATGTGTGCTGCAGTGTGCCAAGGGGATCAGGGACATGATCCAGAGTCATTGTGGGTGTGCAGTGTGCTGTACTTAATTGTGCATGTGTGCCATTGTGCCCATCTCCCCCCGTCCCCCCAGTCCCTGTTCGGTACTCACCCTGGTGCTGTTGTGTCAGGTCATGTCGAGCAGTGTCCGGACCCCCAACTCCTGCCACCGTCTCCCCACTGATGACTGTGGACACCATTTCCTCCATCTCATCCAGCTCCTGGTGTTCCGCTGGACTGCCACCTCCAGTCTGCATTGCTGTCTGATGGTTGTCAGCGAGTTTCTTCTTGGTTTTGCGCTTTGCATCATTCCAGCGCCTCTTGACCTCTCCAATTGTCCTCCTCCTCACTCCGACTGCATTCACCTTGTCCAGGATGGCCTGCCATATTGCATTTTTATTTGCCAATGACACGTTGGAGGTGACGAACAGTTGTTGGTGGTGTTCTATCACCTCCGTGATGATGATCCTGTTTTCCTGCGGACTGAACCTCGTCTTCCTCGTCTTCTTCTCCTTGCCCTTCCGTGACCCTGAGGTCCCAGGCTGGTCCTCCTGGGGGCTCGTGGGGTTCTGGTCGTCCTCTGTACTTGCTCCGGCTTCCTCCATGGTGCTACGTAGTTTTAATTATTTTGTTTGTGTATTTCTGTGCTTTTATAGTGCATTTTCCCGCATGACGCGTGGGAATTGCAGGCCTGTCGCTGGTTATCGCTGATTTTTTTATCGCGGTTGGCCACATCGCAACTTTTTTCGCGTTCGTATTTCGCGTTTTTTTGCCGTCACGGTAATTTTATCGCGGTCATTTGACGCGTTAGCGTGAGACTATCCACATGGTCCCGCCGGGTTGAGAATACAACGTTAACACAGTATTATTTTCCCGCGATGGACTGCGATGTGCAAAGTTGCGTTAAGCTAAATTTGCGATAATTATCACACGTTCTTGAGAATATCCCCCAAATTCTTCAAATATTTATTGCAGAGAAAAAAACAGGCTACACAGAAATATAGAGCGTCTGGGCTGATTTGCTATAATAATGAAAAAGGCTAGTTTCCAACAGTCAACATTATAACACAAAACCCGTATAAGGAAAAAGTGCATTTTATCTTGCTGCAGGCCCTAATTTTTTTAAGCAACCATTACAGACTGTGGGAAACTGTGAGCAACAATATGTAATTCTTGGAACAACAAATTTGTATGAACAAACTGAAGTTGTCCATGCCAGACTTACTAGGGGTGCATTGAGGAATAGCAAATATACCATTGGAAATAAATAATGCAGTAGAATGCAGAAGTTGAGCAGAGGCCAAAGAGAGGCACATCCTGCACCAGGAAGCCCAGCTCTCCATTGTATTTACATTTTATAATTACAAAAAACTTTAACTGAGAAGTCCTGGAGTCATTTCAGGTCCCCTGTGAGGGACAGATGGGACGACACACCCACAATGTGCCCCATCAGGGAACCGGAAATGCAGATGTAGGAAGGGAGCAGACAGAGAGACTCACTTGTCCAGGAAGCAGGACTTCATTTATTTTTTCATTCTACAATGACATTTGCCCTGGTGTCTGGTATGACGGGGGCGTGTGGGGCTTTAAATAAAAGAATGGGGAAAGAGGCTGAGAGCTAATGACACAGGAGCCTGCCCCCTCACTCCACTCATCTTTTATTTATTATTATTTCCCTGGTGTCTAGTTGGCCTTTCTGCCCCAAAGGTTGTAAATAATTGTCCTTATTGCAAAGTAGGCAGAGGAAGGGGAGTGACCTGATGCTAAGAATTTCTGCCACCCCTTCATTCATTTTTACCAATTTTCCTGCAATCTTGTGGGCCTTTCTGGCAATGTGATTCCTGGTTAGCTGAGGTATGCACCCAGGCCAGGCAGGAACCACCACTCTAGTCAGTTTATGTAAGATACACACTAAAAGATAGCCTATGCTCACCCTCTGGTAGCTTGACACAGAGCAGTCAGGCTTATCTAAAGAGGCAATGTGTAAAGTATTTGTGCAACACACACACACAGTAACACAATGAATGCACCACAAACAGACTCCACACAGGTTTAGAAGACCAAACCGACAAAAATCCAATGTATAGAAGTTGAGATGTTGAATTTCAAAAGAATAGGGGAAAAATAGTACCTACAAGCAAATAGCACCTTAGGGGCTACTTGAGGTTGCGCTGGACCGGGAAAAGTCAAGTGATGGCTCACCAGCCCGCTACAGGACCCACTGAGACCCCGGTGAACAAAGTGCCTTTCCTGGTTGCAACAGTGAGATACGTTGTGAGTTGCATCACTGCGTGTACCGCAAATCGAGGATACGTTAATTTTTTCCATGCCCTGATGGCGATGCATCAGTTCTGTAGATGGGTGCTGGAGTCAAGAGGCATCAAGCGATGCTCTAGGCTTCTCCAAGCAGTTGAGGGGATGCATTGATCTCTCCAAGCGAATTGGCAGCGGTACGCTGTCTGATGTGTCGATCTGGGGAGGTAAAGCACCTGTTCCAATGCGATGCGGTGAGTTTACTCCAGCAACCGGGTCGATGCATCGGTTTTGCTACATGCAGACAGACAGATGCATCGAAGGGCGTATTGCAAGTATCTGGGTCACTTCTAGAGAGCCAGGCACAGGAGCAGGGGTAGAGACTTTGATATTCCTGAGTCTCAAGCAACAGGAGGCAAGCCAATAAGCTCTTGGAGATCACTTGGAGTGAAGGCAGAGTCCAGCTCTCCTTCAGCAGAATCAGAGAGCAGCAGGCAGCAGGGCAGCACAAGAGAAAAGCAGGCCTTCCAGATCAGCAGTCCAGTTGAGTCCTTTTGGCAGCACAGCAGTCCTTTTGCAGAGCTTCAGTTATACGTCCAGTAGTGTCTGATTTTGGGAGGGTCAAAGACCCAGTATCTATACCCAAAAGTGCCTTGGGTGTGGCAGTGACTTCAAAGCAGCTCCTTGATATACACAGGTCCTCCTTTCAATCCAGCCTTGTCTTCCAGGCTATCTATAGGTGGGGTGGTAAATCATCCTTTTGTGTGGGGACAGGATACTATCTATTGAGTAAAGTTTTAGCCCCTCCCTTCCATCCTGCCCAGGCAGGGCCATCAGGATGCAGACGTATGTAGAGGTGTACTCAGACACACCTATCCTTCCTGTGTTTGTGGCTGTCTAGAGGGTATGCACAAAATGTAGCTGTCCCCCACACCAGACGTGTATTGAAGACAGGCTGCAAGGCACACAGAACAGTAAGTGCAGAGAAATGTCCACTTTCTAAAAGTGCCATTCTAAACAGTAATGTTAAATCCAACTACACCAGTAAGAAGCATTTATCATTACCATTCCAAAGATATAAAAAATGAAGTAGCTACTTCTTTCTGATCAGGATTTATCACTTAAAAGTGTTTGGGAATTCCCAATGTTAACCTATGAGAGAAATAGACCTCACCGTAGTGAAAAACAAATGTAGCTGTTTGTCACTACCAGGACATACAAAACATAAATGTACATGTCCTACCTTTAACGTACATAGCACCCTGCCCTTAGAGCTACCTAGAGCCTACCTTATGGGTAGCTTATGTGTAGGAAATGGGGAGTTTAAAACCTGGCAAATAGTTTTAAATGCCAAGTCAAAGTGGCAGTAAACTGCACACACAGGCACTGCAGTGGAAGACCTGAGAGGTTTGAAAAGCTACTTCTGTGGGCGGCATAAGCACTGCTGCAGCCCATTAGTAACATTTAGATTACAGGTCCTGGGTATATGGGATACCACTTTACAAGGGACCTACAGGTAAATTAAATATGCCAATCATGTATACAACAATTACACACTTGTTTAGGGAAGAATAACATGCACTTTAGCACTGATCAGCAGTGGTAAAGTGCTTAGAATCCTAAGGCCTGCAAAATCTTCAGCAAAACGTGGAGATCAAAAGCAAAAGGTTTGGAGGAAGACCACCCTAAGGATGACAGTTCTAACACATCTCCCCCCCCCCCCCAGCTGAAAGTGGGGAGATCTATCCAGTCTTCTCTGGAGTTCTCTTCACTAAGGCAGGAAAACATACATAGATCGTCAGCATTGGCGTGGTCTACCCCTGGTCTGTGTTCCACCCTGGAGTCCATACCCTGTAAGAAAATGGACCATCGCAACAGTTTTGGATTGTCAGCCCTCACTTGCATGAGCCACCTGACGGGTCTGGGATCAGTCTGAATCAGGAAATGAGTGTCAAACAGGTATGGCCTCAGCTTCTTCAGTGCCCAAACCACAGCAAAAGCTTCTCTTTCTATAGCACTCCACCTTTGTTTCCTTTGGAGTAACCTCCGTGAGATGAAGGCTACAGGTTGGTCTAGGCCCTCCTCATTAAGAGGAGATAGTACTGTCCCTATGCTATGCTATGAGGCATCTGTCTGAACTATAAACTCCTTGGAGAAGTCAGCAGCCCTGAGCACAGGGGCTGTGCACATGGTCTGCTTAAGGTAGTTAAATGCAGTTTGTCATGCCTCTGTCCAAATCACATTCCTGGGCTGCTTCTTGGAAGTCATCTCAGTCAAGGGGGAAACAATGGTGCCATATCCCCTGACAACCCTCCTATAGTGCCCAGTGAGGCCTAAGAATGCTCTGACTTCAGTCTGGGTTTTGGGGGCTGCCAGGCCATGGTGGTTTCTATCTTAGTCTGAAGGGGTTGCACTTTACCCCTGCTCACTAGGTGTCCCAAGTACTCCACAAACCTTGCCTTATCTAGGCTTTCTTGTCTTGATAGTCAGGCCTGCCTGTTGCAGAGCCTGACACACTTCCTAGAGGTGAAAATGTTGGTCCTTCCAGTTGCTACTGAAAACAGCTATGTCATCCAGATAGGCGGCACAGAAGGCCTCCATACCAGCAAGGACCTGGTTCACCTCCCTCTGGAACGTGGCGAGGCATTCTTTAATCCGAAGGGCATCACCATAAACTGATAGTGGCCCTCTGTAGTGGAGAAGGCTGAACTCTCCTGTGCTCCCTCTGTTAGGGCGATCTGCCAGTACCCTGATGTAAGATAACGTTCTGATCTGCAAACCCAGTGGTTTTCTACAATTCGTTTCTTAGACCTAATGGATATCCCGACTGATCTGCTGATCCATGGGGATCTATGAACCCGACGGTTGTCTCTAGCCCATTTACAACTTAAAAGATTCTCACCTTTTTTGCACAAATCTCAAAGTTGTTTTTCTAGAAACCCAATAGATTTCTATTTTAGCTACAAACCTAGTGGTTCTCTGTGTAGAACCCCAAGGACTCTCACTCTATCGAGAAACCCAACAAATCTCCACTCCATCAGCATTCCCAATGGTTCTCCCAAATCCATCTACAACCTCAAAAAGTCGGTCTCTCTCTCTTAAACCCCAACAGATTTCCATGCAGCCATTCTCCGTTCCCATTAAAAAACAGTTCTTGTGTCCTCTGGCTACGTTCTCATTAATTCTCACTTTCAGTGTAAGAATCCGATTGGTCTGTCTCTTCGTCTACTATCTGGGTGGTTTCACCCACGCCACATCCTCGTTCGTCTACAATCAGTTTCACAATTTCTAGATGTCTCAGGTGAACTGAACCCCCCTGTACATCAGAGATCAGAGTCAACCCGTCCTGGCCATGCGTTCCAGGAGATGGACTACGAGGGATGGTGGTTGAATATTCAAAGGAGCTGTTCCTAGTCCGAGACCTGCACAGCTTCCTGACCGTGCGCTCCCATCAAGGAGGCGCTGGTGAGATCAACAGGTCTCTCCGCAGAAGCCAGGGCTGGTGGTGCCAGGAGCCTTTTACAAAACAGCAACTCTGGAGCACCACAAACACAATCCTTTCCTGTGTACATTGAGGTGGGGGTTGGGGGGGGGGCATGTTTCCCTTAAGAGCTTACAAGAGCAACAGACCCCATGAAAATAACATTCCCTCACTGGCAGAGGAGGCCAGGAGCCTTGACTCTCCCCAGCGACAGATGCAGAGCAGGATACGTCGATTTTCTCCACACGCTTATGGTGATGCATCAGTTCTGTAGACGGGTGCTGGAGTCAAGAGGCATCAATCGATGTGCCGGGTTTCTCCAAGTAGTTGAGGGAATGCATCAATCCCTTCAAGCCGCAGTGGCAGCAATACTCTGTCCGATGCGTCGATCTCGGGAGGCAAAGCGCTGGTTCCAAAGCGATGCTCTGAGTTTACTCCCGCAACCGGGTCGATGTATGGGTTTTACTACATGCGGACAGGCAGATGTGTCGAAGTGCATGTTGCAAGTATCTGGGCCACTTCCAGTGAGCCAGGCACAGGAGCAGAGGTAGATTCTTTGATATTCCTGAGTCTCAAGCAACAGGAGGCAAGCCAATAAGCCCTTGGAGATCACTTGGAGCGAAGGCAGAGTCCAGCTCTCCTTCAGCAGAATCAGAGAGCAGCAGGCAGCAGGGCAGCACAAGAGAAAAGCAGGCCTTCTAGATCAGCAGTCCAGTTGAGTCCTTTTGGCAGCACAGCAGTCCTTCTGGCAGAGCTTCAGTTATATGTCCAGTAGTGTCTGATTTTGGGGGGGTCAGAGACCCAGTATCTATACTCAAAAGTGCCTTGGATGTGGGAGTGACTTCAAAGCAGCTCCTTGACGTACACAGGTCCTCTTATCAATCCAGCCCTGTCTTCCAGGCTATCTGGGGGGGGATGGTAAATCATCCTTTTGTGTGGGGATAGGACACTATCTATTAAGTAAAGGTTTAGCCCCTCCCTTCCGTCCTGCCCAGGCAGGGCAATCAGAATGCAGATGTATGTAGAGGGGTACTCAGACACACCTATCCTTCCTGTGTTTGTGGCTGTCTAGAGGGAATGCACAAAGTGTAGCTGTCCCGCACACCAGACGTGTATTGAAGACAGGCTGCAAGGCACACAGAACAGTAATTGCAAAGAAATGTCCACTTTCTAAAAATGGCATTTCAAAAACAGTAATGTTAAATCCAACTTCACAGTAAGGAGCATTTATCATTACCCTTCCAAAGATATAAAACATGAATTAGCGACTCCTTTCTGATCAGGAATTACCACTTGAAAGTGTATTTGGGAATTCCCAATGTTAACCTATGAGAGGAGTAGACCTCACCGTAGTTAAACATGAATTTAGCTGTTTGTCACTACCAGGACACACAAAACACAGAAAGTACATGTCCTACCTTTTACGTACATAGCACCCTGCCCTTACGGCTAACTAGGGCCTACCTTAGGGGTGGCTTATGTGTAGTAAAAGGGGAGTTCAAGGCCTGGCAAATAGTTTTAAATGCCAAGTCAAAGTGGCAGTAAACTGCACACACAGGCACTGCAGTGGCAGGCCTGAGACAGGTTTGAAGGCTACTTCTGTAGGTGGCACAATGAGTGCTGCAGGCCCACTAGTAGCATTTAGATTACAGGTCCTGGGTATATGGGATACCACTTTACAAGGGACCTACAGGTAAATTAAATATGCCAATCATGTATACACCAATTACACACTTGTTTAGGGAAGAAGAACATGCACTTTAGCACTGGTCAGCAGTGGTAGAGTACTTAGAATCTTAAGGCCAACAAAGACATTCAGCGAAAGGTGGAGGTCAAAAGCAAAAATTCTGAGGGAACACCACCCTAAGGATGACAGGTCTAACATGTCCCCCCCCCCAGGTGAAAGTGGGAAGATCTGCCCAGTCTCTCTGGAGTTCTCTTCACTAAGGCGGAAATTCCTAGATAGACCATCAGCATTGGCGTGGCCTACCCCTGGTCTGTGCTCCACCCTAAAGTCCATACCCTGTAGGAAAATGAACCATCTCAACAGTTTTGGATTGTCAGCCCTCACTTGCATTGGCCACCTGAGGGGCCTGTGGTCAGTCTGAATCAGGAAATGAGTGTCAAACAGGTATGGGCTCAGCTTCTTCAGTGCCCAAACCACAGCAAAAGCTTCTCTTTCTATAGCACTCCACCTTTGTTCCCTGGGAAGTAACCTCCTTGAGATGAAGGATGCAGGTTGGTCTAGGCCCTCCTCATTAAGTTGAGATAGTACTGCCCCTATGCCATGCTCTGAGGCATCTGTCTGAACTATAAACTCCTTGGAGAAGTCAGCAGCCCTGAGCACAGGGGCTGTGCACATGGCCTGCTTCAGGGAATCAAATGCAGTTTGTCATGCCTCTGTCCAAATCACATTCCTGGGCTGCTTCTTGGAAGTCAGCTCAGTCAAGGGGGCAACAATGGCGCCATATCCATTGACAAACCTCATATAGTGTCCAGTGATGCCCAAAAATGCTGTGACCTCAGTCTGGGTTTTGGGGGCTGCCAGGCCATTGTGGTGTCTATCTTAGCCCGAAGGGGTTGCATCTTCCCCCTGCTCATTAGGTGTCCCAAGTACACCACAGACCCCTGCCCAATCTGGTGCTTACTTGTCTTGATTGTCAGGTGTTAAAATGATGTATGCCACGTAGACAGGTCATGTAGGAAAAGGTTAAAGGTTTATTCTTCAAGTTACAGCTTCAGTTACAAGTTACAGGAAGATGGTAAGTCCCATATAATGCCCCACCAGGAGCAGCCTCCTTGCTGCTCAGCCCATACACTCCAACTGACTCTTCCACTTCAAGCACCAACACTCCAGCATGCTAATGACCTCACCACTGGCTGAGCAGCAAGGCAGAGAACAACAATGGGGAGGATGCATTAACCCAACAAGTAGATTACAACATCAGGCCTGCCTGTTGCAGAGCCTGACACACTTCCTGTAGGTGAAAGGTTGGTCCTTCCAGCTGCTACTGAAGACAGCTATGTCATCCAGATAGGCAGCACAGAAGGCCTCCATACCAACAAGGACCTGGTTCACCAGCCTCTGGAAGGTGGCAGGGGCATTCTTAATCCAAAGGGCATCACCATAAACTGATAGTGGCCCTCTGGAGTGGAGAAGGCTGACTTCTCCTTCGCTCCCTCTGTTAGGGCGATCTGCCAGTACCCCGATGTAAGATACTTTTCTGATCTGCAAACCCAGTGTTTTCTACACTTCGTTTACTAAACCTAATGGATCTCCTGACTGATCTGCTGATCCGTGGGGATCTATGAACCTCACGATTGTATCTAGCCCATTTACAACTGTAAAGATTCTCGCCCTGTTTGTACAAATCTCATAGTTGTTTTTCTAAAAACCCAATAGATCTTAATTGAATCTACAAACCCAGTGGTTCTCTGTGTACAACCCCAATGGCTCTCACTCTATCGAGAAACCCAACAAATCTCCACTCCATCAGCATTTCCAATGGTTCTCCCAAATCCAACTACAACCTCAAAAAGTCGGTCTCCCTCTCTTAATCCCCAGCAGATTTCCATGCAGCCATTCTCCGTTCCCATTAAAAAACAGTTCTTGTGTCCTCTGGCTACGTTCTCATTAATTCTCACTTCCAGTGTAAGAACCCGATTGGTCTGTCTCTTCGTCTACTATCTAGGTGGTTCCACCCACGCCTCATCCTCGTTCGTCTACAATCAGTTTCACAGTTTCTGGATGCCTCAGGTGAACTGAACCCCCTGTACTTCACAGACCAGAGTCTACTGGTTCTGGCCATGCGTTCCAGGAGATGGACTAAGAGCGATGGTGGTTGAATATTCAAAGGAGCTGTTTCTAGTCCGAGACCTGCACAGACCGTGCGCTCCCGTCAAGGAGGTGCTGGTGAGATCAACAGGTCTCTCCGCAGAAGCCAGGGCTGGTGGGGCCAGGAGCCCTTTACAAAACTTCAACTCTGGAGCACCACAAACCCAATCCTTTCCTGTGTACATTGAGGTGGGGGTTGGTGGGGCATGTTTCCCTAAAGAGCTTACAAGATCAACAGACACCATGAAAATAGCAGGCCCTCACTGGCAGAGGAGGCCAGGATCCTTGACTCTCCCGAGCGACAGATGCAGAGCAGGCTATGGCTCAGGTGATTAAAAGGCGTTTGAAGGCGACCGACTTAATGTCTTTTGACAAGTGCAATAAAACACATTCCAGTTAAAATCAGCCAAAATAGGTTTCCTCGTTAACAATCTCCGCTGGTTGCTGCCAGTCTATGGACCAAGAAAGGATGCCCAGAATAAAATGTGTTTCCGCACACAAGGGCAGCCCAGCCAGGTCTTTGGCTATGAAACAGCAGTGTTTGTTTAGCTTAATTGATTCCTCTGTTCCTGTTGGCAGTGCCAGTGTAAACCCAGGGTAAACCACCAGGTCTTCCTGTGGAAGTCTTCGGGTACAATAACAGTGCCAAGTGCCAGGCCGCCATGTTCTTCGTCTCGCGATGCTTTAACCCTTGTCTTAGTGTCCAGGCATGAGACGGCGCACGCAACGCACATTCACACATCACCTCCAGCCTCCATATATGCCCAATAATCCCCCAGGAGACTGGGTGAGATTCAAAATCCACAAATAAGGCTTTTTTATAGGAACCATCCATATTATTTGAGAATGATTCAAAGGTGTTTTTATGGACGTATAACCATCTCACAAATACAATACATGTAATAATCAACTTTAATGACAAAAGATACAATAAAATAGATTAAAAATAGTGTTTACTACAATATTAGAATTCATTTTATTCTGCACAATTTCTTTAATATTTACATATTTAAAATCTTGCATTTCATCAAATCAATCACAAGTTGATGTGCAGAAGCTAGTATATTCATATAAATGCCCAGTAAACACTTTAACATAACTATTTTATGCCACCTTGCTGTCTGAAGAAATATATGTGTTGATTTCACCATCTAAATGCAGTGCCATTTTTGTCTTCTAAAAAGGACGTAATTTGATGACGCTCATAATTTCCCATCGTAGTGTGAATTACACATCGACGTTTCGGTCTCCTAGTGTCAACAGTACATGAGACCCTCTTCAGGGCATTCTAGCATTCCTTCACCTTTAACGATCTAACATGCAAAGTGATAAGAATGCATAGAAATAATAAGTAAGCCGCTATAAAATATTTACCTGCACCAACAAAACTCTGCACGTGCTGCTTAAGCAACAGACATGAGCAGTAAGTTAATTCTTGATAACTCACTTTAAACCAATCATTTGCACTTCTGTGTATTGATGCTCACACAGAGCTGCTGCACATGTTGCACTTGTTTTGTGTGTGTCTAAAAAATTGCTGCTAGCACATGTCCTGTTTATGTTAAGGAAGCTTGCACTGTTGCCGCCCTAATTGAATGTGAGGAATAACTTTTAGCTATAAAAAAGCTAAACTAATTGTGATTTTCTGTCTGGATTCTGTAATCCTGGCACTAGACGTCGTTCATGAGGGCCCTTTGGGGACCAGCATTTACATCCTTTATGGAAACTATGCACATCTCCACTTAGCATAATTAGTTTCTATTCATTTTCCAGTCCAGGTTTCTGTCCCACTTCCCTGATCCATTATTGTCCTTGTAGTTCACTTTGCCATCAGACCATTCTTAGATCACGTCCTGGGCCTGTATTACAGAATTGCCCCGGAGGAGCAACGAGCGTTTGCGCCTGCTTTGTGCGCCCCAGAGCACTTTAGTGCCCTTTCTGTAATACAGATAGTGCTGGTGCATATGTCTCACCAGTGCTATCTCAAGAGGGCATTCCCTCATTTACATGGGGGAGTATACCCATGCTAATGAGGGAATCTCTTTACTTCAGTGTCTGCGCCGTATTATGAATGTGGGCACAGAGGTAAAGAAGCTGTCAGGAGGCGCACTGACTGTGTGCCACAAAAGGTGGTGCATTGTCAATGCACCCCCTGATGGAGGCCCTCTGGAGGGAGTCAAGGGGGTACTATGGTGTAAGGTAGTGGGTTTCTGTTGCAGTACCCCCCCCACTTTTTGCCAGACCACTGATGCACTTTGACTTGATGTGCCCTGGGTCCCTGTCAATCAGGTTCCCAGGGCCTGTGTTCTTTCCCCAAAACTGTACCCAATTGGCATCCCTGGCCACAGGTCAGCCCCTGGTAAATGGTACCACAGGTACCAGGGCACTGTGACCAGGGAAGACCTCTAAGGGCTGCAGCACTTATTGTGCCACCCTTAGAGGTCCTGTACCTTACACACACACACACTGCCTTTGCAGGCTGCGTGTTTTGGTGCAGAACAAAGTGAAGAGTCGACATGGCACACACCTCTGTGTGCCATGCCTACAACTCCACTGCCCTGGCATAGGTCAGTCACCCCTCTAGCTGGGTGCACTATACCAGTGGTGAGGGTACAGGTGCATGAGCCCTGTACCCCTACAGTGTCTAAGTCCATTCTTAGACATTGTAAGTGCAGTGCTGCCATTAAGAGTATATGGTGCTGGGAGTTTGTCATTACGAACTCCACAGCACCATAATGGCTGCTCTGAAAACTGAGAAGTTTGGTATCAAACTTCTCAGCACATTAAACCCACACTGATGCCAGTGTGGGATTTAATGAAAAATGCACACAGAGGGCATCTTTGAGATGCCCCCTGAAAAACGACCAGCCTCTGGTGGGTTCCCTGACTGGTACACACCAGCCTGCCACCACGAGACATGTTTCTGGACCCCTAGGGTGGGAGCCTACGCTCCCTGAGCCCAGAAACAAAGCCTTTACTGGGCGGAGGTGTACACACCTCCCCCAGTCCAGAAAGAGCCATCTGTGGCAGGGGAGCTTCAAAGGCCTGGCAGCCTTTGTAATGCGACCCCCCAGCCTCTCCTGCTATCAGGAGCAGGCCCCCTTCCTGTCTCCCCTCCTTTTCGGCGGGAAGACAGGCGGGAAAAACTAGCCAGCCCAGGAGGTGTGCCCACCTCTGCCAACTCCACCCCTCAGGTGGGGGAGGCGAGGTGAAGCCCACTCTCCAGTGCTCGCCATCTTGCAGACGGCAGGCACTCCCCAATCAGGACTAGGGATTGTGCTCACTCCCCCACGTGGGGTGAGCACACCAAGGGTGTGGTCACCCTAAGGTCAGTAGCCCACTGGCTACTGACCTCAAGACCCCTAAAACGCCCCTAAATACAGTATTTAGGGGGCAGCCCTGAACCAAGAAGGCAGATCCAGCAACCACAAGAAAAAGAAGAGAAGAAGAAGGACGAGAAGTCGTGCAGAGCTAACAAGAGGACGACGCCCACTGACTTGGCCCCAGCCCTACAGAACTGTCTCCCCTCGAACCTGCTCCTGCAAAACCCTGGCGTGTCCAGCGGCCAGCAACCTCAAAAACCCCGGAGGACCTGCCTGCCTTCACTTTCCAAGCTGTTTCTCCCGTGAACACCGGACGTGTTTGAACTGCAGCTTCTGGTGCCAGCCAGGAACCGCGAATCCAGCCCACTCTGCACCCGCCGAATCCGGCCCGAGCTCGAGTGGGCAAATACCCCGAGGAGGTCCCCCCGGCGATCCTGACCCGAGATCCGGCAACCCCTGACCTGCCTCAAGCCTCCTGACGACGCCTGCAGCCTCAATCCAGAGGACTCCCCCTACCGCGACCAGGCGGGTAAGAAAATCCGATGTCCCAAGGCACCCCTGCACCCGACGCCCCACGGCCTTGTGTGCCCAACCCAGCAGTGCCTAACCAAACCTCTACATCCCAACTTACCCCTCGAAGTGGTGGTAGCTCCTGGAAGATCCTCGTCCCCGAGCCTGCAGTGTTTCTTTGTCCCAGAGAATCTCCATTGAAATCAACAGGGCACCCGACCTCAAAACAGCACCCTGCACCCGGCCGCCCTAGTGCCGCTGAGGGTGCCCCTTTTGTGCTAACTTGGTCCCCAACTTGCCCTGAGCTTAACCCTAGGAGCTTTGCTCCCACAACCCCGTGGCCTGCTTGCCAGCAGCCACCAACCGGAGACCCCCTAGCCTCCATAGGATAACATTGGGCCTCAACACTCTGCACCCGGCTGCCCTAGTGCCGCTGAGGGTGCAACAACAGTGCATTACTGACCCTGGGAGACCCCTGAGTCTAACCCCAGAACCCTAACTCAAAAGACCGATTACTTACCTTGAAACCAATAACTCATTTTTCCTCATAGGATAACATTGACACTTTTTCTTCCAAAAAGTTTCTAAGTGTCGACTTTGAAAACTACAAATATTCCTTAAAAATCAGCCGAATAACCAAAACGCATTTTCTCAACTGTTTTCAGAAATGTCCCAGTGCTGAATCTAGGATCCAGCACTGAGTAAGAAAAAGTATCGATAACCTAACTTACCTGCTAAGTGAATTTCCTCCCATAGGATAACGTTGGTGATTCTATGTGAAAAAGTTTCTAAGTGTCAACTTTTGAAATACAAGAATATTCTTTAAAAATCGTACAAACTACAAAAACATAATTACTTACCTGTTTTAAGTAAATGTCCCAGTGCTGAATCTAGGAGTCCAGCACTGGATTACAAAAAGTAACGCAAAAGTAATTTTACCTGCATTTACCTTAAAAAGCCATTCATTTCAATGTACTGCATTTACTAAGTATTACAACCTACTGCATCCCCTGTAAATCAAATCAAGTACAATCTTCATTGCTTTTTAAAACTGTGTACAACAAGTAACTTATTACTGAAAAGAATTGAATGCTTACCTGTATCAGGCTTGCTTGGTTCTAAAACAAAATAACAGTATATTTTTTATACAAAAACAATTGGCGTAGAGTTCAGTTCTTGAGTGTGTGGATTCATTTGCTGACTGAGTGTGTACATCAAATGCTTAACACTGTCCTCTGATACTGCCTTACTGCTCGACCAAGCTACCACTATTAGAGAGTAAGGTTCTATCTAACTTTAACCTCTGCCAAACCTCTGGAGACGCTTGGACTCTATACACACTGTACCTCACTTTGGTGCAGTATATATAGAGCCAGTTTCTTACATTTTTCTCTTTACTTCAGTGTCTGCGCCGTATTTTGAATGTGGGTACAGAGGTAAAGAAGCTGTCAGGAGGCGCACTGACAGTGTGCCACAAAAGGTGGTGCATTGTCAATGCACCCCCTGATGGAGGCCCTCTGGATGGAGTCAAGGGGGTACTATGGGCCCCCCAGACATCCGCTTGAAGGCGGGTGCAATCACTCACTGCACCCATCTGCAAGGGGATCTATCTCTCCTCTTTAAAGTGCAGGTGTGTGCTGCCAGCACAGTGAAACACGAACGGCTTTAAAGCAACCGCTCTGTATTTCACTTGAATGAACTGCCCCCAGGAAAGTGCGAGCAAAGTGCGCCGTGGAACAAACCGGAAAAGTGTGCCCTATCCATAATAGGGCGCCTGGTGGTGATTCTCTGTTCACTAGCTTGGTTCCTGGACCCTAAGGCTATCCTGACCCTTTTATATCTGCATTCTGGAATTTCCTCTCTCTTGGCTCCGATCAGTTCTCCGTTTCTGGCTTTTCCTGTTTCCTGCCTTGTGTCTGCTGGTTTGTCTGGTCTTCTCTTTTCCAAGACTCAGTTCCCTGCATTGATGGTTCTCTGATTCCTTGCACCTGGTTTATTCCTTGTACCTGTCTCTCCCTGCACCTGTGCTCTTCCCCTCCACCTCCAGATCTTCCAGTCCCATGAGCGCAGTGTGCAGAGGTTGCAACTGACTTGTTGTTGAGTCTCCTCATGCTCCGTCGCATCCCTGCTGCACTTCCAGACTTGCCTTTTTAGTCTGTCTCTGTCTCTTGTTGTCCTGCCTCTCTCTTTCTGTGATAGTCTTTGTTCCTAGTCGTGTCTTCGCTCTTCTTGATCGGTATTGTTCCATGTAAACTCCTTGCCGTATTGTCTGTGTATTCCAGTCCTTAACCTGAGCTTTATTCCAGTGCTGCTTTTCCCAGAGACCAGAGACCAGTTCCTGTTTGTGTGTTCCTTCCACTGCTTCCTTTTGTCTTCTTGTTTGTTTGTTTATATTATAATTCTGACTGTCAGTGCTACCGGGGACGCCAGGTACATTCTGAGGCTTGTTCCTCTGGCATTGAGAACCTCCCAGCGCTCTTTCTCCATAGGAGCTGCCGGGTGTCTCCTGAACTCTGTGAGATTCATTTGCTCCAAACCTTCTCTTCTCACCTCACAGAGAGATCACT
Source organism: Calotriton arnoldi (assembly GCA_963921515.1). Taxonomy (NCBI): domain Eukaryota; kingdom Metazoa; phylum Chordata; class Amphibia; order Caudata; family Salamandridae; genus Calotriton; species Calotriton arnoldi. The sequence continues at coordinate 983,724 of CAWUFW010000739.1, forward strand.
AGCCAAGGAACATACAAACTATGAGAGCTTGTCTATCATGTTCCTTGCATTCCATGGCTGTAGTACTTGTGTTTTTATATAGTTTCCCTTTGCAGTTTTCCAGTTTCTTGATCACAACCTGCTCCGGACATTTTTATTATTTCCATTTATGGAGCGCGTGGCTACCCAGTGGGATTCCCGGCTCTAAGCATAGGTGAAAATGTCTAACTGGAAAATTAAAATAACCAGGGGGAATGTTATCAAGGGCCATCTCGCCGTTTTTTGGCTTTAAAAGCCAAAAAAGCGGCGATAATATTATCTCCCTATCAACAACGCGACGCTAACATGCATTAGCGCAGGTTAGCTGCCGTTTTTGTAACGCCACGCATCTTAGCGATATACATTGCTAATGAGATGCAAAGAAGGCGTTCCTGACCATTACTCCATGTAAATAATCGCTAACAAGGCTTCGCGATATTAACAAGCATGGAGCAGATCCGCGAAGCGATGAATAAAGCCGCGCTAACCGCGGTTTTTGCCGGAATCTAACGCCTGGTAAAATCCTCACTTAGCTATCTGTAATATGGGAGGTGGATTTACAAGTTAAGTCCACACTCCCATATTATCAAGCATTCCCTTAGCGCTGTGAAATCATCGCTTGATTTCACGCGCTATTGCCGAATTTCGCCGTCTATCGCTGGTTTTCACATCGACATTCAGCAAAGCGTTGCTAATACGCCGCTAACACGGCGATGTGAATCAGCGATAGACTGCAATAATGGTAAACGCGATAAGCGCGATTTGCGATGTTTATCGCATTACCTTGGTAATATGCCCCCAGGTCTTCAGGCTCTTACGAAATAGCAACAATGACGTGCAGTGTCTTAAAAATTCCGGCAGGGCATTCCAAAGTTTTGGGCCCAACTATGAAAAGGAGCGACGTCCTGTGCGCACCAGGCGGATTCTGGGCACACGGCATGAAGCCTGATTCCCAGATCTCAATGTCCGCCTGAGCTGATGGGGAGTCACCAGATCCTGGATATAGCCAGGACCTAGTCCAGCCCTAGCTTTAGAAAATAAAACATAGAGTTTTGAATTGAACTCTCTTTTCAGTTGGAAGCCAGTGGAATTTGCGAAGGAGAGGCTTAGCCAAGGTATGCTTCGGAAGCTGATATATAAGTCTCGCCACTGAATTCTACACAACCTGCAGATGACAAATAGAGGTCTTGTTGATTCCAAAATAGAGACAGCCTTGCCAAGTACCACGCATCAGGCGTTAGGCTAATGCATTTTAGTGTGGTGCTCCGCATCACCGCACTAAAATGCGAAGTCACACATTTATAGCACCTCTTGAAGCTGTCAAGCTGGCGCTCTACAATTAATATTGAGCAAAGAAGCTGGCAGACCCAGAGTTTGATTGACAGGGACTCTGACTGCTGCAGACCTGGGGGCAGGCTCAGCTACGCTCGCCATTCGGCATTCACGTGACGTCATGGTGTTATGGAGACTGCAACAAGGTGTCCCACATTTGCCCAATGCCAATACAGGGCATAATATATAGGGCAGGCCGCCCGCTGCACAACGCGAGCAGCAACAGTTATCAGAGAGTTTTTCAAAGTTTGGCCGGAGTGGAGCTTGCCGCTGCTCGCACTGCCGGCCAGTATGGTGCATGCAGCCTGCAGCCTCTCATCAAGGTGCTGCTCGAGTCCTTACCAGAGTTGGACCACGGCCGCTGCAGTGCCAGAGAGAAAGTCTACTGGTGCCTGCTGCCTCTCATCATGATGCTGTGCGAGTCCGGACCGTGGCCGCTGGACTCGCGTTTGGTGCCTCCAGCCTCTCTTGGCCCTGGGTAGTGGTACCGTTGGTAGCTCTGCCAGTCTGCCACTGTCTAGTCTCAGGTAATGTAAATCCAAATTATATTTAATTTTAGAGCATCATGATCATCACTGCTGGGAGCTGTGCTCTTCTCACTGCTTGGCTGTCTCTTTTGTTGGATGCCCCTGACTAGACCCTGTCTCACAGTGTCCGGTGCACCTGAGCCACCAGAAATGCAGTTACTTAACCATTCTTCGCTGACTTGTGCGGTGATCTACAGGTGCTGAGTTTGAATCACGCAAGACTGACTCATCCTTCCATCTTTATTAGGTCGGTACATTAGGCACCCTAAATCAGGGAATAGTAACTAACTCCTGCTGTGTGTGTACAGTGCTTAGAAAAGTCGGGAAGGAGGTATGCGCCGAGGCTGACTTTGACTCTGTACAGCTCTGACCCCTGCTTTACATTTTCTCAGAGTCACCTAGCTCCTCGAGCATGCATCGCACAAGCTGGCGTGCCCATGCATTCTTTTGTCCTAACAGCATGCACTGTAGATTGGAATGATGCTTAAACAACAAGATGATGCTCTCCCAACTGCTGCAAATATCCTGGGAGACTTCTCATGTGGTCACGTGAATACATCCCATTTCTAGGCACCTTGTGATCATTGGCGAATAGTGCTCAAGGTGCGGTAGATTGAATGAACTGAACATTGTTCAACTGAACAGCAACTTTTCCCTTTTAAGGTGTCCCCTGGATTCTTATTTGTAGGCGTTGAGCATCTGTTAAGGATTTCCGTGAAGGTGTGGAACAATGTGAGAGGTTTCTCTCGCCCGGAGCAGGATGACAGTGTTGCAGGGATTCTGCACAAATACAGAACTATGCACAGGAAATGGGACCTTGGTGTATAGGGACGAGTCTTCCCACCATCTTAGTACCCATGAACCCAGGACCGACTAGCTATAGTGTCCCACTTGCTCTCTTACTCACTCACAGAGAAAGAAATGATTAGACACCCCAGAACACAACACTCCCAGATCTCTCAGGAATCGCGGTAACAAGACACACCCTTTCGCTCACTCTCTTGTACTTGTCCACAATAAGATCTGAGGGAGACACGAAACAGTTTAAAATATTTATTTTAACTAACGTGTCCTAAAATGCAGTATACGTGCCACAATAAGCAGGAAAATTCACAGTACACATATTGTCAGCTTAGCAGTCAGTCCATAAATCATGAAGGGAGATGTCATCATAAAAAGGCAATGGAGAAAGGACTATAGTGCCTAACCTCCCTCCCCTTGCTAAGAAGAAGTATTATTATATAATAGATCTATCGGCTTTGTCAGCAGACCACATACCTTAGCCTTTAGATGGTAGATCTACATCATGGGTGCTCTTCTAACTGGAAAGGTCCCTCTCCAAGTGTGTGTCACCTATTCGTGCACCCCACTAAAAACCCAAGTATGCTGTCCAAACAACAGCTGCATTGGTATGTTTTGTCTAAGGGCTAAGGGGCATTGTTGTTCGACCTTGCACATAATGTTCAGTCAAAATCCCAGGAACATGCAGAGAGCGAACACAGCGATGAGTTCTCATGTGAAAGTAGCCATAGAAAATATTGCAAAAAATAAAGATGTGTAGTAACGTGTGCAAAGCAGCAGGCAAGCTGCCGCGTGTTGTCACGTGGCCCTATGGTCCACGTGACAACAGGCTACCGCAAAACCCACTGTCGATTTTTACAATTGTGACCCCTTAACAAAAGGAAGGCGAGCCAAGAATAAGAAAATTGGCCTGACATTTACAAATCAAGAATATTCCAATATAAGTTTGTGTTGCGTCACCATCCATCCTTTTGGTGTAGGAGGCCGGTGGCAATATTATCCACATAGGCTACAATTATCTGGAAGAAAACATTTTATGGCACTAAAATATTCAAGATAACTATAGAGTATGCAATATTGGTGTGGTGAATGCACAAATGTTAATACAAAAACATGGAAAAAACAAATAAATAATCACTAAACTCCCAATCTTTGTCCCAAAAAAACACCAAAACAATTAAACCATTGCTCACACCACGTAATACAGACAAACCCTAACAACAATAACACATTTTTGTGTTGACCTTGACCATGAAGAAGAAATGGTTATTACATTTTCTTGAAAAAGTTATCACTTTTTCGTTCTTCTCACATAAATCTAAAAATGCCTTCCAGGGGACAGAATATACAGTGCATAAAGATTAATTCAAAAGTTCAAACTCTCCTCAGTGTGCACAGGGTCCTTCCAAAGTAAAAATGTAGTGCAGTCTTGTCCCTGTATAAAACTGAAAGGAACATTGCGATTGGCGGAGTAGATCGTGAAGACTGTGGGGTTTCCAGGCCTTGGAGGCAAGTGGCCAATCCTTGCAGGGCATATTTCTGGTGTTCTGCATGAATGGCATGCAATCACTGAGATTCAATAGTCTGTGATTTTCTAATTGTCAACAGTTAAGACTAATCGTGATTTTAATGTCTGAATGTGGGGGTATACGCCTATGTGCATCATAAGCTGGCAATATAAAGTTTGACTGTGATAGTGTGAAGTCGGTGTGCAAAGGGTTTGCCCGTTTGGGAGGCCAACCTGCTACAGGGAGTTTTACGCATGCTGTGCCAGCTTTGGTTAACATGCAGCAGTCTCGCTCCATGCCTTGGGTGTGTGTGTGTCACCTGCAAAGGCCGTAGTGAAAGAGACGCACTGCCCACTCCTGCCTATGTGTGCAGCAACATTTCAGTGACACAGCGGCAGTCAGGAACATGAGGCTCATTTGCAGACAGTGTGTCCTCTCACATCCTGTTTGGCACAGTCGGGTCCCACACTGCCCTTCCATTTCTGGTGCTTTGCAGCAGTTTTAAGATCTTAGAGTTTCTCATTGCTCAAATGGGTGTAATATCTGATATTTATATGTTTCCCTCAGCTTTATTTTGCTCGCGAGAAAGTGTCACTCATAGTCGAGGAATGTCACTCATAACTACACTGAAACTATGAAAATGTCACACATAAGCAATCTGAACCCTTGACAGCTATGTTTATATGTGCTGGTGCCCCAGCTCGTCGGGGAAGATATCTGCCTGGGTTGGAGGGGGGGGGGGGTTGTCAAAGCTGCCACCTCAGCGTCTGCTTTGGCTGAGGGCTGTAGTGTAACACCACATGAGAGGCCCGAGGGAGGGGGATTTTAAGAACTCCCCTGAAGGCATAATGTCAATGTTTTTTCTGATGATTCAAGTCAGCTAGTTAATAAAGTAACCCGGGAATCCACGTCAGGCAGGTCCAGATTTTGTTAATTTCCACCACGCTCTCTCTCTACTGACAGAAGAGACGAACATAGTACACGTTTTCACCCACTAAGCTGGGTGGGCAGCTCAGCTTTATTGAATTGGTGATAGTCCCGTGGAACGCTGCGATCTCTAGCAGAGTTAATGATGTTTGAAGCCCCAGTAAACAAGAGAGATGGTCCTAGTTGTGAGACAGAGCACGTAGTTCTCCTCTTGTCAGCACAGCGCTCTCTCACAGCGCACTCGATGCAAAAATACAGCTCCACCTACAGCGCGTCTCATAGGGCGGTCCCTTGGGGCACTGTAATGCGTGACTAATGCATTTAGTGTGGTGATGCGGACACCAGCACTAAAATGCGCTACTCTAACCCCTGATGCGTGGTACTTGGCAGGATTTGCTAATATGCAAATAGTCAGGGGCAGATTTACAAGCCCCTTGCGCCACTTTTGCGTCACTTTTAACATGGGAAAAGTGACGCAAAAGTGGCGCAAGGGGCTGGTAAATCTGCCCCTCAGAATTTAAAGTCTTTGATAAACGTATGTATTTATTAACCTATTATAAACAGCATCAAAAGCCCAACGGCATCTCGTGTCTTTCATTAAGCAGAGGTTTCGGTTTCCCACAAGAGAAGAGAAAGGCTGTTTATTGTATAAAGGGCTGCACTGCTGGAACCAGCCCAGACTATTCCCTGATCCCGTGTTCATCACAGAACTATTTATAGTGAATGCAGTGCACTGAACCTCTAGGGCGGAAGCAGACAGTCCTCCCTGAGCTGTGCAGGAAGCCGGGATCTGACTTTACTTTTCCGGGCAGCTAGAGAGCAATTCAAGCTGTATGCTGCAGTTCATAAATACGACCACTAGAGGGAGCGCCCATCACGTTTATAGCTTCAGATTCCATAAAAAATGAAACTGTTGTCGCTCTTCCTCTACAGAACACATAACTCAAAAACTTACCAGTTATTATGAAGCTGGGCGCGTCACAAGGACTCTGCCCACATCTCTAATGAACCCGCGCTTGTTTAACCCACTCACCTCAGCTTTTGCTATCAGAAGGTTAAACGGTAGGCCGCAGAGGTCTTCAAACTGTGGGGCGCGCCCCCCTGGGGGTCCGTGGCTGCATTCCCAGGGGGGCGCAAATGGCTCAACAAGGACTTGTAAATGAAGATGACCTGGAAGCGCGATGTGGAGCGTTTCCAGGCTGTCTTCATTTACATGCAGTCCCTGAAGTGATAAAAAAGGTATATGAGGAAACTCATAAAATAAAAGAAATTAGCTTAATATGTATTTATTTCTCGTTAAAGGCTTCTGCATTATTTTATGTTCATTTAACTGTAAGTGGAAAAACACTTACAAAATATTTTGTCCTTTTTAGCCACGTTTTTGACACTGCCACCACCGCACTCGGGCGGTGGTACGGTCAAAATCATAGCTGAAAAGAACAAAATATTCTTCAAGTGTTTTGGTTTTTACTTTCAGTTAATTGCATATATAATAATGCAGAAACCTTTAAACGAAAAATAAATGCAAATTTAGGTAATCGGTTGGAAATACATTCTTTTACGTTACGAAATTTCATTTGGGTAATGTGACCACTGCAGATGTGGGGATTAGTGACTTGTGTATTTATAGTGCTACAAGGTCCCAGCCTGGAGCAGAAAGCGCTGTATGTAAGTCATTATTTAAAAATTGTATTATACACAGTATAAGGGAGGCTGCTGCAAAATAATTTGGTGTTTTAAGATAAAACAAGTGCTTTCGCAGCACTGGGAAACTCCTCCCCACCCTAATCCCACCCTACCTTCACTTTTACACGGAGGCCCTTCAAGGGCCACAATAACTATTCAGGGGTCGTTGCTTTTTAATAAAAAAGTATGGGAACTTCTTTTCTAAAAATTAAAAAAGCATGTGGCATGTGGGGGTCCCCATGGATCCCGTCCACTTCGACCTCTGTTTACATGCATATGTCCTTCAAGGTGAGTCCAGGGGGTGATGGGGATGAGGTCAGCAGGGTCACGTGCAGATGGAGCGCTCTGATCGTCCGGACCCTAGGCCTCAAGGTAATGGTCCAGGAAAGGGGAAAGTAGTGAGATTCATTGAAAGCATCAGAGATGGTCCAGAGAAAGGGGTGCTATTTGGGGGTGCGGGGAGCATTTTTAGTTTAAAAATCAGACAGCTTCTTCAGAGATGCCATGAGGAAGGTGGGGAGTTGGTTTTTTTAAGGGCCTGTAGTGCAGCAGTTGCAGTTGCATTGGGACCCAGGCTCACAACACCCCAATTATGGGGACTGGTGCTTTTGGTCAATATCTGTTTTAGTTTGATATATTTGCACTTTTATAAGTCTCACATTGTGTGGATTATGAGCTACAAAAAATACCCCATAAATGTTCTCCCTAAGCGCCGTCCGGGGGTCAACCCTGCCCCTCCAGCTCGTACTATTCTTGCATTATTTTTTTGGAGGGGGGCTCGACTTCAAAGCATTTTGCTTAGGGGGGCTCAGAGCAAAAAAGTTTGAAGACCTCTGCGTAGGGTGACCAGAATTGTAAAGCCAAAAACCGGGACATTTCACGAAAATAGAAGAAGGACTACAGTTTTACTTCAAGTGCGCGCACAGAAGGACAGCGCTCCTAAGCAGAGAATTACAGAACAGGCAGTTAGAACATACATAAAATGCAATTTTTAAACCCAGAAGCGTGCCTGTTAATTAAATTGTTTTCTTGAAACAACTGCTAACTATCCCTGCTTTGTAAAACATAAAAAACACCTCCCACCGTTTTCAGTCGACCCTCTCTAAAAACCGGGACAGGAGCTAAATTTCCTGCAATCTGCCGGGACAGCAGGTGAAAAACCGGGACCGTCCGGGCAAATCCAGGACGCCTGGTCACCCTATTAAACGGACTAGTTAACAATGTTTCCTCCTAGATTTTAAGCATTTTCTGATATCTCTCCTGCAGTGTCCAAGTGCATGGGCACCACACAAGATGCTCTAAGCCAAGAGGTTGTGCTTCTGTGACGTCACTAGTGACGCTGTACTTTTCTTTTCATTCATTGTGCGACTGGTGGACCGGGAGTGGTTTTAATCCTGTAGCAGAGTTTGGTGCTCCTTGCCGGACCTGTGTCTTTAAACACTTGACATGATAGTTTCAATTTAGAGCAGCGCTTTAAATGGGCCGGTACTCACCGGTACTGAGTACCGACACTTCTCATTGTACTTCCCATGAGTACCGGACCTCCTCCTTGTGCTGGGAGATTACCGGCACTCCTAGAGGCAGCTGGGTCAGGCTCTGAGCAGTGCTTAATTTGTAAAAAAACAAAAACTGCTCTCATCAGGGGGCCACTGCAGCTTGCACCACCCGTTGCCCCTGCCACGCTGCCAGTGACAGAACCAACACAACTACTACCCATCACACTCCTACAAGTGTGACAATTCAGACTATTCAAGGCCACCCAAAGCTAAAAGAATGGCTTAAGTGGCAGGTAACAGTCATTTTTAAGGTATATTGAATTAGTAATTAACTCTTGTTGTTTTCATCTCTAAATTAGCCAGTCAGCGCCACCTTGTGGCAGACTGCCACAAGCGCTGGTGTTGACACGCACCGGAACCCACCAGTTCAAATTAAGCACTGGCATTGAGTGGAGCATGTCTGTGAGGCACTCTGCAGTGAATGGTGAGTGTATTCCAGCGCTTGGCTGCTGCTGCAGCCTTACATTTTAACTATTTCTAAAGACAATGGTCCCTAGACAGTCAAAATGAGGTGCGAATTAATATAGACCCATTCAGTACTATATTCTTTGTCCAGCCGGACAGGTTTTTAATATTACACAGTGAAAATATAACATGAAATAAATGAAAGAAATTCCAAGTGGGACACAGCCTGCGTCCTACTAACATAGACAAACAACATTAGGTGAAAGAGTGAGGCAAAGGAAGACTTGTCTGCATTTAAGTTTGATAAAAATTCAGCAGACAGAATACTGTGAAGACACCATTACAATTTCATCATTACATTATAGTCAATGTATATGGTGTACATTATGTCGACGACGTTTCGATCCCTTAATTAATTAGTGGGATCATCTTCAGGACATTTAGAATGACATGCCTGGAAATATATAACATTGAATAGTAAGGGGAGGAAAATGGGGGAAAAAATATAAAGACACACAATTACAAAAAGAGCACTTACAAATCAAAACAGTTTTGTAAAAGGTTCTAATCCGTAAATGAATTCAGACGTGCGTAGTATAAAAAGAAAGAAATTGGCCGTGTATCAAGCGGTTACAGAGGTACAGAAGAAAACCAGAAAACATGTCATATGTTTTTGGTAGAAAAAGAACCAAGTGACTAGAATGATGGCCGTGTAACAGAACCGAAAAATAAGTGAATGATTAAAGACATATGCGCGCGCCACAAACCATCTCGTAAGCATAGGTAGGACCCTGGCTTTGCAGGGATAGAAGCTTACCAAAGCCGGCGAACCGGAAGTTCCAAACCGAAATGCGTCAAAATTGATTAAGCCGCTGACAGGCCTGATGCGTGCCTAAAAGAAGGAGATAATAACTAGTGACGCAGTGGGACCGGTGGTGAAGTTATAAAAACGCTGAAGGAGCGTTTACCGGTGAAACAGGTGGTGAAGTTATGTGAGCGCTTACCGGGGGCAGCTACAATGGCTTCCGGGACCACTAGTTTAAGGTGAATTAATAAAGTAGAACCTGCAAGAAAAGGTTCACATTAGAAGGTTTTCCGAAAGTCGGGTGTTTACCCACCCTTGTTTCCGGCAGTGCGAAAGCTTACCTTCTCGGTCAACTAGACACAATCAAGGGGGAGCCGCGTGCGCGATCTCAGTAATAGAGAAATCCTAGGAGTAAACAGAAGCCAATCAAGACGGGAGCGTGGAGAACCAGTCTCTACGCCAAGTAGTGAATTGGAACAGCACGACAAGGAGGAGATGTGGCCGTACGCATCGGAGCTGTTGCGCTGTGAATTAGAATAGAATACGCTCGCCATGGACTGTCAGAGCGCCTAACTCTATTTAGAAGATATTCTACATGAAAGCATAATTTTTTCTTTATGTGGCATGAGGAGGTCAGATCTGGGCGCCGGCTCAACATACTGTGATTCTGGGCAAATCACTAAATCTCCCCATCCCGTAAAAACAGAAAAGAATGCTTTTGTGTAAAACCTAATGTAAAGCGGTTCAATGCCCTCCGGCCAAGTTTGCCCTACATAAAACTGAAAAAAACAGTACTAAACGCGCCCGGCACATATGAGCTGAACTTGGCCGAACGGCATCAGGGCGCTTTACATGGCCACACAGTACTCGGCTACCATCATGTACCTTTGGATTTTGGGAGAAAATGTTGCTGTAAAATGCATTACTTGGCTCAAGGATCACCACCCACTGAAAGAAGCCATGAAAATGCTGATATTGATATTGTTAAATGCCTCCCTCGCAGCCACGCCCCCCCCAGACACGCCCCTACATGACCCTCAAAGCCCATCTCAATCATCTGGTGAGTACCAGCACTTCTTTTTTCCATTTAAAGCACTGATTTAAGACAGAGACGGATCGACAGAGAATGCTTAAACCTAAAAGATTTATTTTCACATCATAAAACACACAAAAGTTGAATAATATAGTCAAAATCAATTAATCAATAAATCAGAGTGCAAAGATCGTTTAAAATACAGAATCAATCAAAGAACTCAGTAAAGTTCGGGACAGTAAATTACACAGTATAAAATCAGAGAGCAGTCCGGCAAGGATTCGCCTCCTGAAGTCAGTAGGAAGGGGTCTCTAACACATCTGAAAAGAGCAGACTCTTATAGGGCTCTGAACAATTAACTTTACACATTCACTACAATTGTACACAGTTCCCACAAAATAGACCAATCAGAATTAAACAGAGTGAAATAGTTGCAAGTAAATACATTTCAAACGTCTCTTATAATTTCACAACATGGTGCTTCTCACGAACACCACCTGCACTAGAACAAATATTCCTACATTTTGTTTGATTCTGCCTAGACAGCTAGGTGTAATCTTGGGCATGGTCAATTTTGCTTAAAGAACACTTTATTATGCTTGCAAAGGTTGTTGTCTTGCTGTGAAAATACATTCAGACATTATTCTATTGAGACATGAAAATATGACTTTAATCACGTAATAGTGAACACTGGCAGCAAATGTCACAAGTAAAATGGAGTCTGAGGCCTACAATCTCTATTTGAGCTAGAGATCGAGTTTCATTAGTGAAACAACGTTATCAACAGCAGATAATTGTATGCACCTATGAATGGCTCCTTTTCACCTCAAGAGCTATTGGTCCAGTAGTTGCCACTGGCAAAGCCAATAGGTTTAACATTTGTGTGACATGTGAGCCAGACGGTGAGCAAGTGGACTGCAAAAATCCTTGGTCCCACAGCTGGATGGCACATGCAGGCTGGCAGTCAGTGCATCCAAGGTTGTTTTTCAATAAACATATAGGTTTACACGAAGGAGGAGCAGTGTTTTAATGCCCTTAGCATTATGATTTTGTTCACGTATAGTGCAATTTCTGCCTCTCCTGGTTAAACTCGCGTGTACAGTTTGTGAAGTAATTCCTGTGCTGGCAGTAGCCCCAAGATTAATACATAACTAAACTCTTCGGAGTCCAGGAACCTTGATTCCTGATGTACGAGGCCTGTTGGCCAACTACAGGACAATCATGCCCAGCTTAAGAGACCTTCTACCTTAAGAGGCTTGTCAGCCAACTACTGGACAATCATGCCCGGCTTAAGAAACCTTCTACCTTAAGAGGCTTGTCAGCCAACTATTGGACAATCATGCCCGGCTTAAGAGACCTTCTACCTTAAGAGGCTTGTCAGCCAACTATTGGACAATCATGCCCGGCTTAAGAGACCTTCTACCTTAAGAGGCCTGTTACCCAGCTACTGGGTGATCATGCCCAGCATAAGAGAGGTTGTACCTTAAATGGACTGTTACCCAGCTGTTAGACAATCATTCCCGGCTTAAGACACCATCTACCTTAAGAGGCCTGTTGGCCAGCTACTGGGTGATCATGCCTGGCTCACTAACCTTCTACCTTAATAGGCCTGTTGGCCAGCTACTGGGCGATACTGCCTGGCTCACGAGACTTTCTACCTTAAGAGGACTCTTAGCTAGCTACTGGGCGATCATGCCCGGCTCACAAGACTTTCTACCTTAAGAGGACTCTTAGCTAGCTACTGGGCGATCCTGCTTGGCTTAAGAGACCTTCTACTTTAAGAGGCCTGTTCGCCAGCTACTGGGTGATCATGCCTGGCTCACAAGACTTTCTACCTTAAGAGGACTCTTAGCTAGCTACTGGGCGATCATGCCCGGCTCACGAGACTTTCTACCTTAAGAGGACTCTTAGCTAGCTACTGGGCGATCATGCCCGGCTCACGAGACTTTCTACCTTAAGAGGACTCTTAGCTAGCTACTGGGTGATCATACCTGGCTTAAGAGACCTTCTACTTTAAGAGGCCTGTTAACCAGTTATGTGTCGATCATGACTGGCTTAAAAGACCTTCTACCTTAAGAGGCTTGTCAGCCAACTACTGGACAATCATGCCCGGCTTAAGAGACCTTCTACCTTAATAGGCCTGTTGGCCATCTACTGGGTGATCATGCCCAGCATAAGAGAGCTTCTACCTTACATGGCCTGTTGCCCAGCTGTTAGACAATCATTCCCGGCTTAAGACACCATCTACCTTAAGAGGCCTGTTGGCCAGCTACTGGGTGATCATGCCTGGCTCACTAACCTTCTACCTTAATAGGCCTGTTGGCCAGCTACTGGGCGATCATGCCCGGCTCACGAGACTTTCTACCTTAAGAGGACTCTTAGCTAGCTACTGGGCGATCATGCCCGGCTCACGAGACTTTCTACCTTAAGAGGCCTGTTGGCCAGCTACGAAGAGATCATGCCTGGCTTAAGAGACCTTCTACCTTAAGAGGCCTGTTACCCAGCTACTGGGCGGTCATGCCCGGTTCACTAACCTTCTACCTTAAGAGGCCTGTTGGCCAGCTACGAAGAGATCATGCCTGGCTTAAGAGACCTTCTACCTTAAGAGGCCTGTTACCCAGCTACTGGGTGTTCATGCCCGGCTCACAAGACTTTCTACCTTAAGAGGACTCTTAGCTAGCTACTGGGTGATCATGCCTGGCTTAAGAGACCTTCTGCTTTAAGAGGCCTGTTAACCAGTTAAGGGTCGATCATGCCTGGCTTAAGAGACCTTCTACCTAAGAGGCCTGTTACCCAGCTACTGGGCGATCATGCCCGGCTCACTAACCTTCTACCTTAAGAGGCCTGTTGGCCAGCTACGAAGAGATCATGCCTGGCTTAAGAGACCTTCTACCTTAAGAGGCCTGTTACCCAGCTACTGGGTGTTCATGCCCGGCTCACAAGACTTTCTACCTTAAGAGGACTCTTAGCTAGCTACTGGGTGATCATGCCTGGCTTAAGAGACCTTCTGCTTTAAGAGGCCTGTTAACCAGTTAAGGGTCGATCATGACTGGCTTAAGAGACCTTCTCCCTTAATAGCCTGTTAGCCAGCTAATGGGCGATCCTGCTTGGCTTAAGAGACCTTCTACTTTAAGAGGCCTGTTGGCCAGCTACTGGGCAATCATGCCCTGCTAAGAGACCTACTCCCCCAAGTAACCTTTTAACAAGCTACTGGTCAATCATGCCCGGCTTAGAAGACCTTCTCCCTTAAGTAGCCTGGTAGCCAGCTACTGGGCGATCATGCTTGGCTTAAGAGGCTTTCTACCTTAAGCGGCCTGTTAGCAAATTACTGGGCGATCATGTCTATCTTAAGAAACCTTAAGAGTGGACGATCATTCCTAACTTAAGAGGCCAGCTAACCACCAGTTAGCCCTTCACTCTCATCTTCAGTCTGCACCTCCTTGCATCTCTCTCTATATATTTCAGGATCACCCCCACACATATCTCACACAGTTGTGTCATATGTGTCATATGTGATACCCTCAGCCTGCCGTAGTTATGTAGCCAACAGCACCTGGGCTTCCTATGGCTGGACCGCTAACAGGAAAAGTGGAACTGAAAATCCTAGAGTGTAAAGTTCTATTAGTTACAATCCAGAGCTGCCCGAATATACCACATATAGTAGAATGGGGCTGGTTTTCAGATGTGGTCTGGCCTAAGACATTGCTTTTACCCCCTATTCAATGTATGGTATATGTACCTATGCCCCGCCCCTTCCGCTCCGTTGTATTGTATTTCCTGTGTCTCTTCTTATTACCACAGTTTCTATTGTCCAAGCCATTAGTGTTCGTCATCCAGTGGAGAAAGGCTTGTAGCTGAAAGCAAGAACGTGACCTGGCTTGACCTCTGTGGCCACGAGAGGCCTCGCGAGCACTTGATGTACCGTGGTTACAGCTCACAGACAGAAGTCCAAGAGGTGCGTCTGCAAGCCGCCCACACCCCTCTATCATTGACTTAATTCCAGATTCTAGTCTGAAATCCGTCTTTGATCAGACCTAGTAATGCATTATGGGACTTGTAGTGCTGAACTCTCAAGCCATTTCATGTCAGGCATTAGTAGCTTGTTTCCGGTCCAGGGAAGACCTGGCTTGGCAGTTCGGGCTGGTCTGTTCCCATGAGGCACAGGGTCAAGACTGATTTGCACATAGCTGGGTCTTAACTGGGGTGGCAAAGTGAGCTAAAGAATGATGATGGATTCATCCCAGATCTGTGAGTGGGGGTGAGTGTCTAACAAGTTTCAGCGCTCTGTCGATCATCTCCTTGTGTGCTTTGCAGGCATCAGTAGCTTGCCAAATCTTTGTATTTATTTTTTGATTTGTTTGTTTTTGGATTCTGTACACCTGTATAATGTATATACAAAAAAAAATATATATATAAAGCCAAAACCAAGGCCATGTAAGCTCCTCACACCCCCAAAATGGAACAACCCAAGATTCTGCAAGGTGCTTCCTGATTTATGAAGTTTTGTCAGGGAGGGGCAGATCCCAGACATCCTGCCCCCAGGGGCACCATGGAGTGGCCTGCAAGGGCAGAATGTATGGGCGACCCTGCTGTGGATACTGGCTTCTCAGATATTGGGTAGGCGGGTCACCAATGCCCTACAGCATGGGTACTCGCAAACATTTTCCCAAGGACCAAAATGTTTGGTCTATTATGTGACCGGGGGCCTTATTGATGCCCGCAGGGTGGTGGGTGGGGGCAGAGGGTTTGGCTTTGGGGGGAGGGTGTTGGTGGTATGGTGTGTATAGGCATACCTGCCAACTCACACGGTGCGCCAGTGTGACACACGATATCGGCTCCCATCACACGGTCACCCGGGTGAGGAGCCGATATCACACTGCGGCAGGGAAAACGAGCTGAAAACCACTGTAAGTAGTGGTTTTCCAGCTCGTTTTCGAGAGGCTTTGACTGTTGACGTCCATTAAGGGGTGTGAAAACACCCCAGGACATTGGCACCAGCCTCTGTAAAAAAAAAATGTTTTTGGTAGGAGGGGTCTTGGGGCGGGTGGTGTTTGAAAAGTGCCTCCTAGGTACTTCTCGGCACAAGGCCTTTCCCCTCCTCACACTTTGAATATATATATATATATATATATATATATATATATATATATATATATATATATATATATATATACAGAAGAACTTCGTCATGCAACTCCAAATACAAAGGAAGGACGAATACGTACCCAATTCTTCGTGCAAGGTATTTTATTAGTTCAGACACCCAGCACGACCGCCATATATATATATCATCACCAAACTTCCTCCACCAGGAAAAACGGAGAACTCCTACTCCATTTTTCCTGGTGGAGGAAGTCTGGTGCTGATGTTTAAGCGTGCAAGCTACATGCACGCCGGAGGCACCCGTCGAAAAGAGTTCGGCAGTTGTTGGATTGTGAATAAGGATCTGCCAGAAGCGCCGCAGCCCAAGGATTGACGCAGAGTTAGACATGACTTACATGGCAAGGAGGCAGTCACTATGACCAACACCTTCAGGCATTGCAATCCTGTATGGGAGATATGCGGCTGACGAACGGGACAATGTGCCATGTAGTTACCCCTGAGTCACAGCGTAAAGTGAAAAACGCCATCATCAGAAACAAGATTATGACAAGTTACTAAAATGAAATGCGATCACTGAGATTAATATTACTTAATGGCATTAAAAACATTTGAAGATGGCGGTGCTAGAAATCGAAAGAACTACAACTAAATCGTAGTCCTCTTTTGTCTTTATTATAGGAGGAGCATTGCGAACTACATAGCCACCGGCACAGAACGGACTTTCACTGTCAGCATTTGAAAAAGGCTGTTCGCCGAAACGCGTCATGCTTGTGAAAGAAATGTTCATTTAAAGAAAAGGAAGCATTGAGCTGAATAAATGCATTGCCATACCCGTAAGAGTGCTCCGTTTTTCCTGGTGGAGGAAGTTTGGTGATGATGTTTAAGCGTGCAAGCTACATGCATGCCGGAGGCACCCGTTGTGTGGCAGTTGTTGGATTATATATATATATATATATATATATATATATATATATATATATATATATATATATATATAGCGACTGAACTGCACAATGTGAAACCAGAAACCCTGGGGTAAATCCTGGCTTCCCCACTTTACCAAATTTTGTGATCCTAGGCATCTGTTTATTTCACTTTCCCTCCTTTTTCTTCATTATTATATATGAGGACCTTGAAATACATGACTTCAAGATGTGTGCTGTACAAAACCTTCTGCTGTGCTTGATTTAATAAACTATAATGCTGTTTATGTATAAGAAGAACCAAGACCACCCAGAGGGTTCATTTAACAACTGACTTTACTCTTAGTTCACTATTGGCATTGTTGTCAGGATGGGTGGAAAAATAAATCTTTCTAAATTTATGTTTGAAAACTATTATTTTTAAAATATACTTCTCAATGCACTGATATAATCTCACATACCTAGCAGAAATGGTTGTGCATGTTAATAAAATATCCTTTTTGAATTTTAAAAAGACTATGACATTTTTACAGGTTTGTTGCAAGTTGTATTCACTTTACCTTTAAATAAATGCTTGCCCGCAGGGCTTTAAGTGGGATGAAAAATCTTGGGGCTCTCTCAAAGGTGCGTGGCCAATGTATTTAAGGGCATGGCTTCAAAACACGTCAGCTAAAAATCTGTGCTTAGCATAGTGTGCCGCCCGACTTGTATTTTGCTGTTTCTGTCATTACATCCTGATATATGATACAACAAGTAACATCATACCTACAATAAGTCAGGGCTATTGGCTTTGTCAATGGTTGTTAGTTGCATAAGATAAATAAGCAGCAACTCTGGCTTGTATATAATATTGAAAAAGCTTCCACTTAAAGCCCTGGTGACACCACGACAATGTTGCTGCTCCTGAGTTTCAAAAAGAGAAGGGAAATTCAGAGAGAAAATGACTCTCTTTAAAGGATTTCCCTTCCCCTACAACGCTCACCTGGCATGACGTCATGCCGTAACTTCTCCACTAGTGAGAAGTGAGCAGTGTGAGCACGCGCACATTGATGTGCCTGCTGTCACCGCCTGTGCCAGGGCACAAAACAGAGCCCGATAGAGACCAGTTTCGAGGCCCCCTTTAAAAAACTGCTGGTGCTCTGCACCAGTGAGACCCGGCCCACTTAAAGCCCTGCTTGCCTGTTTATTTGACATATTTTGAAGGTACGTGTTGAGTTGAGTAAACAGGGCGCGCATGTACAGGTCTAGAGGGCCTCATGAGCCCCCCCCACCCCTCCGGGCCGTACTTTGAGTATCACTGTACCCGCAAGATAGAAACACTGAGCGCTTGGAGGTTACTGCAGTACACGACGCCACCTAGTGGCATTATTTTGAAAGCAGAAGTGAAGTTGTGAGTTGATCACTTTGCATCAGCGCAGGGCCCTGCACGGTGCGGGGCCTGGAGACAAAGGGCCCCGCCTGCCCCTTCCTCGTGAGAGACCTGTGTGGAAACTCAGCAGAGGGAACATGTTGTAGTGAGCCACCCGGCCACACACATACATTGTATCGACACACAACCCTCTGGGCCGGGCTCGGGCCAGGTGTATAAATAAAGGTGACATCAGCGCTCGGGCTGTTGTCACATAGAGAGCAACGAGTGTGGCTCGTCATTGTATGCCTGCGTGTTATCTATAGGCCCTAATACTGGGCCCGTCCACCGGAGGTATCCCCGAGGGCTAATCTCTACCCCCCCCTCCTCCAAGGTTACATTGGCAACGAGGCGGTGTGGATCCATGACGTGCCTGAGGCCGTGATACCTACCCGGGGTCACGAGGGGGCGCGAGGTCGAGGCAGCCGCGTGTAGTGCGGAGAGCTGATCCGGAGAGTCAGAGGTGGAGCAGGTGTCCCGCCGTGCAGTGGAGTGCTGGTGAGTGGCTGCGGGCATCGGGGATGAAGAGCTGATCGCGTGCGGCTGCCCGAGAGAAAAAGGGCGTGACCGGCGAGCGCTAGAACGCGAAGGAGCGGTAGGCTCGTCGAAGGCAGAGGCAGCAGGAGGGGCCGTGCGATCGAGGGACGAGGTGGCTGAGGCGAGGCACGTGCAGGAGCCACGTGTGAAGAACAGACCCAAGGAAATTGGGGAAAGCAAGCGCAAAGGGCCCAGTGAGAGGGCAGGTGATCAGGACCTCACAGAAAGAAAAAAAAGAAAAACAAGGAATTAAATACAACCA
This sequence comes from Calotriton arnoldi, assembly GCA_963921515.1. Lineage (NCBI taxonomy): Eukaryota > Metazoa > Chordata > Amphibia > Caudata > Salamandridae > Calotriton > Calotriton arnoldi. The sequence continues at coordinate 1,002,555 of CAWUFW010000739.1, forward strand.
GCACCACACACGACCGAGGGCACAGCAACAGTGCTGGATTCACTTGAAGGCACGACAGGCTTAAAGAGCTGGGCACTCCACAAAAGAACAATACACCAAGTAATAGAAGACTATAAAGAGCAATGTCCCAACAGGCAGAAGGTGGCGGAGAAGGGGCTGCAGAGCAAGGGGCGCGCACCACACTGACGGCGCTGCCGCCATTCAGTCAACTAGCGGACCCCGCTACAGCGGCCCCCAGATGGCGCAAATGGATAGGACAGTTGGAGAACTATTTTGTGGCAGTGTGCGAAATGAATGGAGCTGTTAAGCGGTCCACCATGCTACACATGGGAGGAGATGAGCTATACGAGCTGTTTCAAGACTTACCGGACACAGGAGACAGAAATGATTACGATAGAGCGGTGAGAGCGCTAGACCGTTACTTCGACCCACAAGTGAATCCGGATTCCGAACACTTTAAACTGCGGTAGGCGAAACAAAAGGAAGAAAAGTCGGTGGATATGTTCTTCGCCAGGTTGAGAAAGTTGGCTAGCTCGTGCACGGGAATAGATAAGCAGCTGGAGATCAGGGCGCCGTTGATTCAAGGTTGCAAGTCGTCAGATCTGAGGAAGTTAATTCTGCCGCAGCCAGGCATTTCGCTCAATGACATCCTGGTGCTTGGAAGGTCGCACGAGCTCACGGATGCGAGAGCAGGGCAAATGGAGTCTGCCCTAGCGAGAAGGGCAACAGGTCCAATGCAGGCACAGCCAGTCACGATCAAAGAAGAAAGAGTGGACGCCCTTAGGAAGGGATCTGGCAGAGGAAGTGCGACAGGAGGCGCGTGAGCAGGAAGTAGAGGGTGTGGCAGTTGTGGACTCGACAGTCATCCACCGAGGGGTTGCCCGGCAAAAGGAAAGCCATGTCTGCGGTGTGGAAAAATGGGACATTTTGCCAAAGTGTGCAGGAGTGCAGCCAAAGCTCCAATTGCCAAAAGAAAGATGAAGGAACACGGATACAGGAGACAGGTGGTCAAGGCAGCGGAAGACGAAGAGGAGGTGGATAGACTGTGCAGGAGGATGAGAATCACAGATGATGATGAGGAAGATGAAGTGTTTGTCATCTCGTACACAGGAAGAACAAACAACAGGAAACACCCGCCTCCCATGTGCCAAATAAATATAGGAGAAAGCACGGTAACGGGGCTCATAGACACAGGGGCGTCAGTGAACATACTGGATGCTGCTCATTACCAGCAACTCAAGCATTGGCCCCCGCTGTTGTTGACAAAAGCAAGAAAATTCACGGTGGAGATACTACAATACTACTGCAGTGAGTAATTGAAGTTGAAGTAAAGCACGGCGAAACGTCGGCAAAAAACAGATTTCATGTAACGAAAGACAGTGCTGGAACGCTGCTGGGGTGTTACTCAGCTGAAGATCTTAGGCTCGTGATGTTCGCAAAGCAAGTGCACCAGTCACATGCTGATGACATAATGGCCGAGTTCCCCACACTGTTTGAAGGCCTGGGATGTCTGAAGGGAGTGAAGGTGAAGCTACATATTGATAAAACTATCAAGCCCGTGGCACTCCGACACAGGAGAGTGCCATTCCATTTGAGGCTGTTGGTCGAGGCCGAGCTGGAGAAACTCGAGAAGGCGGGGTGACTGAGAAGGTGTCGGGACCCACTCTGTGGGTATCCCCGCTGGTAATTGCCCCAAAACCAAAACAGCCCGGGGCGATCCGCCTGTGCGTGGATATGCGCTTGCCCAACAAGGCGATAAGAAGGGAGCGGCAGATAACGACTACAATTGATGAGATAGTAGCCGACATTAACGGAGCACAATGGTTCTCGAAAGTGGATTTGAACTCTGGCTATTACCAACTAATGCTAGAAGAGAACAGTCGCTACATAACTACGTTTTCCACTCACCTAGGGCTACGGCGTTTCAAGAGGCTCAGTTTTGGCATATCCTCAGTGGCTGAAGTCTTTCAGGATGCAAGCCGTGAGGCACTATCCGGATTAATCGGAGTGATCAATGTAAGTGACGATGTCCTGATATTTTCAAAGTCGTTGGAAGACCATCACGACAGGCTGAGAGCCACGTTGAGGTGACTGGTGGACAAGGGCTGACACAGCACAAGGAGAAGTGCACGTTTTACATGAACGAGGTGGAGTTCTTCGGATATAGATTCTCCAAAGCAGGTCTCCAGGTCGATCCGGCGAAGGTGGAGGCTATCCGAGCTGCAACGATGCCCCAGAATCAGACTGAGATGAGGAGCTTTCTAAGGATGGCTAATTATTGTGGCTGCTTCAGCCCTCACCTGGCAACAATATCAGAACCGTTGAGAGCGCTCACCAAGAAAGATGTGAAGTGGCAATGGACCAGCGTGGAGGCAAAAGTGTTTCAGGAGGTGAAAGGGGCGCTTTTACAAGGGGCGACTGTCTCTTACTTCAAGCCAGGGCATGTGATGGAGCTGGTGGTGGATGCGAGTCCAGTGGGGCTGGGAGCGGTCCTCCTTGAGCAAGACGCCAACGAGGAGTGGGTGCCCATAGCATACGCCAGCAGAGCGCTGACGGCGGTGGAGTCAAGGTATGCCCAGATCGAAAGGAAGGCTCTGGCCATCAGGTGGGCATGCCAGCATTTTGACATCTATATCTGTGGGCACAAATTTCGACTAGTCATGGACCATAAACCACTTGTGCCGTTATTTGGAGGGACTGCCAGAAGTGGGCCGCCTCGCATCGAAAGGTGGGCAGTACAGCTTCAGCATTATAATTTTGACATTGTGTACAGACCAGGGGTCAACAACCCGGCGGATTATTTGTCCCGTCACCCTCTGGCAGGGGATCAGAATCAGCAGCGTGAAGTGGACATAGGTGCAGAGGTGTTTGTCAAGCAGGTCACGGAAGCAGCCTGTCCTAGGGCATTGGCGCTCGAAGAAATAATGGAGGCTACGAGTGTGGATGAGTGCCTCATGGCGGTCTGAACTGCTCTGAAGGAGCGCAGGTGGAGGAGTTTCCTGGAAGGCGTGAGCGGACGAACGCAACAAGAGAAGGAGGCCAGGATGGGCGTCTGGAGGTGTAGAGACGAGCTAAGTGAGAGTGGAGATGGCCTGATTCTGAGAGGCGTGAAGATCGTGATGCCATTGGCGCTGTGGCAGAGGACAGTGGACCTGGCCCATCAGGGTCATCAAGGAGTGGAGAAAACAAAGGCAAGGCTGAGATCCAAAGTATGGTTCCCAGGAATGGATCGGATGGTCGAGGAAAAAGTTAGGAATTGTCATGCTTGTATCATAACGGGAAGCGACCCGCATGCGTCTCCAGTGATCACCGAGCCACCCAGCAGGAAACCATGGATGAATGTAAGCATGGATTTTGGGATCTTCCCGGATGGGAGGGTCACCTTAGTGATGATGGACAGCTATTCAAAGTTCCCGGTGATAGAAATGGTGAGATCCACAGCTTTTGAGTCCATCAAACCAGCGTTGGAAAAGATATTTGCTCTGTTGGGAACCCCGGATGAGATACGCACTGACAATGGTCCACCATTTCATGGACAAGAGTTCAAAGAGTACTTGCTGCACTACAACATCAGACATCGGAAAGTGCCCCCCCAGTGGCCGAGGGCCAATGGAGAGGTGGAGCGATTCATGAGGACAGTTAACAAGGCGCTCCGCAATGGAGTGGACATGAAAGAGGATCTGGAGATCGGCCTACATCGATTCCTGAGGGCCTATCGGCAGACGCCACATAGCACTACACGGTGCTCCCCGAGTGAGCTCATAATGAAGATAGAGGTACGAGATGTGGTGCCGGCTAGTGAACAATGGGTTTCCAGTGAATTGGACAATGAGGCGGCGCAAACAAAACGGCAGAAGAACAATGATAAGGCCAATCAGGCGAGAAGAGCAAAAGAAGTGCAGCTGTAACCCGGAGACCAGGTGGTTGTGAAGGATAGGCATCCGGGGTGGAAGTTTCGGACTCCGTTTGAGCATGAGCCGTGGAAGGTGTGAGAAGTTGGCCTGGTATATGCTGTTCACTAATTAAAGTGGACACCTTGCACCAGAACAATTCGACTCTTATGGTAGATAGGTTAAAGCAACCTTTAAAGAAAGCTATCCTAGTGGTAGCTGTGGAGAGCAGCCTTCAGGCTAAGTCTTGAAGGAATGTAAAGCAGCTTGTTTTACCACACAATCTCTTGAATCACCAAATGAAAAGACACCACACAGGTATATATATCAAATATATATGTATTTATTAATAAACAACTCTCTACTAATCTCTTTATGAGATTAGAAGTCAGGAACATATGTACAAATCAAATGTTATCAAAATAAGTTTAGCACAATCAAATATCACAATCTTAGTTTGGCTAGACCTAGGTCTAGGGCATCTAGAATCGAGGGACCCCCAAGAACCACCCCAGGTAGTTGTAGGAGACCCACAGGGGACGGACGCGGTGTCCTGGCACCGGTGCGAGTCCTGTACGAGTCTATGCGAACAGACGCGATTGAGATTTCAATGTTAAAGGTCCCTTGCGTGTTCGAGGCGAACACACTGGTCGGTCCTTGTACGAGTCGAAGGACGCGGTTACAGATAGAGTTGCAAGGGAGTTGGACGCGGTGTGTCTAACACAGACGCGAACCATGTACGAGGCAGCGCGATAGTCGCACTTGGAAAGTAAGAGTTTTAGGGCACTTCTAGGGTAGCTACAAGCAAGTCACTTACAGGGTAAGTAGTTCTAGGGCCCACACCCACAGGAGCACCGTAGTGCTGAAGTTACCTCACCCAGGGAGCCGGGTGCATAGGTGTTCTTTGGTGTCGGGTTGCGGCGTCGTTTTCAATGGGAGCCAGTGAAGACTTGCTGCTTGCGGCGACAGGAGAAGTGTCCGGAGGAATCCAAGCCTGGATTCAGAAGATGGAAGACCTGAAAGCAGAGGGGACAGTGTTCAAAGTCACTTGGCAGTGACTCGGGGCAAGGAAGATGGATGCCCACCGTCGTCGCAAGATTCAGGTCGTTCACGGGTGCCTTGACTCTTTAGCCACGAGGTCCAGGAGGCGTCGACGACAACCAGGAGCTGGATTCTGTGTGTGCCACAATGTTTACAGCTTACTGCGGTGTCGGCGACTCGATTGGAGCCAACAAGCCTTGGTAACAGCAAGTCTCGGGAAAAGTGTAAAAAGTCAATGGCGCAGACCAGCAAGGTCTGAGGGACTCACCCAGCGAGGGTAAGTCAGGGCAGGTCTGGAGCAACCAGGGGAGCCCTTTGGTCCTGGAGGAAAGCCTTCAGGGGACCCACAAGCCGGCTGGCAAGGGATCGCAAAGACGCCTCGGGAGGATTCGCTCAACAGGGGCCCACAGTCACTCGGGACGTAGTAGGCCTCTGATCTTCAGAGGAATTCCTGCTGGAGGCTAGGACCACACGTGGTCCAAAGAACAAGTTCGTAGAATGTTGTGAAGGGGTTGCACTCGACAATAGTGCACATTACCCAGGGGTCGCAGTTCCTCATCACTCTTGGGGTCCACTGGCCTCAGCTTCGCTGGGGACTCACGATGGCCTTTGAGAAGTCAGGAAATCCACTTCTTGGGCTGTAGGGACTTCGGACTCTGGCGGGAGCGGCGTAGTTTGCAACCGTCATTTGTAGTTTTTGGTGCCTGCCAAGCAGGGGAGTCACTCCTTGACTCCAAGGGAGATTCTTCAGTCTTCCAAAGGTAGTGGAACGTCGAAGGTCCAGGATTCTTCTTCAGAGCGTCGTCCAGGGGTATCTAGGTTGCAATGCACAGGTTCCCCTCTTATACTAAAAGAAAGGGAGGGACTACCTCTATGACCCCACCTATGGGAGGGTCAGGGGAGTGGGTGGCTACACCCACTTCCCTTTGTCCAGTTTCACGCCAGAGCAGGGGCAGGTAGCCCCTGAGCTGGTTTGAACTGGCATATGCACAGAGGAGCCTTCTGCTCCCCCAGTGCAGGACTTCAAAGCACTCTAAGAGTGCACCCACCCAGCCCCAATACACTAAACCCTGTCTGGGAGGTGGTTACACCTCCCTGTGACAGGATGCCTATTGTTGGGCCTCCTCCACTGCGAGTTTCGGTCATCAGCAGGAGGGCAGCCCAGTGTCTGTGGCTGGTGGCATCCATTTTGTGATGCCAGGGCTCTGCAGGATTCTACCGCGTTTCCACAGTAGGTACATGTCTATCCCTCTAGAAGGGTGGAATGCTACCCCCGCTACCAGGACTGGCGGGGGGGGGGTAGTATTCCAAGATGTTTGACACCAAACACGACATGTTTTGATGCAGCCATTCCAAAGTTAGCATTTTACTGCGAGGATATAATGCACTTAAGAGTATATGGTTTAACTGCATCCACAAACAGCCCCAGAGAATGGACTCTGAGAGCTGCAGAGGGGCCCTGCTCAGGCAGAGGCACCCTCTCACATAGGAACCAAGCACCCTGCCCTCAGGATTGATAGGGCCTGCCTTAGGGGTGACTGATAGGTTTAAATGTGTGTGCAGGGGAGATATAGGAAACCTATATCTCAGTGAGGAGTGCTAGCACCACCTCACCCAGGCTGCAGTAGCAGGCCTGTGGTGTCAGATTTAGTCTGCTTCCCAGGGGTGGCATAATACATGCTTCAGCCCCTGGTAGGCCTGTGAAGTACTTATGCCCTTGGTACCTAAGGTACCATATACTAGGGACTCATAAGGTACCACAGTATCCAATCACTAGTGCACCTAGAGTGCACTCCAAGTCATTTAGAGAGAACAGAGAGGCTGGGGCCCTGATTGGCAGGGACCCAGCCAGACTATAGCCAGAAACCAGTGTGAACATCAGAAAAAAAGTGGGGGCAACATAAGAGGCAGATCCTACTCTCCTACACAACCCCCCCCCAAACGCAGGGACACTAAACTAACCTTGACCAGTTGAGTCTTCGTGTTCTAAGTGGAAATACCTTGAGAGTCCATCTGCATTGGCATGTTGGGTCCCAGGTCTATGTTCCACTGTATAGTCCATCCCCTGTAGGGAAATGGACCACCTCAAAAGTTTTGGGTTTTCACCTTTCATCTGTTTAAGCCATAGGAGGGGCTTGTGGTCAGTCTGAACTATGAAGTGAGTGCCAAACAAGTATGGCCTCAGCTTCTTCAGGGCCCACACCACAGCAAAGGCCTCCCTCTCTATAGCTGACCAACGTTTCTCTCTAGGGGTCAGCCTTCTGCTAATAAAAGCTACTGGCTGGTCTTGACCTTCATCATTCAGTTGAGACAGTACAGCTCCCACACCCAGCTCAGAAGCATCTGTTTGGACAATGAACTTTTTGGTGTAGTCTGGACTCTGTAAGATGGGGGCAGTGCACATGGCCTGCTTTAGGTCTTCAAATGCCTTCTGACAGCTAGTTGTCCACTGAACCTTTTTGGCATTTTCTTTGAGGTCAGATCATTCAAGGGGGTCACTATAGATCCATATCCCTTGACAAACCTCCTATAGTACCCAGTCGGGCCTAAGAAGGCTCTCACCTGTGTCTGGGTGGTTGGAGCAACCCATTCCATTATGGTTTGGATTTTGATCTGTAAAGGCTGAACCTGGCCTCCACCTACAAGGTGGCCCAGGTACACAACCTGACTCTGCCCTATCTGGCACTTAGTGGCCTTGATAGTGAGGCCTGCTTTCTGCAGAGCCTCCAAAACATTTCTGAGGTGGACCGAGGTGATCCTGCCAGGAGGAACTAAAGACAGCAATATCATCTAGATAAGCTGAGCAATAAGTTTCCATCCCTGCCAGAACTTTATTCACCAACCTCTGAAAAGTGGCAGGTGCATTTTTCAATCCAAAGGGCATCACCACAAAGTGGTAGTGCCCACTAGGGGTCGAAAATGCTGTTTTGGCTTTTGCATCATCAGCTAATCTGATCTGCCAGTAGCCAGCTGTTAGGTCAAATATACTTAGATACTTGGCTGAGGCCAAAGTATCAATCAGCTCATCTGCCCTTGGTATGGGATAGGCATCAGTCCTAGTGACTGCATTGAGGCCTCTGTAGTCTACACAAAACCTCATTTCTTTCTTACCACCCTGGGTATGAGGCTTGGGTACCAGGACTACTGGGCTAGCCCAAGGGCTATCGGAAGGCTCAATTACACCTAGCTCCAACATTTTCTGGACTTCAGTCCTGATACAGTCCCTGACATGGTCAGGTTGCCTGTAGATTTTACTCTTGACAGGCAGACTGTCTCCAGTGTCCACCTCATGGGTGCACCAGGTAGTCTGACTAGGGGTCAGGCTAAACATATGTCTATACTGTTGCAGAACTTGCCTGCACTCAGTTTGCTGATGGTCAGTGAGGCTGCTTGCCAAAGCAACACCATCTACTGACCCATCATCAGGGTTCTGAGAGAGCAGGTCAGGGAGAGGGTCACTCTCCTCCTCCTGGTCCTCATCAGTTGCCATGAGCAAGCCCATGTCAGCCCTGTCAACATATGGCGTTAATCTGTTGACATGGAGCACCCTCAGGGGGCTCCTGGGAGTTCCAAGATTCACCAGATAGGTGACTTCTCCCTTCTGTTCAACTATTGTATGGGGGCCACTCCACTTGTCCTGGAGGGCTGCTGGGGCCACAGGCTCCAACACCCACACTTTCTGTCCTGGCTGGTACACAGTCAGCACAGCCTTTGGTCATGCCAAGCTTTTTGCAATTCTTGGCTGGCCTCCAGGTTTTTGGTTGCCTTTTTCATGTATTCGGCCATCCGGGAGCGGAGACCAAGTACATAGTCCATCACATCCTGTTTGGGGGTTTGAGAGGTAACTCCCAGCCCTCTTTAACCAAACACAATGGACCTCTTACAGGGTGCCCAAACAGAAGCTCAAATGGGCTGTAACCAACCCCCTTCTGTGGAACCTCTCTGTATGCAAATAACAGGCAAGGAAGAAGAAGGTCCCATTTCCGCCTAAGCTTCTCTGGGAGTCCTTTAATCATTCCCTTCAGGGTTTTGTTGAAGCGTTCAACCAAACCATTGCATTGTCGGTGATAGGGAGTGGTGAACTTATAAGTTACACCACACTCCTTCCACATTGCTTTCAGATATCCTGACATGAAGTTTGCAACTCTGTCAGAGATGACCTCCTTTGGGAAACCCACTCTGGAGAAAACTCCAATGAGGGCTCTTGCCACCACAGGGGCTGTGGTGGTCCTCAGGGAATTGCTTCTGGGTACCTGGTGGCATGATCCACTACCACCAGGATAAACCTGTGCCCAGATGCAGTTTGAGGGTCAAGGGGACCAACAATGTCAATCCCTACCCTTTCAAAGGGTACCCCCACCACAGGTAGTGGTATCAGGGGGCCTTTGTTGTGCCACCTGCCTTACCACTGGCTTGGCATGTGACACAGGAGCGACAAAACTCCTTTGTGTCCTCTGACATATGTGGCCAATGAAAATGTGGAACAAGCCTGTCCCAGGTCTTGTTTTGGCCCAAGTGACCTGCCAAAGGGATATCATGTGCTTGGGTCAAGAGGAACCCCTAAACTTCTGAGGTATTACCATCCTCCTGGTGGCTCCAGGGGCTGGATCTCTACCCTCAGAATATAGGAGTCCCTCATCCCAATAAACTTTATGGGACCCACTAGCACTCCCAGCAGCCTCAGCAGCAGCCTGCTGTCTGAGGGGTTCAAGAGAGGGGCAGCACTGTTGCTCCTTACTCAGATCTTCCCTAGAAGGGCCCCCTGCCCCCAAGAACTCAACCTGATCAGGCTCAAGTCCCTCTGGGGCAGTTCCTTCTTCAGGATCTGCTTCACCTCCCTCTGGGGGTGAATCTGTGATCTGAGACAGAGGGGAAGGCACTGCCTTTACCCTACTGCTCCTCCTCTTGGGAAGCATCTGGTCCATTGTTCCAGGATCCAGAGCTGGTTCAGTGTTATGCATTATTGCTTGTGACCTGGTCACAGCAAATACCTCTGCAGGGATGCCCAACATCTCAGCATGAGTCCATAACTCTACTTCAGACCAGGCTGAAGTCTCTAGATCATTGCCCAATAGACATTCGACAGGGAGGTCTGCACTGACTACAACCTTCTTGAGGCCAGTTACCCCTCCCCAGGAGAAATTCACAACTGCCAGACTATGGTTGGTCCTGACATTGCTTGCATTGGTCACCTGGTACATTTCGCCCAGGATGATCTGTCCAGGGTCCACAAGATCCTCTGCCACCATGGTGACACTAGCACCTGTGTCCCTAAATGCCAAAGCCTGTTTGCCATTTATTACAGGCTGCTGTTTGTATTTGCCCAGATTACTGGGGCTTACTAGGAAGGACATATCAAGGTCTCCATCACAAATCAGCATTGCCTGAGTGGGCACTCTGACTAGGTCAGAGTCCACTTCAGAACCCAGGGTCAACCCTACTACACCCTTATTCTGAGTACCACCTCCACCAGTAGCTGAGCTAGGGGGAACAGTTGCCTTAGGGGCAGGAGTGGTGGTGGTTTGGTCTTTGGACTTGTTACAATCAGAAGTCCAGTGCCCTTTCTGTTTACAGAATTTGCACCAGGGCTTCTTTTGGCCTTTTCCCTTGTTGGATTGTGACTCCCCACCAGATGCAGATTTTTGGGGCCCTTGTGAAGACTTCTGGTCTTTTGACTTATCCCCACCTTTCTCAGAGCCCTTAGGATCTTGCTTCTTGGTGTCACCCCCTTGGTTCTGGGGTTTCTGCCTTACCCTGGTTCTGACCCATTTGTCTGCCTTCTTTCCCAATTCTTGGGGAGAGGTCAGATCTGAGTCCACCAGGTATTGATGCAACAACTGGTTCTGGCAATTATTAAGGATCTGTTCTCTCATCATCAGATTTTACAATCCCTTGAAATCAGTAACCCTACTGCCAACCAGCCAACCCTCCAGAGCCTTGGTTGCACAATCTACAAAGTCAGTCCAGTCCTGAGTCTGTGCCTTCTGGGTGTCTCTGAACTTCAACCTGGACTGCTCAGTGGTTAAGCCAAACCCATCTATCAGTGCACTCTTCAGGACTTCATAATTATCAGCATCCTCTTCTCTAACAGTGAGGAGCTTGTCTCTACCTTTGTCTGAAAAGGAGAGCCACAAGATTGCTGCCCACTGCTTTTGGGGGCCTGCTGTACTCTACAGGCCCTCTCCATAGCAGTTATCCACTTGTGGATATCATCCCCACTCTGGTAGGGAGGAACAACCTTGCTCAGGTTCCTATGGTCTGGAATAGATTCTCTGCCTCTAGGGACACTGTTGCTGCCACCAAGGGGTTCTAACCCCTCTCTTCTAGAAGCTCTCTGGATCTCCAGGGCTTCTCTATCTAGTGCCAACTGCTTGGTTCTGAGGGCAACTCTTGCTTCCTCATACTGCAGCAGTTTGCACATTCTGTCAGAGGAGCTCTCTCTTATGGGAAAGTATGGGTTCCTCTGCTGGACAAATTCTCTGCCAGAGTGATAAGAGTGGTCAGATAGGACCTATGCCTCTCATCCACTCTGTCAGTTCTCTTAGGGAGAATTCCTCTGTCCTTTTCAGGCCCCTTGGAGCCTGGCCCTTCAATCACAGAGTCTTGGTCATTCTGATTTTCATCATCTGACCCAGACACTGTAATTGACCCACCCCTGATTCAGACCTATTAGCTCCTAGAGCCAATCTAAGATCATCTGCTGTCAGCAGATCTATCAGGTGTAGTGTGGAGGGACTCTGTCCTAGCTTCAGGTGTCTTTCAACACACATGGCTCTCAAGTCAGAGAAAGCCATGTCCTTATACTGAGGCTGAGTGGATCCACTGGTTCCACCCTTTAAGGACATTCTAGTGTTGTGCAGTGTTGTACTACCTACACTAGTTTGTGGCCTACTGATACTAGCTTGAGCTGTAGAAAGGGTGTGCTATCCCTTGGCACACAGCTCTAAGTTCAGTAGAACTTATTGATACTAAGCTTGACTTTATATGTACCTTAAGTACCTATAGTGGTTTTCAGTTAGTAATTCAAATAGAGATTTTCTGGTAAAACAATAGCAAGCTGGAATCCCACACGCTGCCCACCAATGTGAGAAGTTGGCCTGGTATATGCTGTTCACTAATTAAAGTGGACACCTTGCACCAGAACAATTCGACTCTTATGGTAGATAGGTTTAAGACAACCTTTAAAGAAAGCTATCCTAGTGGTAGCTGTGGAGAGCAGCCTTCAGGCTAAGTCTTGAAGGAATGTAAAGCAGCTTGTTTTACCACACAATCTCTTGAATCACCAAATGAAAAGACACCACACAGGTATATATATCAAATATATATGTATTTATTAATAAACAACTCTCTACTAATCTCTTTATGAGATTAGAAGTCAGGAACATATGTACAAATCAAATGTTATCAAAATAAGTTTAGCACAATCAAATATCACAATCTTAGTTTGGCTAGACCTAGGTCTAGGGCATCTAGAATCGAGGGACCCCCAAGAACCACCCCAGGTAGTTGTAGGAGACCCACAGGGCGGACCGGTGTCCTGGCACGGTGAGTCCTGTACGAGTCTATGCGAACAGACGCGAGTGAGATTTCAATGTTAAAGGTCCCTTGCGTGTTCGAGGCGAACACACCGGTCGGTCCTTGTACGAGTCGAAGGACGCGGTTACAGATAGAGTTGCAAGGGAGTTGGACGCGGTGTGTCTAACACAGACGCGAACCATGTACGAGTCAGCGCGATAGTCGCACTTGGAAAGTAAGAGTTTTAGGGCACTTCTAGGGTAGCTACAAGCAAGTCACTTACAGGGTAAGTAGTTCTAGGGCCCACACCCACAGGAGCACCGTAGTGCTGAAGTTACCTCACCCAGGGGAGCCGGGTGCATAGGTGTTCTTTGGTGTCGGGTCGCGGCGTCGTTTTCAATGGGAGCCAGTGAAGACTTGCTGCTTGCGGTGACAGGAGAAGTGTCCGGGGGAATCCAAGCCTGGATTCAGAAGATGGAAGATCTGAAAGCAGAGGGGACAGTGTTCAAAGTCACTTGGCAGTGACTCGGGGCAAGGAAGATGGATGCCCACCGTCGTCGCAAGAGTCAGGTCGTTCACGGGTGCTTTGACTCTTCAGCCACGAGGTCCAGGAGGCGTCGACGATGACCAGGAGCTGGATTCGGCATGTGCCATAATGTCTGCAGCTTACTGCGGTGTTGGCGATTCGATTGGAGCCAACAAGCCTTAGTAACAGCAAGTCTCGGGGAAAGTGTAAAAAGTCAATGGCGCAGACCAGAAAGGTCTGAGGGACTCACCCAGCGAGGGTAAGTCAGGGCAGGCCTGGAGCAACCAGGGGAGCCCTTTGGTTCTGTAGGAAAGCCTTCAGGGGACCCACAAGCCGGCTGGCAAGGGATTGCAAAGACGCCTCGGAAGGATTCGCTCAACAGGGGTCCACGGTCACTCGGGATGTGGTAGGCCTTTGATCTTCGGAGGGATTCCTGCTGGAGGCTAGGACCACACGTGGTCCAAAGAACACGTTTGTAGAATGTTGTAAAGGGGTTGCACTCAACAATAGTGCACGGTACCCAGGGGTCGCGGTTCCTCATCACTCTTGGGGTCCACTGGCCTCAGCTTCGCTGGGGACTCATGATGGCCTTTGAGAAGTCAGGAAATCCACTTCTTGGGCTGCAGGGACTTCAGACTCCGGCGGGAGCGGCGTAGTTTGCGACTGTCGTTTGTAGTTTTTGGTGCCTGCCAAGCAGGGGAGTCACTCCTTGACTCCAAGGGAGATTCTTCAGTCTTCCAAAGGTAGTGGAACGTCGAAGGTCCAGGATTCTTCTTCAGAGCGTCGTCCAGGGGTATCTAGGTTGCAATGCACAGGTTCCCCCTCTTATACTAAAAGAAAGGGAGGGACTAGCTCTATGACCCTACCTATGGGAGGGTCAAGGGAGGGGGTGGCTACACCCACTTCTCTTTGTCCAGTTTCGCGCCAGAGCAGGGGCAGGTAGCCCCTGAGCCGGTTTGAACTGGCATATGCACAGAGGAGCCTTCTGCTCCCCCAGTGCAGGACTTCAAAGCACTATAAGAGTGCACCCACCCAGCCCCAATACACTAAACCCTGTCTGGGAGGTGGTTACACCTCCCTGTGACAGGATACCTTTTGTTGGGCTTCCTCCACTGCGAGTTTCGGTCATCAGCAGGAGGGCAGCCCAGTGTCTGTGACTGGTGGCATCCATTTTGTGATGCCAGGGCTCTGCAGGATTCTACCGCGTTTCCACAGTAGGTACATGTCTATCCCTCTAGAAGGGTGGTATCATACTCCCACACCAGTTACTGGTGTGGGGGTATGATTCCAAGGTGTTTGACACCAAACACGACATGTTTTGATGCAGCCATTCCAAAGTTAGCATTTACCGCGAGGATATAATGCACTTAAGAGTATATGATTTAACCGCATCCACAAACAGCCCCAGAGAATGGACTCTGAGAGCTGCAGAGGGGCCCTGCTCAGGCAGAGGCACCCCCTCACATAGAAGCCAAGCACCCTTCCCTCAGGATTGATAGGGCCTGCCTTAGGGGTGACTGATAGGTTTAAATGTGTGTGCAGGGGAGATATAGGAAACCTATATCTCAGTGAGGAGTGCTAGCACCACCTCACCCAGGCTGCAGTAGCAGGCCTGTGGTGTCAGATTTAGTCTGCTTCCCAGGGGTGGCATAATACATGCTTCAGCCCCTGGTAGGCCTGTGAAGTACTTATGCCCTTGGTACCTAAGGTACCATATACTAGGGACTCATAAGGTACCACAGTATCCAATCACTAGTGCACCTAGAGTGCACTCCAAGTCATTTAGAGAGAACAGAGAGGTTGGGGCCCTGATTAGCAGGGACCCAGCCAGACTATAGCCAGAAACCAGTGTGAACATCAGAAAAAAAGTGGGGGCAACATAAGAGGCAGATCCTACTCTCCTACAGAAGGTCATAGAGGTGAAGGGCACCATGGTCACTGTGAGGCGTGGGGAGCGAACACTGGCCCGGAATGTATCATGGCTCAAGAGGCTACCCATGCAGGGAGAAATGAGTGGACAAGGAGAAAGTCAAGATCACATGCCCGTGCTGGCACCGGGAGAAGTAGAAGTGGAGTCGACAAGAGAGGAGGAAGACAGGACGAGAGCCGAGCAGGAGCCAAGGGCAGAAGCTGTTCCGAATACAGGAGAGGTCAGAGAACATGGCACGGGGCATCCATATCTGTTGCGAGCAAATCCACAGCCAAGCCAGAGGTTGAAAGACTTTGGGGCATATTCTCAAGGACTTATCGCCGAGTTAGCAGCACTTTATCGCAGCCAAAGTGGCGATAGATTCATCGCCCTATTCACAAGCTGGTGCTAACAGCCGATATCGCCAGTTTACCTGCGATAGCAGCCGCAAAAAACATCGCCACGGATGACACCTGCAACTAACGCTAATGAGATGCAGAGCAGGTGTTCCCGTGCAAAAAGCAGCGGAAACACCACTGCGCAACATTCCCAACGACCAGCCAGATCGGCGATAAGAATCAGAAACATGCGATAAGGCGCGTTAGCAGCAGGATTTAACACCTGCTCCTACCTGGTGTTAAGTCGGACGACAACCTGCACCATAAAAGGAGCCCAGGCCAGAGCCACACCTGAAGAACAACAGATGCCATGGAGCTACTGATCATGCAGCTCGGAGCCCCAAGAGGGCCACAACACCCACCGCCACCACACCCAGGCCCCCCACCTCCCCAGGATCCCCGCCCCCGGGCCCTACCCCCCCCCTCCGGACAAAGATATTTCACATCTACCTTACAAATTCATGAACACAACAATTCGCCTGATGTCGCACAAGTACAACAATTAACATTCATGTGTGGCTAGAAAAAGGAAAAACATTCATACATCTCAGAATTCCAAAAATAATTATTTTATTCAAATTTAACTCAACACCAATTAGTGGAAGTGTCATGGCGGGTCTCCTCTGGACAATCTGCAAGTCAAAACCTGCAAGACAAAATTGAAGATAAGAAGGTGCGTCATGCGCACAACAAAGGACAGAGAGAGAGAGAAAGAGAGAGAAAGGGTGAGAGTGGGAGTGAGAGAGAGAAAGATAGAAAAAGAGAGGGAGAGAGAGAGACAGTGAAAGGAAGAGAGGGACAGGGAGAGACAGTGCCGACACTGAGCACCGGTGTGTCTCCAACCACGTGCCGGTAAACACTGCAGTCCACCAGGTCCCTCATCTGAAACAGAGTCCACAGCTAATGGTGGCAGAGTACATATCATTGCACACGGCAACATCGCTTGGCCGCCCCTGCGCACAAAGGCTGCTGCACCCCAGCCCCTCCCACCGCCCAGCGGGGATTGCCCGCCCCTGCGCACACAGGCCTCACTGCTCACCTTCCGCCACCGGTGTGTCTCCAAGAGGGCCCACCACGTGCTGGTGCAAACTCCAAGCCCGGGGCCCGCGACCTTGGCAGCCTCCACATCATGCAGCCACGCACCGCGGTCCACCAGGTCGCACACTTGATTCTGAGTCTTGATTTTGCAATGGCAGAGATCATATCAGTGCACACGTCATCATCGCAGGCTGCACACCCGCTCAGCTCCATAGGTGCCACTAACTCTGTGAACCGCGAGGCAACGCCACGTGGCGGTAGGCCCGCGCTGCCCGCTGGCTCAGGCCTACATTGCGGTCCACCAGGCGCACACTTGACTCTGGGTCTTGATGTTGCAATGGCAGAGACCATATCAGTGCACACGTCATCATCGCAGGCTGCACACCCACTCAGCACTTTAGGTGCCCCTACCTCAGTGCACAGTAAGTCACCGTCCCGTGGCGGTAGGCCCGTGCCGGCCGCAGTGCAACCGGTGCCACCGACTCGGTGCAATGCAAGTCATGGACCCTATCTGATTGAGCCTCGTCATATGGCAGGCGGACGCAGCCATGTCACCTCAGGCAGTGGGGAAGAACTGGGACACGTTGCGTCGTCGTCCCCCCCTTTATACGTAAGCCGAGTGGGCTGGCTCGGCATACGCCAGGCCAGCGTAGGGGTGTGAACAAATATCCCTTGCGTCTGGGCGTGGGTCATATCTGGGATGCACAGGAAACCAACTGATGCGTGTGTCTCTGTTGCTGTGTCTGCGCCACACGGCGCACAATCGACAATGTTGCACCCTGTGACGCAAGTCCCACGACATGAGCAACATGGACGTAAGGGGGAATCACTGACCCTACATTCATCCATACTTTCATACTTGAATGATCAAAGACATGACACATCTGTGCGAATCAGAATGTTTTATTCACATCCAATGGAGTGGTGCAGCTGGAGCAGTACAGGGCCATGCAAACCCCACTTCACATATTCGGCCCGTGGAGGGCCAGCCAGAGTCCATCAGGGAATGACAAGTACCACGGAAGAGGAACAGTTCAGTCCGCAGTCTGATCGCTGTGTCATTGGCGACCAAACAGAATATAGCAGTCCATGTCGAGGTGCAAGGTGAGTGTCGCAGAGTGCATCGGGGACAGTGGAAGTTGATGATGCAAAGGGCAGGACCAAGCAGAAACAGGCCATATGGCGGAGATGAATGCTACTGCCTCCTCCGTACCAGTAAGGTTGCTTCACCCGCATCTTCGTCCTCTGATGTCACATGTGCCTCACACATGGGTGGTGGTGGTATGTCGGCGCACTGTGTGCCACTGACACATCAGGGGACGGAGGTGGATTGCCAGCCGCACTGCGAGGCACTGACACATCAGGGGGAGGAGATGTGGAGGTAGAAGCAGCAGCAGCATCCATCAGCGCAAGGCCTTGAGGCAGCAAAGCCATGACAATGTGCTGCAGGGCATGGAAGGTCCCAGCCACAACTTGCTGGTGTGCAGCCGTGGCAGCCATTCTTTCCGTCGTCATCCGCTCCATGTTCTCCATGTGCCCCCGCATGTGTCCCAACTCCCGGCTGACATCGCTGGAGCCACTCTGACTGGACAGTTGTTCTTGTCTCAGTATCATGACTCCAGCGATGTCAGCCATGGATCGTTGGAGAGCATGGAGCGGACTGTGGGTGTCCGTCATGGACTGTATGTGGTCCCTGATGGGAATCAGACAACCATGTATGGCATCAAGTTTGGCTGCCATGAGGTCCAACCCCACCCGCACCTGATCGGCCATCTTCTCCTGGGCCTCCAACACATGGCGTTGGAAGGCCATGTGTTGTTCGTGGGGGTCCTGGGAGACGGCCGGGGTGGTAGGTGCATCCTGCTGTGTGGTCTGTGCAGGGGGTGGGATCTCCTCGATGCAGCTGGGCTGCCCTGCTCCTGGAGATGGGGTACCGAGGCAGTCGATGAGGTCTTGGAGGGCTTCGGTGTCGATGTCGGAGGTGTCCTCCCCGTCATCGGTGAAGAGTTGTTGGGGCTGCTCTGCAGGAGGTGTTGATGCTCCCTCTGCAATGTGAAGGGGAGATGCAGTATTACATTGTGTTCACATGTGTGTTGACGCATCGTACAAGTTCACATACAGACTGCATAGCAATGTACATTGTGGCTGGCCAGGAGGTGCTGCCTATTTGATGCGGGACAGTGGACATTTCGACAACATCACGGATATGTGTTTGTGCCTGTACATTGACATCTCACATTTCCCTGCTATGCCAAATGTGATTGGCAAGTTTCAACACACAGGCAGCACCTGTGGTGTCCTCTGTCCTGTTGTTAACGTGTTGCAGTCTGTCCCACATTGTTGTCAATGCTGATGTGCTCTGAATGTCATGTGTGTGTGCTGCATTTTGGGGGGGTCGCCCCTGCGGCTCTGATTTTGCTGCCCCGTGTCCCTTTCAGGCGGTGTGCCTTTGACATCTGTGACCATACAGTGCTGAGATGTTGCAGACTAGGGTAGATTTGGGTCTTGGTGGAAGTTGGGACTCTGGGGCATGGTTTGTCCGCAGATGTCTAGTTGACGTCAGGGGTTGTCTGTGCAGGTGGATGTGTCAGAGTGTGACCAGCTCCTTTACGGATGTGGTCCACACTCCGCCACCACAGTGTGGTGGCGTGCATCATGTCATGGTGATCGGACTGCAGCCATGCTAATCGTCATGCAGTGTCACTTGCACTGTCAGTGTGGCTCACGGACCCGCAGCTTTGCTGGGTTCAGCACATGTGCATGGGTTGGTAGTGAGATGAGTGATGTGTGGGCGGGCCTCCTCTGGGCACATAGTCGACAGGGGCCTACGTGCAGTTGCTATGTGTGCTGCAGTGTGCCAAGGGGTTCAGGGACTTGATCCAGCATCATTGTGGGTGTGCAGTGTGCTATACTCCATTGTGCATGTGTGCCATTGTGCCCATCTCACCCCGTCCCCCCAGTCCCTGGTCGTTACTCACCCTGTTGCTGTTGTGTCGGGTCATGTTGAGCAGTGTCCGGTCCCCCGACTCCTGCCACCGTCTCCCCACTGATGACTGTGGACACCATTTCCTCCATCTCATCCAGCTCCTCCTGTGGCGCTGGACTCCCACCGCCAGTCTGCATTGCTGCCTTCTGGTTGTTGGCAAGTTTCTGCTTGGTCTTGCGCTTCACGTCATTCCAGCGCCTCTTGACCTCGTCCATTGTCCTCCTCCGCACTCCGACTGCATTCACCTTGTCCACGATGGACTGCCATATTCCATTTCTTGTTGCCAATGACACAGTGGAGGTGACGAACAGATGTTGATGGTGTTCTACCACCTCCATGATCAGGATCCTGTTTTCCTGCGGACTGATCCGCGTCTTCCTCTTCTTCTTGTCCTTGCCCTTCCCTGTCCCCGAGGTCCCAGCCTGCTCCTCCGGGGGGCTTGTGGGGTTCTGGCCGTCCTCTATCACTGCTCCGGCTGCCTCCATTGTGCGTCGCTGTAGTTTGTTTTTTGTTTGTGTTATTTTTTGGTGCTTTTGTAGTGGTTTTTCCCGCCTGACGTGTGTGAATTGCAGGCCTGGTGCTGCTTTTCGCTGATTGTCTTATCGCGGTTGGGCCCATTGCAACTTTTTTCGCGTTCGGGTTTGGGTTTTCATTGCCGTCCCGGTAATGTTTTCGCTGACATTTTGCGCGTTAGCGTGAGACTATCGCATGGTACCGCCGTGTTGAGAATGCAACGTTAACACGGCGTTATTTTCCCGCGATAGACTGCGATGTGCAAAGTTGTGTTAAGCAAATTTTGCGATAATTATCACACGTTCTTGTGAATATCCCCCTTTGTGTGCTGAGTGACAGGGGGCACATCGAACTGATAATGCCATACAAGAGTGCTGTTCAGTGTTGGTTATGTTGTATTGTTCTTTGGTTTGTTATTTTATTTTATTGTGTTCCTTTTTGATTGGTTGGAAGGGATGTAGTGAGCCACCCGGCCACACACATACATTGTATCGACACACAACCCTCTGGGACGGGCTCGGGCCAGGGGTATAAATAAAGGTGACGTCAGCGCTCGGGCTGTCGTCACATAGAGAACAACAAGTGTGGCTCGTCACTGTATGCCTGCGAGTTATCTATAGGCCCTAATACTAGGCCCGTCCACCGGAGGTATCCCAGGGGGCTGATCTCTACCCCCACACCCCCAAGGGTACACATGTTTGTAAGCTGCTCAGACTCCTTTCAGGGTCACCTAGATTTCAGACTCTGCCCTGAAAGAGCCACAGAGAAGCATTGTGGGATCTGTAGTCTTTCATTTCAGACATTTCAGGTAAGACACTGCTGATGAATCTGACATTTATTCTGTTTACTTGGAGTGTTAGAAAGGGTCGCCTGTTTACTCTTGTACACTGCTATGCTTGGAGAGTCTGAGCCCCGGGGCAGGCATCGATTGCTAAAGCAGGTGTTGACATCCCAAACAGGGCATAACTATAAAGAGTGAACCAAGTGCAGTGGCACCGGGGCCAAGGGTTGAAGCATCACCTGCACACCGGGTACGGTGGTCTCGCGCCGTAACTTGTTCATTAAGCTGGTCTTTTCTAATCCCCATTTATTTATTCAAGTGTTTCATAAAGCCCTGCAAGGGTCACCTTTGGTTGCTTGAGAGTGTTTGCATGCAGTTTATTGATGAGGTTAGAGTCCAGTCAGGGAGGGTAAATGAACTGTCCAAAATTGATTCTGTGCAACCTCTTTTCTGTGGTGGAGATGGATAAAGGCCAGTCTGTCAAATTGACTTCTAAATTTTACTTAACAGCAGATGATTGCGCTCAGGTCTCTTTTGTGGGTCAAAGGTGTCCAAAGACTAGATCATTGCCAACCCAACAATCTTTTTTTTTTTTTTCTTTTTTTCTTTGAGCAAGCATTGATAGAGTTTGAACTGAATAATCTAGTGGGGAATTACTGAAGTGCCAGTTTTTGCAGTTGTTAGGCCTTTACTTCTGTGCACATTATAAACGATGCACAAAACTGTGGATTTAATTCAACAATTCATTGGGAGCAAATGGAGTACTGTTAGTTTGGGTTTGATGTGGCCCCGCTAATGCAGGTTAAGGCATTTTCTGGCAGCTTGGTTCTGCCAGAATTTAGATTGTTGGTAATGCCAAAGTACTATATATTATTATTATTGAAGCTTATAGAGTGCGCGGCGTTCAAGTAAGAGACTGGACACGGGCAGTCCCACGAAGTAAGTTTATTGTGGCTTCTCCAAGAACAGGGTTCCCAGACTCCTGCCTCCAGCAACCGCCGCTCCGAGAATGACCGGACCACATAGAACACAGTGGTGTTCCAAGTCCGACCGGTCAGTCTCGCGCAACAGAAGCTCAGAGACAAGAGGAAGGTAAGAACATAACACGCGGCTACCCAACAAGGGTCTCCCGGCGCTGGACAAGGCAGCCAGCAGAGCTGCAGCAGGCAGCTAACGACAACCCCGTGTAGCAGAAAATCAGACATGACAGCTAAAGAGCAATGTCTTAAGGTTCTTACGAAAGGTAAGCAGGGAGTGAAAGTTCCTAAGAGCAACCAGGAGAGAATTCCAAAGTTTCGGGCCCAGGTAGGAAAATGAGCAACCCTTCATGCGAGCAAGACGAAACCTGGGCATTGTGAACAGTGAGAGGTTGGATGATCTCAACTGTCGGGTGGGCACATAGGGTTTCACCAAGCCTTGAATGTATGAAGGGGCCTTAAATTCGATACGCTTATCAACCCTAAGCCAGTGTAGTTTGTGAAGCAGCGGTGAAACCGAAGCATGTGATTACTGTCTTTGCCTGCGGTTGTTACAGTTTAAAATTGTAGTTTTAACCTGCCCGTGATTGCATATTTAATTACCTGTTTTGTGTTCAAACTTGTGGTTTTTCCTGCCCATGATTGCTTCCATTTAACGTGTTGAATTGTGGGATTTGCAGTCCTAAATCTCTGTAGTTTTTCCCTCTCATTCCCGGTGACTATCAGTTTTGCCTCCAAATTTCCCCTTGTCTCTGTGCTAAGACCTGTATGTTAAACAGTGCACCCCCAGCCACCATTTTGTGTTAACAAATCGGTGAAACCAGCCCCTCCCCCCCCCAGCTCCCCAGCAACAGGGATATTCTACATCAGAGTGTGCTCTGAGGCAGCAGTGATCTTCTGTGTGCTGTTTAAACTGTGTTTAATAGGGACTGTGCACTTCGTTTTTTGTCCAGGAGAGGGAGTAAAGTTTTATATAAACACTATTTTCAGAGGACAAGTTAGCCCTTTACCTGCAGAAGTCCAAAGTGTGGATTGAGCCTGTCTGTCTCCTAGGAGATTCTGAACAAGAGAAGCAGCTCCCAACTCCCTGGCCAGCAAACCTTGTCTGAGGTTGCTGGGACCTTATATAGTCTGCTAGTGGTAGGTACATGTATACACTGATTGGAGGTTGTATCTGATGTTTCTATTGGATATGGGTTAGTGTCCTCATTTGTTGGGTATTTGAAGGTTCTGATTGGTTTCTGGGTCTGTGATTCAATTAATGTAGGGTTGGGACTAGGGCTAGGGTTAGGATTTCTATTGGAAGTAGGGACTAGGGCTTCCTGTGTTATTGGTTTTTGGGACTGGGGTGGGATTATGGCTAGGGTTAGGCCTTTAATTGGAAGTTGCGATTAGGGCTTTTGGTGTGATTGGTTGCTGGACTAGGTGTGGTACTAAGAGTAGGGTTAGGCTTTCTATTGGAAGTAGGGATTAGGGCTTCCTGTGCCATTGGTTGCTTGGACTTGGGTTGGGACTAATGGTAGGGCTAGGGCCTCTATTGGACGTAGAGTTCAGGGTTTTTTAAAGTTATTGGGTGCTTGGACTAGGGCTGAGATTGGCTGTAAGGTCCTCGTCTCCTATTGTTTCTAGATTTTAGGGCTAGTGTTGATTGGATAGGGTTAGGCCTAGGGTTCCCATTGGCTGAAGGGGTCACCTGACTACTAGGGCTATAAACGTCCGAGGCTTAGGGCGTCTCAGCCCAGGCGTCGCGGCTAAGGTCGGAGAGGACAAGGGTGAGTGCCTGTTCGAGACTGGTCGGGACCTGGGCCAGAAATGCTGCCCATTTTCCCATTCATTAATACCCACCCTATGTATGTGACGCTCTATATATAAGCATTTATTTTCACTATAGATATGTACCTATCTTTGTGTATTGCTTTGTATAAACATGTAGAATAGTTATGTAATTAAAAAAAAAAAAAAAACATCTTTGGTCTACATGTATTTGCTTCCAGTGGAGAGGTGTGGTGCAGCGGCCAGGGCAGCTGACTTCGGAGCACAGGGTTCACGGTTCGATCCCTGGCTCCGGCGGCAGCTCAGCACCATGTGACTCTGGGCAATAGCTCACTTAATTTCCATGACGGCCCCCAGCGCCTTGAGACCCGTAAGGGTGAGTAGCTGTGCTATATAAAAACGGACTTACATTGTGCATCTATGTACCTCCATGTACTTGGATCTGTGTGTCTGTTACTTTTCTCCTGAAAAAGCATATCCAATGCACTACCCTATTTCTCATCCTGTACCTCTATCAATATCTTTAATCTGCATATACTTACCTCCTTTATGCATCTCTATACTTTCAATGTACTTATGGATCTATATATTTATCACTTTCTTCTAATTTAGCATTTCCAATGCACTACCCTATTTCTCAGCCTATACTTCCCTCAATATATCTTCTAGCCCAACTTTCTGACTCATCTCAAACTTCTTTCTACTACTCTTTCCAATTCACTACCCTATCTCACCCCATACATCTGTCATTATATCCTCTACACCCACTCTCTCATTTATCCCAAACCCCATACCACTATTATGTTCCCCAAAATAACCCTTTCTTGACTCTCTCCTACTCTACCCCTCCTTGCATCATCTGACACCTCTTTTACTGTACCGATCCCCCAAAACAAACCTTTCTAAACTCTTCCTCTGACTCTTCCCTCCAAAAACCCTTTTTACTCATCCAAAAGCCTCCTCCTACTGCTATGACCTAAAAAAAGAAATCCTTCACTCTTCTATCCCTCCACTATCCCTTTCAATAAAAATAACAGACTAACATGTTCACTTCTCTAATTCCATATTCCACTATACTAATTCACCACTAATCCTTTATGGGTTCCAGAGTAGCGTGCTACTCGCCAACAAAGCGTTTCAACACCTCATCAGGGTTACAAACGCTATATAAATGCAAACCTTTTTCCCTTTTTACCCCTCCCCAACCCTTCTCAATCCAAATAACTGACTAACATGTCCACCACTCAAATTACTTCATATTTCACTATACTAATTTTCAACACTAAGCCTTTATGGGTTCCGGAGTAGCCTGCTACTCGCCAGAAAAGCGCTTCAACACCCCATCAGGGGTAACAGGCGCTATATGAATGCAAACCTTTCTTTCCCTTCTATCCCTCCGCTATCCTTCTCACTCCAAATAACTGACTAATATCCACCACTCAAATTACTTTCATATTTCACCATACTAATTCACCACTAATCCTTTATGGGTTTCCGGAGTAGCATGCTACTCACCCAAAAAAAAGCGCTTTAAACCCCATCAGGGGTAAGAAGCGCTATATAAATACAAACCTTTTTCCCTCTTCTATCCTTCTGCTATCCTTCCGAATCCAAATAACTGACTAACATATCCACCACTTAAAATTTACTTGCATATTTCACTATACTAATTCAACACTAATCCTCTATGGGTCCCGGAGTAGCGTGCTACTCGCCAAAAAGCGCTTCGACGCCTCGTCAGGGGTAGAAAGCGCTATACAAATGCAATTACAATACAATATACAATACAATCTATCCAGGGGTTCGGGGGTGTCTTACTTTCCTTGCTTGCAACATATTGAGGATTCTAAACAGATGTGAACCGTTCTCTAGCCATCCTGACCAACCCGAGAGTCTCACATTTTAAGCTGTTTTCATTTTATATTACGAAGGTTTGTGACGTCAGTCTGCCGATAATCTTGTCGATAATTTCTACAACTATTGATTCCTATTCTAAAGCAACAACAGTGAAGGTTAAGGATGGTTTTAAATAGTAGAGTTCCAAACAGTGCTTTAAATACAAAAATAAGTGCAGGTACTCACCAAATTGGGCCTGGCCCAGATGTGGAGTTTGGGGCTGGAGTAAGGGCGGGCGGGACAAGTGTGAGGGCCAAGTTTTAACTTTTTTCAAGCTTTGAATGAAAGAAATCTTGCAAGCGTTGTAAGAATTTCAGATTAGAAGTAGGCAAGAACGAATCATCCCAGACATTCCACCAGACAATGTGTTTGTCTGACTCCCTATGTTCAGAGACACAGAAAGTCAACATCTGGGCCGGATGGGGCTTCCAGTGCGAACTCAAACATCCAGGAAGTGATCTGACTTCCCACAACGGTGCTACAAGTCGAGAGTCACCGAATTCCTGAATTAAATAAATGCCAACATCCCAATGAATGCTCCCTATCCCAGTTGACCTTGCTGCCAATTTTTTGGGGGAAGAGTTTAACAAAAAGGATTTATAGGTTGACTGACAGACCCTGCTCTTCGGGCCTCTGTCCACTTTCTGTGCCAACCGTTGGCCCCCATTTATGGCATCTCGAAGTCATTTCTTTCCATTTCCGGCCCTCATTATGGGCCTTTCTGATTAATAAAACAGTCATTGGCGTCACAAGGGCCCATTTTTAAACACACTTAACTCCACTAAGGTAAACCTGCTGCATCATTTGCTCACAAAGCAGAAGATATTTTGTTTATGAAAATCACATAAAAATTCGACAATTTGAACACAATTTCCTACCCAAGAAAATTAGAATGCACTTCCTGCATCCAGGCTTGGAGGTTTCTGGAGTCTGAAATGCTGCTGCAAACATCTCATTTCTAATCTACGCTGCTGAGGTAACTACTCCTGCCGAATACGTAAAGACTGCAACTTGGCTGCTCTGGAAACGGAAGAGACGGCCTGTTAAAGACTCGTGTGTACTCACTCACACATGTCAAAATACAGCCTCCATCTTTCACACACTCACAAACACACCCTGTCACACATTTACATTCCCTTCTCATACTCTTTCAGCCACATTCTGTCACTTGCACACAATTCTCACACACACACACTACTGCTTTTCATTCCCAGTCACAGTCTCACACACTTTTTTGCTTTTACTTTGTCTCACACATGCTCTTTTTCACACACATACACACACCTCTCTTACACACTCACTCATCCACCTCCCCCTTACTGCACTCCTTCTTGGCGAGTGTAAATGCTGCAGGCGGCAGTGCAGTCTGCAGAGTCAACAGCCCTGGAGCTGGAAGCACATCCTTCGAGGCGCTCTGCCGTGTTCTCTCACTACAAGAGTAGGTGTCTCCAAGGGCAATCTTCTCTGGTCCCAACCACTCCTGTGCTCCTGTACTCTGCTGCTATAACACTGTCACAAGGTTACCAGACACTCTGGCAGGAAACAGAAGGCCAACAAAGTGTGGGGCATCAGAGGGCCATGGGCACCACCCAAGGGCCAGTCTTCCTCATCGCTGATGTACAATCTTGAGATCACACTGGCAAGTGGGAGCAGCTCCTCGCCTGGCAGTGAGAGAAGAAGTGTCCACCATGCCACAGGTCTGTGGGCACATGAAATGCAGAGGGACCCGGTAGCTCAGCGCTGGTGAGTGTTCCTCGTCTCTGTACCCTTCCCTGGTCCATTTCAGTGTGGGACTAATCAATCAATCAATCAATCAATCATGTCACTTATAAAGCGCACTACATACCCGCGAGGGTCTCAAGGCGCTGGGGGAAGAGGGGGTGGTGCTGCTACTGATCGAAGAGCCAGGTCTTGAGGAGTCTTCTGAAGGCCAGTAGGTCTTGGGTCTGTCGGAGGTTGGTGGGGAGGGTGTTCCAGGTCTTGGCGGCGAGGTGGGAGAAGGATCTGCCGCCGGCGGTCGTTTTCCGGATGCGGGGGACTGTGGCGAGGGCGAGGCTGGTCGAGCGGAGCTGGCGGGTGAGGGTGTAGAAGCTGAGTCGTCTGTTGAGGTAGGCTGGTCCGGAGTTGTGGAGTGCTTTGTGTGCGTGGGTGAGGAGCTTGAAGGTTATCCTCTTGTTGACAGGGAGCCAGTGCAGGTCTCTCAGGTGGGGTGTGATGTGGCTGTGTCGGGGATGTCGAGGATAAGACGTGCAGAGGCGTTCTGGATGCGTTGCAGCCGTCTCAGGAGCTTAGCCGTCGTTCCTGCGTAGAGGGCGTTTCCGTAGTCCAGCCTGCTGGTGACGAGGGCCTGGGTGACTGTTTTTCTTGTTTCGGTGGGGATCCACTTGAAGATCCTGCGGAGCATTCGGAGGATGTTGAAGCAGGATGAGGAAAAGGCGTTGACCTGCTTAGTCATGGAGAGGGTGGGGTCGAGGATGACCCCTAGGTTGCGTACGTGGTTGGTGGGTGGCGGGGCTGTTCCCAGTGATGTTGGCCACCAGGAGTCGTCCCAGGCTGAAGGGTTGGAACCAAGGATGAGGACCTCCGTCTTGTCCGAGTTCAGCTTCAGGCGGCTGGTCCTCATCCATTCGGCGACGGCCTTCATTCCTTCGTGGAGGTGGGCTTTGGCGGTGTGAGGGTCTTTGGTGAGGGAGAGGATCAGCTGGGTGTCGTCGGCGTAGGAGATGATGTTGAGGTTGTGCTGTCGGGCGACGTGGGCGAGGGGTGCCATGTAGATGTTGAACAGCGTTGGGCTGAGGGAGGAGCCTTGGGGTACGCCGCAGATGATCTTGGTGGCCTTGGATCGGAAGGGGGCGAGGCGGACGCTTTGTGTTCTGCCGGAAAGGAAGGATGTGGTCCAGTCCAGGGCCTTCTCTTGGATCCCGGCGTCGTGAAGGCATGTTCGTAGTGTGTGGTGGCAGACCGTGTCGAAGGCGGCTGATAGGTCCAGGAGGATGAGGGCTGCTGTTTCTCCGTTGTCTAGCAGGGTCCTGATGTCATCGGTGGCGGCGATGAGGGCGGTTTCGGTGCTGTGGTTGCTGCGGAAGCCGGACTGGGAAGGGTCCAGGATGTTGTTCTCCTCGAGGTAGCGGGTCAGTTGTTTGTTGACGATTTTCTCGGTGACCTTCGCGGGGAACGGGAGCAGAGAGATGGGTCGGAAGTTCTTGAGGTCCTTGGGGTCTGCCTTGGGTTTCTTGAGTAAGGCGGTGATCTCGGCGTACTTCCAGCTTTCCGGGAAGGTTGCTGTCTCGAAGGACTAACCATCTCCTACGGTAGCTACTTAGGACACCTGAAATCACATGTTTGGATTCCTATCTTGTCAGCATGGTTACTGTGAGGCTCTGTGCTGAGGAGCAGGGCCGGCCTTTAGCATGTACAAGCTGGGCCCAGGCCCAGGGCGCAGACCTTCAAAGGGCACAGGCGCTGCCTGCAGCAGGCTTCTTCAGATGTGGCTCCAAAGAGAAGCACATTTAAACATGGTTACTGGAGGCTGTCGGTGCTGGTGTCTGCGTCTGCATTTTGACTGCTTTTCTTCTCATGACTCTCTATTTTCTTGTCCCCCACACATTCCCCTTACCCCTCCCCTTGTTTTCAACACACAGACAGTTAAAAGGATGAAAGAGAAGGGAAGCCAAATGTTGTTTCGCCCAGGGAGCGCTCTGACCAAAGGCCACCTCTGCGAAGGAGATCTCTCTCCCTACATCTATTTTCTCTCTCTCTCTTCCTCTCCTGGGCACTAAAGTTAAGAAAGTGTGTCACTTTAATCGCTCTGGTCCTTCGTGAGAATGCATTTGCTGCAGCAGTAAATAACCCAGGACTCGTTTCCTGCAGGTTACCAGTAGCTGGCGCCATTCCTAATCTTCCCGTCTCTTCCGTGGGCTCCATTGAGAGCTGTGGAGCTGTGTGGTGGTTGGGCCCAGACCGGGGTGCTCCAGAGAGCTAAAGTGAGCCTGGTAAAGTGCTGCCAGGCACGAGGACAGTCTGTGGCCAAACGTAGAGGCGGGCTCTGACAGGCCTGTGACAGCCTACACAAGCAGTGCTTAATTTGTAAAATAATATGTGCCAGGGCTTTCGCCAGGAGGTCACTGCAGCTTGTGCCACCCATCGCCCCCACTAGCGCTGCCAATGACAGTACCCACACAACTACTGACCATCACACTCCTACAAGCGTGGCATTTCGGACTATTTCAGCCCCCCAAAGCTATAAGAATGGCATGGACGGCAGGTAATAATAATTTTTATGTACATTGAATTAATAAGTGACGGTTGTTGTGGTCATCTCTAAATTAGCAAGACAGCACCACCTTGTGGCAGACTGTCACAAGACCAGTGAGGAGACTTAAGTGCCGGTGCCCAGCACCGGAATCCACCAGCTCAAATCAAGCTCTGATCCTGACCCGCGAAACCTAACCAGCCAATCGGAGGCAGTTAGAATAGGTTGGCTGGCACAACCCAACAAGAATTATGTCAAAGGCGCTGTACAGTCACAGTGTATTGTACCCACTCTTTTCACAGGGTGGATGCCATCTACCCTGCCAAGAGGTCGGGCCCCGCAGAAAATTTCTTTTTTTTTCAGTTGAATAATTCTTATTTAGCATTAAGAGTATTAAACAATACAATAGTCAAACAAGTATAATGATTAGTTAAGCATCAAGTCGACAGAATATATTTAGTCAAGAAATCTCTTAAGAGATCAAAAGGATATGTAGCACAGATCAATCAATGGGAAACAAGTAAAGAGGTGGAAGTGGAAGACGTGTGGCGCAGCAGCCAGGGTCCCTGACTCCGGACCACAGGGTTTACGGTTCGAGCCCCAGTGCCGGCGGCAGGTTAGCCCAGCACCATGAGACTTTGGGCAATAGCTCGCTTAATCTTCCAGAGGGCCCCCAGCGCTGGGACACCTCTCCGGAGGTATCTGTGTGCTTTACAAATGCTGGTATTTCATTTCAAATGAATCAATTGCCTTTGTCTATATCGTAAGCATTTTTATATAGAAAAAGAGGAGAAAAGGAAGAGAGAATATAGAAAGGTAATCATAAAGCGTAGAGAAAAGAAGAGCGTGAAGGTAAAAAAAAAGTGAAAGGAAGCCAAAGTAAATCAGATTACATTTTTTGCGATATCGAATAAGATGTAACAGTGGATATTCGATGTTCGTCTCAAATAAGATTCCACCAAGTTAATAGACATATTTTAGAGTTGTCTTTCAAACAAGTTATTATAACTTTAAAAGCAAGTGCAATAAAGAGATCAGAAACAACAGGTTTTGAAGAAAAGTTGGTACAATCAGCAGATAGGGTTCCAAGCAAACATATTGAATAGATAATGGAACATTACATGTAAATATCATCAAACATTTTGTCCAAATGGATTTCCAAAATTCATTCACTTTAGGACAATAGTATTATAGATGGGTCAAAATACCGTCAGAGGAGAGGCAAGACCAGCATAAGGGAGATACAGAGGAATCAATTATATGAAGAAGGGAAGGATTGATAGCAGCTCTATTATATACAAAAAATAGAGACTGGGTGATATTGGCAGCTTTAGAAGCACTGAGGATTTTGTGCCATAGTTGATCCCGTTGGTGAACTGATAGTGATAATGAAAGGTCCGGTAGGTAGGGGAGAGTAAACATTTGTATGTGAGAGATGCTTTAGGGATGAAATATTAAGTAATATTGTTTAATGGTGTCACAGGAGTAAATGGGGGAGAATCCGGAGAGAAATTATTGGTTGTTAAGAAAGAGTGGAGCACAGATGCCAACTGATTATACTGTTGTAAGCTGGAGGTGGGTAGTGAGTATCGTTCTTGTAATTGAGCAAAAGAAAGAACAGAATTTTGAGAAACCAAGTGATAAACATAAAAAATACCCTTTTCCTTCCAATGTTTGAAATAAAATTATTTATGACAAAATGTAATACATTTATTGTACCACATAGAGGATGTGAAGATGGATTGAAAAACATCAGATCCCTGGGTAAATGTTGTATGTAGGAAGTGTTGGGAGTACTTAAAAATTAGATTTTTTGATCTGAATGTGCAATTAGACATGAAAACAACATCATTAAATGAAAAGCCATGTAATAAAGAGCGCACAAAATTAATCCATTGTGGAATAGGAGAATCACAGTAATCGTTAGTCAAAGCATAAAATTGTCGAACTAAAAAGGCAGCATAGTATAGCTTAAAGTTAGGAAATCGGACACCACGGTCATTCTTTGGTTGAATTAATTTGGATAATGCAATATGGGCATGCTTATTATTCCAAAGAAACTGAGTAAAAATAGAATTAGGTCTAGAAAAATAATAATTAGGAATTTTAAAAGGTAACATAGAGAGCATGAATAAAACATGAGGGACATTCATCATTGTATTGGTGTCTAATCTACTCCACCAGGATAGGTAAAGCGGGGACCAGGTAGAGAGTAACTTCTGAAGTTTAGGTTTCAAGGTATTAAAATTATGAGCGAGTGTATTAGAAATAGTGGGAGAGAACCATACACCTAGGTATTTAACTTTAGAAGAACACAATGCAAAGTTAGTATTGTCAAACATGTAACGATAGCAGGCGGAGTTTAGAGGTAAAATCTCAGTTTTGGAAAAGTTTAACTTATAGTTATAACCAGAAAGACTTGAGTATAAATTAATTTCTTGCAAAATAGGGTCCTAGAGAAGTAAGGGGGTTAGACATATACCCAAAATATCATCTGCTTAGGCAAAAAGTTTAATTTCTAAAGAGTTGTGTTTAAAACCAGAGATCAGGGAATTACCTCGTATACGTTCAAGGAAGGGTTCCAAACAAAGAAGAAAAATCAAAGGTGAAAGAGGACAACCCTGTCTAGTACCTCTATGCAAATTAAAGTAAGGGGAAAAATGACCGTTGACAAAAACACAGGCACGTGGCTCAGCATAAAGTAATTTGAGAAGAGAAATAAACTTTGTCCCAAAGCCAAACCATTGGAGAGTAGTAAACATAAATTGCTAATTTATACGATCAAAAGCTTTTTCAGCATCAAGTGAGAGAACAACAAGGGGAACTGGATATTTTTTCCCAAGGGTAAGGACGTTAGAAAACATTCTAGCATTATCGGAGACAAGTCTGCCCTTAACAAAACCAACCTGGTCGGATTTAACAAGAAGGGGTACAACGATTTTCTAACAGGAGGCCAGAATTTTAGCAAAAAGTTTACAATCGTAGTTAATTAATGAAATTGGGTGACATTTTTTACAAAGGGTAGGATCTTTAACTGGTTGCGGGATAACGATCATAAGAGCATCTAAAAAGGATCCAGTGGCTTTGGGGTTATGCAGGAAGGAATTAAAAAGTTCAAGTAATTTCGGAGCAAAAATAGAGGAAAAGAAAGAGATAAGCTCAACAGAAAAGCCACCCGGACCAGGAGATTTCATAGCAGTTATAATTTCCTGGTTGGTAATGTTCTTCTCTAGATGTAAGAAAGTGTCAGGAATAGAGGGAGGGTTTGGGGGTCATTAAAAAGTTTTAACATCACCTTCAGAAGAGCTAGTATCCTCAGGATGTAATAGTTCATAATAGGACCTGAAAGCATCAATAATGTCAGAATCAGAGCATAGTATGTTGTTGCTGAGCTCATCTCGAATAGGGCCAGTATTTTTCTGTTTCGATTTAATTTCTAAATAATTGGCCAGCATTCTAGCAGCTTTATTTTGACCACCATGATATTTTGATTTAATTTTAAGGAGGACGTTGCAGGCATCAACCGTAGCGAGTTTGTTAAGGGTTGACTGAGCTTTAATTAGTTCTTGTAAATTAAGGGAGGATTTGGAGGTAAAGTAAGTATGCTGAAGAACTTTAATATGACGAAGCGCTGATAGATATTCGGAGTTTAATATGTTTTTCTTTTTAGCAGAGTAGGCAATTGTGAAGGCCCTGAAAGAGGCTTTGAAAGCATCCCAATTGTTTTGGACTGAAGTATCTTTAGGATGATTAAAATGAAAGACCTCAATAAAAGTGGTTGCTTCCAAAATAAACGTTTGGTCTGATAGTGAGGAATTATTAAATCGCCAACGTCCCTGCTTAGAAATATTAGAAGATAGATTAAAAGAAGATAATACAGGGACATGATAAGAAATAAAAATAGAACCAATTTCTGATGATTGAATAAAAGGGAGTAATGACTTAGAAACTAAGATATAATCAATATGAGACATAGTATGATGTACATTTGTAAAAAATGTGAATTCATATACATCTGGATTACAGGTTTTCCATACCTCAAAGAATGGACGTGAGGCAATAGCAGATTGAAAAGATTTATGAGATTTATCAGGTTTAAATTTGAACTTAGATTTTCTAGCAGTGAACGGGTCTAACCAATCATTAAAATGCCCAGCAATAATGATATTATGGTTAGAAATTGAAGAGAGCTTTAATTGAACATACTGCCAAAATTCAGGGCTAGATTTAACAGGGCCATAAATGTTAAAGAAAGTAACTTGTTGTTAAGATATAATAGCGTCAACCAAAACCCATCGTTCATTCGTATCACGTTCAGTTGATAAGATCTGAATAGTCAGTGACTTGTGGCATAAAGTGGCTACACCACCCTCACGATTAATGGCAGGAGAAAATATAACCTGACCAACCCATTGACGTTTTAATTTAATTAATTCAATATCATTACAATGAGTCTCCTGCAGTAAAGCAACGTGTGTTAAGCTTTGAAAGATGAGAAAGTACCTTTTGATGTTTGATGGGATGACCCTGACCATTCACATTCCACAAGACAACATAAAACATGTGGTGGGGTGCGGGTAGGGATACAGGAACAAGTATAAATGACTGCAAAATCAAGAAAGTAAACAAAAAGACACCATTTATCATCAATCAAAAAACATAAGGAAACATTCATTGGAAAGAGAGAAATAGAGTAAACATTAGTACAAATAAAAGAAGAGTAGAAATAAAGAGCATGAAGAGAGAAAAAGAAAATTGAGTAAGAGAACGACAGAAAAGAAGGAAAGAGAATAATAAAGAGAAAAATAGAAGACAGATCAAGGACAGAAATTCAGATCCGAAGTGAAGAGAATAAAGGGTAAACATAGGGCATATTAGCGCCAAGAGCAAGAGCGATAGCAGAGAAGGAGAACACGATAATATACAAGAAACAAAAAAAGAGTAGCCATATACGTAAGGAAATATATAATTGGGGCATAAGTCAAGAAAACCCATGCATAGAGTTAAGCATATTTAGAAATATCAAGCATTAGTCTCCATAGTGTGATCTGTAATATTTTGCAAAAATCTTTTCAGTTTAGCCGGATCGTCGAAAGAACGTGAGATGCCTTCATGGGTGATCTTACAGAGGCATAGATGTAGAATGGCATATCGAATGTTCATATGTCTCATCTGGGGTCGAAGAGCTAAGAATGCTTTTCGACAGGCATTGGTGGCGCTGGAAATATCTTGTGAGATAAAAAGGTTATGGCCAGACCAGATAAGATGACGTTTTATTTTAGCAGCCTTCAAGACACGCATCAAGTCGGTGAATTCCAAAAAGAGCATTATGATGCCACGTGGTTTGGATGAATGAGGTTGATGACGGCCCAAACGATGTGCTCAGTGAATGTTAAGAGGCGGTGTAGATTGAAGATCAAGGAGGTCTGGAAGAAACTTCTTCAGGAAGGTCAAAAGGTCAGGGCCCTCAAGGTTCTCGGGAAGATCATAGAGGTGAAGATTGCTCCGTCTATTTCGGTTTTCAAGGTATTCGGTGTGTAGTTTGAGCTTCTGAACTTCTTGTTCCAACATAGGTATTTTGGTAGTTATGTCTCGAAGATCCCCAACACGTTGTTCCAGCTCCATCGATCCTCAATTTGTTGCGATTTTTCGTTAGTTGCACACATAAATGGTTAAAGTCCATGTACCTCATCCAAAATAGAGTCTAAGACAGGATCCTGGGATGATAAAATTGGAGAAGGAGGGCCATTCTTCGCTCTTTTGGTTTTGTACCTGAAAAAGACAGCCTGGAAGGTGTATGTAAATCGCTGGCCATCTTAATGTAATGAGTTGAACACCGCGTAAGGTTTTGAAAAGGACGAATCTGGCCCATACACCAAAGAGGAGTATATAAGCACAAAGAGTTAAATGAAAAAGGATATATGAAGAATTATTTGGAAAAAGGAGTACGCATAGCCTGATTTCCTTGAAGTTTCTGTACGTAATAAGGACTAATGGGCATCACTGAGTAGGACTACAGTGACTTTCCAGCAATGAGTACAGTAAAAAGAAGATTCAGGCCAGAATAAGCAAAGTCATTTATGAGCAGACATATTTGAGGAGACAGTCCCTCACTTGTTGTAACAGCAACAAAAAGAAGCAACAGAATCACCGCTGCAGTACCGGATCTGAATAGTGTACCTCATTGGTACTGGTAGTTGTCCCAATATTGCAAATTTCCAGTAAAATGTGGTAAAGACTCAAAAAACGTAAATGCGAGCGACGCGACCTAAAATTGCGGCCGCTCGCGTCTGTGTGAGGAAAATCACTGCCACGGCACCAGGGCCACAGAACGCACCTCTGGAGGTCAGCACGGCATGCAGAGTCACCGGAGCCGTGGACCGCATCAGAAGTAGTAAGGCATGGCAAGGAAAGGGCCACAAAAAGCAAGAAAGCTCCGTGTCCGCATCGGATCTCAGCAGTCTGCCGCCATCTTGCGTCGGCACCAAAGCCACGCCCCAATCCCACAGAAATAGTCTAAACTTCTACCGGTGTAATTTTCAGACACCGGGACACATTCAACAGCACCAGTACGTTGTCTGCTTTCGTTCCAAGCAGCCACATGCAGGCAGCGAGGGGGGCTTATCAGATTCCAGCTGGGTACATTACACAGGCTAAAGTTAAAAAGCCTCCTTTTGTTGGAGTATCCCGGATGGGAGCTATCGGGAGCCTCACACCTAAATGCAAACACAGTGGAGGGGAAACAAAGGCACACAGCTTGTTAGCACTTCAAAAAGTATTTAAGAGAGGCATGGCTTTGATATTTTTTCAGTCCCTGTATACAGGAGATATGCATGCACTGTGAGAATGTCAGATGTGTTGACCCGTCCCAGTTTTTACACAAATAACAATTTAAATACCTCTATTTTGTTTTATTTCTTTTATAGCTCTATAGCGCTACTCATCCTAATGCAGGGTGTCAGAGCGCTTTACATCACACGTACACATTATAGATTAACAATAAATCAAATGTGCGTAAATCAATGTACAGGATGTGTTACAGAAGACAGTGAGGGTTACAAGGTGTAGGAGGTCATGGGTTGTGATGCCACCTGCGAGGTCGCGCGTCCTGATGTCACGCACTGTGATGTCACGTGCCATGATGTCACTTGCATACTGCCTAACTTGGTCAGTCCACCCACTTCTTTTTTAGGACTTGTGTCCTGCTTAACTATATACATATATATAGATATGGGCTTTAGCTGACCCCCTGCTGCCATTAGCCACTCAGAAGACACAAGGTTCAGCCTCGGGTGGGGGAAAGGGACACTACAGTTTCATGGCGCCGACCGCAATAGTTTAAATGCACGTTGCTGAGCTCAGCAGTGACTGCACAGATGCCATGCCCTTGAGAGTACCTGTACTCTCCTTGAAGCAGCAGAAGTTCCAGTACTCAAAAGGAGAAAATTACAAAGTTCCTGTATAGCCAGCGACCATAGGTAGCTTCCATTGGTGCAGCAGGTGCAGTGGCACCGGGACCCAGAGACCTGAGAGGCCCACTGAACGCTTATTATTGCTGTGTTTCTCAGTTCAGACATCAACCAGAGGTCCCACCTGCCTTACAGTAGGGCCCATGACACACTGCCTACACTACTGGACGTTGTGTCCTCTACTTCCCTACTATGCCCCTAGGGCATAACCCAGGTTTCAGAAAGAGGGTCATGACGTCACACGCACAAAGACAGAAATGCTGGCACCGCTCGGTTTTTCAGTTTGTAGCTCTGGAAACCAGCCTAAACTTTCCCTACAACACCTTTTCTACTTTTAAAATAGTAAAAAACACATCTTTCAGAATTGCTGCCTGGAGTTTCTATCACTGACAACAATGACCGATAAAACATGACACCAGCATGAAGATGCTTTACCGGGCTTGCTGTGTTTCTCCTTCATTTTCAAAATGTTTCCAACGCAGATTTATGCTTCAATTATTTACCGGTGTTTGCATTACTCTGAGTCCTCGTCCCTCGCTTCTATTCATTACAGACATGAGGCATTCCTGCCTCACCAGACACCCATACCACGTGATTTGCAATCAAACATAAAAATCCCCCTCCCCGGCCCGCAGATCTCAGAAATGGAAGCCCCCTGGACCTCAGCACAAGAGGTAGCCATAGACCTCTTTGAACAACCCTGAACCCCAGAGGGAGAAACCTGACCAGAAGCCTTGTAGGCCTGAGAAACCAGAGTCCGAATCCACCGACTCAAGGAAGAAGTGGAAGGATGCAACCCTCTATTTACTGATCCAAAATTCACGAACAGGGAATCGGGAATCTGAAGGAAAGCCACCATATCCAAATAAATCAGGAGAGCCCTCCCAACATCCAAAGAATGCAGCGGCACCTCCAACTCGGAAGAAGGAGACTCAAAAAAGGAGGGCAGAATTAACTCTTGGTCCCGATGGAACTATGAATCAACCTTAGGATGAAAGGAAAGGACAGGCCTCAAAGGGATTCTGTCCTCAAAAACCCTCCAAAAGGATGCTTGAAAAACAAAGCTCCCAATTCACACAAACACCGAGTGGAGGAAATAGCCAACAAAAAGAAAGTTTTAAGGGACAACAGGCGCAAATCCACAGAGACCAGAGGCTCAAACGGAGGAGCCATCAATGCCTCCAAAACCAAAGACAGATCCTATGAAGGGTAGTGTTTCCAAGGAGAAGGACTCCTCGGAAACACTTAGCGTCCTTAGCGCCTGCCAAGGACAAAGACTTTTTCAGCTGGAACTTCCTCTGACGTTCCAAAAAAGTCTTGGAGGTCTTACGGGAGGAAGGAAAAGAAGAAGAGGAAGAAGATGGATCCCAAAAGCGACGAGAGTAAGAAGAAGAAGACGCTTTCCCCTTGTAAGGAAGAGCATGTTTCTGATCCTTGAGAGTTTTGGTAATCACGCTGTCCAATTGATCCCCAAACAGCATTTTACCCTCAAACGGATCTTCAGGAGAGAAGACTTCTCGGAAAAGTCCGCCTTCCAATCGCGCATCCACAAATTCCTCTGAGCTAACACCACAGAACCAGTCGCCATGGCTGAAGACCTCAGTACATCCGAAGACATGTCCGCCAACAACTTGGCCTGCTGTTCCATATGAACCAGCAATTCAGAACAATCTATCGCCTCCAGAATTGCCGTGGCCAACTTCTCAAAGTCCGAAACAAGAAACTGAGCTGCATAAGCAGAATAGATACCAGCCTTCAAAGTCAGGTTCTCTGCAGAGAAAGATTTCTTAAGCGCCCCCTCAATTATTTTGTTCATAGCATGAGAAGGAGAACAATCCTCAGGATTAATCACTGTACGACCAATCAGAGTGGCCAAAGTGGTGTCCACCATAACTGAGTGTGGAAGAGAGTCCTCCCCATCCTCTGGAGAATACAGCTTTTGTAGAAAACGCGGAACTGAAGAGCGTTCCAGGTCATGCCATTCACCGGTGATCAGGTCCTTGATCCGTCCATGAAATGGCATAGCAAAAATGGGGGGCTTAAAATACTGTGGAAACATGCCTTCCACTGCCTCAGGGGATGAGAAAGGCGCAAACCCCAAATTCTTCCGGATATGCTGCAGAATGTCCAGAACCTCCTCGCTACGCACAAACTTCCCAGTAGAGGTAGAAGGGCGGCCAGCCTCTGAAGCCGAGGAGTCCCCAGAGGGAGTATCCACTGGACCCACAGCTGAATGAAAGCCCCTGTGCCTGGCCTCAGCCCTGGCACCCAGAGCTCGGGCCACAGCAGCTTCAATCATCGCCTGAACCTCAGAGGCAGAGAGTAAAGGAGAAGGATCCGCAGGGCCCCTGGACCTGCTCCGGTGAGCAGGAATCGGCTCATCCTCCTCAGAAGAGGACAGTACATGCTTGCGTTTGGATGCACGCCACCTAGATATAGGCAGAACCCACCCCCAGTGACCAATCAGTAAATGAGACACAAAAACGAAACATCTCTAAGTACCAATAATGAAGGTGCATAACATCAACCAATCCATCAAGTACACAAATGCATGCAAAAATAATAAAAAACGGCCTCCCCAAGGCCCTTACTGTAAATCCATTGAGAAACAACAGCAGAGGAGCCGCGCTGTCCCCACTCGCTGTAGCTTCCCAGGCTGGCATCCGACCCGGGAGCACAGCCTTGCCACCATGAGCCGGTAACTCCGTCATCCGGCCTCACAACAAGCAGATGCTGGTAAAGGAACGCACCGTGAGTCCCAGACACAGCGCCGCATGGCCAGCATTGGGATCGGACCAGTCCCGCGTGACCTACCAGCATCCACCAGAGGAAAAAAAACAAAAAAAATGCCCGCAGCCCCACACATGGCCAGCGCCTGGTTCACGCGTCCAACGAAACCTGGTGAGACAAGAAAACAAGCATTTGCAATGCAATAGGTCTCGCATTTGCGAGAGTTTAAGCTATTGGCATTGTAAATGACAATGCCTTTTATTTATATGTTTTGATAATTATCAAAACATATAAATAAGAGGCATTGTTATTTACAAGCCAATAGCTCAAACTTTCGTAAATGCGAGACCTATTCAAAGAAGCGGCCGCCGTTGTCCTTGGCTGCTTATAAAGTGAAAGCGCGCAGGGCGCGCTGAGTGTTGCAGGAAAGCATGTCGTGCCTGCAGTAGGAGAAACTATTTAAAGAAAATAATGCTTCCAGACTAAAAAAGACGTACCGTGTAACAACCGAAGTAAAAGGGCCGGTCCTCATGGGAGGTTAGAAATGAAGACAAGGCGGTACTAAGGAGGGACTAACAAGCCTATTAATGAATCAGAAGCCAGCATTTACGAAGGACAATGACACGAGCCAATGACAAATATAGGCGGAGAGTGGGCGGGGCTTCTATTTCATACTCCAATACAGCATGGCTCGCAGAGCAGCGCATGCACTGCTCAGGCTCGACCTAATAAATGGATGGATGAATGAATGGAGAGGAACGTGCACAAAAGTCATTAACGCCCCAGGCCCCCTTTACACTTGATGAAGTCATAAGCACTTCAAATCCCACCAGGGTTTTAGAGTGATACAAGTAAAGCATTAAGACACCGACGACATGGGTGAAAAACGAGAGATGTGTAATTACTTCAGTGGAAAGTTTTTTTTTTTTAAATTCAAAAAAGACACAGGCCTGACTTCGTCAATAAAACATGAAATAGCCACGGAAGACTGTGTGAGCCATGAAGCTCTATGTATATGTACACAAAATTCCTCCACAAAGCTCATACAATTGCACCATGACCCACGGAATTGTCACAGCCACTGTGAGTAAGAAAGTGTCCCTTCAGCTGGGAGTTTTCCCCATAAGCCATGAAATTGCCCGCACTTACACATATAATGAGGGGGAAAACTGTAGGGGGAGAAAAGGAGATGGGAGTTAAGTGGAACAAAATAGAGAAAAAGCTACAATAAGGCCAGGAAGAGGTGATAAATGTGAGCAAAAGAGGCAAAATAAAACGAACGAATTACCAGACAGACCGTAAGCAACACACACAGAACACATGACTCTATTCCTTTCCGCTGACACAAGAAATGAATGCACACATTCACACCAACAACTCGGTGAAGAAAGGCACAAATATCGAACATCCACATAGAGATTAAGGATGAACCCTGTGTACCCCAAGCACACCTTGAAACAGCACACAGCACCGAACGCCCACACACACACACTGCGGGCATTTACATCCCCTAATGCACCATACACGAATGAATGGATGCGACCACACCATAACATGCACTCACAGAAATCACCAAATGCGAAAACACACATTCATGCAGCCACTGTTAAAGGCACATATACACTAATCAAACACACATTTTCAAATGCGCACACAAACGCCATCAAATGCACAAACGCACATTATGTTACACAAACACACACACACATACATCAAGTCCACACACACTCGTTTGTTATTTTGTCTTTGGGATAGAAGCAAAGTCGCACCCACAGAGCTGACACACTCATAAAACACTTGCATTTTCACAGTACGTGTCCTTTAGCAAGGACACACAAAACAGCAGTAGAGATAACACGTCCCAACGAAGACCTTGAAAACAGGAAGCTGACAACTTTGCAAGCAGTCGGTATTGTGCACCGTGGGTGCAGCATCCGCAGACACACAATAAGCAGTATACATTGATCATTTAACAACGTGTGTGACTGAGTGCAAGAATACAACTGAAGCAGCATCATGCATTCCCCATGCACTAACTAGTCATGTCTTCTGCTCCGACCCGACCCAGCCCTTCCCTCCCCTTCCGAGCCCCCTCCATCCCCGCCCTGCCCACACTCCTCTGCTGTCCCGTCCAGATCGCCTGCTAAAGAAATTAAATAAAGGCGCGGCTCGCCAAACTCTTTTTTGAATATTTGATACTTTTAGTAAGCAGCGCAGCATGCTGGCTGTGCCGCGCTGCTTATTAAAAGAATAAAGTATTGAAAAAGTAGAGTTTGGCGAGCCGCGCCTTTCTTTGGAGTGGGGTGAGGCGGGGCTTGCAGAGAACCCAAAAGGAGTTTGGTAAGCAGCGCCGTGTAAAAGATAGGCGCGGCTCGTTAAACTCTATTTTTCTATATTTTATGCTTTTAGTAAGCAGCGCAGCATGCTGCCTGTGCCGCGCTGTTTATTAAAAGCATTAAATATTATAAAAATAGAGTTTGGAGAGCCACGCCTTTTGTTGTAGTGAGGTGAGGCAGGGTTTGCAGAAAGCCCATCAGAGTTTGGTGAGCGGCGCCGAGTTAAAGAAATGCGCAGGTCATTAAACTCTATTTTTTCAATGTATTATACGCAGCATGCTGCCTGTGCCGCGCTGCTTATTAAAAGCATAAAATATTATAAAAATAGAGTACCGCGCGCCAAAACCCCGAATACAAATAACACCATTACTGCTGAGGCTGCCGCAATGTTTAACAAGCTGTCACTTCGCGAATAAGAAAAAAAAAGTGCCCACCCACCAGATAAAGCCCACTGTGTAACGCCGCAAGTAAACGATCCCGTCCGGATGGGCCGTCCGACAAGGAGACAGGGCGGTAACAAAGAAGCCTCATTTTGAATTACCAGCCAGCGTTTAGCATAAACGATGAAGCTAGCCAATCAAAATGATGGGCGGGGCTTCAACTCCACTTCTGAAATCTCCTCGATTACAATAAGCCTCGCAGAGCGAGTAGCGCATG
Organism: Calotriton arnoldi; assembly: GCA_963921515.1. Lineage (NCBI taxonomy): Eukaryota > Metazoa > Chordata > Amphibia > Caudata > Salamandridae > Calotriton > Calotriton arnoldi. The sequence goes on from CAWUFW010000739.1 coordinate 1,045,242, forward strand.
CGCGCTGCAACGCAGGTCTGCGAGATCTAAAAACAGGAGGTTGGAGGGGGAGGGGGATTTTTATGTGTGATTGCAAATCACTTGGCTCATTAACCTTTGCTTCATGAGAGTCTGTACCTTTTCACTTGTGAAAGACGAATATGTGTGATTTCACTCATGATAGATGGAATGTGTGTTGGTGGTGGACAGTGTACCCCTATGAACCCCTTGAGAGGTACCAGTGCCAGTACAGCTAGTGGGGTCGGCCTCAGACTGTATGAACACGGTGACGTCCACAGGGGTCTATACACCTGCCCTATAGATCCCAACCGCATCTGTCTTCTAAATGAGTCCTTTGATCTCTGCCTGCTGTCTTTAGCCCACTAGTATATTTTAAATGATTATTACGAGAAATAATTTATTATTCAACAATGTAACAATAATAACGGCTTTTATGCAGCTTCACACCACACGTCATTTTGAGTGCTGTGATGAACATTATTCGCTTAAGTCAATGAAATAATCAGACATTATGATTCTAGTATTCAATGCTAATAATTATTTAAGATCAAATGTTTGGGCCAGGAAGTACTATGCCAGTTAAAAACAAATTCTTCAAATATTTAATGCAGAGAATAAAACTCATGAAAAAAACCAGGCTTCACAGAAATATAGCGCGTCTGGGCTGATTTGCTATAATAATGAAAAAGGCTAGTTTCCAGCAGTCGACATTTTAACACAAACCCTTATAAGGAAAAGGTGCATTTTATCTTGATGCAGGCCTCAGTTTTTGAAGCTACCATTAGAGACTGTGGGAAACTGTGAGCAACGATATGTAATTCTTGGAACAACAACTTATATGAACAAACTGAAGTTGTCCATGCCAGACTTACCAGGGGTGCATTGAGGAATAGCAAATATACCATTGGAAATAAATAATGCAGTAGAATGCAGAAGTTGAGCAGAGGCCAAAGAGAGGCACATCCTGCTCCAGGAAACCCAGCTCCCCATCGCATTTACATTTTATAATTACAAAAAACTTTAACTGAGAAGTCCTGGAGTCATTTCAGGTCCCCTGTGAGGGACAGATGGGACGACACACCCACAATGTGCCCCATCAGGGAACCGGAAATGCAGATGTAGGAAGGGAGCAGACAGAGAGACTCACTTGTCCAGGAAGCAGGACTTCATTTATTTTTTCATTCTACAATGACATTTGCCCTGGTGTCTGGTATGACGGGGGCGTGTGGGGCTTTAAATAAAAGAATGGGGAAAGAGGCTGAGAGCTAATGACACAGGAGCCTGCCCCCTCACTCCACTCATCTTTTATTTATTATTATTTCCCTGGTGTCTAGTTGGCCTTTCTGCCCCAAAGGTTGTAAAGTTTGGAAATAATTGTCCTTATTGGCAAGTAGGCGGGGGGAGGGGAGTGACCTGATGCTAGGAATTTCTGCCACCCCTTCATTCATTTTTACCAAATTTCTGCCCGTCTGAGGCAGATTGGAGATGCACCTTGTAGGAAATGGGATTCCTGGTTGGCTGAGGTATGCACCCTGTCCAAGCAGGAACCACCACTCTAGTCAGGGTAAGTAAGATACACACTAGAAGATAGCCTATGCTCACCCTCTGGTAGCTTGGCACAGAGCAATCAGGCTTATCTAAAGCGTCAATGTATAGAGTATTTGTGCAACACACACACACACAGTAACACAATGAATGCACCACAAAAAGACTCCACACAGGTTTAGAAGAATAGATTATAATGTTCGGAACAAAACAAGACCAAAACGACAAAAATTCAATGTATAGAAGTTGAGATATTGAATTTCAAAAGAATAGGTGAAAAATAGTACTTACAAGCAAATAGCACTTTAGGGGTTACTTGAGGTCACTCTGGACCGGGGCAAAGTCAAAGTTCAGGCTGACTGTGATGGAGCACCAGCCAGCTACTGGACCCACGCAGGCCCCAGTGAACAAAGTGCCTTTCCTGGTCGCAACAGCGAGATGCGTCGTGAGTTGCATCGCTGCGAGTCCCGCAAATCGAGGATACGTCGATTTTCTCCACACGCTTATGGTGATGCATCAGTTCTGTAGACGGGTGCTGGAGTCAAGAGGCATCAATCGATGTGCCGGGTTTCTCCAAGTAGTTGAGGGAATGCATCAATCCCTTCAAGCCGCAGTGGCAGCAATACTCTGTCCGATGCGTCGATCTCGGGAGGCAAAGCGCTGGTTCCAAAGCGATGCTCTGAGTTTACTCCCGCAACCGGGTCGATGTATGGGTTTTACTACATGCAGACAGGCAGATGTGTCGAAGTCCATGTTGCAAGTATCTGGGCCACTTCCAGTGAGCCAGGCACAGGAGCAGAGGTAGATACTTTGATATTCCTGAGTCTCAAGCAACAGGAGGCAAGCCAATAAGCCCTTGGAGATCACTTGGAGCGAAGGCAGAGTCCAGCTCTCCTTCAGCAGAATCAGAGAGCAGCAGGCAGCAGGGCAGCACAAGAGAAAAGCAGGCCTTCTAGATCAGCAGTCCAGTTGAGTCCTTTTGGCAGCACAGCAGTCCTTCTGGCAGAGCTTCAGTTATATGTCCAGTAGTGTCTGATTTTGGGGGGGTCAGACACCCAGTATCTATACTCAAAAGTGCCTTGGAAGTGGGGTGACTTCAAAGCAGCTCCTTGACGTACACAGGTCCTCTTATCAATCCAGCCCTGTCTTCCAGGCTATCTGGGGGGGATGGTAAATCATCCTTTTGTGTGGGGATAGGACACTATCTATTAAGTAAAGCGTTAGCCCCTCCCTTCCGTCCTGCCCAGGCAGGGCCATCAGAATGCAGATGTATGTAGAGGGGTACTCAGACACACCTATCCTTCCTGTGTTTGTGGCTGTCTAGAGGGAATGCACAAAGTGTAGCTGTCCCGCACACCAGACGTGTATTGAAGACAGGCTGCAAGGCACACAGAACAGTAATTGCAAAGAAATGTCCACTTTCTAAAAATGGCATTTCAAAAACAGTAATGTTAAATCCAACTTCACAGTAAGGAGCATTTATCATTATCATTCCAAAGATATAAAACATGAAGTAGCGACTCCTTTCTGATCAGGAATTACCACTTGAAAGTGTATTTGGGAATTCCCAATGTTAACCTATGAGAGGAGTAGACCTCACCGTAGTTAAACATGAATTTAGCTGTTTGTCACTACCAGGACACACAAAACACAGAAAGTACATGTCCTACCTTTACGTACATAGCACCCTGCCCTTACGGCTAACTAGGGCCTACCTTAGGGGTGGCTTATGTGTAGTAAAAGGGGAGTTCAATGCCTGGCAAATAGTTTTAAATGCCAAGTCAAAGTGGCAGTAAACTGCACACACAGGCACTGCAGTGGAAGACCTGAGACAGGTTTGAAAGGCTACTTCTGTGGGTGGCACAAGCACTGCTGCAGCCCATTAGTAACATTTAGATTACAGGTCCTGGGTATATGGGATACCACTTTACAAGGGACCTACAGGTAAATTAAATATGCCAATCATGTATACACCAATTACACACTTGTTTAGGGAAGAAGAACATGCACTTTAGCACTGGTCAGCAGTGGTAGAGTACTTAGAATCTTAAGGCCAACAAAGACATTCAGCGAAATGTGGAGGTCAAAAGCAAAAATTCTGAGGGAACACCACCCTAAGGATGACAGGTCTAACATGTCTCCCCCCCAGGTGAAAGTGGGAAGATCTGCCCAGTCTCTCGGGAGTTCTCTTCACTAAGGCGGAAATTCCTAGATAGACCATCAGCATTGGCGTGGCCTACCCTGGTCTGTGCTCCACCCTAAAGTCCATACCCTGTAGGAAAATGAACCATCTCAACAGTTTTGGATTGTCAGCCCTCACTTGCATTGGCCACCTGAGGGGCCTGTGGTCAGTCTGAATCAGGAAATGAGTGTCAAACAGGTTTGGCCTCAGCTTCTTCAGTGCCCAAACCACAGCAAAAGCTTCTCTTTCTATAGCACTCCACCTTTGTTCCCTGGGAAGTAACCTCCTTGAGATGAAGGATGCAGGTTGGTCTAGACCCTCCTCATTAAGTTGAGATAGTACTGCCCCTATGCCATGCTCTGAGGCATCTGTCTGAACTATAAACTCCTTGGAGAAGTCAGCAGCCCTGAGCACAGGGGCTGTGCACATAGCCTGCTTCAGGGAATCAAATGCAGTTTGTCATGCCTCTGTCCAAATCACATTCCTGGGCTGCTTCTTGGAAGTCAGCTCAGTCAAGGGAGCAACAATGGCGCCATATCCATTGACAAACCTCATATAGTGTCCAGTGATGCCCAAAAATGCTGTGACCTCAGTCTGGGTTTTGGGGGCTGCCAGGCCATTGTGGTGTCTATCTTAGCCCGAAGGGGTTGCATCTTCCCCCTGCTCATTAGGTGTCCCAAGTACACCACAGACCCCTGCCCAATATGGTGCTTACTTGTCTTGATTGTCAGGTGTTAAAATGATGTATGCCACGTAGACAGGTCATGTAGGAAAAGGTTAAAGGTTTATTCTTCAAGTTACAGCTTCAGTTACAAGTTACAGGAAGATGGTAAGTCCCATATAATGCCCCACCAGGAGCAGCCTCCTTGCTGCTCAGCCCATACACTCCAACTGACTCTTCCACTTCAAGCACCAACACTCCAGCATGCTAATGACCTCACCACTGGCTGAGCAGCAAGGCAGAGAACAACAATGGGGAGGATGCATTAACCCAACAAGTAGATTACAACATCAGGCCTGCCTGTTGCAGAGCCTGACACACTTCCTGTAGGTGAAAAGGTTGGTCCTTCCAGCTGCTACTGAAGACAGCTATGTCATCCAGATAGGCAGCACAGAAGGCCTCCATACCAGCAAGGACCTGGTTCACCAGCCTCTGGAAGGTGGCAGGGGCATTCTTAATCCAAAGGGCATCACCATAAACTGATAGTGGCCCTCTGGAGTGGAGAAGGCTGACTTCTCCTTTGCTCCCTCTGTTAGGGCGATCTGCCAGTACCCCGATGTAAGATACTTTTCTGATCTGCAAACCCAGTGTTTTCTACACTTCGTTTACTAAACCTAATGGATCTCCTGACTGATCTGCTGATCCGTGGGGATCTATGAACCTCACGATTGTATCTAGCCCATTTACAACTGTAAAGATTCTCGCCCTGTTTGTACAAATCTCATAGTTGTTTTTCTAAAAACCCAATAGATCTTAATTGAATCTACAAACCCAGTGGTTCTCTGTGTACAACCCCAATGGCTCTCACTCTATCGAGAAACCCAACAAATCTCCACTCCATCAGCATTTCCAATGGTTCTCCCAAATCCAACTACAACCTCAAAAAGTCGGTCTCCCTCTCTTAATCCCCAGCAGATTTCCATGCAGCCATTCTCCGTTCCCATTAAAAAACAGTTCTTGTGTCCTCTGGCTACGTTCTCATTAATTCTCACTTCCAGTGTAAGAACCCGATTGGTCTGTCTCTTCGTCTACTATCTAGGTGGTTCCACCCACGCCTCATCCTCGTTCGTCTACAATCAGTTTCACAGTTTCTGGATGCCTCAGGTGAACTGAACACCCCTGAACATCACAGACCAGAGTCTACTGGTACTGGCCATGAGTTCCAGGAGATGGACTAAGAGCGATGGTGGTTGAATATTCAAAGGAGCTGTTTCTAGTCCGAGACCTGCACAGACCGTGCGCTCCCGTCAAGGAGGTGCTGGTGAGATCAACAGGTCTCTCCGCAGAAGCCAGGGCTGGTGGGGCCAGGAGCCCTTTACAAAACTTCAACTCTGGAGCACCACAAACCCAATCCTTTCCTGTGTACATTGAGGTGGGGGTTGGTGGGGCATGTTTCCCTAAAGAGCTTACAAGATCAACAGACACCATGAAAATAGCATGCCCTCACTGGCAGAGGAGGCCAGGATCCTTGACTCTCCCGAGCGACAGATGCAGAGCAGGCTATGGCTCAGGTGATTAAAAGGCGTTTGAAGGCGACCGACTTAATGTCTTTTGACAAGTGCAATAAAACACATTCCAGTTAAAATCCGCCAAAATAGGTTTCCTCGTTAACAATCTCCGCTGGTTGCTGCCAGTCTATGGACCAAGAAAGGATGCCCAGAATAAAATGTGTTTCCGCACACAAGGGCAGCCCAGCCAGGTCTTTGGCTATGAAACAGCAGTGTTTGTTTAGCTTAATTGATTCCTCTGTTCCTGTTGGCAGTGCCAGTGTAAACCCAGGGTAAACCACCAGGACTTCCTGTGGAAGTCTTCGGGTACAATAACAGTGCTAAGTGCCAGGCCGCCATGTTCTTCGTCTCGCGATGCTTTAACCCATGTCTTAGTGTCCAGGCATGAGACGGCGCACGCATGGCACATTCACACATCACCTCCAGCCTCCATGTATGCCCAATAATCCCCCAGGAGACTGGGTCTGATTCAAAATCCATAAATAATGCTTTTTTATAGGAACCTTCCATATTATTTGAGAATGATTCAAAGGTGTTTTTATGGACGTGTAACCTTCTCACAAATACAATACATGTAATAATCAACTTTAATGACAAAAAATACAATAAAGTAGATTAAAAAATAGTGTTTACTACAATATTAGAATACATTTTATTCTGCACAATTGATATAATATTTACATATTTAAACTTGCCATCTTGCAGTTCATCAAACCAATCACAAGTGGATGTACAGGAGCTAGTAAACTCATATAAATGCCCAGTAAACACTTTAAATAACAATTTTATACCACCTTGTCATCTGAACAAATATATGTTTTGATTTTGCCATCTAATTGCAGTGCCTTTTCTGTCTTCTAAAATGATCGGGCCTGAGCTCACAGAAGTAATCTGAGACGAAAGTCTAACTGTACGAGTTTCGGTATTCACAAAGGGCATTTACGAGTAGTAAAGTTAGACTTTTGGTCAAAGTTAGACTTTTGGTCTAAACTTAGACCAAAAGTCTAACTTTAGTAATAATAAAGTTAGACTTTTGGTCTAAGTTAGACTTTTGGTCTAAACTTAGACCAAAAGTCTAACTTACTACTCGTAAATGCCCTTTGTGAATACCAAAAGTCATAAAGTTAGACTTTCGTCTCAGATTACTTCTGTGAATTGGGCCCAACGTGATTTGATAACGCTCATAATTTCCAATCACAGTGTGAATTACACATCGACGTTTCGGTCTCCTAGTGTCAACAGTACATGAGACCCTCTTCAGGGCATTCTAGCATTCCTTCACCTTTAACGATCTAACATGCAAAGTGATAAGAATGCATAGAAATAATGAGTAAGCCTCTATAAAATATTTAACTGCACCAACAAAACTCTGCACGTGCTGCTTAAGCAACAGACATGAGCAGTAAGTTAATTTGTGATAGCTCACTTTAATCCAATCATTTGCACTTCTGTGTATTGATGCTCACACAGAGCTGCTGCACATGTTGCACTTGTTTTGTGTGTGTCTAAAAAATTGCTGCTAGCACATGTCCTGTTTATGTTAAGGAAGCTTGCACTGTTGCCGCCCTAATTGAATGTGAGGAATAACTTTTAGCTATAAAAAAGCTGAAATAATTGTGATTTTCTGTCTGGATTCTGTATTCTTGGCACTAGACGTCGCTCATGAGGGCCCTTTGGGGACCAGCATTTACATCATTTAAGGTAAATATACACATCTCCACTTAGCATATGTAGTCTCTTTTCATTTTCCAGTCCAGGTTTCTGTCCCACTTCCCTGATGCATTATTGTCCTTGTAGTTCACTTTGCCATCAGACCATTCTTAGATCACGTCCTGGGCCTGTATTACAGAATTGCCCCGGAGGAGCAACGAGCGTTTGCGCCTGCTTTATGCGCCCTCGGGGCACTTTAGTGCCCTTTCTGTAATACCGACAGTGCTGGCGCATATGTCGCACCAGTGCTATCTCAAGAGGGCATTCCCTCATTTACATGGGGGAGTATACCCATGCACATGAGGGAATCTCTTTACTTCTGCGCCGAATTATGGCTGAGATGCAGAGGTAAAGAAGCTGTCAGGAGGCGCACTGACAGTGTGCCACAAAAGGTGGTGCATTGTCAATGCACCCCCTGATGGAGGCCCTCTGGAGGGAGTCAAGGGGGTACTATGGTGTAAGGAAGTGGGTTTCTGTTGCAGTACCCCCCCCACTTTTTGCCAGACCACTGATGCACTTTGACTTGATGTGCCCTGGGTCCCTGTCAATCAGGTTCCCAGGGCCTGTGTTCTTTCCCCAAAACTGTACCCAATTGGCATCTCTGGCCACAGGTCAGCCCCTGGTAAATGGTACCACAGGTACCAGGGCACTGTGACCAGGGAAGACCTCTAAGGGCTGCAGCACTTATTGTGCCACCCTTAGAGGCCCTGTACCTTTACACACACACACTGCCTTTGCAGGCTGCGTGTTTTGGTGCAGAACAAAGTGAAGAGTCGACATGGCACACACCTCTGTGTGCCATGCCTACAACCCACTGCCCTGGCATAGGTCAGTCACCCCTCTAGCTGGGTGCACTATACCAGTGGTGAGGGTACAGGTGCATGAGCCCTGTACCCCTACAGTGTCTAAGTCCATTCTTAGACATTGTAAGTGCAGTGCTGCCATTAAGAGCATATGGTGCTGGGAGTTTGTCATTACGAACTCCACAGCACCATAATGGCTGCACTGAAAACTGAGAAGTTTGGTATCAAACTTCTCAGCACATTAAACCCACACTGATGCCAGTGTGGGATTTAATGAAAATGCACACAGAGGGCATCTTTGAGATGCCCCTGAAAACGACCAGCCTCTGGTGGGTTCGCTGACTGGTACACACCAGCCTGCCACCACGAGACATGTTTCTGGACCCCTAGGGTGGGAGCCTACGCTCCCTGAGCCCAGAAACAAAGCCTTTCCTGGGCGGAGGTGTACACACCTCCCCCAGTCCAGGAAGAGCCATCTGTGGCAGGGGAGCTTCAAAGGCCTGGCAGCCTTTGTAATGCGACCCCCAGCCTCTCCTGCTATAAGGAGCAGGTCCTCTTCCTGTCTCCCCTCCTTTTCGGCGGGAAGACAGGCGGGAAAACTAGCCAGCCCAGGAGGTGTGCCCACCTCTGCCAACTCCACCCCTCAGGTGGGGGAGGCGAGGTGAAGCCCACTCTCCAGTGCTCGCCATCTTGCAGACGGTAGGCACTCCCCAATCAGGACTAGGGATTGTGCTCATTCCCCCACGTGGGGTGAGCACACCAAGGGTGTGGTCACCCTAAGGTCAGTAGCCCACTGGCTACTGACCTCAAGACCCCTAAAACGCCCCTAAATACAGTATTTAGGGGGCAGCCCTGAACCAAGAAGGCAGATCCAGCAACCACAAGAAAAAGAAGAGAAGAAGAAGGACGAGAAGTCGTGCAGAGCTAACAAGAGGACGACGCCCACTGACTTGGCCCCAGCCCTACAGACCTGTCTCCCCTCGAACCTGCTCCTGCAAAACCCTGGCGTGTCCAGCGGCCAGCAACCTCAAAAACCCCGGAGGACCTGCCTGCCTTCACTTTCCAAGCTGTTTCTCCCGTGAACACCGGACGTGTTTGAACTGCAGCTTCTGGTGTCAGCCAGGAACCGCGAATCCCGCACACTCTGCACCTGCCGAATCCGGCCCGAGCTCGAGTGGGCAAATACCCCGAGGAGGTCCCCCCGGCGATCCTGACCCGAGATCCGGCGACCCCTGACCTGCCTCAAGCCTCCTGACGACGCCTGCAGCCTCAATCCAGAGGACTCTTCCTACCGCGACCAGGCGGGTAAGAAAATCCGATGTCCCAAGGCACCCCTGCACCCGACGCCCCACGGCCTTGTGTGCCCAACCCATCAGTGCCTAACCAACCCTCTACATCCCAACTTACCCCTCGAAGTGGTGGTAGCTCCTGGAAGATCCTCGTCCCCGAGCTGCAGTGTTTCTTTGTCCCAGAGAATCTCCATTGAAATCAACAGGGCACCCGACCTCAAAACAGCACCCTGCACCCGGCCGCCCTAGTGCCGCTGAGGGTGCCCCTTTGCGCTAACTTGGTCCCCAACTTGCCCTGAGCTTAACCCCTAGGAGCTTTGCTCCCACAACCCCGTGGCTCTGCTTGCCAGCAGCCACCAACCGGAGTCCCCCTATCCTCCATAGGATAACATTGGGCCTCAACACTCTGCACCCGGCTGCCCTAGTGCCGCTGAGGGTGCAACAACAGTGCATCACTGACCCTGGGAGACCCCTGAGTCTAACCCCAGAACCCTAACTCAAAAGACCGATTACTTACCTTGAAACCAATAACTCATTTTTCCTCATACGATAACATTGACACTTTTTCTTCCAAAAAGTTTCTAAGTGTCGACTTTGAAAACTACAAATATTCCTTAAAAATCAGCCGAATAACCAAAACGCATTTTCTCAACTGTTTTCAGGAGAGATCCCAGTGCTGGATCTAGGATCCAGCACGGAGTAAGAAAAAGTATTGATAACCTAACTTACCTGCTAAGTGAATTTCCTCCCATAGGATAACGTTGGTGATTCTATGTGAAAAAGTTTCTAAGTGTCAACTTTTGAAATACAAGAATATTCTTTAAAAATCGTACAAACTACAAAAACGTAATTACTTACCTGTTTTAAGTAAATGTCCCAGTGCTGAATCTAGGAGTCCAGCACTGGATTACAAAAGTAACGCAAAAGTAATTTTACCTGCATTTACCTTAAAAGCCATTCATTTCAATGTACTGCATTTACTAAGTATTGCAACCTACTGCATCCCCTGTAAATCAAATCAAGTACAATCTTCATTGCTTTTTAAAACTGTGTACAACAAGTAACTTATTACTGAAAAGAATTGAATGCTTACCTGTGTCAGGCCTGCTTGGTTCTAAAATAAAATAACAGTATATTTTTTTATACAAAAACAATTGGTCTAGAGTTCAGTCTTTGAGTGTGTGAATTCATTTGCTGACTGAGTGTGTACATCAAATGCTTAACACTGTCCTCTGATACTGCCTTACTGCTCGACCAAGCTACCACTATTAGAGAGTAAGGTTCTATCTAACTTTAACCTCTGCCAAACCTCTGGAGACCCTTGGACTCTATACACACTGTACCTCACTTTGGTGCAGTATATATAGAGCCAGTTTCTTACATTTTTCTCTTTACTTCAGTGTCTGCGCCGTATTATGAATGTGGGTACAGAGGTAAAGAAGCTGTCAGGAGGCGCACTGACAGTGTGCCACAAAAGGTGGTGCATTGTCAATGCACCCCCTGATGGAGGCCCTCTGGAGGGAGTCCAGGGGGTACTATGGGCCCCCCAGACATCCGCTTGAAGGCGGGTGCAATCACTCACTGCACCCATCTGCAAGGGGATCTATCTCTCCACTTTAAAGTGCAGGTGTGTGCCGCCAGCACAGTGAAACACGAACGGCTTTAAAGCAACCGCTCTGTATTTCACTTGAATGAACTGCCCCCAGGAAAGTGCGAGCAAACGGCTGCACTTTCCCTCTTTGCGCACAGCACACCTGTTTGAAGGTGCGCCGTGGCACAAACCGTAAAAGTGCGCCCTATCCATAATAGGGCCCTGGTGGTGATTCTCTGTTCACTAGCTTGGTTCCTGGATCCTACGGCTATCCTGACCCTTTTATATCTGCATTCTGGAATCTCCTCTCTCTTGGCTCCGATCAGTTCTCCGTTTCTGGCTTTTCCTGTTTCCTGCCTTGTGTCTGCTGGTTTGTCTGGTCTTCTCTTTTCCAAGACTCAGTTCCCTGCATTGATGGTTCTCTGATTCCTTGCACCTGGTTTATTCCTTGTACCTGTCTCTCCCTGCACCTGAGCTCTTCCCCTCCACCTCCAGATCTTCCAGTCCCATGAGCGCAGTGTGCAGAGGTTGCAACTGACTTGTTGTTGAGTCTCCTCGTGCTCCGTCGCGTCCCTGCTGCTGGGCTTCCAGACTTGCCTTTTTATTCTGTCTTTGTCTCTTGTTGTCCTGCCTCTCTCTTTCTGTGATAGTCTTTGTTCCTAGTCTTGTCTTCGCTCTTCTTGATCTGTATTGTTCCATGTAAACTCCTTGCCGTATTGTCTGTGTATTCCAGTCCTTAACCTGACCTTTATTCCAGTGCAGCTTTTCCCAGAGACCAGTTCCTGTTTTTGTGTTCCTTCCACTGTTTCCTTTTGTCTTCTTGCGTGTTTATATTATAATTCTGACTGTCAGTGCTACCGGGGACGCCAGGTACATTCTGAGGCTTGTGCCTCTGGCATTGAGAACCTCCCAGCGCTCTTTCTCCATAGGAGCTGCCGGGTGTCTCCTGAACTCTGTGAGATTCATTTGCTGCAAGCCTTCTCTTCTCACCTCACAGAGAGATCACCAGCCAAGGAACATGCAAACTATCTTAAGATATCTTGTCTATCTTGCCATTGCATTCCATTGCTGTAGTACTTGTGTTTTTATATAGTTTCGCTTTGCATTCTTCCAGTTTCTTGATCACAATCTGCTCTGGACATTACTATTACTTCCACTTATGGAGCGCGTGGCTACCCAGTGGGATTCCCGGCTCTAAGCATAGGTGAAAATGTCTAACCGGAAGATTAAAATAACCAGGTCTTCAGGCTCTTACGAAATAGCAACAATGACGTGCAGTGTCTTAAAAATTTCGGGAGTGCATTCCAAAGTTTTGGGCCCAAATATGAAAAAGAGCGACGTCCTGTACGCACCAGGTGGATTCTGGGCACACGGCATGAAGCCTGATTCCCAGATCTCAATGTCTGCCTGGGCTGATGGGGAGTCACCAGATCCTGGATATAATGACGGCCTAGTCCAGCCCTAGCTTTGAAAATAAAACATAGAGTTTTGAATTCAACTCTCTTTTCATTTGGAAGTCAGTGGAATTTGCGAAGGAGAGGCAGAGCCGAGATATGCTTCGGAAGCCGATATAGGAGTCTCGCCAGTGAATTCTACACAACCTGCAGATGACGAATAGAGGTCTTGTTGATTCCCAAATAGAGAATGTTACCGTAGTCTACTCGTGAGAGTATCAAGGCTTCATTCAGTGTTCTTTGTGCCCAGTGGGGAATGATTCAAATAATCTCCCTCACCCACTTCATCACGGCAAAAGAGGTGAAGTCCACTTTGGCCACTTGGGGTCGTATAGAAAGGTTTTCATCCAGCCAGAACCCCAAGCTTTTTACTTTGGGAGATAGTGTTGGTAGAGCCCCAGGGACTCAGGCCAGAGTTGAGGACCCCAGAGCTGTGGATTCCTACTGAGCACCATAACCTCAGTCTTGTCGCCGTTGAGTTTAAGCGAGTTACTATCCATCCAGGAAGCAACTCGTCTTAGACCAAGATTACGGGCATTTGGGTTGTGCCCATGTGTGGATGACAAGGAAAAGATAATTTGTGTGTTGTCTGCGTATGAAAAAAGTGTCAAGCCGCAACTCTCCACCACATTCCCAAGAAGGTGAACATACAAGTTGAACAACACAGGGTTCTACGCGGAGCTCTGGAGTACTCCAGAGGTCAAGGCACAGATCCCTGACATTGCATCTGGCGAAAATACTTAGAATGACCTACCTTTCAGGAAGGAGGTTAGCCAAGCTGTTCCATCAAGGCCCAATGTCTTTAGTCTATCCACCAAGGTGGAGAGGGGCACGGTATCGAAGTCCGCGCTGAGATCGAATAGGATCATAGCGGCTATTCCGCCCTCATCCAGGAGTCATTTTAGATGTTCCATGACTCCCAGGAAAGTGGAATCCATACTGGGCCCGGCCCTAAAACCCAACTGAAAGGAGTGAAGCAATTGCTGGGCTTCCACAAAGGTGGTGAGCCGTGAGTTTACGTGCTTTTCCAAAATTTTGGAAAGGGCAGGTAGCAGGGAAATGGGTCTAAAATGAGCCCAATTAGTTGGATGAAGATTGGGCTTCTTTCAAAGCGGGAGGACCGTAGCGTGCTTCCATGACCGCGGAACACAGCCCTCATACAGTGAGGAATTGAGCAAATCCACCGCCACTTGCAACAAGTCAGGATTGAGAAGCCCCAATTTACCTGGAGGAAGCGGGTCTAAGGGAGCCTGATTTGATTGAGTGCAGGATGGACAGAAATCCAAAAAAGTCCAACGGAGGCCATGACTCAATTTTTTGGGGCAGGCCTGACATATCCTGAGGAGGGTTAGGACTGATTAAAGGGATTGCCCAATGACACTATCGAAACCTCCAACTTGTATTCCTGCCCTGTGGCTCACCCCCATTTGTGATTGAATTGTAGCCAGTTCTGCGCATTGGGAGTGGGAAAGAAGAGGCGCAGGGAAAAATTTGCTTGGGTCAGACAGTTCTTTGACCACATTAAAGAGCATCTTAGGACAGTTCTCAGCATGAGTCATTTTATCTGAGTAATAAGATGCTCGTGCTGCTCTGCACAGTGCGTGGCATTTATTAACAGTAATATTATATTTGGCTTTAGACTCCAGGTTGTAGATCTTCCTCCAGAGTCTCTTGCTGAAGCATATCGTTGAACCATCGAGCCAGAGGATGGGATCTCACCGAAGCCTTAGATGTCGATGGAAGAAGAGACTCCAGAGAGTTTTTAATCTATCAACGGCTGATTTGCTTCGATCTTCTGCGTTAGGTCTGGTTTAGAGCTTCGACGCAGTGAATTCAGGGCAGGGGCATCCAGTTTAAACCAGTTCCTGGACGTGATTATAGTTTTAGGAGGTCCTGCAAATGGCGGTGGCGGGGTTCTGATAGTAAATGGAACTGCCAAGTGGTCAGACCAAGGAAGCAGAATGGGTGCCGCTGTAAGGACAGCCTCCATATTGGACATCAGCGTCAGTTCTTCCTCCCTTTCCAGCATTCTGGTATTTAATTGTATGTGTTTACCTCTTCTCTGGAAGTCCCTTTCCCCTCAGGGAACACCCACCCCCAGTTATCCAGTCTTGTCCCGATCCCTCCCAGGAAGTCCCCTGAAATTTTCAAGGGGGGGGAGTGCACAGGCAGCAAGGGGCTGCAGAGTGTAGGATGCACTAGGTTCAGAAGTGCAGTGTTTACGAAAGTTGGGGATTTAGAGCTCAGTTGGTAGATAGTGCAGGGTGCAAGGACAGCGAGGCTGGTGTGCACATGGTGCAAGGGGTGTGCAGGGTGCAAGGACAGCGAGGCTGGTGTGCGCATGGTGCAAGGGGTGTGCAGGGTGCAAGGAGAGCGAGGCTGGTGTGCGCATGGTGCAAGGGGTGTGCAGGGTGCAAGGAGAGCGAGGCTGGTGTGCGCATGGTGCAAGGGGTGTGCAGGGTGCAAGGACAGCGAGGCTGGTGTGCAAGTGGTGCAAGGGGTGTGCAGGGTGCAAGGACAGCGAGGCTGGTGTGCGCATGGTGCAAGGGGTGTGCAGGGTGCAAGGAGAGCGAGGCTGGTGTGCGCATGGTGCAAGGGGTGTGCAGGGTGCAAGAACAGCGAGGCTGGTGTGCGCATGGTGCAAGGGGTGTGCAGGGTGCAAGGACAGCGAGGCTGGTGTGCAAGTGGTGCAAGGGGTGTGCAGGGTGCAAGGACAGCGAGGCTGGTGTGCAAGTGGTGCAAGGGGTGTGCAGGGTGCAAGAACAGCGAGGCTGGTGTGCGCATGGTGCAAGGGGTGTGCAGGGTGCAAGGACAGCAAGGCTGGTGTGCGCATGGTGCAAGGGGCGTGCATGGTGCAAGGAGAGCGAGGCTGGTGTGCGCATGGTGCAAGGGGTGTGCAGGGTGCAAGAACAGCGAGGCTGGTGTGCGCATGGTGCAAGGGGTGTGCAGGGTGCAAGGACAGCAAGGCTGGTGTGCGCATGGTGCAAGGGGTGTGCAGGGTGCAAGGAGAGCGAGGCTGGTGTGCGCATGGTGCAAGGGGTGTGCAGGGTGCAAGGACAGCGAGGCTGGTGTGCGCATGGTGCAAGGGGTGTGCAGGGTGCAAGGACAGCGAGGCTGGTGTGCGCATGGTGCAAGGGGTGTGCAGGGTGCAAGGAGAGCGAGGCTGGTGTGCGCATGGTGCAAGGGGTGTGCAGGGTGCAAGGACAGCGAGGCTGGTGTGCGCATGGTGCAAGGGGTGTGCAGGGTGCAAGGAGAGCGAGGCTGGTGTGCGCATGGTGCAAGGGGTGTGCAGGGTGCAAGAACAGCGAGGCTGGTGTGCGCATGGTGCAAGGGGTGTGCAGGGTGCAAGGACAGCAAGGCTGGTGTGCGCATGGTGCAAGGGGTGTGCAGGGTGCAAGGACAGCAAGGCTGGTGTGCGCATGGTGCAAGGGGTGTGCAGGGTGCAAGGAGAGCGAGGCTGGTGTGCGCATGGTGCAAGGGGTGTGCAGGGTGCAAGGACAGCGAGGCTGGTGTGCACATGGTGCAAGGGGTGTGCAGGGTGCAAGGACAGGGAGGCTGGTGTGAACATGGTGCAAGGGGTGTGCAGGGTGCAAGGAGAGCGAGGCTGGTGTGCGCATGGTGCAAGGGGTGGGCAGGGTGCAAGGAGAGCGAGGCTGGTGTGCGCATGGTGCAAGGGGTGTGCAGGGTGCAAGGAGAGCGAGGCTGGTGTGCGCATGGTGCAAGGGGTGTGCAGGGTGCAAGGAGAGCGAGGCTGGTGTGCGCATGGTGCAAGGGGTGTGAAGGGTGCAAGAACAGCGAGGCTGGTGTGCGCATGGTGCAAGGGGTGTGCAGGGTGCAAGGACAGCAAGGCTGGTGTGCGCATGGTGCAAGGGGTGTGCAGGGTGCAAGGAGAGCGAGGCTGGTGTGCGCATGGTGCAAGGGGTGTGCAGGGTGCAAGAACAGCGAGGCTGGTGTGCGCATGGTGCAAGGGGTGTGCAGGGTGCAAAGGATAGACAGGGTGCTTGGGGATGGGAAGCTTAAGCTACAAGGGGGTGGGCCAGGCTGCAATAGGACAGGGAACATAGGGGTTTAGGGGAATGGAGATATCTCTGGGTTTAGGATGCGATAAGTGGTATAGAGGGGAATGCAGGCACAATGGGAAACAGAGTACTTAATGCTGGTCCAGAAAGTATTCATAACACTGTGTACGCATCTTCAAGGACAGTGGTCACTCTAGATGGAAGGGGGTTTGTTTTCCTGAGGGTGAAGAGCTGTCTGCAGATTGCATCCTTGCAATGACTTGCCACATGGTGGGGATTTTCAATTGTCCCTATTATGTGGCAACTCATTGCCAAGGGCTGCTCATAGAAGCTCTAAGAACTGATCAAGAGGTTTACATTTTTTATTTAAAAAAAAATCTTTTTATTGAGTGAGAAAACAGAAAATATACAATAGTGGGTCCAGTTCCTTCTAGAGATCTCACACATACTTTTGACCATTTTTACCCCCATGCCCACGCCACCCCCACCCCATCCTTAGAGCGACAAAAATAGGTTACCATATTACGTGATGGGTTTTTCAAACCTACATTTTTAACAAGTCCTTTATCCAAAATCTTTCCCTTATCCAGTCCTGTGTTTTCCGAGCTAAGTCCCTTTCTTTCACACTTCTATTGATCTTACTATATTTTTATAACAACCTTTTCACATTTTATCTGCTCCTTATCGGAGCACGTTAAGATCAAGAGGAGGAGGTGTCACTAGGCACAGATTCTTCATCTGGGCCACTTATACAACCCCTCTTCTTGTTATAAAGTGCTGGTGCATACGTTTTAACTTATATGTTTCTACTCATTATACATATTCAATCCACTGTCTTGAAAAGTGGCAGCTTAGTTTACAAAGTGCACAGTGCCAGGTTCAGAAAAAGTGCATTAGCAGAAAGAAAAGAAAAAAAGTTTTCAACACCTTTGCTTATCTAGCCCAGATATTATCCTCCTCTTCCTCCCATGATCTTACATAAGCCATCTCCTAAAGTGCAAGTGCTACATTACATTGGTTTATAATAATCACATTATTAAGGAGCAATATTTCAATAAAGTGCATAAATGCAAACTCAATCGGCATTATAACATTCTCAGCCATAATTCACTTATCCGAACCACCCACTCTCCTAAATTTATTTGGTCACAACTCCCAAAGTGCAAGTGCATCGTTGCACCAAATTCTAGCTTCCAAGTTCGTACAAAATTTCGATAAAGTGCGTATGTGAAATCTCTACAGGCTTTATGTCTTAACGATAGATTATCCCGAAGACCTATTCCTCCACTTGATCCCTCCATGTAGTAAGGTGTTGCCAGATCTTCCATCCTTTCCTTTTAGCCTTAATACCCCTTCGATCATATATAGCTTTCTCGAGGCTATAGGTTTTCATTAAGCGGGCTAGCCACTGATGAAAGGTAGGTGGATTACGGTCAAGCCATACCGATGCTATGACAATTCTATAAACTGCCATAGCTATACAGATCAAGGCCCCACCTTCTTCTAAGCCCAGGTTATGTATTCCCAGCATTATTACCTGTGGGGTAATTTTCACCTGTATCTGTAGCTTCCCTTCCAAAAAAGTCTCTATTTCACGTATGAGCGGTATAAGTTCCTGGCAAGTGGCAAACATGTGTATCAAATCTGCCTTATAAAGTGCACATCTTGGACAAAATGTGCCTTTTCCCTCTCCCCACTTAGCGATCTGATATGGCGTGTAATACAACTCAAAACATGTTTTATAAAATTGTGCCTGGAGATTAGCGGGCATTAAAATCCCTAAGGTGTTAACAAATGTTTCTTGGAAATCACTATCTGTTATTCCCAACATCTCTTGCCACTTTTCTGAACATTTTCCCAGATCGTCTTTCATATAATGATTTAATAATACATATATTTGTCCAATTTTCGGTGCCTCAGGTTGGCTTATACTCTCCACTAGTTCACAGCTATCAAATTTCTGTATACCTCCTGCCTTTCTTAACAAAAAATCCCTCACCTGTAACTATTTAAAAAAATCCCTATTAGATAGCGCAAATGCCTCTTTTATTTCTTCAAAAGATTTTAAACCTCCTGGTGTGAAAAGACATCCAACCTGAATTATGCCAGAGTTTATCCATTTCTGAAAATATTGGTCATTAAAAATATCGGGCAACTCTGAGTTCTGTACAAGCGGTGTATAATAATTTATTTTAGCTAACCCTACTAGACGTCGTACCGCCGACCATACCCTAAAGGCCGTCAAGAGTGTCTTAAAGCACACTCTTTTGTAGTACCCGTAATTAAACTGGCGCCATAGACATCCTCTTATGTCTAGAGAGTTTACTTGTACATATGCATTATTCCCATTTGTAATTTCCACCCCTGGAGTCACATTCAGCAAGAGTCTGTAATATATAATGGAAGTTGACCACCAGTATATTTTAAGATTTGGTAAAGCCAGACCTCCACGCTCCTTGGGTAGGTATAAGAATTTTATCGCCCTCCTAGGTCATGTATAGGCCCAAATAAACAGTGAAAAATACTTTCAAATTTTTTAAACCAAAAATTTGTAAAAAACCAGGGGAATTGCTCTTAAAAAATATAAAACCTTAGGGACATAGATCATCTTGATTATATTTACTCGACCAATCATGGTAAGATGTAAATTATCCATTCTCTTAAGTGCTTTTTTCATTTCAACAGCGCATGGTTCCAAGTTTTCCTTAACTATCTCATCGATCTCAGCGTTGATCACCACTCCCAGATATGTCGTTTTTTTACGACTCTTTTATCAGTGCTTGGGGCATATTTGTTAACAATTATTTGCGTTTTGGCCCTGTTCAAAGCATAACCGGATACTAAGCCAAACCTTTGGGCCTCATTTTCGATTGCATTCATAGCCATATCCGGTTGGGTAGTGACTAATGCAACATCGTCCGCATACGCTAAAACCTTTTCTACGGGCCCAGTATCAAATAGTGGAGGAATATTCGATGCATGTTCCAGATGTTTCAGAAAGGGATCAATATAGATGGCGAACAATAACGGGGAGCAGGGGCACCCCTGCCTTGTGCCTCTCATTATTTTAAATGCCTTGGTCAATCCCCCGTTCACCAACACTCTTGCCTCAGGATCTTTATATAAGGCTTTCACTGCCCGAATAAACTGTTCCCCAATCCCTTTCCAGGACATAGTGGCCCACAGGAATTGCCAGGCGACCCTATCAAACGCCTTCTCAGCATCCAAGAAAATCGCGGCCATAGGGTCTCCTGCTACCTGCTTCACGTCAAAAAGTATTATAATTTTCCGGACGTGCTCAATGGTACTTCTACCTGGGACAAACCCATGTTGGCTCTGAGATACAATATTCTGGATTACTACTGCCAAGCGAGATGCCAGAGTTTTAGAATATATCTTCACATCCCCATTAATGAGGGTAATTGGCCGGTAAGACCCTAACTCTTCCATAGGTTTATTTTTTTTAGGAAAGATTACTATCTTTGCCTTCCCCCAAGAGGCTGGTGGGTCCACCCCCTCTATAATTTGTACAAACAGAGCCTTCATAGTATCCCTCAGTTGCTCCTGGAAGACCTTATAGAATTCGGTGGGGATCAGATCTGGTCCCGTCGCCTTCCCCTTTGGTAGACTAGCCAAAGCATTTGCTATTTCTTCCCATTCCAGAGGTGTATCTAGCTGGTCCCTTTCATCTCCCGTCAAAAGACCTTCAGCAGGTTGGGTCAGATATTGCTCTATCTGTTCTGTCCTCTGTGCACCCTCCCCCTGATCTTCTGTATAGAGAGTTCGATAAAAAGTACAAAAAGCAGTTCGGATTTCCCCTACTTCAGTTCTCAATCCCTCCACAGGGTCCCTGATCGCCCTAATTTCATTTCGGGTAGCTTCCTGCCTTGTTCTTACCGCAAGGAAATGTCCCAGCCTTTCACTACATTCATACATCTCTTCACGGTACACTATTGCCTTATCCACTGCTTTCTTTAACAATTTCTCCCCTATTAGAGTTTTACTTATTGTTACCCCTAGGCTGACTGTTTCTATCTCTTCCTTCTGCTCTATAGCCTTAATTAGGTTGCATTCGGCTTGAGCCAACCCATTTTGTAGGTTCTGAAGTTCACCTTTCTCGATTTTGTTTTTCCTCATTGCAAATTGCAAAGTTTCGCCTCTTACCCCTGTTTTAATGTATCCCATACTATGCCCA
This sequence comes from Calotriton arnoldi, assembly GCA_963921515.1. NCBI lineage: Eukaryota > Metazoa > Chordata > Amphibia > Caudata > Salamandridae > Calotriton > Calotriton arnoldi. Next base: position 1,066,259 of record CAWUFW010000739.1, read on the forward strand.
AGGAGGCCGATCCAAGGTTCCTTTCTAGAAATTCTGGTATCCACTTCCTCCTATGCTCCACATATACCTCGTCCACCAATAGTGCTCTTTCGAACGTCCATGATGAACATTGCTTTGCTTGATCCCCCATTCCCTGTATCTCCAGCACTAATGGGCTGTGGTCTGACAGATATCTAGGAGCTTTTTCAATTACGCTTCTTTGTCTGATTGTATGTGAGACAAAAAAATAATCCAATCTCACATGCTTCTGATGGGGCGCAGAGTAATATGTGTACCCTTGATCTTGCGGTCTTAATTCCCCCCACACATCACACAGCCCGTGCTCCTGACACATATTACATAGAGCCTGGTAGACTTTAGGTTTTTTGCCGATATATGGTTCCCCCAACTTCCAATCACTATGAAGATTGATATTAAAATCTCCACACACCACGATTGGTAATTCCCAATGCGCCAATTTGTTTGATACCCACTCCAGTAAAGCCAGATCGTCAATATTACTACCATAAAGAGAGCATAGTGTGAATTTAAAAGAGCCAGGGGCACTACAACTAGCAATGACCCACCGCCCTGCTGTATCTACCTTTACAGAGGAGAAATGAATGGCTTTGTTGCGGGCCAGTATTGCCACCCCCCGAGTACGTACACCCTGCGATGTTGCTTCTATTACCCCAGATGTTTCAACAGTTCTTTCTGACTTCCTTCCACATGGGTCTCTTGGAGACAAACAATGTCAGCCTGTAATAATCTCAACCCTTGGGAAACCATTTGTCTTTTCTTAATATCATTCAGACCACAAATATTTATCAATCCAATCCTCAATTTACTCATCTATAGATTGTATCAAAACCCCACAATAAGGACTTGTTTGAACAATGTGCCCATTCCCCATCCATCTTACCTCCTCCCCTTTCCTCCCCCAGCCCTCCCCAATTCCCCCTACTCCCCTTCCCCACTCCCCGGACCACCCACCCTCCTCCCTCCCCCAAAACCTAGGCAATCAGGCAAAGCCTGAATGATGTGCATCTGATGAACTGCCCCGCTACCCCCCCTGTGCTAACCGAAAAAGAAAAAAACATAGAAGCGACATTTCATTTCTTCTTTCAATCATAACCTCAAAGAACTACTGGCCTCCTGTCTTCGGACTCTCCACCCCTTTTCCCAACTTTATTATCTCATTTAAATACCCCTGCGCCAAAATTTCTGATACAAACACACGAGTAGTACCCTTATACTTCACTTTCAATCTGGCCAGGTTCTGTAAAAACACCTCTGCCCCTGCTTTCTGAAAAGTTGTTATCAATTGTCTAAATCTCCAGCGTCGTTCCACCGTCGCATGGGCAAAGTCCGGTTTGACAAAAAAGGAGACCCCATCGTACGACTTAGGTGAATTGGGTCGGGCTTGATCATACACAAGTTGATGCAGTAGGAAATTACCAAAAAAGACTAAGAAGGCCCTTGGTCTATCTTGTGGCTGTTTCCTCATCATTAGGGGTACCCGGTGGGCTCTTTGTATCTCGTTGTTCCAGTCCAATTTTACTTGCTCCGGAAAAGCATTTTTCAGCAAGTTCACAATGTACAGCCTCAGGTTACTTCCTTCTACCCCCTCTGGTACCCCCAAAAAGCGCAGGTTATTTCTCCGCTGTCTACTTTCCTGCTCCTCCAGCTTGAGCATGACATCTGGCAGAGTTCCACTGTGTCCGGCGCTCTGTTCCTTCAGTGCCTCGACTTCCACTTCGAGGGCCTCTGTCCGTGTTTCCACCATTGTCAGCCTTTCTGCAAAGTCCCTGCATTTTTTATTGATTTTCCTGATCCCAGCTTGTACTTTCTTATTGGCTACTCTGGCCCTGCGTCCATCCGCCCTTACTTCCTCCTGCATCTGCTGAATAGAACATAGTATCATTGATAGTGACGGTTCTCTTGCTTGGGCTCCCGGTTCTATCGTTTCATTTACACCCTCCGTCGCCTCTTCATCCAGGACAGACCGCGTGTCCGAGTAATCCCATTTCAATTGTCTCCCCACTGGCCATCTCTGGTTCTCTTTCCTTTTACGGCCCCCTATACTCTTCTTCCTCTGGGTTACTTCCAGCGGATCTCTGGATGAGGAGTCGTCTGTTTCCAGGCCCCCTTCAATACTACTCGAGGATATGTAATCTTTTCCAGAAGGATCTGATTCGTCAGTTAGTGAGAAAAATTTCTCCCCTATCCCGTCGGGCGAAAGTTCCCCTCTAGTCTGCTTCTCCACTCTCATCATGTCTTTTTTTTGCCAGACTTTCCTTTATCTTCAGTTTATTCGCAGGCATTTGAAGCAATATTTCCCTCGTTGAAGTAGTTGTCTTGCCTTCCTTTTTATGCGTAATTTCTAAGGCAGCACACTCATCTGGGCCAGAGGGCAAGTTTCCTGTGGGAGCATCAGTTATTGCGTTCATTAAACCTGTTTCCTCAGTACCCACCTCCCCGCAATACACAGTCTCCTCTGTCCCTGGTGTTATTTTTATCTGAGTGAAAATTTGCCCCTTACTTGTGGCTTCTGATGCAGACAGGTTGCTGAATATAGCGGTGAGAGTGGGCTGCGCCGGGTCATCCACCGTCTGCCGGCCTGGTTTCCCCAGCACCTTCTTAGATCCAGGGTCCTTTTTTAATCCTCTGCCCGTAGCGACCCGTTGTTTGGCCTCTCCGGTGTTCCTGCTCCCGCTTGCCTCATTTAAATTTGCCGGTGCCCCAGGTGTGGGGCCGCCTCCCGTAGAGCTCCCAGCGCCGATACCGCTGCAAGCCTTATTTACTTTGCCACCCCTTGCTGCCATAATTCCACAAACTTTTCTCCGTGTCCGGTGTATCAGCTCGGACCTCACACGGCATGGACACGTCTCCGTAAGCTGCAAAACTATCAGTAGAAGCAGGAGAAGGGCATCCACAGTCTCATGCGCTGTGTCCGACCTCAGGGTAGCCAGTCCAAACAGCCGCTGACCATCGCATCGATCCATTCAGGAAGGATAGCGGGTTGCGAGCAGCTAATCACACGCCATCTTGCCTCAAGCTCGAGGTTTACATTTTTAAAGTTTTCCCTATACTTTACCATAAGGAGGCTTCACAACTGGGGTGGAGATCTCTACATGCTAAAGTATAGGGAAAAATAAAAAAGTTAATTTTACTCAAAAATAAAATGTAAAAATATCTAATGTTAAATATTAATGTAAATTCATTTCGTACATTAACCCCTTTACCGCGGCTGAAATTCCGCCGCGGTGCGGCAGCTTTGAAGAGTGGGCGGGGCCGCGTCGGCCAACGGACGTGCGCAGCACTACGGAGGTAGTGCTCGCGACGGCCGTTGGCCGACAGAAGCAGCGAACGGGTTAAGATGTGTCTGGTGGCTTAGTGGACTAATGTGTCCACTGTCCGGGCCTGTGTCGAACCTCATGGTCACAGGTTCAAATCCTGGTTGTCCACTCAGCCTTTCATCCTTCTGAGGACGATAAAATAAGTACCTTTGAGTTGGGTAACAATAAACATCTGTTATTCAGCTCCAAGATACCCTTGGGTGAACTTGTGCTTTACAAATACACACGTTATGTTATATTCATTTTAAATGAAGAGCACAATAAAAAATTCTACAGCATTATAATTTTAATTTTTAATTCAAACTTTAATAAATGGAATGGAAAAAATGAAATTTAATATAGTTTAGTATAATTGAATATATTAAATTAAATTAAAAATATTTTTCTGAAGTTTAAAATTAAAAATAAATTCCCCGCGAAAGATTTTTTTAGTATGCATTAATAATTATTAAAAGTGATGTATAGACTTCATTAAAATGAAACTAGTTATATTTTAATGAAATTTTTTTTTACACTATTTTTTGTTTAATTCAAAATATGGTATTATATTAGTTTATAATCAAATAATAAATAAATACTTTTAAAAATAGTTTTTAACATTAAATTGTATTTATTTGTATTTATAACGATTTTAAATAATTTAATCTATCATTATTTCCCATGGGCTCTATTTTAATTCCCTACCTCCATTATTTTCTATGCGAGGGTGTTGCATGGGTGGCTGGCCATATGTTGTGCTGGACTAACTGCTGTTTTTATTCAAGTCGTAACTTACACAGATTTTGTGAATAAGCAAAAAGTAGTAAACTTACTTAAAAATATAAATTACTCAAAAGTGTAAGTTACCTTTGTGCATCTGGCTCTAAGGTGATAACCCAACAAGTCAAACGCAGTAGCATAAAAGGCTGCTTAATAGGGTTACTAATTAGCATTTATTTTCACGTTCACATGAACATGTATGAGTTGTGTCCATGGTACAACTTTGATATTTTATCTCAGCCTGACTCAAATGTCACTAAATAATGGTTAATTATCTTATTATTGTTGCTGCAGGAGTCTATTTACCGTGTTATTCTATTTACTCTGTGGTCGACAGGCTTGCGTGTCTCAGTGACCTGGAGAGCTATGCTGGTGGGAGATTAGGGCCAGATGTACGAAATCCAGTTTTTGCATTTCCTAAATAGTGAATCCCAAGTAATCGCTATTTAGGAAATGTAAAATGGAATGTACAAAAATAGCGATATCCTAATAGCAAGGCCTACAGAGTAGGAATCGCTATTAGGAAATTGCTATTTAGGAAATGCTAAACCATTTGTTCCCATAGGTACGAATGGTTTTGCATTTCCAAATTTGCGATTTCCTAATATGAAAACGCATATTTGGAAATGCAAAGCCAAGGGTGCCTATGGGCATAAGGCCCCCCTTGATGCACCCCCAAAAAAGTGGAGCACATGTAAAGTGCACAAATGTCCTCGGGGCATGTGTGCACTTTATGGCACTTAAAAAAAAAAAGCATTTTGGGGTGATTTTTTAAAATTGCACATGGTTACCATCTACTTTGAGTCGATGGTAATAGCATTTCCTAATTGCCCATTTCACATTTAGGAAATGCTTTGTACATGTGCTTAGGAAATTGCAAATAGGAAATCCCTATTTGCTATTTCCTATTTAAGGAATCGCAAAATGCGATTTCTGCTGGTTAGAAAGCACATTTTGCAATTCTCTATCAGCCTTTGTGCATGAGGAAAGGCAATTTAGCATTTCTTAACAAACCGAAATTGCAATTCGGTCTGTTAAGAAATGCTATATCCTTTCGCACATCTGGCCTTTAGTCTCCAGACAGGGTCACCCAAGCCGGACAGGTCAAAGGGTAGAGACCAGACGAAGCTCGATCCACTGGTCCTCCAGGTTGGGGACAAGGCTAGCAACCTTGTCCCATTAAAAAAAGCATCTGTTACAGAAACAGCAGCAAGAACCATTACTACTCTGGGCACAAATGACTTCCAGAGTCTCTGTAGAAGACGTGCATGATTGACAGTAGTCAAAGCCGCAAGGAAGCTGCCGACAGAGTGGCAGAAGTTTTGAGTGTCAAGTACAAGACCTGAATCAGATTCTGGAACATACAGAATATGCATGACACAGGAAAGATGGCTCAAGTAACATCCGAGAGGAGTCCAGAGTCGAACATCTGGAGGCAAACAAGAAACAGAAATGGCGGCCCTGAAATGCCGCTGGGGCAACGTACGAAACTTGAGCAAGAAGAACAGAAGTGGGGGTCCTGCATTGCGGCCCTACATGCCAGCCGACATAATAAGCAATAATAGTAGTAGCCCCTTTACCCCTCGTTAAACAAATGCAGTAGGCAGTATAAGAGACCCAGAACTACATTAGAGTGTTAGAACAAGGAGTGAGGAGTGTGTGCATTCATACAGCAAACAACTTTGGTAGCTCATGTCATAAAAATACTTCCAGTTTCAAGAATTTTGTTGCATGAATTGCTTTATCTAACAATCAATTGTAATCAGACTTGAATATGACAGGGCCACTTGTGTCTTCTGGAAAGGAGATAAGAACTCCTTATGTTTACACGTGATCAACAGCAACTACTTGTGATGTAACCGATTGAAAAAGAATCTGTGCTTTCTTTTTCCTTTTCTCACATGCTCTCTCCTAGATAGCCTTGAAAAAGCTCATGCGTAACTAAAGCGTGAGTAAAACACGTCAGCCAAGAACAGCACCACTCTTATGACAAGAGTCAGGGTGTAAATCTTGAGATGCTCAAACAACAATCAAACAAAGACATACTAATAAGAGAAAGGAAGGGAATGTCTCCTTGACTCCTGAGCAGGACAGACTACTGGTGCGATGAGATGACTTGTAAAGACTATGTCAGAGGGTCAGTCCCACAAGAGCCCCAGCACCAACACCAAGGATCAGTGAAGTGAAAAACAGTCTATATATTAGGAAGTTCCAGCCTAGCTGACCCCCTTCTATGGTTTGTTATTCTTGTTTTATGTTCATTTAGCAGCCATTTTGTATACTCCTTTCTTTATTCTTTAGTCCATTTACTGCACTTTGCATTATTCATGTTTCTCTGTGGTCAGATAAGTGTAACTTTAAGTTACATTTGCGGGCTGCAAAAAAAGTGGTGATTAGACGCTTTGCTAATAGGGCTGAAAACGGATGAACTCAATGGAATGTGGCGCAACTCTGCTTAAACTTCCCCAAGACACTGATGATTAACCTCCATAACTGAAACCGGGGGAGGGGGGACAAGGAGCTTGATTTAGGTCCAGTGGCTCGTGCTCCTGAGTAGTAGATAAGTCACTAAGGAGAGTCATCCCCTTTTTAACAAACACTGCACTTGTCTAGCTACTGAGGGTCATATCTACCCTCGAGCAGCACACAACCTTTTGGTCTTTTAATCTATGACAGAGGGATCCCCCCATTAAACTAGTCTGCCTTAGATACCCTCTAGTCATTTTTATTTATGAGTTTTATATAGCGCTAGTTAGACTCGTGGGTATCAGAGCGCTTCACAACACGAATGAAATAGAATGGTGTAAACATCGTATAAGGATACTGTAAGACTTGGCCTTTTTGGCTAAAGTTCCCTAAACGTTTTGCTTTCCCCCTAGACCGTTTTCCTGACATAGAGTTGCCAATTTAGATGCGTTGGGTACTTTGCCACTGCTGATCAGTGTCAAAGTACAAGTGTTCCCTGTGTAAAGTGTAATGGTGATTGGTTGGCCATGATTGGTATGTTGCCTTACTAGTAAAGTCCCTAGTGATGTGCACTGTGTGTGCCAGGGCTAGTAATGCAAAGGTGCGCGGAGCAGGGAACTCAGGCATGCAGTGTAGGGCCTGCGCGCAGTTTGCTAAGTTAGCATGTTGTCCTGACCAGTGTAACCACTTGTCAGGCCTTACTTTCCCTTTTGCGTACACAGTGGGCACCCCTGTGGTAGGTCCCGGGTAGCCCCTGGGCAGGGTGCAGTGATAGTAAAAGGCAGGACATATACTGAGGTGTGTGTTATGTCCTGACAGTGGAAAACGCTCCATTTCATTTTTCACCGGTGAAATGCCATTCTGCCCATAGGACAGAATGGGGGAGGCTGGGTATTGTGTTTGTTAGCCTAGTTTCCCATAAGTTTAAAATGGAGATGTGAAGTTTAGTATGTATGAACTCACAGCATCATAGCACATCTTTCTATGAAAGTGGTTTTGTCACTGTGTGTTCAGAAGCCACACTTTTAGAAAGTGGCTGAGTTTTGTGCTTTAAGCATTTCTGTGTGTCTCTGCTGAATGTGGATTGACTGTCTGGATCTGAGAGGGGAGAGGAGCCGGGGGAGGTCTTGACCCAGGGAGGGGTAGAGATGGCACCAGGCTAACCTGCAGCTGGAGAGCAGGTGAGGAAAAGCAGCAGGAGGTGAAGAGGCCTGGGTTGCGGCTATAAAACAATTGACCCATCTCCTGCTGAGTGATTAAGGATCCAGACCCCCAGTATCAAAGGGAGAAAGGTGACACTAGGAGGGAGACACCCAGAACTGATTTAGGCAGGGGTCAGGGACCCCTGAGCACAACAAAACTTCAAAGACGTTTAGGGGTATAACTAGGAGAGCTGAGACCCCTGAACGGGGGGAATGGAATAGAAATGGATTGAGACTGAAAAGGCTTGGACCCGTTTCGTGGTCAAGAGGAACCTCTGCTAAGGAAGGAACAACTGAAGAGACTGCTGGGGAAAGACCAACCCTTGCTTCGTGATCTGGGGCTGGTCTGCAGTTTGCTGTTCTAACCAAGGATGAGGCTTTTGGGACTGTGCTGTGTGCGCGGGGTCCCCCTGCTTGAAGAAGACTGTGCTTTGTGCTGTGTCTTGTTACCTCCCAAGGGCCCGAGGTGAGCTGGCTCCCTGTTTGGAAACACAGGAATATAAAAGTTTCTGGAGAAGTTTCAAGCGACGCGGTAGGCGCGTGTTGTGGCAGCTTGAGACCCTCGGAAGGTGTGCCCTGTGATCTTGGACACACGGAGGAGTGAGACTCGGACACGCTGGGTGCGAGTCGTGGTGCACAGGAGACGCGGGTGAAGAGCGCCTGGTCAACGTGTGCACCGAAGGTGAAGTGAGTCTCGGACGCACAGGGTGCGTGTCGTGGTGCACAGCAGGCGTTGGTGAAGAGCGCCTGGTCAGCGTGTGCATCGGAGGTGACGTGAGACTCGGACGCGCAGGGTGCGTGTCATGGTGCACCGCAGGTGCTGGTGAAGAGCACCTGGTTGGCGGGTGCATTGGAGGAGAAGTGAGTCTCGGACACGCAGGGTGCGTGTCGTGGTGCACAGGAGGCGTTGGTGAGGAGCGCCTGGTTAACGTGTGCATCGGAAGTGGAGTGAGTCTCGGACGCGCAGGGTTTGTGTCGTGGTGCACCGGAGGCGCTGGTGAAGAGCGCCTGGTCGTCGAGTGAACCGGAGAAGAAGTGAGGCTCGGACACGGTGAGCGTGTCGGGGTGCGGCCGAAGGCGTTGGTGAAGAGCGCCTGGATACCGGGGCACCGGAGTTGGAGTAAGTCTCAGTGAAGCAGTGTGCGTGCTTTGGTGCAACCTGGGACTGTGGAAGTGATCGGCTGATCATCATGTGCACCAGAAGAAAGTTAAATTAAAAAAAAAAATTAAATCCGTATTTGTAAAGCGCGAACTACTCACCCTTACGGGTCTCAAGGCGCTGGGGGCCGTCGTGGAAATTAAGTGAGCTATTGCCCAGAGTCACATGGTGCTGAGCTGAGCTGCCGCCGGAGCCAGGGATCGAACCGTGAACCCTGTGCTCCGAAGTCAGCTGCCCTGGCCGCTGCACCACACCTCTCCACTCTGAGTCTCTGCAACATGGTGTGCGGGTCTTGGTGCCAACTGAGACCGCAGGAAGGAGTGCCTGGTGAGCGTGCACTCGGAGTCGACGTGAAGTCCCATCAGCGTTGTGTGTGTGGCTTCGTGCCAGAGGAGACCCGGAGGGTGCTGTGGTGAAGTGCACCCGGAGTAACGTAATCTCAGGGGCGTGGGGTACGTGTGCCCTGCGGCCGCCTGAGATCTTCCTAACAGTCGCGGCCCGGACCGGCAGCCCGGAGGAGCTGAGCTGCCAGGCCGAACCGCTGAGGCCCATTGAGAAAGTTCTACACGGAAGGCCCAGTTCGCTGAAGTAGGAGAGGAGAGTGGGGTCGCGCCCCCAGGTAACGTGGATCACTGCCTGGGCGGGGCGCGGGCTCAGAGGGACACTCTCTGCCTCTCAGACCTTCTGGCGGCGTGAGCCTTTGCTTCGGCTCAGAGTGGGGCCCGTACTGCATTCAGGAGCGGCAGTACTGGGGCCAGAGTGGGAAGCTGTACTTTGTGTCATCGTTGATACGTTTGGGGGGGCAACTGTTATCGAAGAGGCTGACTGTCGTAATACACATTGCCGATATTGCTGCTAACGAATTGCCGGAATGTCTTAGGACGCCTGACACTATTTCTGCATAACGATGTACACGATTGTAGCGCTACGCATTGCATTATTTCTCCCTTGCAAAGTACAGGATTGTAGCGGCCCGCATTGCATTATTCCTTCATTGCAAAGTACATGATTGTAGCGGTGCACATTGCATTATTTCTTCATTGCAAAGTACGTGATTGGGGTGTGACACATTGCATTATTCCTTCATTGCGCAGTACATGATTGTAGCGGTACGCATTGCATAATTTCTCCCATTGCAGGTACCGGGGTGTATCGTTACGCATTGTATTATTTCTCCTTTGCCCAGCACAGGATTGTATCGTCACGAACGCACTATTGTTTGTCCATTGCAACGTGTGTGATTCTAGCATTACGACCAACATAGCATTTTGAAAGCGGTGGTTGGGATTTGAACCTACCAACCAGCCGGAACGAATATTACCCTTTATTATATGTTGGCTTATGTATCGTGTGGTCTGATCGTATATCTTTTTACATAAAGTTTATACTCGTTTTATCAAACTCGTGTGGAGTCCATTTGTGCTGTCACCAGGGGGTTGCTGTGAGCGTGGTTGCACATACTGTACACTCGTGCCTTGGAGATAGGCCTGGCTGCTCGTGCCAAGCTACTAAGGGGGTGAGCAGGGCGATCTCAAACGGTGTCCTTACTTGGCCTAACATTGAGGGAGGAGTCCCGGGTCTTGCATTTGTGACAGTGGCGGGGGACGGGGACTCCGGCTTCCAACATTTGGCGGCAGAGCGGTGGGATACGATCCTAACGTAATTGAAACGCGTGTGTGCAAAACCACTCACAGTAATTGGTGTACATCACAAATTGATCGCAGACCACGACGCAACAACATATTGTTTTGAATTGTGGGTTCTATTGTTGAGTAACCTTTAAACCACACATCATGTCTCAGGAGGGGAGCCAGATAGTCGGTGAGGCTGGGGCTGCAGAATTAGAGTTTGACATTGAGGTATTGTCTACCTACAAGGTTGATCAGTTGAGGAAATTCTGCAGAGCTTTGGGATGTCCCATGAAGGGTAGCACCAAGAAGGAGGAGCTGCAAGTGGCCTTGAGGGCCTGGTGGGAAGCCAAAGAGGCTCAGGAGACGGGTGATGTTGAGGTGGATGAGGATGACCCAGGGAATGGATTTAGTCCACGGGATTTGCCAGAGGAGGGACCAGCCGGAGGGGCTGGTAGTAGCCATTCAGGGAGGAGTTTTTCACCAGAGGAGTTGGAGGAAAACCAAAGGGTCAGACTGCATGAGTTGGAGGTGTTAAGACTTAAAACTCAAGCAGAGGAGAGCAGGAACGCTCTCGCGTTGTAAGAGAAACGGGTTCTCTTCGCTCATGAGTTAAGCATGAGGGAACTGGACATTAAGGGTAAACAAGCAGAGTCCAGTTCGAATGGTGGAAGCGCACAGCCAGTGCCAAGTGTGGATGAGTACAAGTGTGCACTGGAAGATTGGGTAGTGGTTAGCATGGTAAATGATTTGGAGGGGTTGTCCAATTTGGCCCCAGGGGAGACGAGGCTCAGAAATTATTTTCCAGGATTGCGCCACCCCGGGTTAAGGTGTGGGCTCCTTGATTCCCGGGAGCCTGCACGAGAACCGGACCCCTGGTCATGGGTCCAGGGGCCTGAAAAGGCCCCAGAGAGGGAAGAAGGGCCAAGTGGCGCAAGGAGATCCCAGAGTAGTGAGGAGGGGTTGTTGGCTAGCCCCTTGTCTCAAAAGAGGGGGAGGAAGAGTAAGCAGTATCCCCAGGGATCAGCAGCACCACCCAGGAAACTGGGGGAGGGGGGCGTAGGAGAGCCCCCGGGTGGAGGCCTAGTGCCAACTTGCCAGAAGTGTGAGGAAGGACACCCAGCATCAGGAGGGCGTGGGGAGTCTGTAGCCAGAGCTCCTGCCGTCCTGAAGTTTGTGGGTGCCATTCCTAAGTGGCAGGCCCAGAAAAATAAATGGAAGGATAAAAGAGGGTTGTGTTTCCCAGTGGGAACACACGTGGGACAGTGTCCAGCCAGTGGGGCTGGGTCCCCTAGAAGTGACCAGGGTAAACCCACTTTTAGCCTGGAGGGCAGGATGACTGGAGGTAGTATCCTGACCGATGGGCCTTCCCAGAGTACCACTCCAGGGTGGGGTTGGCATGGGTCCAGCACCCTTGGAGGGGTCCCCCTGGCCGTGAGGGATCCATGGAACAGCATTGTTGGCTCAGGGAGTAGTGATCAAGAAGACACCCTGGGGTCAGGAAGGTGTAGAAGAGGAGGGTGTCCCTGTGGTAGAGGGCCTGCGTCCTGGGTCTATCGCCTGAAGCCGGGAAGTCAATCAAGGTAATGATTGGTCTACCCTGGCTTTTGGCTGGGAGGGGGTTGTGTAGGACTTGGCCTTTTTGGCTAAAGTTCCCTAAACTTTTTGCTTTCCCCCTAGACCGTTTTCCTGACATAGAGTTGCCAATTTAGATGCTTTGGGTACTTTGCCACTGCTGATCAGTGTCAAAGTACAAGTGTTCCCTGTGTAAAGTGTAATGGTGATTGGTTGGCCATGATTGGTATGTTGCCTTACTAGTAAAGTCCCTAGTGATGTGCACTGTGTGTGCCAGTGCTAGTAATGGAAAGGTACGCAGAGAAGGGAACTCAGGCCTGCAGTGTAGGGCCTGCGCGCAGTTTGCTAAGTTAGCATGTTGTCCTGACAAGTGTAACCACTTGTCAGGCCTTACTTTCCCTTTTGGGTACACAGTGGGCACCCCTGTGGTAGGTCCCGGGTAGCCCCATGGCAGGGTGCAGTGTAAGTAAAAGGCAGGACATATACTGAGGTGTGTTTTATGTCCTGACAGTGGAAAACGCTCCATTTCGTTTTTCACTGGTGAAAGGCCATTCTGCCCATAGGACAGAATGGGGGAAGCTGGGTATTGTGTTTGTTAGCCTAGTTTCCCATAAGTTTAAAATGGAGAGGTGAAGTTTAATATGTATGAACTCACAGCGTCATAACACATCTTTCTATGAAAGCCACACTTTTAGAAAGTGGCTGAGTTTTGTGCTTTAAGCATTTCTGTGTGTCTCTGCTGAATGTGGATTGACTGTCTGGATCTGAGAGGGGAGAGGAGCCGGGGGAGGTCTTGACTCAGGGAGGGGTTGAGATGGCACCAGGCTGACCTGCAGCTGGAGAGCAGGCGAGGAAAAGCACCGGGAGGTGAAGAGGCCTGGGTTGCGGCTATAAAACAATTGACCCATTTCCTGCTGAGTGATTAAGGATCCAGACCCCCAGTGTCAAACGGAGAAAGGTGACACTGGGAGGGAGACACCCAGAACTGATTTAGATAGGGGTCAGGGACCCCTGAGCACAACAAAACTTCAAAGACGTTTAGGGGTATAACTAGGAGAGCTGAGACCCCTGAACGGGGGTAATGGAATAGAAATGGATTGAGACTGAAAAGGCTTGGACCCATTTCGTGGTCAAGAGGAACCTCTGCTAAGGAAGGAACAACTGAAGAGACTGCTGGGGAAAGACCAACCCTTGCTTCGTGATCTGGGTCGGTCTGCAGTTTGCTGTTCTAACCAAGGAAGATGCTGTTGGGACTGTGCTGTGTGCGCGGGGTCCCCCTTTTTGAAGAAGACTGTGCTTTGTGCTGTGTCTTGTTACCTCCCAAGGGCCCGAGGTGAGCTGGCTCCCTGTTTGGAAACACAGGAACATAAAAGTTTCTGGAGATGTTTCAAGCGACGCTGTGGGCGCGTGTTGTGGCAGCTTGAGACCCTCGGAAGGTGTGCCCTGTGATCTTGGACACACGGAGGAGGAGTGAGACTCGGACGTGCTGGGTGTGTGTCGTGGTGCACAGAAGATGCGGGTGAAGAGCGCCTGGTCAACGTGTGCACCGCAGGTGAAGTGAGTCTCGGACGCGCTGGGTGCGTGTCGTGGTGCACAGCAGGCGTTGGTGAAGAGCGCCTGGTCAGCATGTGCATCGGAGGTGACGTGAGACTCGGGCGTGCAGGGTGCGTGTCATGGTGCACCGCAGGCGCTGGTGAAGAGCACCTGGTCGGCGGGTGCATCGGAGGAGAAGTGAGTCTCGGACGCGCAGGGTGCATATCTTGGTACACAGGAGGCGTTGGTGAGGAGCGCCTGGTCAACGTGTGCATCGGAAGTGGAGTGAGTCTCGGACGCGCAGGGTGCGTGTCGTGGTGCACCGTAGGCGCTGGTGAAGAGCGCCTGGTCGTCGAGTGCACCGGAGAAGAAGTGAGGCTCGGACACGGTGAGCGTGTCGGGGTGCGGCCGAAGGCATTGGTGAAGAGTGCCTGGATATCGGGGCACCGGAGTTGGAGTAAGTCTCAGTGAAGCAGTGTGCGTGCTTTGGTGCAACCTGGGACTGTGGAGGTGATCGGCTGATCATCGTGTGCACCGGAATAAAGTGAGTCTCTGCAACGTGGTGTGCGTGTCTTGGTGCCAACTGAGACCGCACGAAGGAGTGCCTGGTGAGCGTGCATTCGGAGTCGACGTGAAGTCCCATCAGCGTTGTGTGTGTGGCTTCATGCCAGAGGAGACCCAGAGGGTGCTGTGGTGAAGTGCACCCGGAGTAACGTAATCTCAGGGGCGTGGGGTACGTGTGCCCTGCGGCCGCCTGAGACCTTCCTAACAGTCGCGGCCCGGACCGGCAGCCCGGAGGAGCTGAGCTGCCAGGCCGAACCGCTGAGGCCCATTGAGAAAGTTCTACATGGAAGGCCCAGTTCACTGAAGGGGGAGAGGAGAGTGGGGTCGCGCCCCCAGGTAACGTGGATCACTGCCTGGGCGGGGCGCGGGCTCGGAGGGACACTCTCTCGGCCTCTCAGACCTTCTGGCGGCGTGAGCCTTTGCTTCGGCTCAGAGTGGGGCCCGTATTGCGTTCAGGAGCGGCAGTACTGGGGCCAGAGTGGGAAGCTGTACTTTGTGTCATCGTTGATACGTGTGGGGGGGCAAATGTTATCGAAGAGGCTGACTGTCATAATACACAGTGCTGATATTGATGCTAACGAACTGCCGGACTGTCTTAGGACGCCTGACACTATTTCTGCATAACGAAGTACACGATTGTAGCGCTACGCATTGCATTATTTCTCCCTTGCAAAGTACAGGATTGTAGCGGCCCGCATTGCATTATTTCTTCATTGCAAAGTACATGATTGTAGCTACGTATTGCATTATTCCTTCATTGCAAAGTACATGATTGTAGCGGTGCGCATTGCATTATTTCTTCATTGCAAAGTACGTGATTGGGGTGTGACGCATTGCATTATTCCTTCATTGCGCAGTACGTGATTGTAGCGGTACGCATTGCATTATTTCTCCCATTGCAGGTACCGGGGTGTATCGTTACGCATTGTATTATTTCTCCTGTGCCCAGCACAGGATTGTATCGTTACGCAACGCACTATTGTTTGTCCATTGCAACGTGTGTGATTCTAGCATTACGACCAGCATAGCATTTTGAAAGTGGTGGTTGGGATTTGAACCTACCAACCAGCCAGAACGAATATTACCCTTTATTATATGTTGGCTTATGTATTGTGTGGTCTGATCGTATATCTTTTTACATAAAGTTTATACTCGTTTTATCAAACTCGTCTGGAGTCCATTTGTGCTGTCACCAGGGGGTTGCTGTGAGCGTGGTTGCACATACTGTACACTTGTGCCTTGGAGATAGGCCTGGCTGCTTGTGCCAAGCTAGTAAGGGGGTGAGCAGGGCTATCTCAAACGGTGTCCTTACTTGGCCTAACGTTGCGGGAGGAGTCCCGGGTCTCTCATTTGTGACAGTGGCGCGGGACGGGGACTCCGGCTTCCAACAGAGACATAATGAGATAGTCATAGCATTCACATTTTAACACAGAATACATTAGAAAGGTGAGTGATGGTTTAGGTAGGTGAAACAGTCAATTAACCATCAATCCTGGACGGTCTAGATTTAAGGAGAGTCAAATAAGCTACCAGATCCTGGATCAGTTGGCTTTGTGGGTAAAGTATTTGTCAAGGAGACGGAGTTTCAAGTCCCTTTTGAAGCATGTGATGGAGGGGTTGCATCTGAGTTCGATAGGAAGTGTGTTCCACATCCCGGGTACATTACCCAAGAAAGATCATGACTGAGTGGTTTTCTTTTTCAATTTCGGAGGGATGAGAAGAAGTGACTTAGAGCTTCTCAGAGTTCTGGCTCTTCCTGCTTTCACGAGTTTGCTGTTTAGGTAGTTGTGGGAATATGTGTGAATGGTTTTGTGTGTGATGCATGTAGACTTGTAAATACATCTACCTTCAATGGGAAGCCAGTTGAGGGATTTAAGGGTTGGTGTGATGTGTTTAAACAGTTTAACACCTGTTATGCGCCGGGTTGCCATGTTTAGTACTGACCTTAATAGGGCTAGGTGTGTTTTAGGCATCCCTGTTAGGATGGCGTTCCCATAGTCCATTCTAAAGAGGAATAGGGATTGAACTATTGTCTTGAAATCATCCTGGGGGATGAAAGGTTTAATTTTCTTGAGGTGTTTTAGAGTGTACAGTGCACTTTTAGCAGAATTTTTGATGTGGTCCTTCATTGACAAATTCTTGTCCAGGGTAATGGCAAGTGACTTTACCGAGTCGGAGAGGGCGAGGGAGCAATTTAGGGCATCCAGGTTCTTGAGCCAATCTTGGATTGGTAGGTGGTTACTTTTCGGAGAGAACAGTATTAATTCAGTTTTGTCCGGGTTCAGCTTTAGGTGGTTGGAGCGAAACCATGTTTGAATCTTGGTTAGTGTGTCATTGAGGTGTCGGATGTCACTGGGTGATTTGATTTTGTAGTAGAGTTGCGTGTCATCTGCACATAGGTGATATTTAACTCCTGCTTGCTTTAGTATGCTTGTAAGTGGTTCCATGAAGAGATTGAAGAGGGACGGGGAGAGGATCGAGCCTTGGGGGACACCAAGCGTGACTCGTGAAGGCTTACAGAGGCAAGAGTTGATTTTAATTTGTTGCGAACGGTGTTGAAGGTAGGAAGTGAACCATTTTAGTACTGTGCCATTAATGCCGGAGCGTCTTTTTAGAATCTCAAGTAACGCTGTATGATTTATTGTGTCGAATGCCGCAGATAGGTCAATAAGGATGAGAAAACATGCTTCACCTTCATCTAAGTAACTGTGGATATCATCAGAGATATTGAGCATGACTGTTTCAGTGCTACAGCCTTTTCTGAATCCCGATTGAAACGTATCAAGGAGGTTGAAATCGTCAATGTGTTTATTGAGTTGTTGGAGAGCGCATTTCTCTAAGGTTTTAGCTAGGAACGAGAGATTGGAGAGGTTGTTGAGATCGTTTGGGTCAGCCCCTGTTTTTTTTAGAACAGGTGTGATTTGTCCTGGTTGAAGGGAGTCTGGTACACAGCTTGAGGTGAGAGAGGAGTTAATGATTTTTGTCCAGAAGGGGGCAATGATGTGGTTGAGATTTTGTACTATTGTGGAAGGGAGGGGGTCCGCGGTGTGGGAGGTGGGCTTTAAGCTTGCAATTATATTGAATACTTCTTTTTCCGACATGGTTTTGGAAACCGACCAATTCGCATCATTTTTTGGATGGGTACGGACCAGGTTATCCTCAGCAGGATTTAGTTCAGATTGGTCATCGATGAGCAAAGTGGGGCAGGTTAAGAGGGGAGGCAGATTCGGGCTTTGGAAAAAAGATTGATCAATTTTTGTGACCTTATCTGAGAAGAAGCAGGCGATTTCTTCGCAGCGTTCATTGGTGGCTATTAAGTCGTGCAAGGGTGCGCTGTTAGTTTGTCATTTAACAATGTTGAAGAGTTACCTGGGTCTATTCATAGCCTGTTCAAGCTAGCTGCGAAAAAAAGAGGCCTTTTCTCTGAAGATGTGTTTTTTATATAATACCCTTGCGGCTCTAAGTATATCGAGGTGCACAGTCGAGGGGTTTTGTCTCCAAGACCTTTCTGCCTGCCTGAGTTGACGTCTTTCATTATTGAGATCAGCTTTGAACCAAGATTTTGATTTGATGGATCTTAATTGTTTAAGTTTGAGAGGAGCAACTTGATCTAACACCTGCGTCATTGTTGTGTTAAAGTGAGCTGTGAGGTCATCGGCTGTGTGAGTGGGAGGACGAAGCTGTAGATGGGCATGAATCCTGGATTCCAGTTCAGTGACGGGGGCTTCTTTGATGTTCCTGGTCCAGTGTTTAGGATTGGCAGACCGTGTTGATTGGTCTCTGGCGTGTGAGTCTATATAAAACACTATGAGGTGGTGGTCGGACCAGTCAATGGGAGAAATCGATCTTAGAGAGACCAGCTCATTTTTGGTGATGATCGCATCTAGAGTGACTCCTTTGATATGAGTTGGTTCATTGCAGAGTTGTTTAAGGTCATTGATTTCAAGCAGGTTGAAGAAGTTCTGGACTATGGTGTCTTCTGGGTTATTCCAGTGGATATTGAAGTCCCCCAGGAACACGTCTTTTGTATCAGTTAGGGAGAATCGTGTTATTAGATCGGTTAGTTCTTCGGTGAAGTGGGCACACTCACCTGGTGGGTGGTAGATGGTGTGAAATTTGATGGGCGTGGAAGCTTTGACTGTAAGTTCCACACCAAGGTACTCAAGCGTCTGGTTTTCTGCATTTTATTAATGTGGAAAGTTGTAATCCTTCTTTGTGAATGATAGCTAGTCCGCCACCTGTTCTAGTCGGTCTGTCCTGTCTGATGATGTTGTAACCTGGAGGGGTGAGTATATCTAGAATGGGGGTAGAGTGGTCATTGAGCCAGGATTCGGTGAGGAAGGCTATATCTATTTTTTCACTGAATATAACTTTAGCAATATCTGTGGCGTGTTGCACTGCTGATCTACAGTTGAGAAGCATGCATGATATAGGGCAGGGATTATCATTGCTGGAGTGTAATTTATGAATAGTAGTGTATT
Organism: Calotriton arnoldi; assembly: GCA_963921515.1. Classification (NCBI taxonomy): domain Eukaryota; kingdom Metazoa; phylum Chordata; class Amphibia; order Caudata; family Salamandridae; genus Calotriton; species Calotriton arnoldi. The sequence goes on from CAWUFW010000739.1 coordinate 1,084,964, forward strand.
GAGCAGGTGGTCTGGGCAAATAGACCGTTCTAGGGGTTGTGTTTGTGCCAAGAATTACAGGGATTGAGTAGGGAACCGTAATCTGGTTCCTTGTGCGGTGAGAATTGTTGATATCATCGGCTTCCAGTATTGAGATGGAGTGGAGTGCATAGAGAGGACGCTGGGCCTGGTCCTCCAATGGAGTGGGTAGCCATGTGGAACCTTGTAGGGCCATGGGGGGTTAGTGTGGGGGGGGTGTGCCACTGTTCGGAGTGTGTGACTGGAGTGGCTTAACCAGGCTGGAAGGGTCTTGTCTTAGATGGAGGATGTCGGCAGCAAGAGAGTTGATTTTTTGCTCCATTCGGATCAGTCGTAGTGTAAGTGAGTCAATTGTGCTTCTAGCCTTCGGTGGGAGTGATGGAGCAAGGATTCAAGAAAATGAAACTTGCTCGGAGAAATCCTCCATTAACTTTCACTAATCGTTAAAACTGTAGATGAGACGAAAGTAATATACACCAGACACCGACACATGGGGAGAAAAAGCTTACGCATGCTTAAATTAATGTGGGATAAAATGCAACGCGACTAAAACCCGCTTTAATTTACGAAAATGCTTTGCGCATGTGCAAACCTGAATTACGTAGAGATAAAGTGACTAACTCGCTTTGAGAGGGAAAAACCTCACGCATGCGCAGGAAAAACTAACATGCGGTCTTGAGGTACCGCGTGCCCGGCATCTGCTCGCTTGAATTTAAAGGAAAGCTGCTGTTAACGCTTTTGCCCAGAGAGATAATAATAACATAGGATAGAGTAGAAGTAGGTGGTGAACAGTGAGAATTATATGTTTAAGAAAATAACATCTGTTTATGATTCCTTTATTAATAGTGTGCATTCGGGCCTGCTAAAGCATAACGAAAAAGGAAAATGGCGACGGATAACCAAAAGTAGCACATGCTCAGTGAATTCATGATGTGACTTGGTGACCGAAGGAGCTGAATGACTGCCAAGAATCAAGGACAGAAGACATGAGAAAAAGAGGACGTGTATCACTCGTCGATGTAGCCTGTATTGAATGAATTATAACAAATGTCAACAATATATGCATGGGAAGAGGACGACAGGAATGAGCTAAAGGGGAAGAACTAGCAAACAATAAGTTCCCTAATAAAAATGAATATGTCAGCATGGTGTGACGAGAACTCCCCCAGCCCCGTCCAATCATATTCCGTATTTTAGTAAAATCTGCAACACTTGAGGGTGGGACATGTAGAAATAAAGACTATAACTAGAGTGACTTAAGTTAAATTAAGGGCTTATCGACGCTGAGAGAGACGAGTATGCTGCAACGAGAGAGAGCATCAAGATCATCATAGAGAGAGAGAGAGAGAGAGAGAGGGAGAGGCAAGAGAGAGAGAGAGGCGAGAGAGAGAGAGAGGCGAGAGAGAGAGAGGCGAGAGAGAGAGGCGAGAGCAGACTGGGAAGGTTCAGATCCGAAACGACAGCCTGATTAGATTCAAAGATTGCGGAAGAACATCGAGGAGGGAGAGAGTGTAAGAGAGGGAATCGCCCTGGTGCGTCGGGTTTGTAGAGAAGTCTAGTAAGTATCAGCCCTGTCCTGATCCTGTCCTATAGTCTTTGTCTACTGATTCTAAGTCAGGGGACCCCCACCAGTCCTCTGGCCAGAGGGTTGGTTTTGAAATAAAAATGAAAAAATGAAATGAAAAATGTTTTTGTATAGCGCATGGCTACCCGGAAGCATCCCAGCGCTGCAGAGGTGGCTAGAGGGCAGATGGAATTACGGAAATAGCCACGTTTTCAGATGTTTGCGGAATGTCAAGTGGTTGGTTTCCTTGCGGATGGTGAGAGGGAGGGAGTTCCAGAGTCTGGAGGCGTTATAGGAAAAGAGGCGCCACCTGTCCGTGCCTTCTTAATTTTTGGGGTGTCGGCCAGGGAGAGATCATCAGAGCGTAGTTTTCTATTGGCTTTATATGGTTTGATCAGGTTTTTTATAATAGGAGGACCCTTGCCCTGGAAGATTTTGTGCGTGATGCAAAGGGCTTTAAAATGAATTCTCTCCTGTATCGGGAGCCAGTGGAGTGATCTTAAGGCAGGCTTGGCAGAGCACCGGTTTTTTGTGCCTGTGAGAAGTCTTGCTGCCGAATTCTGGACCACCTGTAGCTTAGCGATGACTGATTTGGGGGCCCCCAGATAGAGGGCGTTGCCGTAGTCTAGTCTGGAGAGGATAAGCGCCTGGATTAGGAGCTTTCTAGAGTGGCAGGGTAGGAGAGGCAGTATTTTCCGCGTGGTTCGGAGCAGACCATAGCAAACAGCGGCGGTTTTCCTTGCTTGGGTTCTGAAAGTGAGGTCCTGGTCGAGCCAGATACCCAAGCTCTTTATCTCTTTTTTTGGCAAAGGAGCTGGTCCCATACAGGTCGGCCACAGAGTGTTGGGGTTAAATGTTGATTGGTCGCCCAGCAGTAAGAGCTCCGTTTTTTCGCCGTTAAGTTTGAGGTGTGCTCTATTCATCCAGCAAGTAACTTCTTTGAGGCAGGAGCACAGATCTACCGGGGACTGTTCCACCTGATTCAGTGTTACGATTAGTTGGGTGTCATCCGCGTAAGTAACCAGTTTAATTCCGAATGGGGTTACTATTTCTGCCAGTGGGGACACATTAAAAAGTGTAGGGCTCAAAGATGAGCCCTGGGGAACCCCACAGTGGAGTGGTACTGGTTGGGACCGGATGTTACCTTCAAATACCTGGAAGGTTCTCTTTTCCAGGAATGATTTCAGCCAGGATAAGGCCGAGCCTGTCACTCCTACTTTTTTGAGACGGTGTACCAGAGTGCAGTGGTTCACCGTATCGAAGGCTGCACTTAGGCCCAGGAGGATAATGGCGGCGGATCCCCCCGTGTCAAGAATCTTTCTAGCCTCCTCCACCACCGCTATCAGTGCAGTCTCAGTGCCCTGGCCAGGGCGGAAACCCGTCTGAGAAGAGTGGAGAAGTCCAAAAGACTCGAGGTGAGCAGAGAGTTGGCGATTTACATATTTTTCTGCAACCTTGCTAATTCCAGGTAGTAAGGAGATGGGGCGATAGTTGCTCATCTCTGTGAGATCTAGGTGGTTTTTTTTTAGTAGTGCCTTTACCATGGCCTTTTTCCAGTCCAGGGGAACTATGCCCAGTGTGAAGGAGGCATTGATTAAATTAGTGATGGGGGAGTTGATGGTGGGTGTTGCTGACTTCAGGATGTTAAACGGGGCCGGGTCAAGCGGGGAACCGCTCTTGATCAAGTCTAGGATAGGGGAGAGTAGTTCCTCTGTCAGAGGAGCGTATGATTCTAGGCAGTGAGCATTATTCTGAGGTTCTGATTTATGAGGCTCAGGGTAGTGTTCATTGTTGTTAGGTGGAAAGTGTTTTAGGATATTTTGAATTTTGGTGGAGAAAATCCTGCTAATTCATCGCATCGATGGCCGGAGGGGTCGGGGGCTGGAGGTGGGTCGGGGGCTTTCAGGAGTTTTTTGATGATACGAAATGTTTCTCTGGAGGAATTAGAGGAGGATCGAATTTTTTCCTCGTAATAGGCAGCCTGTATTGTTTTTAATGCCACTTTATAGGATGTAATGGATGATCTATATTCGGCTTTTTTCTCACTGGCAAAGTCTTTCCTCCATGCTCTTTCTAGTCTTTTGCATTGTTGTTTTAGTTTGCGAAGTTCCGGAGTAAACCAGGGGGATTTGTTCGGTCCACTTTTTTTTAATAAGGTTTTTTTTAGGTAATACTGTGTCCAGTGCATTCTCGATCCATGAGGAAAATTTTCTGTCTGCTACTGAGGGGTCGGGGTCATATGTGGGTTTGGTTGATTCAAGTACCTGAGTCCAGTCCTCTATAATCAGTTTGGGCCATGGCCGGGCTTGGATGCGTGAAGCTGGCGTGTGGGAGTCAGTAGTGAGTGGATGCCAAAAGAACGGAACTAAGAAGTGATCCGACCAGGGGACGGGGATAGGTTCCCTCCCTTTTAGTTCTGTTATGTTTGAAAAAATAGGGTCCAGGAGATGACCTTTCATGTGTGTAGCTTGGTGGATCTTTAGGTGTAGTTGGTAGGCTGCGAGGTCAAGAGCTAATTCGTCAGCCACTTTGTCCAGTGGGTTATCGAAATGCAGATTTAAATCTCCAAGAAGGTTAAAATTGGGTGAAACACTGGCCAGGGAGAGGACAGTTTCTAGTAGCGAGCTGCAGAATTGTCCCTGTGCTCCTGGGGGGCGGTATAGGAGGATGCCAACAAAAGAGCTTGCTGGGGTGAATTCAATGGAGAAGTGAACGTTTTCACAATCTAGGAGGGGGCTATCCAAGATGCGGCAAATTAGGTGGTCTTTGTATATGATTGCTATCCCGCCGCCCTTGCCACTTGTTCTGTCAAGGCGCTGAATCAAGTAGCCAGGGGGAGAGCCTGCACAACGTCGGGGTCTGAGCTTGGAGATAGCCAGGTCTCCGTGAGAAACAGAACGTCAAGTTCTGTGTCCTGTAGGAGCATGGAGATTTCCAGTGTGTGTTTTGGTAAGGATCTGCAGTTCAGCAGAGCCATATTGAACGGATTCCCTGCCAAGTGTTGGGTTACCATTGACGGAAGTTCATATGGGCAAGTGGGTGCACGTGTCTTGTAGTTTCTCAATAGAAATGGAGTGGGAGCATGATTGCTTTGGGGTTTGCCTTATATAGAATAATTTTTCCCTGGAGTATTGGAGGGAGGCTGAAGGCGTAGGTGCAGGGGTTCCGGGCCCTGTGCCCGATCTTGCGTGGACGGGCGCAGATGGGCTTGCCTTTGGCGCGCCAGCGGCGCGCCAGCGGCGCCTCCGCTGCGCGTCGAGGTGGGCATCGGGTTTTATGGTGGCGATTTAGCAGCTAGACCGCTAACCGTCCCTGTTGATATTGAGGCACTTCCGGTCTGCGTCAGCCTTCCCTCCACTCAATTGGAACAATCCGTGGTGGACCGGGGAAGACGCAGACCTGGTGCGAGTGTATAATGCGGTGATCGGTAAGAAAATGTTAAAAACCAATATGCGGGAGGTTAAAAACAAAGACGAAGTTAAAACAGTTAGGACTGGTAAGATTTTAAAAGATATTCATGCAGTGGGCAACACCAAGTTTACAATGAAGCAGCAGTTTAGTCAATACAGTACGTGCAGAGCGAGTCAAGAGCCCCTAGCCAGGCGCTCCTTCCCTCAGTCTGATTACCCGGTTAGTGTCCTCTAGCGCGTCCGGTCATCTCTATTAGGTAAATGTCACTTTGTCTCAAAAATTTGCATATTTCTTTGCAAATGTATGTTAAAATGTGTCTTTTGTCTCTACATCTATCCACTCTTATGCATTGATTTTGTTGAATGAGGTTGTGTAATTGAATGTATTTGCTAAATGAATTTTCTCTCTCCCATTGAAGAATGATGGAGTTTGCACTGTTAAATCTGTATTAATGAGCGTTCAAACTTATGACTGAAATTTTAGATAAAAGCTTATGAATTTTACTCAGAGTCTGTGGTTATTTCGCTAAGAATTGTGAATTAGTTACGAAATTGTTAATATCACCATCAACTTACTCAACTAATGGTCCATCGACCAGAGGAAGAGTGTTGATTTGTGAAGATTAGTTAGGCATTGAGATGGTATTTTAACCCAATTTGTGGTTATAGGGAAATAACTAATCAGAACTTAAGTAAATTATAAAACTTGAACCCCCAGCGGATCGACCACGGAGTGTGGATGAGCATTTTTGTAAAATAGAATGTATATGGGCCCAGTGAAACATTCAGGTTTTTGTGTGAAATATTTCAACCCTGTCCTTCCGCTGGATCAGGAGCCTTCTATGTCTAGGGTCAGTGGCAGGAGAGAGTACTGGGGGTACCGGGTTATGGGTGTGGATGGTGTTATTTGGACTAGAATTGGGGATTGAATGCACGGGTGAAGTCATATCTTTGATGCTTCCAGTCTTGCGATTGAGAGAGGGCGTTAGGTGTCTTGGGACAGAGGCATTCGCATGAGTCGTGCTTGGAGGGAGGTAAGTGTCCTTGGGGTTTGTACTAGTGGCCTTGGCAACGAGGAAGGCTTGGTCATGAGAAAAGAGGACAGTATTGGAGATAGAGATACTTTGAGTAGGCAGAGTCGGGTCTAATGTGGTCTGGGGGGGAGTGTCCAAAGCGAATTCCCTAGTGTACCGACTGTAGTTGGTGTCCGATCTGTCTATCTCGGGATAAGCCTTGAGGGGTTGATTGACTGAGTATTTGTTGGTCATGGTGGGGGTTAGTGCATTCATTATGGTGGGTGTTTGTCAGGAGAGTGAGATAATGGGGGTATTGTGATTGTACTGAGCAATGGTGACTGTTCCTGTGTTGGAGAGTGAGTCAGCCAGGAAGGGTGAACGGATCGGTTCTGGGTTTTTTGTCGGTGGGGAGGGGTGTGTGGTGGAGTGGGTTAGGTGTTTCTGTTGAGCTAGTGTGGCAAATAGTGTAGGAAAGTGGTGGTCAAAAGTGGTGAGGTGAGGGTCAGTGGCCTGTATGAGAATGTTTCCTGTTTTGAAGATGGAGATGGTGAGTTCCCCTCTAAAGGAAGGGGAGACGGAAGTGGACATTTTTGAGCCATATGGTATATTGGTTGACTTAGTGACTTGTAAGTGGAGAAGGAAGATGTTTTTCCATTTTGTTGGGCGTTTAGTGTAAAAGATGAAGTTGGTTTTCTTATTGCCGTCTGTTGTGCTGTGGTAGTTGTCAACTATAAGTGTTTCCGGGTGCTGTTTCAAAATTCTATGCTTGAAGTTTTTATGAGCGTTATTGGACATATTTTCCAGGTAATTTATGGTCCATGAGTTGGGTCCGTAACGCACGAGAGCAGAGTTGAGGGAGGGGTTTAGTGGGAACATAGTTGACGGTTGCTTGGGAGGTCAGGTCACAGCTGTATCGCTCCCTAGAGGGATGTGTAGCTTAGCGAATGATTAAATTCTCCGATTCCTTGACAGGGAGTTGCGGTCTTCATTGAAACGTTTGTAGGTCCAGCTAAACCAGGATGGCCGCAAAATTGTATGTGCAGTAGGAGCTTAGGTTACGGAGGTTGGGTAACTGTTGATGTGTGTGAGGGGGTACATACATGTCAGAGGCTTCTTTGGTCAATTGTTAGTTTAGATATATGGAGATAGGTAGGGGAAAAGTGAAGTGGCATCAAGACTTCAGAAGCTAGGTAACAGTTTTTAAGTGGGTAGGGGTGAAATACATGGGCATCAGTGGTTCATTGGTCAGTTGAAAGTATAGGGTTGGACCATTCCAAGATGGCCGCCGTATTTAGCGGAGTACAAGGGGTAAAAAGGCAACAGCGGTCTTTTCCTCATATCAACAGTAAGGTTGGAGGGTGAGATACAGGAGAAACAGGGCTTGCTTATACATGGGCATCAGTGGTTCATTGGTCAATAGTAAGTATAGGGCTGAACCATTTCAAGATGTCCACCGTGTTTAGCAGGGAACGAGGGGTAGAAAGCGACATTGGTCTTTTATTCATATCCATAGTTAGGTTGGAAGGTGAGATGCAGGAGATCCTGGGCTTGCTTAGTCCATTGTCGGTTTTGGTTGCAGGGAGGAAATGAGGCCGAGGGCAGAGATCAGAATGGTGGCCTTTGGTGAGTGAGGTGTATTGATAGAAAGGTTCTCCCAAATGTAGTTCAACCCCATGAATGCTCCTGCCATCCCTGACCACTCACTTGAAACCCACCACAGGACACACACCGCGCTGACCTCCATTCATCCACCCCGTAGGGCTGGTCCTGTCCGAGAGCACCTCCCACGTACCTTCCGATAGACGCTCCCTCCGTGCACAGTGCAGCTCGCCCCGACTCGGGCTCGTTCAGCGGAGCCTGTTTCAGTGAGATCACCACCCTCTCGCAGCGGTCTTCCAGGGGCGAGATCACCTCCCACGTACCTTCCAATAGAGGCTCCCTCCGTACACAGTGCAGCTCGCCCCGACTCAGGCTCGTTCAGTGGAGCCCGTTTCAGTGAGATCACCGCCCTCTTGCAGCAGTCCTCCAGGGGTGAAGACCTGTGCTCCAGGCCGTCTACGATGTCCAAACCAACCTGGTTGGACTCCGCCCAACACCCACCGAGTAGACTGCCTCACCAGCAGTCACTCCCGAGCGCAGTGTCGTCAAAGATCACTGGTGGGCGGCACAGATCGAGAACCCATCAAGCAGAGTGTCTCAACTGCAGGTACTCCCGCGGATAGACCGCCTCCCTCGAATCTCCTGGGAGTATGCCGTGCGGTCTGTCCCCGGCTCGTCCCAGGGAGCGGTTCAGGCTTCCGTACAAACAGCGCGATCCGGGCTAGTCAGCCGCTGCCTGTGCGGAGACTCCGGGGAGCAACCAGGAGACTCCGAAGAGGTGAGCAAACCGCGACTGTTGGTGCTCAGAGCAGCAGAACTCGACGGGTGGTGGTGGGGCTGGGCCAAACAGGGATTTACAACGAGGTTGATCCCATAGCCCGGGAGCTCCAGTTCAGAGCTCCCTGCCAGTCGCCATCTTGAATTCAAATCTACATTTTAAGTATTCACTTCTCACATAACACTGCATACAGACCCGCACACACCTTACGGCTATATCACTAAAAAGATCTCCGACAAAGTGACCCTTTGGGGGCCTCGTAGGGCATTGCAGCACCGGCCCACTGAGGAGCACCGCCCGGTGATGAAGCATGACATCCTACGGGGTGTGGGGGCATCAAGTGAAAGTCTCATTGACTTCTTTCCATTTCTCTAGAAACGACTTTCTTTTTTCTCTACTCTTATCTCAGGAACAGTGACTCTCCTTAGTTACTTGATTAACCTCCATAGGCAGGAGGTCTGGGGTGCTATTAAGTCTATTGATCTTTACACATGAGATTGTGCCCTTACCTCTCTACTTCTCTGAGTATAATGGAGCTGCTGGCTCCTTTTCTTAGGACCACTGAGAGCTAATTTCTTTAATCTATCTTTAACACTGTTTGAATGCTGTGTATGATGATTAATAGATGCCCTACCTGCTGAACATTTACTTGTTCTTTAAGGTTTTGTGTGATAATGCACATGCTAGGAACGTAGAGTGGTACTACAAGTTATGATCAATATATACTGTTTTTCAGCTGAAATTACTACTTTATCTGAGATGTAAGACAACAATGTGTGAATTTTGTTTGTTTGCACATAATAAAAATAGGTTTTAAAATGTTACTTTTTGGGAGTTTAGTTTGGGGGAGATGTGCATAATTAGTTTAGTTAGTGTAGGTTAGTGTTTTGTGATTATTTATTAGTTAAATGTTAGGTTGTCTTTTTAGTTGTGGTAGTTGAGTGCTCTTTATTGTGTATGTTTTAATGTAATGTTTTTTAAAATGTATGATATTCATGTGTTTTAAGAGTTATTATTATTTAATATGTGATATTTTTGGGGTTACTTGTGTTTTGTGGGTGGATTTGTTTGTGTTTTCTTTACTTGTATGTCACTGGGTCCTGAACTTTCCCTATTTTGGATACTGCTTTTTATTAAGCCAATAGTTTAGGTATATAATAAGCAACATTATTTTATTTACTTTATTTTTGGTTTTCTTGAAGTGTTTCTGATTTTTAGTTTTTGAGTTTGGATGGTTCCCATTCAATATTATTTTCCCATTTGATTTTATATTGTTGACATTTTTGCATTTTTGTGGTGGATTTGTTTTTAAATAGTTTTGTGGTTTGTTATTTTTTGGATTGTTTTGAGTTCGTTGATGACATCTACAAAAATGTAAGTTGCATTTTGTCTTATTTTTTATGGGTGGGAAACGTTTAGGGTTTTAAACTAGTTTGTAGGATTATATTCTTTTATAATGTGTTTGCATTGAATTTGTCTGTTTTGTGTACCAAGATGTTATTTGTGTTGTTTATATATCAATATTTATTTAAGCAATTACATTTTTTGATCTGATTGGATTATGTTTAAAGTTAAGTACATTTTTTGGCTGATTATCAAAAATTGTGTGAATTCGATTTATAAATACATTAATTATTTGAGTACATTTATTTTGTGCGGGGTTATATTTTTTACATAGTTTGTTAGTTAGGATTTTTATAGTACCTTTATTACTACTGAGCAGTGGCATAGCACAGGCCCCCGCAGCCCCCATGGTGCAGTGGGCCTCCTCAGCACAGGTCTCTGGCCTGAGAGCTCCTGATTAAATCTGGAGATGGGGCCTCTCCATGTCCCTTGCAGGGGGGGCCCCTCAAGTTTCGTTACGCCACTGATACTGAGTTTAGGTATGGTAAGCCTTGATTGTTACCGTATAGTTGGGCTTTGCATTGTAAGAGCTTGTGCATTTCTTTGGTTTATTTTGATATTTTAGATTTTAGTTCAGCTATATATAATTCTAGTCTTAATTGATTATTACGTTGCCCCTTTTTTAATATATGTAGAAATTAGTAGAGTGTAGTGTGGCTGTGTCCTTATGTCCCTTGGAATGAATTGTGCCTACTTTGCATTGCGTTTTTTGTTTTTGCTTGTTGTGCCATGGTACTCCATAATACATTCCACTATGGTATATGATACATGGGTTGGGGGTCTGTGACCAGAATGCCGCAGTTTGCCAACCCAAGTACCTTCAAAATAAATAGTTCATTAGGGGACTTTGTTTGTACTCATGTGTTTGGTAGTAGAGTAACTCTTTTAATAGATTATAGCACACTTCCCACACTATTTAGAACCACAATTCACTTTTTAGAACAACACACTTTCACAACCCACCTAGCTTTAATGGACATGCACTAGGCTAATTTTTAATTTAACTAAATCATCGTGTGGTACTGTACTGTAATTTACAGACAGCACATTTTCCATTGAAATTGGCACTAAATTTGAACAGACATACAATTTCACTGATAAAACTATATTGCACACAAATGCCAATGTGTGAAAATCAGGTTTCAGTAAATATTTATCATCTGTGCATCACCAAGTAAAGTGTCTTTGATTTGTTTTGATCCTAATAAAATCTTTGTTTCCATCACTCTTCAGAATTACAAAAGAAAGTGCTTCATGTTTTGATTTGCTAAATGCTGATTGTGTAATGTTCAGTTACAAGCATTTACATTTTGCTGTGTGTTCCAAAAAATGACATTCTACAGCCTTTTTCTTTACTCCAACAAGATTGTCACATAATTCACTTTATTTTTCTTTCTCTGCCTGCAAAGTGAGAGGAGTTTGGAAACATCAGTGCATGTGTTAATAAAATAAGCAACAATTTTACGAAAGACATAGCCTGACAATTGACCTCTGTCTTTGAAACACTGCAAATGTGACAAGATACAACCAGAATTTAAAGACATCTTTATTTATTGCCTGGACTTTGGTGAACCACCAAGAATTGGTTCACGATCCACCAGTGGGTCGCAACCCACAGTTTGGGAAACTCTGCTTTATAGTGTTATGCTACTTCAGTTACTGGAACATATGCCAGGGAAGTTAATTTTTAATTTCATGGTTGAAACAGTGTTTGTTTAATATGAAACACTCAGGGCCTGATTATGAGTTTGGCGGTCCTCTTGTCGGCCCACCACCACCGCGCCACAGGAGGACCGCCAAGCCCGAGGTGCACCCGCGCGCGGATTACAAGTGTAATCCAGGTTGGGTGGGTGGTGCTACGGCGGTCTCACATGCAGACTGCCATCGTGAAAGCATCTGCAGCACGTTCCTGCATGGTGTGGCATGCACCATGTCGTGCATGCCACACGGTGCAGGAATGGGGGTGTAAATCCAAGGAGGCACAACATGTGCCCTGCATGCACCCTCTAGCTCAGAAACTGCAGGGGGTCCTGTTAGGGCCCCCTTACTTCCATGTCTGCCACCCTTTTCATGGCGTGCTCACCACCATGAAAAGGGAGGTGGAAATAAAAGTTGTACTGTGGTCAGTGCTGCTGAAGTGGCACCGCCAGCATATTACTGAGCCTGACTACTGCAGCATCGCCGCAGGATCCTGGATCCCCAGCAGACACAGCGGTCCTGTGGCGGTCCGACTGCCACACTCCTAATACTGTCGGCAGGCCCGCAGTGTGACGGTGGTTGGATCATCACCGCGAGTACAACGGTCGTATGGACCGCCATACTCGTAATAAGGCCCTTACTAGGTGCTCCTTATACTTTGATTACCATGGTAACATGGGTATATTTTTAAAATGGGAGAATCCATTGCTTGTTCAAAGTTGATTATTTTTTGTGGATAGAAATTGTTTGTTTTGGATTTTATTTCAGCTAGTAGTTCATGGTATTGCACTTTGTTTGGCAATAGTATATAAACTAACTATATGTTTGAGTTGTGGTAATTTCCGTGGATTGAGTAGATTTGTGTGAATGGGGGAGGGCACAAATTAAATGTTTTGTCCTTCATTCATTCATTCATGTGTTGTTCTGACTTAATCTTTTTTCGATACCCAAAAAAGCTGGACATCACGCGCATATGCACATGCCCCCTGTGAGATTCCATGTTCACAGTCCTGTTTCTGTTTCCCTTACTCGCACAAGCGACACTTCTCACGCACTTACATAGACGCGTGACGTGCAATAACGTCGACACGCGATGTCAGCCGGGAGCAGCACTCGGCAGTGACTTACTATTTAAAACCCGGGATGCCGTGCAATCAGGCATCTTCGGGATCCCGAATGACGGACCGAGTAGGTATTGATGGCGGGCAGTGGACCTTGACAAAGTAAGTGAAATACCTTCGCCCGAGCAAGTGGAACTTCGCCTATCCGTTTAGACTTACTGTGATGTCTCGTTTAATTTTTTCCTAACAGAGTGTGACTATAGGCATTGCCCCCGCTCGGGATCCATGTCGCCTTAATCAAGAGCGACTTAAATAAGTTTTTCCAATTAAGATCGAAATTGGAAATTAGCCTTTTTTTGCTTGACATTGTAGGAAGGTAGGATCTGACTACATGGTTACCCCCACTTTATTCCGGTGTTTTGCTGGTTTTTGACAAGTCTGACTGGGATCCTGCTAATCAGGACCCCAGTCTATCTGCTTTCTCCCTAAATTGTTTGTGTAATGTACTTTAGGTACACTCCAGATTGGATACTGGGGTACCCTTATAAGTCCCTAGTATATGGTACACTATGTACCCAGGGCATAGGTACCCCAGAGGCCTCCCAAGGGCTGAAGCATGTATTGTGCCACCCTTGAAAGGCCATTCAAAATGACACCACAGGTCTGCTACTGCAGCCTGTGTAAGGTGGTGCATGCACCCCTTACTGGAGATATAGGTTCATTATATCCCTTCTAAATCACTACACATATAAACCTATCAGTCACCCCTATGGCAGGCCTTATCAATCCTGAAGGCAGGGTGCTGGGTTTTATGTGAGAGGGTGCCCCTGCATGAGTAGGGCCCCTCTGCAGCCTTCGGAATCCATTCCCCGGGGTTGTCTGTGATGCAGCCAAACCATATATACTTAAGTGCATTATAACCTCGCGGTAAATGCTAACTTTAAAACGGCTGCTTAGAAACATGTCATGTTTGGTGTCAAACACCTTGGAATCATACCTCCACACCAGTAACTGGTGTGGGAGGTATGATTCCTCCCTTGTAGAACCACTACTATGGGTCACCGGTCTACCCGGTACCAGCTTTCTCGACCTGGGCATCACAAAATGGATGCTGCCAGCCACAGACACGAGTCTGCCCTCCTGTGCTGAGCCAAGCTCGAGCAGGGGAAGGCCTGACAATAGGTTTCCTGTCACAGGGAGGTGTGACCACCTCCCACACAGGCTTTAGTGTATTGGGGCTGGGTGGGTGCACTCTGAGAGTGCCGCAAAGTCTGCACTGGGGGCACAATTGGTGTCCCCGTGCATTGTCCTGCTAGAACCAGTTCTGGGAGCCGTTGGCTCCTGCTCTGGCGTGAAACTGGACAAAGGACATGGGTGTAGCCACCCCTCTGTCCTGCCCCTCCCCTAGGAGGGTCCCCAGAGTCAGTCCAACCCCTTCCCTGGGTATAAAGTGGGAAACCTGATCACAGGACGTTAGATTATACCTGGACAACACTCTGCAAAGAAACCAAGTACTTTGATGGTCTACACTTCGCTGGACGACAGAAGAATCTCCCTTGGAGTAAAGGAGTTACTCCCCTGCAGCAGCAGGCACCTAAGCGCATCTCACCTGCTTGCATCTCCAGAGCTCCTGCGGACTCCGAAGATTTCTGCAACACAGGAGGTAGGTTTTCTAACGTCCCTGAGGTAGATCTGACCTCTCAGCAACTCTGAGACCAGTATCCCTCGTGGGGACCGTGCAACCCAAACCCCTGTGCACCATGTACATTTGCAGCAGCATATGCTTTTTGGCAATCCCTGAGGCTGTGCTTTGGACTATGTGTAGTCCCGACCCCGAGCATCATTTGCACCAAAGATCTCCAGCCTCCACTCCACGAGTGCTTTGTGGGCTGGCACTTTGTACATTCGCTCGAGGTCACCTCACGATCCCTGGTCCGTTGACTGGTGGGTCCTGGCGAGGGTCACCTTAATTGTTCTTGGGCTTCCCTGATTGTTCCAGACGTGCCCTGACTCTCCATTGCTTGGAGAGTCCCCTGGACCTTGCTGGTCCACACCGTAAACTGTTTCCTCTGTCTGCGTGGGTTGCCGCTGCCAAGGCTTGTTGGTGCCCCAGCCGGACACTGACCCCTCAGCTCTCGACATCCTTCGTGGGACAGCTCACCTCCGGACCCTAGTCATCGTCGACGTCTCCTGGTCCCCGTGGCTGCAGAGACAAACACTCTTTCTCTTCACCTGAAGCACCCAACATCGGTGGGCATTCGACTACCGAGCCCCTGGTCACCTGAAGTGACCCAGACTCTGTCCCCTCTGCTCTCAGGTTCTTCACACCTAGAATCCAGGCTTGGATTCCACCAGACACTCTTCGCCTTCCCGGCAGCAGTACTTTCTTGCAGCTCTCCATTGAAAACGACGGAGGTTTCCGACACCACTTGACCCCTATGCACCCGGCTCCTCTGGGATAGGTAACACGGGTACCTCGGTACTCACAAGGGTGCTGGCCTTAGAACCTCTTATGTTCCAAAGGGTTTGCTTGAAGTCCTCCTAGAAGTGTCCTTAAACTGTAATTTTCCAACCGCGATTTTCCCATAGAGTTGCACGGAGCATGCGGTCGTGTTTCCTCACTGCACCCGTCCTCCGTGGGCGCCCTGTGTCACTGCCTTGGGTGGTTCCTTGAGGTCCCAGCGATTCTACGTGCTCTAGGCCCTGTGTCTATTGAAGTCGTTGTTGTTATACCATTTTTTTAGTATATGGTTCTTTCTCCCCCTGGAGCCCGTTGTACATTTTGCTACTTACGTATGTTCTATTGATTAAGTATTGTGTGCTTTGTGTTCTAATCTTGTGTAGAGGTTAGTAGAGAGTGTTTTAGTAATAAATACATATTTTTATATAACACTTGTGTGGTTCTCCTTTCATTTAGTCATTCAGGAGGTGATATTCTGGTAAAACAAGCTGCTTTACATTCCATCAAGATTAAGCCTGAAGGCTGCTCTCCACAGCTACACTAGGATAGCTTTCTAAAGGTTATCTTTGACCTCATACATCATAAGAGTCATTTGGACTGGTGCAAGGTGCCCACTTTAATTAGTGGACAGCATATACCAGGCCAACTTCTCACAGACATTAATAATACTTGTCACCACGACCAAACAGAAAGGTCACAAAACCTGCTAGGTCGCACTAGCCACATATCCCCCTTTACCACAGGGGCTAGGCAAACTAATGGGGCCTTTTCATCCATGGTGAAAGATTATAGGCACTTACAATAAACACAAACCTTGCCTGTAACAATGAATGTTGCACAATTGGGTGCACATTTACAAGTGCTAGCAAAACAACCGTAAGTTGGCCTTTAAATTACGAGAAAATTAGTTTGTCTTCTCTTACTGTGCGCACCTTAGAGTGTGCGCATTTTCTCACAAAAAGCTGTTTTACTAGTCCAGCTTTTTTCACTTTTTTGGTCCTGACGAAAGCGAGCAAATATAAGTGTCTGGCTGAAACATGTAGACCACCTTTTAGGATATAAGAGTCAAGTTTAAATCTCTACAAATATCCGTCATTTTTCATTTTTAATCCTGTTATAGGGCCCTAGCATTAAAAATCTTTTTCCTTCTAAAGGGGACCCTATAGATAGTTTTATCTCACGAATCACCTCACTTGGCACAAAAAAACACCGGCTCCGCTGTAATTCAGGTGTCGAAGCACACCCGGGATGCACTCGGCATCCTGGGTGGGAACCCGATGATGGAGCATGCCACCAACTAGGTTGGTGGGTGAGGGTTCTTCTAAAAAACCTAATGGTTTTCCTCACACAAAGCAGTAATTTGACGAACAAACAATGTTTGCATGAGCCCGTTCTTTTTGATTGAGACAGTTCTGACTTAATCTTCATACGTTGTTGCTAGTTGCATATAGAATTGTTCTCCTTTCATTATTGGTGTCATCATTGGTGTGTGTTACAACTACGTTTTGGGGCTATCTATATGTTGGGACCTTTTGGGAGATGCACCAAAAAGAAATAGCACCAAAAAGCATTAAGCACCAACCGCGGTCATCTGGTTGTGCTTGTCCGGTATGTAGGAGCAATTTAGGCCGATCGCGATGGAGCACAGGTCAGATGAAGAAACCAGGTTTGGCCTGGTCAGAAGATTTACCTTTGAACTTAGCCTCTGAAATGGATGTCAGAAATCGTCAGCGGGGCAAGGCTGCAGGCTGTGGCTGAAGAGGGCTATATTTTATTGGATAGCTACCGGACGAGGTGTCGGTGAAGCTGTTTGACTTTTGAAGGGAAAGTTCAGAGTGGGAGAAATTTGGATTTCACACCCTGAGTCGATCCCTTACTGACCAGATACTTTTGGGGCCTTCGACCGGTGGAGATTTCTTTGGGGGGGAAGGCTGCAGGTTGCAGCTGAACAGGGCTCATAGAGTCCAGATACCATTGCTGGGAGGTCCCTGTGAAAAGGATTTGCTGCTGCAGAAAAGCTCAGAGCAGGCGCTATGGCAATCTTTGGCCCCATGGCAAGGCAATTTCATCGAATCGGCTTGGCAGGATTGTTCCGGACCTCTGGAGTTCTTTAATGCTAAAACGTTTCTAAGTCCAAAGCTTCAGGAGAAGTTAGTAGGGCTGCACCTTGACACCAGACAAGGGTCCATATTCTTGGAGACAGCAATTAATGATCAGAACACACTCCAGAACTTGCCAGCAGTAGAATCCAGAGCAAGTCCAGTTGGAACTGATCAGCTGGAAAGTTGCAGAAAACGCTTGCTTTAGCTTTTTATGACATAGTAGCTCGAAAAGGAGGTCAGCCTTCTGACCGTTGGAGTCCACTTCTTCTTTTGTTCTGTATACAAGAAGGAGAACTGGTCCGCGCTTCTATGCTCTTCTCATGGCACAGACATCAGGTTGTGTCCCCTTCTGTCCTTCCACAGGTCCAGTGCCAAAGTTATGTGGGGTGAGTCCTGGTTCATCCCTAACAAAGGGGTAGAAGTTCCTAGTTGTAACACTAACCACTTTTGCAACATTTCCGGAGTGCCTTACTTCAAAGAATGCACAAGGAGATGATGGATGGAGCGCTGAAACTGTTCAGACACTCACCCCCAGTCACAGATCTGGGTTGATTCCATCATCGTTCTTTAGCTCACTTCGCCACCCCAGTTCAGACCCAGCTGTAGGAGAGTAGGATCTGCTTCACATGGGTACCCCCACTTTTTGCTGATGCTTCACTGTTTTTCGACATTAGTCTGGCTGGGGCCCTGCTAATCAGAACCCCAGCCTAGCTGCTTCCTCTCTAAAATGGTTTCCATGTGCCTTAGGCACATCACTGATTGGGATCTGGAGTGCCCTTATAAGTCCCTAGTATATGGTATACTATGTACCAAGGGCATAGGTACTTCACAGGCCTGCCAGGGGCTGCAGCATGTATTATGCCACCCCTGGAAGGCCATCCAAACTGACACCACAGGTCTGCTACTGCAGCCTGGGTAAGGTGGTGCATGCACCCCTTACTGTGATATAGGTTACCTATATCACTAAATACATACACACATATAAACCTATAAGTCACTCCTAAGGCAGGCCTTATCAATCCTAAAGGCAGAGTGCATGGTTCCTATGTGAGAGGGTGCCCCTGCATGAGCAGGGCCCCTCTGCAGCGTTCGGAGACCATCTCTGATGCTGTTTGTAGTGCAGCCTGACCATATACTCTTAAGCGCATTATAACCTCGCGGTAAAATGCTAACTTTGGAATGGCTGCACCTAAACATGTCGTGTTTGGTGTCAAACATCTTGGAATACTACCCCCCCGCCAATTCTGGCGGCGGGGGTAGCATTCCACCCTTCTAGAGGGAAAGACATGTTAACTCTGACTAACCCGGTAACTTCTTTCCAAAGCCCTGGCATCACAAAATGGATGTTGCTGCCACAGACACGAGTCTGGCCTCCTGCTGCTGGACGAAACTCCAGCAGGGGAGGCCTGGACAATAGGTTTCCTGTCCCAGGGAGGTGTGACCACCTCCCCAGACAGGATAATATGTATTGGGGCTGGGCGGGAGCACCATCTGTGTGCTTTGAAGTCCTGCACTGGGGGCACATTTGGTGTCCCTGTGCATACCCCAGTTCAAACCGGATCAGGGGCTTGCAGCCCCTGCTTTGGCGCGAACTGGACAAAGGGAAAGGGGTGTAGCCACCCCTCTGCCCTGACCCACCCATAGGTGGGGCCACAGAGTAGTCCAACCCCTATCCGTAGTATAAGTATAGGAACCCAGTCCTTAGGACTTTAGATTATCCCTGGACGAAACTCTGAAACAGAATCCTGGACCTTCGACGCTCTACTCACGATTAGAGGACAGAAGAATCTCCCTTGGGGTCAAGGAGTGACTCTCCTGCTTGGCAGGCACCAAAGAAGCATCTGTCCGGTTCGCATTTCTGAAGCTCCCGTCGGACGCCGAAGTCATCGCATCACCAGAGGTAGATTCTCAGACTTCCCCGAGGCTACCCTGAGTCCCCAGCAAAGCTGAGGCCCGTGGCTATCGTGGGTGACTTGAGACCGTGACCCCTGGACACCGAGCACATTTGCAAGTGCATCCTCTTCTGGGTCTCCCAAGAAGTCATGCTTTGGGCTCCAAATAGCCCTTGCCTCCAGCACCACCTGCACCGAAGATCACTGGCCCTCACTCCACGAGTGTCCTGTAAGCCAGATCCACATGCGGCGTCACGAGGCTCCTTCGCGGTCGCTAGCCCGTTGGCTAGTAGCCCTTAACGAAGGCCAATCTTTTCCTACCTTGGCATCCTGGTTGCTCCAGGACTGCCCTCACTTACCCTTGCTGGGTGAGTTCCCCAGACCTTGCTGGTCTGCACCATCGACGATCTTCCTCTGCATCAAGACTTGCCGTTGCCAAGGCTTGTTAGGTCCAATCCGGTCACCGACACCTCAGCACTCGACAAACATTGTGTACCAGCCCGAATCCTGCTCCTGGTCGCCGACAACGCCTCCTGGACCTCGTGGCTGAAGAGACAAGACGACCGTCAACGCACCTGAAGCACTCGACATCGGTGGGCATCTGTCCATCGCCTTCCTGGTCACTGGCTAGTGACCCAGACTCTGTCCCCTCTGCTTTCAGGTTCTTCAGAACTCCGATCCACTCTTGGATCCACCCGGACACTTTTCACTTGGTCGCCAGCAGCACTTTGCAGCAGATCGCCATTCAAATCGACGACGAAACCCGACCCCGAAAGGCACCTATGCACCGGGCTTCCCTGGGTGAGGTAACACGAGTACTCCGGTGCTCCCGTGGGTAGAGACTCTTCAAAGTCCTAGATCTCAAAGGGTTTGGTCCAAGTCCTCTTTTAAGTGTCCCTTTTCTCTAATTTCCCGATCACGACTTTCTCCATAGAAGTCAACGGCGTATCGTGGTTGTGTATTTACACTGCACGCGTCTCCCGTGGGTCCCCTGTGTCACTACCTTGGGTGGTTCCTTGTGGTCCAAGCACTTCTAGAGGCTCTAGGCCTAGTGTCTAGTTCAGTCGTGGTTCTTATACCACTTTATTGGTATATGGTTTGGTACGCCCCTAGGGCCCAAACGTGTATTTGTGCTATTACTGTGTTTAAATAACTTCTAACTTATGTACTTCGAACTCTAGCCTCATAAAGAGATTATAGGGGTGTGTTTAGCAATAAATACATATATTTTGAATATAAACCTGGTGTGGTGCTCTTTCATTTGATCACTCAAGAGATTATAGACTGGTAAAACAAGCTGCTTTACATTCCTTCAAGACAGCCTGAAGGCTGCTCTCCATAGCTACCACTAGGATAGCTTTCAATAAAGGTTGTCTTTAACCTATCTCCAATAAGGGGTTGTTTGGACTGGTGCAAGGTGCCCACTATAATTAGTGGACAGCATATACCAGGCCAACTTCTCACATTGGTGTGCAGCGTGTGGGATTCCAGCTTGCTATTGTTTTACCAGATAATCTCAATTGAATTGATCAACTGAAAACCACTAAAGGTACCTAAGGTACATATAATTTAAGCTTAGAATACAGTAAGTTCTACTGAACTTAGAGTTGTGTGTTAAGGGATAGCACAACCCTTTCTACAACTCAAGAGAGTTTAGTAGGCCACACTAGAGTAGGTAGTGCATACACCACACCACACTAGTAATGTCTTTAAGGGTAGGATCTAAAGAATCCTTGCAGGAAGCCACTGAGCTTCCACCCTCCAAGTATGATACACTCCCATTCTTGGAATTGAGAGCTTTATGCAACTTGAGAAAAATAAGGACAGGCCAAAGCCCCACCACCCAACACCTCAAGGAGTTGTTGGTGGCTTATGACCTTAGTAGGCCCTTGGGGACTGAAGGGGTAGGAGCTGAGGGTGGGGCAGACGATGAGGATGGGACCAGGGGTACCAGTACCCCCAGCCCCCCCTCTGAAACTGGCCAGGAGGGCGACAATGGCCCTGACCTGGATAATCCAACCCCTCCTGAGGAAGATGAAGAGGAGGATCCGAATGATGCTCCCTTTGTCCCCCCAGGAAGGATTGTGAGTGTGCCCAGAAGGTCTAGATCTTCTTCTCAGGAGTCTAACCACTCTGGCACCTCAATAGGGAGCTCTGTCTCATCTCATAGGAGGGAATCCTCTCATGAGAGAAGAAAGAGGCTGGTTCAATATGAGGAAGCTCAGCTTGAACTCAAAAAGAAGCAACTAGCCATAGACAGGGAGTCCCTAGATCTCTTTAGGGAGAGAAGAAAATTGGGACTAGAGTCCCATGGTGGCAGCCATATCCCTAGAGATAGGGAAAGGTCCTATGACCATAGGAACCTGAGCAAGATTGTCCCTCCCTATCAGAATGGGGATGCTATCCACAAGTGGATAACTGCTCTAGAGAGGGCCTGTAAGGTACAGAAGGTCCCTCAGGAGCAGTGGGCAGCAATCTTGTGGCTCTCCTTTGCTGACAAAGGTAGAGATAAGCTCCTCACTGTTAGAGAGGAGGATGCTGATAATTACAAGGTCTTGAAGAGTGCTCTTATTGATGGGTTTGGCCTAACCACTGAACAGTACAGGTTGAAGTTCAGAGATACCCAAAAGCACAGACTCAAGACTGGGTAGACTATGTGGATTGTTCTGCCAAGGCTCTGGAAGGCTGGTTGATGGGCAGTAAGGTGTGTGACTTCTCAGGATTGTACAATCTGATAATGAGGGAGCAGATTCTTAATAACTGTCAAAATCAGCTGTTGCATCAATACCTGGTAGACTCTGATCTGACCTCTCCCCAAGAATTGGGAAAGAAGGCAGACAAATGGGTCAGAACCAGGGTGAAGCAGAAGGTACAGAACCAAGGTGGGGAAACCAAGAAGCAAGATGCTAAGAACTCTGACAAGGGTGGGGAGAAGGGTAAAGATCAAAAGTCTTCATCAGGCCCCCAAAAATCTTCTTCTGGTGGGGATTCCCAGTCTACCAAAGGTAAAGGCCAAAGAAAACCATGGTGCAAGGTCTGTAAGCAAAAGACCCACTGGACCAGTGATTGCACCAAGTCCAAAGACTCCAGTCCAGCACCCACCAATGCCCCTAAGGCACCTGTTCCCCCTAGTACAGTTGGTGGGAGTGCTCCAGCCAAGGGTTTAGTAGGGTTCACCCTGGGTACTGAGTTGGGCTCTGACCTAGTCAGAGAACTGACTCAGGCTGTGTTAGTCTGTGATGGAGGCATGGATGTGCCCTCCTCTATGAGTCCCAGTAATCTGGGCAAGTACAGACAACAACCTTTAATCAATGGACGTGAGGCTTTGGCATTTAGGGACACAGGGGCAAGTGTCACAATGGTGACACAAGACCTTGTGAATCCTGGGCAAGTTATACTTGGTGAGATGTACCAAGTGACCAATGCTAGTAATGTCAGAACAGACCATACTCTGGCAGTTGTTAACTTCTCCTGGGGAGGGGTAACTGGCCTTAAGAAGGTTGTGGTAAGTGCAAACCTACCAGTCGAATGCTTGCTTGGCAATGACTTAGAGACTTCTGCTTGGGCAGAAGTGGAGCTCAGGACCCATGCAGAAATGCTGGGGATCCCTGCAGATGTGTTTGCTGTGACCAGGTCACAAGCCAAAATGTCTAGCACTGGACAGGCCTTGGATTCTGGAAGAATGGACCAAGTGCCTTCCAAGAGGAGGAGTAGTAGGGTTAAGGCAGTGCCTTCCCCTTGGCTCAGGAGGAAGATCAGTCCCTTGAGGGGATGATCTCAGCCCTGAAGAAGGAACTGTCCCAGAGGAACTTGAACCTGACCAGGTTGAGTTCTTGGGGACAGGGGGACCTTCTAGGGCAGATCTGAGCCAGGAGCAGCAGAGCTGCCCCTCCCTTGAACCCCTCAGACAGCAAGCTGCTGCTGAGGCTGCTGGGAAAGCTAGTGGTCCCCATACAGTGTATTGGGATGATGGACTCCTGTACTCAGAGAGTAGAGACCCCAAGCCTGGTGCTACCAGGAGGTTGGTTATACCTCTGAAGTTCAGGGGCTTCCTATTGACCCTAGCCCATGATATTCCCTTAGCAGGTCACCTGGGCCAGAACAAGACTTGGGACAGAATTGTCCCTCACTTTCACTGGCCCCACATGTCTGAAGACAGCAAGGAGTTTTGTCGCTCCTGTGTAACCTGCCAAGCCAGTGGCAAGGCAGGTGGCACTACAAAGGCCCCCTGATACCACTACCTGTGGTGGGGGTGCCCTTTGAAAGGGTAGGGATTGACATTGTTGGTCCCATGGATCCCCAAACAGCCTCTGGGCACAGGTTTATCCTGGTGGTAGTGGATCATGCCACCAGGTACCCAGAAGCTATTCCCCTCAGGACCTCTACAGCACCTGTGGTGGCAAGGGCCCTCCTGGGAATTTTCTCAAGAGTGGGCTTTCCTAAGGAGGTAGTCTCAGACAGGGATGCTAACTTCATGTCTGGGTACTTGAAAGCAATGTGGAAGGAGTGTGGAATGACTTATAAGTTCACCACACCCTATCACCCACAATGCAATGGTTTAGTTGAGAGATTCAACAAAACCTTGAAGGGCATGATTAAAGGGCTCCCAGAAAAGCTTAGGCGTAGATGGGACATACTCTTGCCCTGCCTTTTATTCGCATATAGGGAGGTGCCTCAGAAGGGGTTGGTTACAGCCCTTTTGAACTTCTGTTTGGCCACCCTGTGAGGGGTCCACTGTGCTTGGTGAAGGAAGGATGGGAGTTACCTCTCAAGCCCCCAAAGCAAGATATAGTGGACTATGTACTTGGTCTCCGCTCCAGGATGGCTGAGTACATGAAAAAGGCAACCAAAAACCTTGAGGCTAGCCAGGAACTTCAAAAGGCCTGGCATGACCAAAAGGCTGTTCTGACTGTTTACCAGCCAGGACAGAAGGTGTGGGTGTTGGAGCCAGTGGCCCCAGCAGCTCTCCAAGACAAATGGAGTGGACCCCACACTATTGTTGAGCAGAAGGGTGAGGTCACTTACTTAGTAGACCTAGGAACACCCAGGAGTCCCCACAGGGTTCTCCATGTCAACAGGTTAAAACCATATGTGGACAGGGCAGACATGGGCTTGCTCATGGCTACTGATGAAGGGCAGGAGGAAGAGAGTGACCCACTCCCTGACCTGCTCTCACAGAACCCTGACGATGGGTCAGTTGATGGTGTAGCCTTGGCAGGCAGCCTCACTACCCAGCAACAAACTGATTGCAGGCAAGTTCTCAATCAGTTTAGACATATGTTTTCACTGACACCCAGTCAGACCACCTGGTGCACTCATGAAGTGGACACTGGGGACAGTCTGCCTATTAAAAATAAGATTTATAGGCAACCTGACCATGTCAGGGACTGTATCAGGACTGAAGTCCAGAAAATGTTGGATTTGGGAGTTATTGAACCCTCAGATAGCCCTTGGGCTAGTCCAGTGGTCCTTGTACCAAAACCTCACACCAGTGGTGGAAAAAGAGAGATGAGGTTTTGTGTGGACTACAGGGGTCTCAATGCAGTCACTAGGACTGATGCCCATCCAATACCCAGGGCAGATGAGCTCATAGATACTTTGGCCTCTGCCAAATATCTCAGCACATTTGACCTAACAGCTGGCTACTGGCAGATCAGACTAGCTGATGCTGCAAGGCCCAAAACAGCATTCTCAACCCCTAGTGGGCATTATCAGTTTGTGGTAATGCCCTTTGGTCTGAAGAATGCACCTGCCACTTTCCAGAGGCTGGTGAATACAGTTCTCACAGGTCTGGAAGCCTATAGTGCAGCATATCTAGATGATATTGCTGTCTTTAGCTCCACCTGGGAGGATCACCTGGTCCACCTCAGGAATGTTTTACAGGCCCTGCAAAAGGCAGGCCTGACTATCAAGGCCACTAAGTGCCAGATAGGGCAGAGTCAGGTTGTGTACCTGGGCCACCTTGTGGGTGGAGGCCAGGTTCAACCTTTGCAGAGCAAGATCCAGACTATCATGGACTGGACTGCTCCCACTACCCAGACTCAGGTGAGAGCCTTTTAGGCCTGACTGGGTACTATAGGAGATTTGTCAAGGGGTATGGATCAATAGTGACACCCCTGAATGACTTAACTTCTAAGAAAATGCCCAAAAGGTTCAGTGGACAGTTAGCTGTCAAAAGGCATTTGATGACCTGAAGCAGGCCATGTGCACTGCTCCCATTCTACAGAATCCTGATTACTCCAAGAAGTTCATTGTTCAAACTGATGCATCTGAATTGGGGGTAGGGGCTGTACTGTCACAATTGAATGAAGAAGGTCAGGATCAGCCAGTAGCTTTTATTAGCAGAAGGCTGACCCCTAGAGAGAAACATTGGTCAGCCATAGAGAGGAGGCCTTTGCTGTGGTCTGGGCTCTGAAGAAGTTGAGGCCATACTTGTTTGGTACACACTTCCTGGTTCAGGCAGACCATAAGCCCCTCTTATGGCTAAAACAAATGAAGGGTGAAAACCCCAAACTGCTTAGGTGGTCCATTTCCCTACAGGGGATGGACTTTACAGTGGAACATAGACCTGGGAGTAACCATGCCAATGCAGATGGACTCTCTAGGTACTTCCACTTAGAACATGAAGACTTAACTGGGCAAGGTTAGTTTAATGTCCCTACGTTTGGGGGGGGGGGTTGTGTAGGAGAATAGGATCTGCTTCACATGGGTACCCCCACTTTTTGCTGATGCTTCACTGTTTTTCGACATTAGTCTGGCTGGGGCCCTGCTAATCAGAACCCCAGCCTAGCTGCTTCCTCTCTAAAATGGTTTCCATGTGCCTTAGGCACATCACTGATTGGGATCTGGAGTGCCCTTATAAGTCCCTAGTATATGGTATACTATGTACCAAGGGCATAGGTACCTCAGAGGCCTGCCAGGGGCTGCAGCATGTATTATGCCACCCCTGGAAGGCCATCCAAACTGACACCACAGGTCTGCTACTGCAGCCTGGGTAAGGTGGTGCATGCACCCCTTACTGTGATATAGGTTACCTATATCACTAAATACATACACACATATAAACCTATAAGTCACTCCTAAGGCAGGCCTTATCAATCCTAAAGGCAGAGTGCATGGTTCCTATGTGAGAGGGTGCCCCTGCATGAGCAGGGCCCCTCTGCAGCGTTCGGAGACCATCTCTGATGCTGTTTGTAGTGCAGCCTGACCATATACTCTTAAGCGCATTATAACCTCGCGGTAAAATGCTAACTTTGGAATGGCTGCACCTAAACATGTCGTGTTTGGTGTCAAACATCTTGGAATACTACCCCCCGCCAATTCTGGCGGCGGGGGTAGCATTCCACCCTTCTAGAGGGAAAGACATGTTAACTCTGACTAACCCGGTAACTTCTTTCCAAAGCCCTGGCATCACAAAATGGATGCTGCTGCCACAGACATGAGTCTGGCCTCCTGCTGCTGGACGAAACTCCGGCAGGGGAGGCCTGGACAATGGGTTTCCTGTCCCAGGGAGGTGTGACCACCTCCCCAGACAGGATAATGTGTATTGGGGCTGGGCGGGAGTACCATCTGTGTGCTTTGAAGTCCTGCACTGGGGGCACATTTGGTGTCCCTGTGCATACCCCAGTTCAAACCGGATCAGGGGCTTGCAGCCCCTGCTTTGGCGCGTACTGGACAAAGGGAAAGGGGTGTAGCCACCCCTCTGCCCTGACCCACCCATAGGTGGGGCCACAGAGTAGTCCAACCCCTATCCGTAGTATAAGTATAGGAACCCAGTCCTTAGGACTTTAGATTATCCCTGGACGAAACTCTGAAACAGAATCCTGGACCTTCGACGCTCTACTCACGATTAGAGGACAGAAGAATCTCCCTTGGGGTCAAGGAGTGACTCCCCTGCTTGGCAGGCACCAAAGAAGCATCTGTCCGGTTCGCATTTCTGAAGTTCCCGTCGGACGCCGAAGTCATCGCATCACCAGAGGTGGATTCTCAGACTTCCCCGAGGCTACCCTGAGTCCCCAGCAAAGCTGAGGCCCGTGGCTATCGTGGGTGACTTGAGACCGTGACCCCTGGACACCGAGCACATTTGCAAGTGCATCCTCTTCTGGGTCTCCCAAGAAGTCGTGCTTTAGGCTCCAAGTAGCCCTAACCTCCAGCACCACCTGCACCGAAGATCACTGGCCCCCACTCCACGAGTGTCCTGTAAGCCAGATCCACGTGCGGCGTCACGAGGCTCCTTCGTGGTCGCTAGCCTGTTGGCTAGTAGCCCTTAACGAAGGCCAATCTTTTCCTAACTTGGCATCCTGGTTGCTCCAGGCCTGCCCTCACTTACCCTTGCTGGGTGAGTTCCCCAGACCTTGCTGGTCTGCACCATCGACGATCTTCCTCTGCATCGAGACTTGCCGTTGCCAAGGCTTGTTGGGTCCAATCCGGTCGCCGACACCTCAGCACTCGACAGACATTGTGTACCAGCCTGAATCCTGCTCCTGGTCGCCGACAACGCCTCCTGGACCTCGTGGCTGAAGAGACAAGACGACTGTCAACGCACCTGAAGCACTCGACATCGGTGGGCAACTGCCCATCGCCTTCCTGGTCACTGGCTAGTGACCCAGACTCTGTCCCCTCTGCTTTTAGGTTCTTCAGAACTCCGATCCACTCTTGGATCCACCCGGACACTTTTCACTTGGTCGCCAGCAGCACTTTGCAGCAGATCGCCATTCAAATCGACGACGAAACCCGACCCCGAAAGGCACCTATGCACCCGGCTTCCCTGGGTGAGGTAACACGAGTACTCCGGTGCTCCGGTGCTCCCGTGGGTAGAGACTCTTCAAAGTCCTAGATCTCAAAGGGTTTGGTCCAAGTCCTCTTTTAAGTGTCCCTTTTCTCTAATTTCCCGATCACGACTTTCTCCATAGAAGTCAACGGCGTATCGCGGTTGTGTATTTACACTGCACGCGTCTCCCGTGGGTCCCCTGTGTCACTACCTTGGGTGGTTCCTTGTGGTCCAAGCACTTCTAGAGGCTCTAGGCCTAGTGTCTAGTTCAGTCGTGGTTCTTATACCACTTTATTGGTATATGGTTTGGTTCGCCCCTAGGGCCCAAACGTGTATTTGTGCTATTACTGTGTTTAAATAACTTCTAACTTATGTACTTCGAACTCTAGCCTCATAAAGAGACTAGAGGGGTGTGTTTAGCAATAAATACATATATTTTGAATATATACCTGGTGTGGTGCTCTTTCATTTGATCACTCAAGAGATTATAGACTGGTAAAACAAGCTGCTTTACATTCCTTCAAGACTTAGCCTGAAGGCTGCTCTCCATAGCTACCACTAGGATAGCTTTCAATAAATGTTGTCTTTAACCTATCTCCAATAAGGGGTTGTTTGGACTGGTGCAAGGTGCCCACTATAATTAGTGGACAGCATATACCAGGCCAACTTCTCACACCAGCTATATGCAAATCACTCTTGACCCTGTGCCTCATGGGAACAGTCCAGCCCAAACTGCCAAGCCAGGTCTTCCCTGGACCGGAAACAAGCATCCTGGGTCCGGTTTCAGGATAACACCCCTCATCAGCGAGGCTAGCTTGAATCCAGTGGCAAAGTGAGCAAGGGACCCACGTCTGGGCATACCCTGCCAACTTAGGGCAAACAAAGCAAACACAAGGAGATGATGGACGGAGCACTGAAACTTTTCAGACACTCAACCCCAATCACAGATCTGGGTTGAATCCATCATCGTTCTTTAGCTCATGTTGCCACCCCAGTTTAGACCCAGCTATTTGCAAATCAGTCTTGACCTTTTCCTCATGGAAACAGTCCTGCCCGGACTGCCAAGCCAGGTCTTTCCTGGACCGGAAACAAGCACCCTGGGACCGGTTTCGGGGTAACACCCCTCATCAGCCAGGATAGCTTGACTCCAGTGGCAAAGTGAGCAAGGGACCCACGTCTGGGCATACCCTGCCAACCTAGGGCGAACAAAGCAGTGTCTGAAAGGTTTCAGCGCTCCGTCCATCATCTCCTTGTGTTTCCTTTACTTCAAAGAATCCCACAGTGCCCCTCTTTACCTAAAAACAAGATGGCAGAACCATTCTTCCCCTGTGTAGAGCTCCAGTGCCCTCTCCAGAAGTGTGAACAACAAGAAACTCCTGAAGGAATTATTTAAGTTATTTTTTATAATTTTTTAGATTGGTCATTCAAGAACCAATCAAGCCTAAATCAATTGATGAATATCAATTATGTAGAAAGATTATTTGAGGGCACAGAAAAGAGATAGGTAAGTATTCTGTTCTACGAATAGGCCACGTTACATCGCATGCGTTTACAACGCATGCCATTAGAGCGACTGCATTCTTACATCGCATACCATTACAGCGCAAGTCATTACAACGATTTGCTTGAGGGGGGGCGCTGGATTTTGTAATAGTATAATTTACTATCACAAGTCCAGTCTGTGCAACAGTAGGGAAGGTGTTGGATTTTAAATCCAACACCTTCTGCCCCTACAGCAAGTCGTTGTTCCGACTTGCGTTGTAATGGTATGTGATGTAACAACGCGGTCGTTGTAATGACCGCGTTGTAATGGCATGTATTGTATCACATGCGTGGTAAACAATGTTTACCCTGTTCTACGGTATGAAAATCAATAGTTTAATAATGACAGGAAAACAAGTGTAATATACATTCCATACAAAACAAGAAAGTACAAATAAATAGATGAAAGGTCCCATGTATACAAAATCCACCAGATAAGGCTTACAAGTGTCTGATATATTTGAATTCACAGGTGCTCCAATATGGTGAAGAGTGCAACTCAGCCTAACAACCAAAATACAAAGAATAAGAATACAAAGGATTGTAATACAAATAGTTCTACTCTGTATGGGCTGATGTGTTTCGGTTGTCGACGTTTCGGTCTCTTACTGTAAACATCCATGAGACCTTCCTCAGGACTACATTTGTGTAGAATGATCATCTAGTGGATAGGGACTTCCGAACAGACAATACCTACAAGTCCAAGGTGATCCACTTTAAATCTTTCATTTGCATAGAGATACTACATTTTATGTCAATCTCCACAATTGCAGGTGGTGGACTCTGACGCCGCCGGTGTCAGGTATGGTTGTTGCCATGATCCCTTTCTGAACCTGTGGACTGCCCATATGCCCATATGTTTAATCCTTACATAAATCGCAATATCCCTAGGAGTAGGGATGTTAAGCTACCATCCTACCAGGCATACAAGTAGAATGACCTTTGCCGTTGATTAGAACCAGCTTCCAATAGTCATCAGCCTATGCATGGCCCAATATGAGGGGGTAGTCACTGACCCCCCCGCCAACAATGGGGGTACACTTTTTGTGCACCGCTAACCATCAAAGCCTCATGCTCTGCTAGTGAATGTCACCAGAGACATGGACCCCTCCCCCACCCACCTCACCTTGAGTGGACTCTTCATTCTTGATTACACACCAGGAAAGGTAGAAGAGGGGGAAGAGGCGGAGCTCTCCTCGTGACTGGAACGCTTTCCTCCTTACACATGGTCTTTGCACTGCCGAGCGGGTTGAGTTTGCGGGATGTGATGGCATGGGGGTAAAAGATCACGCAAGTCAGTGCCAATGTGCTCGTGCAACCCCTGGCTAGCAGATTGGGTCTGTAGCGCCTTGAGACCCTTACGGGTGAGTAGTTGCGCTTTAACAAACCCCTGATTGATTGATTGATTGATATAGATGTTGTAGGAGCCACTGAGTGCCAGTGTTGACTTACGCTCCCTGAGCTGGCTGGTGGAGTGGAAGAGTGAGTGCCCATGTGCCTATGCATACCTTAGCTGTTGAGGGCATGGGCCATGCACACCAGGGTCCTGAGCACACAGACCCAAGCTGCAGGTTGGGTTTGTAGTGTGAAAGAGAGACCTGAGGTGGCAGTGAGTGGGCAAGTAGGTAACATCTGTACATGGGGGAGAATATGCATGCTAGTGTGCCCATGTGCCCACACACCACTCAGCTGCATTTTGGGTCTGCATTGTTGATGAGAGGCCCTGCATGCTAGGTTCATGTCTGCATGCCCAAAAGGACTGCGCCATGGTGGGTCTGCAAAGTGGATGATAGAGCTGGGGTGGTAGTGGTCTGGAAGGTAGGTAACGTCTGCAGAGGCATTGAAATCCTGCATGCTGCCCATATGCTCACACTCCCGAGGTGCAGTCTGGGGCTACAGAGTGGGTGACAGACCAAGAGCCGTCAGATACCGGAGCTTGCTGACTGGGTAGTGACCTGGGGGATGGCATAGAGCTGGCACGAACCCATGCATTCAACATAAAGGGTGGGATGCACACCATTCTTTCTCAATTAATCCACATTTGTTTTCGGTACTCCTCAAAGAAAGCGTGCTTACTGGTTTCGTGCCTTGCCCTGTTAGCACGCTGACAAAATGCAACTTACAGTGTGGGGTGGCATTTCACCCCAAACTAGTGGCACAGCGAAACGGTATACTACCAAAGATTCTCCTATTATTTCAACCATATTTTCACCATGTTTACTCCATTATTTGCTCAACTTTTCATCATTCTTATGTTCAACCCACGTGTATGGTGCCATGTCATTTCACAGACTTCAAATGCTCTGGATGTGTCCCTCCGGACCTCCTTCAAGAACACGATGGAAGCGCATGTTGTGTTCTAAGCAGTGTTCTTTTTATTAAACCCAACGCATTTCGGGCTTCCCAGGCCCTTCTTCAGGGGTAACTGTAATTGAACAATCAACCATTCACTGTTATAGTTTCGTACCTCTATTACATATTCAATAAACAGTGCTCACCATATATCTTATTTTAACCCAAATGGCAAGTAAAATAATGTGCAATGCGGTATAGGGACTATCCTTGTCATCATTGTTTTTAGTCACACCCTCCAGTTGCAACCCGCTGCTAACTAACACTCTAGTTTCACCCTTTTCTCCCCATGGTCGAATGTACCCTATCTCTACCCGCTCCTTTATAACACTATTTCAACACAAACCTTCCGTTCTTTCTTGCACTCACAATTTCCATCTAATGTTTACACCATTCTTCCCGCATTCACTCGTTCTACACCCGACCACTATCATTCAAAATCCTTCCCGCACTCACATTCTATCTACCCCCTTGGGCTGTCTCTCATTACAATTACCCATTTCTCTGTCACTTACGCACTCCCGGACACCCTCAACAACCCGCCATACCAGAGCTGCAGGGTGGGATTGCAGAGTGGGTATAGCCTGGGGTGGCACAGAGCTGGCACGAACCCACCCATACCTGAGCTGCAGGGTGGGTATAGCCTGGGGTGGCAGAGAGCTGGCATGAACCCACACATACCCGAGCTGCAGGGTGGGTTTGAAGGGTGGGTATAGCCTGGGGTGACAGATAGCGGGCATGAACCCACGCATACCTGAGCTGCCAGGTGGGTTTGAAGGGTGGGTATAGCCTGGGGTGGCAGAGAGCTGGCATGAACCCACACATACCAGAGCTGCAGGGTGGGATTGCAGAGTGGGTATAGCCTGGGGTGGCACAGAGCTGGCACGAACCCACCCATACCTGAGCTGCAGGGTGGGTTTGAAGGGTGGGTATAGCCTGGGGTGGCAGAGAGCTGGCATGAACCCATACATACCTGAGCTGGCGGGTGGGTTTGAAGAGTGGGTATAGCCTGGGGTGGCAGAGAGCTGGCATGAACCCACACATACCTGAGCTGCAGGGTGGGTTTGAAGGGTGGGTATAGCCTGGGGTGACAGATAGCTGGCATGAACCCACACATACCTGAGCTGCAGGGTGGGTTTGAAGGGTGGGTGTAGCCTGGGGTGACAGATAGCTGGCATGAACCCATGCATACATGAGCCGCAAGGTGGGTTAGAACGGTGGGCAAAGCCTGCAGTGGCAGAGAACTGGCATGAACCCACACATACCAGAGCTGCAGGGTGGGTTTGAAGAGAGGGTATAGCCAGGGGTGGCAGAGAGCTGGCATGAACCCACACATACCTGAGCTGCAGGGTGGGTTTGAAGAGAGGGTATAGCCTGGGGTGGCAGAGAGCTGGCATGAACCCATGCATACCTGAGCTGCAGGGTGGGTTTGAAGAGAGGGTGGAGCCTAGGGTGATAGATAGCTGGCATGAACCCACACATACCTGAGCGGCAGGGTGGGTTTGAAGGGTGGGTATAGCCTGGGGTGGCAGAGAGCTGGCATGAACCCACACATACCTGAGCTGCAGGGTGGGTTTGAAGGGTGGGTATAGCCTGGGGTGGCAGAGAGCTGGCATGATCCCCTAGCAGGGTGGGTTTGCAGAGTGGGTGGAGCCTAGGGGGCAGACAGCTGGCATGACCCCATACATACCTGAGCTGCAGGGTGGGTAAAGCCAGGGGTGGCAGGGAGCTGGCATGAACCCATACATACCTGAGCTGCAGGGTGGGTTTGAAGGGTGGGTGGAGCCTGGGGTGGCAGGGAGCTGGCATTAGCCCATACATACCTGAGCTGCAGGGTGGGTTTGAAGGGTGGGTAAAGCCTGGGGTGGCAGAGAGCTGGCATGAACCCATACATACCTGAGCTGCAGGGTGGGTTTGAAGAGTGGGTGGAGCCTGGGGTGGCAGGGAGCTGGCATGACCCCATACATACCTGAGCTGCAGGGTGGGTTTGAAGGGTGGTTAAAGCCTGGGGTGGCAGGGAGCTGGCATGAACCCATACATACCTGAGCTGCAGGGTGGGTTTGAAGGGTGGTTAAAGCCTGGGGTGATAGATAGCTGGCATGAACCCATACATACCTGAGCTGCAGGGTGGGTTTGAAGGGTGGGTAAAGCCTGGGGTGGCAGAGAGCTGGCATGGACCCATACATACCTGAGCTGCTGGGTGGGTTTGAAGGGTGGGCGGAGCCTGGGTGGCAGATAGCGGGCATGAACCCATACATATCTGAGCTGCAGGGTGGGTTTGAAGGGTGGGTAAAGCCTGGGGTGGCAGAGAGCTGGCATGAACCCGTACACACCTGATCTGCAGGTCGTACTTACAGAGTCGGTGGCAGGCCTTGCGTGCCAGCCCCGGTGCCCGTAGACCCCTGTGCTGCAGGTTGGGTCTGCCAAGGTGGTGCGGGAGGAGGTTGTATGGTACACACCGAGTGCCCTCTAATTATGTGTTTCCTGTGTTGCCCTGGCAACGTGCGTGGATTTTGTTTACCTTTGGCCTGGAGGTGCCAACGCCGGAAAAAATTAGCAGATGCAAATATTTTGAGAGGGAAAAGGGCTCTAACGGCGGCAGCTGTGTTGTTTCACTGGTGAGACGGTGTTTGTGTTCGGGAGCAGGGCCTAGGGAAGTGCCCCCGACTGAGAACGGTGCTCCGAGCTCAGAGTACTGGGCGAGTGAGGGAGCGCCTAGACTCGGGCTGAGAGGCGCATCGAAAAGGCTTCTAAGCCGTCATTCTACTGAGCATGCCCGGTTGTCGTGCAGTGCCTCCAATGTTCACTATTAACATAGCGCCCACTATAAATAACTATCGGCTGATTAAGGCGCTTCAGCGCCGAGGCCCGGATTCACTAACGATTTGTGACATGTGTCCCAAAATCGACTCAAAGTACCCGCACAATGTGTTGAGGTGTGGATACCTGTGTTGTCGCGTTTGGTTTCTTCTATGGACGCAATCTAATCCGGAGATAGCTGAGCTCACAGAGCGACCATTAGGATACGTATGTCTATTTTTAAAGAGATACACACACCCAGGGCTTTAAGTGGGGAAAAAAAACTGGGGGTGCTCTAAAAGGGGCGTGGCAAATCTCTTCAAAGGGTGTGGCCTATCCGAGTAGGGGCGTGGTCTAAATCAAGATAACTAGCATTGTGAGCTTAAGAAAATCATGAAGTCGCATCCAGCAAAGGATAATAAAATAGGCAAAAGGTATATTTAATAAGTATAAGCCATAAAAATACCAAACACTTTAAAAAACATGTAAAAATTATTTACATTACTTAGAAATCTATTGCAGGGTTCCCCAAACCCTTGAAGATATTCACTGTGTCTATTTTGCTGGGGTTTCTCGGCGGAGTCAGAGGTGTGGCAGAAAGAGCAAAATATCCCAATTTTTAGTATTTGTTTCCCATTTCACTAACCGGTTACAGCTTATTACATTATTTAATTTAACCAATGGATACACATGTTTATTTAAGGTTTAATATGAGTTATTGACATTAAAATACATTCACAAAGTGGGATACGTTTCCAATCACAGAATGTCCCAAATATCCTTAAAAGTGGAATCGCAAGCCATTCGTCTCCCAGCCATGGAGTTTCTGTCATCAGCACTTCCCCACCCTTTTTCCACAAGAGCAGTTCAAACATGAATGGCAAAATATCCTAGTTTGCAAATGTTTTCCACATAATTATGGCTCTGCCATATTTGCCACGTAATACTGCTGTATAATCTGACGATTTTAACTAATAAATTGTTTATAGCTCAAACGGATCAAAAGTTACAAAAAATGTGACTTGTGTTGCTGCAAAGTAGATGGCCCATTGCAAAGGTTGACTGGTCAACTTTCTCACTGCTGCACTTGTATGTTCCACTGGTACTAATAAGGAAAAATCTTTGTGGATACTGTTAGCATGTTTAAAAATGTCAAAATAATAAAGTATCAGAAAATTTACAGCACCACTAATACCAGTGTAGGGTGTCAGAGCACTTTACATCACACACATTACACAGAGACAATCAATCATACGTGTGTAAATCACTGTATAGGAAATGTTACATAAGACAAAGGACTATAAGGTGTAGGAGTCACATGACAACCATGCTAGTAGGCAGCATAGGTTAATAGTGATTGGTCTGGAGAAACACAAACTCAGAATTTAAAACTTAATACCATGGTTGGGGCTTCTCTTTAATAATCAGAATTGATTTCTACCCAAATGAACCCTTTTTGTGCAACATTAGAATAATCAAAGACTGGGGAAAAAACCATAACGCTCTAATTTATACCTTGCAGTTTGCATGCAGCTCTTACATGACAGTTAATAGCTCACTGTTCTATGTTAGGATTTTAACTTATTAACTGCAAGTAACAATAGGGTCTCTCTGACAAAAGCAGTAACCCACTGACCTATTTACATTATGTGCACTTTGTGATCTGCATGGTACATGTTCTTAGCGTTGGGCACATTAATCCTCTGCGCTTCCTTTCCATGAGTCAAAACGTCCACTAGACAAAACACCATCTCTCTCTACTAAGAACATTAATCCCTGGAGTTATCATGACATTTTTATTGTTGCCAACAATTGTTGGAGGCCAGGAAGGAGACAACAAGTGCTTTTAAAACCATATTATACTTGCAAACAGGACGCCCCCACCTGAAGTCAGTGCCACCCGCGGTCCGTGCAGGTAACAGCGGTGGGGCCGGGTAAGGGGGTTTCGAGGGATGATGGTGAAGGAAAATTAATTATTTAATTTTCCCTCGGCATAGTCCCTTGAAATCCCCCTTACCCGGCCCCTCTGCCCCACTGCTGTTAGCTGCACGGATCGCGGGTGGTCAGCGCCTGGTGCGGTCGCACTGCCCTAGAGCCACCCTGCTCAAGGGTCCTTTGACCTCAGTGACAGAGTCACTGTCACTCTATGGTGTGCTGCTTCATAGGCCTGCCTGCAAGACTGGAGGTGAACTTCAGAATAAATTGTGGCGGACAGGCCTTCAAGGTTAACCCACACTTGCCACTGCTAGGGTCCACCTGCTGGTGCTAAGACACCAGGGCTTTTAAGATCTTGCGGGGCCTTCTAAGGTCTAGCATGGGAATGTGCTCTCTCAGCGGGAGTGGTCTGGTGGACTGGTCATGAAGGCTGAACCTGGTTCCCCAGTTCCGAATTCAAGCTCTGACCATAGTGCCACATCCTCTCCCCACTGAACACCATACTGCCCAACTGAGAGAAACTTGCACTGCACTGACCCGCTATAAACACCTGGATGGGACTCAATTCAAATTACGCACTAGACAAGAGCAATATGCTGCCAAAAAAAAAAAAATGAACAACATCCTAGAAAAAGCAAACACTCATAGAGAATGCAAGATTAAGTAAAGCACATGAAATGTAAGCAGGAACAACATGGTTACCTTTTTCTTTTTACACTCATTATTCAGAAATTAGTGAGTGCTTTTGCCCGAAAAGGAAAGGCCATGACTACAGGGCCCAGAAGGGACCCGTTTCAATGCCCATTGCTTATATCGTTACAAAACGTAAGCAGTATGGTTTAAAAAGACCACATTCGTGAACACAGAGCCGCAGTATCCATTTTGTTTTCCAATTCACCCATCAAGTAGGTATTTCAGTACCTCCAGGAATAGTGCACTTTCCCACCAAGGGAAAACAATGTTGTTCAAAGAGAGACGAGAAAACAAAAGTAGCGCTTCACTGGCAAACACTGTAAAGTGGCGCTAATGTGTTTAGGTGTGAATAAATCAACCTGGCCACCTTGCAACCACTCTGTCTTGCTTTAGCTAGTTACTTTTCATATTTTGAATGTTTTAGTTCTCTCCACCCCGAGGCTGCACTTAGAAATTGAAAAAAGTCAGAAAAAGAGGACGTTTCCAGCAAAAGTGTTTTTCTTTTTGGATCCATTTCACAGGGGAGCAAATAAACGAAAGCAGGAAAGAGAAAGTGATACCTGTTTCTAAAAGTCTCGGTTTTCACCATCCCACGCTGGCACCACGACGTCATGCCGTGACCTCCACTACTCAGTGAGGAAACTGAGCTCTCAATGCAGTCCAGAAAAAAAAAAAAAAAAAGAAAGGACTACCTTTGCCAGCCGCGAAAATAGAGCCCGATAGAGACCCGTTTCGAGGGCCCCAAAAAAAAACTGCCGGTGCTCAGACCCGGACAGACCCGGCCCACTTAAAGCCCTGCACACACCTCTTACTGAATCCTCTGGGCCCCTCCACAACAGCCCGGCTGTAAATTCCATTTATCCAGTTACTAATGGTTTCTACTGGATTCAGTTGCACAATACAGGTTAATTTTTTTTAGTTCAATCTATATGTCAGAGGACGACAAGGGGAGCTCTACTGACCAGTCCCAGGAAGCAACTGGATTTAAGCGAATATGGCAGCAGTAGGATTATGGCAAGCCATTTGGAAATAGTCAGTTCCCGCCAGCGAACTCGCTCAAAAGACTGGTGCACATTACATGTTGCCTTTTCTACGGGTCCTTTCGAGTTACAAGTACAAACTGGGCAATGTCAGACATGTATGTTTACCTGGGATGGCGCGGGGTCTATATTAAATATTTAAATACCGCGCGCTTTTATCGCATATTCACTAATTAGATAAGTAACTTGGGCCCTTACCAATAACTCATTGAATCAATAACTTTGGCTCGCTGCCCACAGTCAGTAATTAACCCTACACCCTCCTACTGCGTGCGAGGTTCTGTGAGACCCTGGTCAGGTTCTCTGGAGCTGAAAGGCTCGTGCAGCGAAGGCCCCCAGAACCACCACGGGGTGCACTTGTTACAGAGACATTACAGAGACTTTGTCTAGCGCCAGTTCCTTTAATTTATTTAGTGATAAATAGTAGGGGTGGGCGTAACTCACGTAATTCCATGTAGCATAATCACATACTAGGGGTGAGCGTAACTCACGTAATTCCATGTAGCGTAATCACATACTAGGGGTGAGCGTAACTCACGTAATTCCATGTAGCGTAATGCATACTAGGGGTGGACGTAACTCACGTAATTCCATGTAGCTTAATCACATACTAGGGGGTGGACGTAACTCACGTAATTCCATGTAGCTTAATCACATACTAGGGGTGGACGTAACTCACGTAATTCCATGTAGCTTAATCACATACTATGGGTGGACGTAATTCAGGTAATTCCATGTAGTGTAATACATACTAGGGGTGGACGTAACTCACGTAATTCCATGTAGTGTAATACATACTAGGGGTGGGCGTAACTCATGTAATTCCATGTAGCGTAATCACATACTAGGGGTGGGCGTAACTCACGTAATTCCATGTAGCGTAATCACATACTAGGGGTGAGCGTAACTCACGTAATTCCATGTAACGTAATTACATTTTAGGCTTTGGAGTAACTCACATAATTCCATGTAGTGTAATCACATACTAGGGGTGGGCGTAACTCACGTAATTCCATGTAGCGGAATCACATACTAAGGGTGGGCGTAACTCACGTAATTCCATGTAGCGTATTCACATACTAGGGGTGGGCGTAACTCACGTAATTCCATGTAGCGTAATCACATACTAGGGGTGGGCGTAACTCACGTAATTCCATGTAGCGTAATCACATACGGTGGGTGGGCGTAACTCACGTCATTCCATGTGGCGTAATCACATACTAGGCGTGGGAGTAACTCACGTCATTCCTTGTAGCGTAATCACATACTAGGGGTGGGCGACTCACGTAATTCCATGTAGCGTAATCACATACATGGGGTGGGCGTAACTAACGTAATTCCATGTAGCGTAATCACACAGAATTACTAAAAAATTCAATGAGATTACGCGGAATTACACAAGAAGAGTAGTTGCAGAAATGCCCCTTTGCATCCAGAATGGACGCAAGGACGCACTTTATGCTATGAAATAGCGCTAAATGCATCTGCGTGAGCAGTGCCCGCGCACAATAAATGTGCTCATGCGGTAGGATTTGTTTCCCCGTATTACTCTTAATTACGCAAGTGGGCGTAATCTCAGTATTATCGCAATTCCGTGTCAAAGAGTAACACAGAATTACAAAAATTACTCTGATTACTCTGGCGTAATTGAAATTCTGCCCAGGCCTTATAAATGCGTCTGCTAGGTGCCCCGCGCTGAGAGCACCGCAGCGTTGAGTCAGCCGGCTCCCAAGCTCAGTTGTGGCAGCAGGCCCGGCTCCAGGATACTGGGTCTGGGACGGCCAAAAAGAAGCACGGGTGGGCTGCAAAGGGGCCTGGGGA
This sequence comes from Calotriton arnoldi, assembly GCA_963921515.1. Classification (NCBI taxonomy): domain Eukaryota; kingdom Metazoa; phylum Chordata; class Amphibia; order Caudata; family Salamandridae; genus Calotriton; species Calotriton arnoldi. The sequence goes on from CAWUFW010000739.1 coordinate 1,124,919, forward strand.
AGAGGGCAAAATCACATAAGGTTTCGGAGATGTGCAAATTTAGGCTCACAACTTTAACATATATAAGCTATGAAAGTTACATATCTTTGGTTATGTTGGGCCTTATGGATGGCACCACCGACCATGCCCTGTGCTGGCCAATGTGTACTACAGGCAGGGGTCCCGCACATAGGCAGGTGTGGCTCCTCCGTTTGAGCGGAGGAGCGGCGCCCCACAAAAATGCCCCCAGAAATGCCCGGGAGACAAAAAATAAAATGGTAATAAAGTTAATTCATTACCATCGTCAATCCGTTCTGACTCAGGAAGGGGCGGGGCCTAGTGAGTGGCAGCAGTGGTGCGCTGCCTGTGCACTAGTTTATAGTGCGCATGTCACTTTGGCCGCCGTCTTACGAGTGCCAGCCTGACATGTGCACTATAAACCTGTCAGCCCAGCAGTCTTGAGACCTGCAGAAGCCTACAATGTCCTCGGGAGTGTAGAGAAAGGCCACTCCCTCCAATACTGCACCTTCTCTCATGCTGGTTAACAGCATGAGAGCAGCACCAGGATTGGTTAATGAGGTTAGGTGGGGCCCTAGACGTGACGTCAGGAAACGAAGAGGACCGTAGCGAGGAGGGCGTGTCTGCGCAAGCAGGTAGGTGACTTTTTATTTATTTTTCTTTCTTTAAACTATTTATTTTACGCACCTCCCATCCACCTTCATAGCTGCCAGCTGCCACTGCACATAGGGCATGGGTAAATACCATGCTTCAATCCGAATGCCCACTGGGCACAGCTGCAAACTGTACTCACTGGGCAGTGGGAGCAGGCAGTGGACTCCAGGCATGGGCTCATGTCAGTGCCCAGGAGTGCCCAGAAATTACTGCTGGCACAGACGCTTTGGCCACAAGGCGTGTCTGACGTGCATAAGCTGTGACTCCAGCGGTGCTATGATACCAAGGCCAACCAAATGGTGAAAAATCAATATTTTTAGTTTTTGGAACTTAATGATAAGGTACTTCTAGCAGCGGTTTCAACACTCATATTTCATAGGATTGATATTATAATATATGGCAGTCTGCAATCCTTGTATGAAAACCTACCTTTTAATTCCTTGCTACAGTCAAGTTGTGACGTCTCTAGTCTTCTGTAATAAGAAAATGACGTATTTTTTTTTATAATTGAGTAGTGACATCGTAGTGCCTGATGTTAAAGCCAGCAGCCAAGGTGAAAGGCTGGCTACATTATTACAGTTGCAATTTAAAGAACAAAACCAAGAACTGGCTTTTCCTTCTTCTGAAGGTTTTTTCTAAAATGAACAGTGATCAGAAGAAAATGAGCATTTATGTCATGTTAAGTTTTTGTACTCAATGTTCTGCATACTCCATGCAAGTACGGGGAAAGTGTGAATGCAACATTGATATCCGTATCGGTTCCTAATTTACTTCATGACCCCTTACTATTACGTACAACACGTCTATTCCATGTACCGCTGAATCTCAGGGCACAATAATGTAGATGGGGTGGTGTGCACTAGCTCAACTCATGTGCACATGACCCACACTTCGTGCCTCGCTGCACGTCCATATATTAGCTGAAGCGTAGATGTAGATGTCTCCTAAATATTATCACTCTTCCACATTCTCTGTGGTGACCCAGAGAGGATTACACAGTCTGTGTATCCCTATCTCCCGAGAAATGCCCACACCGTATACCATCCCTGTCTTCCCGGGAGTGTCTGCACTGTATACCAACCCTGTCTTCCCGGGAATGTCTGCACTGTGTACGATCCCTGTCTTCCTGGGAATGTCTGCACTGTGTACGATCCCTGTCTTCCTGTGAATGTCTGCACTGCACACCATCCATGTCTTCCCGGGTATGTCAGCAGTGCATACCATCCCTGTCTTACCGGGAATGTCTGTACTGTACACCATGCCTGTCTTTCTGAAAATGTCTGCACTGTACACCATCCCTGTCTTTCTGAGAATGTCTGCACTGTATACCATCCTTGACTTCCCGGGAATGTCTTCACTGTACACCATCCCTGTCTCCTCAGGAATGTCTGCACTGTATACCATCCCTGTCTTCCTGTGAATGTCTGCACTGCACACCATCCCTGTCTTCCCGGGAATGTCTGCACTGTATACCATCCCTGTCTTCCTGTGAATGTCTGCACTGCACACCATCCATGTCTTCCCGGGTATGTCAGCAGTGCATACCATCCCTGTCTTACGGGGAATGTCTGCACTGTACACCATCCCTGTCTCCTCAGAATGTCTGCACTGCACACCATCCATGTCTTCCCGGGTATGTCAGCAGTGCATACCATCCCTGTCTTACCGGGAATGTCTGCACTGTACACCATCCCTGTCTCCTCAGGAATGTCTGCACTGCACACCATCCATGTCTTCCCGGGTATGTCAGCAGTGCATACCATCCCTGTCTTACCGGGAATGTCTGCACTGTACACCATCCCTGTCTCCTCAGGAATGTCTGCACTGTATACCATCCCTGTCTTACCGGGAATGTCTGCACTGTGTACGATCCCTGTCTTCCTGTGAATATCTGCACTGCACACCATCCATGTCTTCCCGGGTATGTCAGCAGTGCATACCATCCCTGTCTTAGCGGGAATGTCTGCACTGTACACCATCCCTGTCTCCTCAGGAATGTCTGCACTGCACACCATCCATGTCTTCCCGGGTATGTCAGCAGTGCATACCATCTCTGTCTTACCGGGAATGTCTGCACTGTACACCATCCCTGTCTCCTCAGGAATGTCTGCACTGCACACCATCCATGTCTTCCCGGGTATGTCTGCACTGCATACCATCCCTGTCTTACCGGGAATGTCTGCACTGTACACCATCCCTGTCTCCTCAGGAATGTCTGCACTGTATACCATCCCTGTCTTACCGGGAATGTCTGCACTGTGTACGATCCCTGTCTTCCTGTGAATGTCTGCACTGCACACCATCCATGTCTTCCCGGGTATGTCAGCAGTGCATACCATCCCTGTCTTACCGGGAATGTCTGCACTGTACACCATCCCTGTCTTACCGGGAATGTCTGCACTGTACACCATCCCTGTCTCCTCAGGAATGTCTGCACTGTATACCATCCCTGTCTTACCGGGAATGTCTGCACTGTGTACGATCCCTGTCTTCCTGTGAATGTCTGCACTGCACACCATCCATGTCTTCCCGGGTATGTCAGCAGTGCATACCATCCCTGTCTTACCGGGAATGTCTGCAATGTGTACCATCCCTGTCTCCTCAGGAATGTCTGCACTGTATACCATCCCTGTCTTTCTGAGAATGTCTGCACTGTATACCATTCCTGACTTCCCGGAAATGTCTGCACTGTGTACCATCCCTGTCTTTCTGAGAAGGTCTTCACTGTACACCATCCCTGTCTTTCTGAGAATGTCTGCACTGTACACCATCCCTGTCTTTCTGAGAATGTCTGCACTGTACACCATCCTTGACTTCCCGGGAATGTCTGCACTGTGTACCATCCCGGTCTACCCGGGAATGTCTGCACTGTATACCATCCTTGACTTCCCGGGAATGTCTGCACTGTGTACCATCCATGTCTTCCTGGGAATGTCAGCAGTGCATACCATCCATGTCTTCCTGGGAATGTCTGCACTGTACACCATCCCTGATTTCCCGGGAATAACAGCAGTGCATACCATCCATGTCTTCCCAGGAATGTCTGCACTGTATACCATCCCTGACTTCCTGGGAATGTCAGCAGTGCATACCATCCATGTCATCCTGTGAATGCCTGCACTGCACACCATCCATGTCTTCCCGGGAATATCAGCAGAGCATACCATCCCTGTCTTACCGGGGATGTCTGTACTGTATACCATCCCTGTCTTTCTGAAAATGTCTGCACTGCACACCATCCATGTCTTCCCGGGAATGCCTGCACAGTGTACCATCAATGTCATCCCGGGAATGTCTGCACTGTATACCATCCCTGATTTCCCGGGAATAACAGCAGTGCATACCATCCATGTCTTCCCAGGAATGCCTGCACTGTATACCATCCCTGACTTCCTGGGAATGTCAGCAGTGCATACCATCCATGTCATCCCGGGAATGTCTGCACTGTATACCATCCATGTCTTCCTGTGAATGCCTGCACTGCACACCATCCATGTCTTCCCGGGAATGTCAGCAGTGCATACCATCCATGTCTTCCTGGGAATGTCTGCACTGTATACCATCCAGGTCTTCCTGTGAATGCCTGCCCTGCACACCATCCATGCCTTCCCGGGTATGTCAGCAGTGCATACCATCCCTGTCTTACCGGGAATGTCTGTACTGTACACCATGCCTGTCTTTCTGAAAATGTCTGCACTGTACACCATCCCTGTCTTTCTGAGAATGTCTGCACTGTATACCATCCTTGACTTCCCGGGAATGTCTTCACTGTACACCATCCCTGTCTCCTCAGGAATGTCTGCACTGTATACCATCCCTGTCTTACCGGGAATGTCTGCACTGTATACCATCCCTGTCTTCCTGTGAATGTCTGCACTGCACACCATCCATGTCTTCCCGGGTATGTCAGCAGTGCATACCATCCCTGTCTTACGGGGAATGTCTGCACTGTACACCATCCCTGTCTCCTCAGGAATGTCTGCACTGCACACCATCCATGTCTTCCCGGGTATGTCAGCAGTGCATACCATCCCTGTCTTACGGGGAATGTCTGCACTGTACACCATCCCTGTCTCCTCAGGAATGTCTGCACTGCACACCATCCATGTCTTCCCGGGTATGTCAGCAGTGCATACCATCCCTGTCTTACCGGGAATGTCTGCACTGTACACCATCCCTGTCTCCTCAGGAATGTCTGCACTGTATACCATCCCTGTCTTACCGGGAATGTCTGCACTGTGTACGATCCCTGTCTTCCTGTGAATGTCTGCACTGCACACCATCCATGTCTTCCCGGGTATGTCAGCAGTGCATACCATCCCTGTCTTACCGGGAATGTCTGCACTGTACACCATCCCTGTCTCCTCAGGAATGTCTGCACTGCACACCATCCATGTCTTCCCGGGTATGTCTGCACTGCATACCATCCCTGTCTTACCGGGAATGTCTGCACTGTACACCATCCCTGTCTCCTCAGGAATGTCTGCACTGTATACCATCCCTGTCTTACCGGGAATGTCTGCACTGTGTACGATCCCTGTCTTCCTGTGAATGTCTGCACTGCACACCATCCATGTCTTCCCGGGTATGTCAGCAGTGCATACCATCCCTGTCTTACCGGGAATGTCTGCAATGTGTACCATCCCTGTCTCCTCAGGAATGTCTGCACTGTATACCATCCCTGTCTTTCTGAGAATGTCTGCACTGTATACCATTCCTGACTTCCCGGAAATGTCTGCACTGTGTACCATCCCTGTCTTTCTGAGAAGGTCTTCACTGTACACCATCCCTGTCTTTCTGAGAATGTCTGCACTGTACACCATCCCTGTCTTTCTGAGAATGTCTGCACTGTACACCATCCTTGACTTCCCGGGAATGTCTGCACTGTGTACCATCCCGGTCTACCCGGGAATGTCTGCACTGTATACCATCCTTGACTTCCCGGGAATGTCTGCACTGTGTACCATCCATGTCTTCCTGGGAATGTCAGCAGTGCATACCATCCATGTCTTCCTGGGAATGTCTGCACTGTATACCATCCAGGTCTTCCTGTGAATGCCTGCCCTGCACACCATCCATGCCTTCCCGGGTATATCAGCAGAGCATACCATCCCTGTCTTACGGGGAATGTCTGTACTGTACACCATGCCTGCCTTTCTGAAAATGTCTGCACTGCACACCATCCATGTCTTCCCAGGAATGCCTGCACAGTGTACCATCCCTGTCTTCCCGGGAATGTCTGCACTGTATACCATTCCTGATTTCCCGGGAATAACATCAGTGCATACCATCCCGGTCTTCCCAGGAATGTCTGCACTGTGTACGATCCCTGTCTTCCCGGGCATGTCAGCAGTGCATACCATCCATGTCTTCCCGGGAATGTCTGTAGCTTATACCATCCCTGTCTTCCCAGGAATGTCTGCACTGTATACCATCCCTGACTTCCCGGGAATGTCTGCACTGCACACCATCCATGTCTTTTTGGGAAAGTCAGCAGTGCATACCATCCCTGTCTTCCCTAGAATGTCTGCAATGTGTACCATCCCTGTCTTCCCAGGAATGTCTGCACTGTGTACCATCCCTGTCATCCCGAGAATATCTGCACTGTACACCATCTATGTCTTCCCAGGAATATCAGCAGTGTATACCATCCCTGTCTTCCTGGAAATGTCTGCACAGTATACCATCTATTTCTTCCCGCAAGTGTCTGCACTGTATACCATCCCTGACTTTCCGGAAATGTCTGCACTGTATACCATCCAGGTCTTCCTGTGAATGCCTGCACTGCACACCATCCATGTCTTCCCGGGAATGTCAGCAGTGCATACCATCCATGTCTTCCCGGGAATGTCTGCACTGTGTACCATTCCGGTCTTCCCAGGAATGTCTGCACTGTATACCATCCCTGACTTCCCGGGAATGTCTGCACTGTATACATCCATGTCTTGCGGGGAATGTCTGCACTGTATGCCATCCCTGACTTTCCGGGAATGTCTGCACTGCATACCATCCATGTCTTCCCGGGAATGTCTGCACTGTATACCATCCATGTCTTCCCGTGAATGCCTGCCCTGCACACCATCCATGCCTTCCCGGGTATGTCAGCAGTGCATACCATCCCTGTCTTACCGGTATTGTCTGTACTGTACCATGCCTGTCTTTCTGAAAATGTCTGCACTGCACACCATCCATGTCTTCCCGGGAATGCCTGCACAGTGTACCATCCCTGTCTTCCCGGGAATGTCTGCACTGTGTACGATCCCTGTCTTCCCGGGCATGTCAGCAGTGCATACCATCCATGTCTTCCCGGGAATGTCTGCACTGTATACCATCCATGTCTTCCCGTGAATGCCTGCCCTGCACACCATCCATGCCTTCCCGGGTATGTCAGCAGTGCATACCATCCCTGTCTTACCGGTATTGTCTGTACTGTACACCATGCCTGTCTTTCTGAAAATGTCTGCACTGCACACCATCCATGTCTTCCCGGGAATGCCTGCACAGTGTACCATCCCTGTCTTCCCGGGAATGTCTGCACTGTATACCATCCCTGATTTCCCGGGAATAACAGCAGTGCATACCATCCATGTCTTCCCAGGAATGTCTGCACTGTATACCATCCCTGACTTCCTGGGAATGTCAGCAGTGCATACCATCCATGTCATCCCGGGAATATCAGCAGTGCATACCATCCATGTCTTCCCAGGAATGTCTGCACTGTATACCATCCATGTCTTCCTGTGAATGCCTGCCCTGCACACCATCCATGTCTTCCCGGGAATATCAGCAGAGCATACCATCCCTGTCTTACCGGGGATGTCTGTACTGTACACCATCCCTGTCTTCCTGAAAATGTCTGCACTGTATACCATCCATGTCTTCCTGGGAATGTCTGCACTGTGTACCATCCCGGTCTTCCCAGGAATGTCTGCACTGTGTACGATCCCTGTCTTCCCGGGAATGTCTGCCCTGTATACCATCCATGTCTTCCCGGTAATGTCTGTAGCGGATACCATCCCTGTCTTCCTGGGAATGTCTGCACTGTATACCATCCATGTGATCCTGGATGCTAACACACATACATTTGCAATCGTACAATAGTGTTCCGGCAAATAACGTAGCAGATACTTATATGTTAAGTATATGTATTTTGGCCCTCAAACAACCGTGACTCACGAAAAACGCAATATAATTTGTGTGTGTGCATACGCTTATACATGCTCAGAACCCCATGGTGTGTACGGATTTTATGTAGTGTAATCCCCCAAACTATCAACCATTCCATAAAAATAAAGGTAGGAGTGTGGGTCTCTTGATATTATGGGATGGTTGTAGGTATTGGCGGTTACACTATATAGAATCCATACACGGTATGGGGTGCATTTTCTGGGCCTTTATTAGAATACAATGGACAATATAAGGTATTAAGAAAAATATCCTTCAGTTAGGAAAGGTAGAGCAGAGGGTTTAGATCAGGACTAGAAATATTACTCAACAGAGAGAATTTTGGGGTGAGACTTTTTATTATAGATATAGTGGTGAGAGTAATATTAGAATCGGAAATATAGCTCAAATGAAGACATAAAGATGAGAGTATAAATTGGGGATTGAATATATCGCTTGATATGAGGAGGTAAATAATAGACTTTAAGATGGTAATTGGAAATATTGGTCTACAACGAGGTGGAGTAGAGAGAATACGTTGTAGATAGAAAACGGTGCAAAATGGGAAACGGCAGTAAGAAGAGTTTGAGATTGGCATGGGTAATGTTGGCCAACAGAGAGAGGTAGAGGAGGGAAAATAAGATGGGATGGGAAATATTGTTCAGGAATGATACATAGACCAGGGCACTGAAGTGGGAATAGTAAATATCGCTCAACGGGAAGATGTAGAGAAGAGGGTATTCAATGGGGATGGGAAATATCACTTGACATGAAAAGGTAGAGAATATATTCAAGGTGGTGATGGGAAATATTGGGCAACAACATGAAGTAGAGTAGAGAGTATAAGATGGAACTGGGAAATGTCCCTATATAGGAAAAGCTATCATGAAGAGTATAAGATAGGGATGGAAAATATATCACAACAGGAAGAGGTAGACAAGTGAGTATAAAATTGGATCAGAAATATTACCACACAGGAAAAGGTATAGTGGAGGAGATAATATTGGGGTGTGAAGTACCGCTCCACAGGCAGGGGTAGAATCGAGTTTGGAATGAGGATTAGAAATTGTGCTCAACCGGGAGAGCTAGATAAATTGGGCAAACATTAAAGAGAGCTTCAGACTGCTGGAAAACGGTTGCTGTAGGTGCAAAGAAAAGCCCATATCAGGTAATGTGAACGCTGAGGACCGCTGTGGAAGCAGTGCTGTGCATGGGGACAGGGCCGCCGAGGCATTACTCATGGAGAGTTCTGGATTAAGAAGCGGGTGGTGATGTGAACTGGGTGGGACATTCCAAGTCCTGTAGTGGGAGGTAGAAAAGCTGTTTTCGTCAGTAACAACTCAATATTGTACTTTGGGTGGGTGGGGTCCCTTTATTGAGTAGACCCTCACTTCTACTTGTAGGTCTGTGCCCTCTGACTGGACAGGCTCAGACTTTGCAGCCCCTTAAGCGAATCTCTCTTAGCCTTCACAATCTCCTATGATTGAATATTTAATCCCTCTGTGTCTATTTTCAGGGTCATCTACAGTGCGTGGATGAATATTTCCCTCATTTCACAGAAATGGGGTGAGATCTCCAGGGTCTTCTCTGACTAAGAGCTCAGGAAGAGCTCAGGGGTTGAAGCGGAAAATAGCGAGGTGTTTCTTTCCTCATTCAGAGTCCAAGGCACCTGCTCTGGAGAATTTATGGCGTGCTGGCTCCTTAACACTCAGCGAAGGGCTCAGCGAGTGGATGTTTTTATTTGCCGTGGAATGGCGCACGGGGCCAAGGCTTGTTTTCCGGAACACCACAAACCTGCACTTGTGTTCTTTGATGTACAAACCCTGACTCCAGCAATAAAACATGTTAATGATGATTTCACCGCCAGGATATGTTGGACAGAAGTGTAACTTGGCCCGGGAACATCTAGCCACAAAGGTACAATATTCTTGGCTGCGAGTCAGAGAAACAGGAGGTAGTGCAGTGCACAGTGCTTTTCTTCCAGTGTTAAATGACAATTTAGTTTAGGTGCAAACTAAAGAAACAGCTAATAGAATTTTCTTTTTTTATGCAACATTTCTTTATTATGAGTTTTAAACATAAGTACACATTTCCGAGGTCCACCAACAAGTACATTCCACTGTCATCTAAAGTGTTCCCAAATTACATCCAGACCCACCGGGTTAAAAATGTTGGTTTATAGGGGAGGGAAGGCCAGAGAAGAGGAGACGAGAGAGGGAAGGAGGAGAAAAAGGAAAAGGGGAAACTGAAATCATTAGGTGTGACAAAGTAAAACAAAACTGGAAGAGAATGACCTGAAAGTACATCTGTAATAAATAAACATACTGGCATCTAAACAGTGTCCTATTATCTGTACTTACAACAACATATAGAAAGCATGAAATCTAAGCAAGGAACTTCTTGTTAAGGACTAATTAACCTAGAAGTGCCCATTCACAGCACCGTTAATGACGGTGTACGGACATGTCTGCCACCATCTGGGTGGAAACTAATGACACAAGCTTTGTCCAAGGCAGTTAGAGCGCAGGCCATAGTATAGCAATCTTGGAGCCGAGACCAGTGCTTAATTTTAGCCTGTGGTTTCCGGTGCTCAGCACTTAATTGTCACAGTCTGCTACAAGGTGGCGCTGTCTGAGATGACCACCACAACACTCAATTATTAATTCAGTATATATTAAAAACAAACATTTGCAATGCAATCTGTCTCGCCTTTGGGACCTTATATGTATTTAGCAATGCAGCATATTAGCCTGGGTGCTGAAACATCTACTGTTCTTTAACATGGAGGGAAAGTGAGCACCAAACTGCGTGACACACCAGGTATGGGAACACATGGAGAGAAATATTGTCTTTCAGCGGGAAATGGTATAGTCCAAAGCTCTGTTTTTAATATAAAATCAGGGCCTTCGGTGGTCATATCACTCAAAATACAAGATTTGAAAATAATATTATTATCTACTGGTGCTCGTGGAAGACAATTTCTATGGACTGGAATCTAGAGAATGCTAAAGTGATTCTGGTATTTTACTGGCCTCTACTGGTCGTTTTCTATCAAGACAGTTAAATAGAGGCAGTTGAACAAGCAGAAAGCAATTCTGGTATTTTACGGACCTCTACTGGTCGTTTTCTATCAAGACAGTTAAATAGAGGCAGTTGAACAAGCAGAAAGCAATTCTGGTATTTTACTGACCTCTACTGGTCGTTTTCTATCAAGACAGTTAAATAGAGGCAGTTGAACAGACAAAAAGTCCCTAAGTGGAAGCAGACAAGTCCTAGGGAGGGCTGATCTCCAGAGCCCACAAAGTACATACACATAGAAGTATTTACTAAAGTATATACAAGAGGACTCGAATGCTCGACCTAAAAACAGCAGTGCCTCACTCTTGCACAGCCCCTCCCCCCACCCGAGGGCTGGTCAGACAAAATTGCCAGAGCTGCTTTGGGTTCCCACTCCGGCCCTGCTTCTGTAGCGCACAGTCACTGCACATCCTGACAGGCTCTTTGTCTCTGCATCTGTAATATGAAGAAAGTAAATAGGCAAAGAATTCCCTCCTTTGCCCTGGGCCACACCCCCAAACAAATGACGAAACAGCCCATTCAGATAGCACCAGCATGCATGTAGTGCACCCACAATCTGCATTACAGAAGTGGCTGGGCAAGCATCTGTGTCCCCTTTTATAATAACAACATGCCCTGATGGTGCCGAAAGTGGATGCATATGCCTTTTGTACCTCTAAGGCAGTTAGTAACCCGGGTTAGGTGAAAACGGTGTAGCCACACTTTAATACAAACCTATTAGTAATTCAACACAAAACAGTCAGGTATCTTGCAAAACATTGCCTCTGCAAAGCGAGTAACGACATTAAGACAAAAACATCATGACAACAAGAATGTCAAGTAACTAATGCTGAATGTGTTGCTGTAGAGGAGCAGAAACACGAGATAAACACCTTTACATCCATATTTTGTCATAAGAAGTGGTGGGCCCAATCAACAAAATGTGCCTGCAATAATCCTAAATTTGCTCCTCAAAACTTGCTCTTACCTTTGGAGTAAATTCCGATCACTTTAGAAACAGAAGGAGAGCCCAATTCACAATATTTTTCTCAGAGTAGCTGTGTTTTACTTCTGCCTCATAGATGCAATTCTATGGTGACTTTTAAAAATAGGCAAAAATACTTTCAATGCCTTCTGCACCCAGCAAAGTAAGGGCTTATAGTACCAAGAGGACATTGCCATGCTAAAAGTAACTAGCACTTCCTAAAACTAATTTGGACGTTCACTCAAAAACTGGACATCTCTGTGCCTTACACTATGCCACGTACAATGCAATTTTTAGGAAAGAAATACCTCTTTAAGGATGTGCCTACCCAACGAAGGGCCCGATTATGATGCGGTTAGGAAGGCCTCCTAACGGCATTTGCTCCGTCCGAATCGGATCAGGAAAGTGTCTTTCCGACCGACTCAGAAAGGTTTCCGACCGACCAAGTACGATGCGAGTTAGGCGTTATGAATATCCCAATCACAACCCGACGGCATTTGGAATGACAGAGCCGTACTTAACAGAATCGCACGTCTCTACGGGCCGCGTTTCCGAACGATCGAGTACGATGCTGGATTCGGACAGCCTTTCTGAATTGTGCCGTCCGACTCGAATCAGCAGTCGGAATCAGACTTTGGGGACCCGTAGCAGGCCCCCCTGCACCCAGAGCCTTCCCAATTGGGCCCGTGGGGGTACCCATGGGTCCCCCATTACCAACCATGCACAGTGTGGCAGGCACCAGGGGTTGCCCGCCACAGGGTGCCCAATTTTCCCCAGCCACCCCTTTCTTCAATGGGAGCCTATGCATTTGGTCGGAACATAGGCTCCCATTGAAGTCAATGGGAGTCCAACCGAATCGTATCTGGAAGCATCCGGATGCATGGAACTAGGTCAGTCAGACTCTCCCGATCCGAGTCGGTTGGAAACCATTCCCAAACCCTTTCTGTCAGGAAGATTTCCAAACCGCATCGGAATCGGGCCCTTAGTGTAAATATGCCTTTTCCATTCATGTTGGGCTGTGGAATCGTTGAAGTGGACTCACAGTTTACTCATAAAGTGTCATCTATAATCGGTCACTCCAGAGCCTGGTTCACGGAATAGGGATCTCTTTAATGTTCTGGATTAAAAGAGCATTTATGACTGCAGTTTGTGGATTTTTGCCATTGTCAGTGTAAGGCGAAGTAGGAATATGATTGCTCTCTCAGGAAGAGCCATCGAAGTTAGCATTGCAAAGGTAGTGAACACACATAAAGTTTTTCTTCATGGATATTGACAAACAGTTGCAAGGCCCTTTAAAATGCTCACCGCAATTCTAAAGGTATCTACATCAAGCAAGTGGTGCTACAGTGTGGGAGAACACCCCAAGCTCTTATATTTTCGAAGGGTGTAGGGAAAAGGATTTCTCCACATCCAAAAATGTACTCCGCGTTGAGAATGAAAAGATAAAACAATGAATGTACAATTGCACATTGATAATCCCATATCTGCAGATTGCCCATAGTCCAAATCATCCATTTTGCGAATTTCCAGAAACTTGAACAATGATGCACATTTTTTTTATATTCCTACATTTCCTGGGTCTTCCAAACTTTTTAAGGCTTGACCCCTTACGTTCCGGATCGGACGCATTTCCACCGAAAATCTCTCAAGACACCTGGAATATCCAAGTAACAATTTAAATCTATCTGGAGATTTTGTAGGATTTCTGCCAAAAACATTTGCTTGTGACATGTTACTGGCACAGGTGAGCACCTCAAGGCCATTTTTGAAAATGCTTAAAATTGTCTAGAAAGGAGAAAAATAGCAGTATTGCGTTCTTCCTTCCTGCATCACTAGCAGACGTTTTCATGAATCAGGTGCTAAACGTCTTGTCCAGCCATGCACACACAGGAATCACACTATTACTCCTTGCGCCTCACCTTAAATTAGACACTACGCCTTCTTGCTTCACGGTCCTTAAAATATCAAGTTACCTAAATAAATGAAGTGTCCCTCCGCACCCAGAATAGTACAAAGATGGGCCCTGAACAGAAGAGTGGTTTTCCACAACCCAGTTTTTCCTGGCTTCAAACTGTGCTTTGCTTGGTCCTTGAGTAAAACCTCTAATTGGCAAAGAGATGGCCTGAACTTGGGCTAATAAACGGAGATGCACAGATGATTCTTCCTTTCAGGCATCTTGGTGATGCACAGTAATAGTGCATTCTTGTTATGTGCCATCTATAGACCTCTTTTAGCTGTCTCTTATCAAAGACCTATTGTGGACTCTCTCAATACGCACAGTGGGATCTGGGTCAGCCCACTGTTCACTGTTGATTAACTGTGTCAATAAATCTCATTTGCTTGCCTCTTACGTGGTGGCTTTCCCTCTTCTTGTTTCTCTAACTCCCAAGAAGCAAATCTTCTTCACCATCGTTTTGACTGGATTACTTTAGCCTTGGCACTGCATACATTCATGGACCTACTTTCTTTTCTTCAGCTTTCCCTGTGTGTGCATGTGTTTTCTTGCTCCCTCCCTCATTTGCTGCTTTCCATTGACAGCCTCACCCCACGCTCTCTCGTCTGCTTTTCCCACCCCTTGTTGACCTTCGACCCCAAACTCTCCATGTTGCTCCACTCCTTCACTTCCCATCTTGTCATCTGCTTCTCACGCACTACTCCATCTCATTCGGGTTTTTGGCATTTTTTAATATTTTTAATTCCCCAGCTAGCTCCTTTGTTGCTCCCCAGTACCGCAGCCGTCCACTCCGTCCTCCACCGGCTCCACATTGCTGCTACTCCACATCTCGTTTTTTGGGGGGTGGGGGAGGGGATTCTTTTATAGAGAGTCCAGCAACTGCAACTTGATGCCCTTCCAAGATGGGTGTCTGCCATCGTGGAAAAGTAAATGAAAACAAAAAACAAAATGGCTGCCATGCCCTTATCTCTGCATGCATGGTTTGTTGGAGCCGGCCTGGTGTAATGAAGCTCACGTGCAGGATTATGCATAGTGCATATGCATCATTGCGCTTTTTGGTTTTTGCTGATCTGAACAGCACCAGCAAAAAAGCAGTGGCAAAGCCAATAGGTCCACATTGCCAAAACCAAAATATTGGCCTGCTTCTCAATGCATGAGAGAAAAGTGTTATTTTCTGACAATGTCTAGGGACACACCTTGAACGTCGCCGTTGAGGCACAATAAGGAACACAAGTTTCTGTGGATTTCTTGGGTTTCCGTTCAGAAGGGGCGTGGCTCCGCAGTGTCTGTCTTTCCATTTGGAGTTGTGGAAAAGAATAATCTGCATATTCTTGACAGATGTATGTAATTGTATTTGCAAGCTATAAAATACTGGAATGGAATGTGTACATAATACTTGCTCATAGTATACATTACTGCACGTATTTCCATTCTGCATTTTTTGCCTTCTGTATATTTTTCAGAATTAGGTGCATGAAAAGCACCAGGGCTGGAAGAAGTCTGAATGGAGAGCACACTGAGCCTAGATGAAAGGTGACTTTAGAAGTTGAAGCATTGTAATCAGGAACATGATAGATAGATGGATGGATGGATGGATGGATGGACGGACGGACGGACGGACGGACGGATGGATGGATGGATGGATGGACGGACGGACGGATGGATGGACGGATGGATGGATGGATGGATGGATGCACGGACGGACGGATGGATAGATAGATATCGCGTATCCTCCCTCTTGCATAATGCCCAGACACTTTCTGACTCTGGAGGAGTGAGTGAACTAACAATGCATCAGACACACCAGACAAGCAAGCAAGGGAAGAATCAATGGGACACAGCGCGCTCCCGTACAAACTACCATTCAGTATGACGCGGAACACCTTTTCCGTGCCCCAAAGGATTTTGCTCGGATTCCATTAGCATCAAATTGGGAGGCATGACCAGCCACGTCCGAACGATGTCTGAAACAAATAGGGTGAGGCCAGAAATGGACTGCCTGTCAAGACACTAAGATAAAGCTTGACAGGCAGCCGGCTCTCACGAGGGCGTGTGCATAGTGCCAATATCGGCAACACTCACCAGCCCTCCCGCAGCAACATACATGTAACAAAATAAGCAGACAAGACAACTTTTTGGTGGGAAAAATTGCTGCAGGTTTATTAGCATACCAAATATGCCAACATGGTGGGTTATCTTACAGGCGATCCAAAGGCAAGCCGCCCCTCGCGGCCTACCACCTGATGGGCCAACTTGCATCGTGGCCTTAGCCAATCGGTGCTTAGCGGTTGTGGTGAGGGGATAGCCCCTCCCACTTCCGTTGAACCATCGGTCCACCCTATTACTCACGCCCCCCCCCTACGAGGGGCGGAGCGTTCAAGCGACCCCCGGTTGTACAGGTTTCCAACCGCCCGTAGGACAGACGGGGCGCCGTCGCACCCCAGGGTCCACCGCACAGACTTCCTGGGGATATTAGGCCTCAGCACCCTTTGTGCTCCTGAAGAGGGTACCCCTGAGTACCTTTCCGCCTCCGGATCGCCCTGTAACTCCGCCACAGCCCTGGGTGTGGCGACCGTCGCAGCCAGGGCCCCCCACCAAGGCCGGCATTCCTACTTACATCCTGCTATTTCTAGGGCCTCTCCCCTATCCAGCAAGAACAGGTCCATGCTTATACTGGACAGATGTACCCCATCGCCCTCAAAACCCCCTGTGAATTTGGCGTGTAGCACCCATGTCTAATGAAGCCAAATCCCCTCTGTTCAGTGAATTTACGCACAGCGCAGATGAACCTCCAGCGCGCAGGCTCCATCGCCTCCCCCGACCGAGCTCCATGCCACGGGAGCCGGGGGGTGATTCCAGACCACTGAAGTCACCTGTCCCCAACTGGTTGTTAGTTTGCACCGAGTGGTCTTCGTGGTCTTCTTCCCACATTGACCAGACAATTTCATAGTTCTTTTCGATTTATACCTGGTGAACATAGTAATGGTGTCACAACAGGTTAGAGGGAATAAGTGTATGGTGCCCATTATTAGACACTGCACCCTTTCGTGAAGTGACAACTTACGCAGCCTACCCTGCTTGCTGAACCTTCAACCGGTCACAGATGCCCGGTCACTGCTATCCCTTGCGACCCTTGATACTTACACCAGTGATGGTGTTGGACTACATGATTCTGTGTCACATGTTTCGCTGTAGTCCCTTTGGTGGATCCACTGGGACCCTTCTGCATCCCTGCCAACGCTGTGTCACGCACTACAACCCTTTAATGCCCTTGCCCATCCCTCAAAGACACCTGACAGCCTGATGCCCCTGCAGCTTTGGTGAGGGGTTTTGGGCCCAGCGCACCCCAGTCTGTGTTTCCAACAATTGTCCTCCCTAGAGGCTCCAGTTAGTGTGAGTGGCTATCACTGTCCTGGCAAGGCATGCCCATGGCCTGTCCCCCCCCTTAGTGACTATCCTGCCCTGGGATATGTGACAATAAGCACAGGTGTTCTCGTGTACCTGACGTATAAGGGGGGGAACAACATGTACGAATACCTGCCCTTCCTTGCGCAGTGGGAACGCCAAATCAATAATTCTTCAATCATTGTAGCCAAATTGTGTTCTGACCCCATATTCCCCGCAGCTTATTGCACCGCAACCCACTAGTTCGATGGCAACTTCCGAAAATGCCTGGCTGCCCTGGCTATAGGGTGGGTGTTTTTGTCTCACATGAGCAACTGGTAGCTTGCCCTTGCATACAGAGTGCACCTGCTCTGCTGCATCGACCAGACATTTGCGCAGGCAATTCTGTATGATGTCTCTCTGGGTTGTGTGACTGAATGTCTATCGTGCATCTTCCACAGTGTGCCCTGCTATGATTAGTGTGTGAAGCCAGACTACTATGCCCCCTATCCGTGATACTTTATCAGCTCAAGTAGTGTCATAAAATTAATTAAACGCCTTCGATGGATGAGGGCTTAAGGAATGCCTGCTCTCTTGAGGGAGAATGATGCACAGTTGGACTGGTGGCCATAACGTTGCTCACGCCTGCATATACTATGCTCGGGACAGGCAAACCTTGCCCATAGTCCCCTGTATTCTTGCCTGGCATTCTTTTATGCCCAGCTATACAAAGCGATAATGCTCTACCTGGTCATAACGACCCCAAAAGACCTCCATCCTGCAGGCTTCCAGGTAGAAGTAAGAATTATCAAGCCCGCCTTACTTCCTCTCACCCAGTTACCTGTGTATAGCGCTTGTGGAGCATGTCCATCGAATTAAGCAAGTCACCACCCTAGGTGACGTCTTGCCCTCCCAGACTTCTGCTAGTATACCAGGGAGTAGACAAGAAGTGGGAACAGAAGGGGAACCATATGTCTAATACCTGCCCTTTCTTGAATACTGGGAATGCCAGATGTTCTTTAATACTTTGTAGCCCCTGTGTGCTTTAACCCAGAGTTTCCCCAATTTTTTTTTTTTTAAACCGTAGCACACTTGTTGGATGACCACTTCCACAACCTGCCTGGCTAACAACGCTATAGGGCGGGAGAATTTACCGCAAAGTCTCTCGCTTTCTACACTGCTGAGAGAGCCTGGTACCTTCACAAAATCCCTTTACAATTCAGTTTCTGACTGTAATTGGAAATAGTTCACCCCATGGTATCTTGGCGCTGCATAACATGTTTATTGTTACTCAACTCAATGGTACTTGTTTTGCCGACCTCAGAAGGATGAAATGCTAGGTGGACCTACCGGGCTCTGAACCTGTGACCAAGAGGTCGAACACAAGCCCCTTACATTTCTGCCGCTCCACAGGCCTGTGAAATTGTATCCCAGGGCCGACTTCTGGCACCTGGATCCTTACTTGGACATGCCCGAGCTAGAAACCCACATCTAGAAGGCCTGCCAACCGGCTGACCACCTCCAACACCAGAGTGTCACGCCGCCACTCCGTAGCCGGGAACTAAACCAGGTATAGATGTATCGGGCGACCCATTTCTTGGCGCCTGCCTGCCACAAATTTCACTGCGTATCCTAGTCTGAACTGCTTTGGATTTGACCTCACCAAGCCCAACCTTCTGTCCTGGACCCACCTCCAAATTGATGTGTATTTGAGTGCGCTGTCCCCCTGGGGTCAGCTGGCTCTGACAGAAGAGACAAGATGAAGCATGCTAACCTGCACCCAAACTCAGCAGAATAAACACATGTGCGAGCTTGCCACAAACGTCTGTAAAAGCATGCCAACCCATATGGTGTTTCACTTCCCTTTGCTCAAGGGGGAGCAGTCCTGTCTGGAGGTGTGTGTCTTGAACGACATGCGTCCTGGAAGTACCTATGAATTGAGTGCAAATGTCACTACCTCAAAGTACCCGGTGTGTTTAATAAAACTAATAACAGGTCACAAATCAATCAGGCATCCTCCCTTACTTTAGGCGTGTTGTATTGAGGGGGGGTCCAGTGAAAGATGGAAGATATCTCCCTTGGCATGCCATCCCTTTAGCACAACGTTTACGCTTTAGGCATATCACTTAAATCGTCTCCAACATGTGTTTAAGGCAAATTAGTTTGAGTTCAGCTTTTGACAACATCCCTTCTAACCAATAGTGTTGAGAAACAACTCATGGTCGTTTCTTGTCCAAGTCTTCCCCGTAAGCCTGGCACTCGTTAGACCAAATGAAGCTTTTAACAAGCACCCTATACAAATGTATATCTTGTTGCGCAACTAGGGACACTTACTTCATCACTACGTACTTTCAGGCATGGAAATACTGGAGAATGGTCTTAGAGTGAGCCCGAATGGAAAAGGTATATGAATGGCTAATGCAGGTCCAAAGTTTTGTAAACATTGCTGCTGCATCACAATAATGCCAATGGCCCTGAGTTTCAAAACGAAGCTGGCCACTGCAGTTTGCACCACACATTGCTCCTGCCGTGCTGCCCATCTGGGTAACATCCCAACTACTAACCCTAAACCTTGTGCGAGTGTGCCAGATCAGACTGTTCCAGGCCCCGGCAGCTATGAGAATGGCTTTGGCAGCAGGCACTAGCACTATCAAAGCATTGAATGACTCAATGCCTGTTGACGCGGTCATCTCTAACTGGTGGCAGACTGTCCCAAGCGCCGGAGGTGACAAATACGTGACCGGAAAACAGCCCCTTAAATACCCAATTGTATATCAACTAAATGATCTGCAATAGTCATCCATGTACATTACAGTGTAATCCAGTTAAGGGACGGGCGACCGAGGTTGTATTTTTTCCCTTATATTCCTATGATTTCTGAGTCCCTCCTAGTGTTATTCTTCACTACACCTCATGTGCGCTTGCACACCGTTTCCTCATGTGTACTTGCACACGGTGTCACCTCCTTAGTACTTGCACCTCGTGTCACCTCCTGTGTAACTGCACACAGTGTCACCTCCTGTGTAACTGCACAGTGTCACCTCATGTGTCCATGCACACAGTGTCACCTCATGTGTAAGTGCACACAGTGTCACCTCATGTGTAAGTGCACACAGTGTCACCTCATGTGTAACTGCACACAGTGTCACCTCATGTGTAACAGCACACAGTGTCACCTCAAGTGTAACTGCAGTGTCTCCTCATGGTAGCTGCACCCAGCGTCACCACATGTGTAAACCGCAGACAGCGTCATCACCTGTGTAACTGCACACAGCGCCACCTCATGCGTAACTGCATTGTCACCTCATGTGTAACTGCACATCGCGTCACCTCATGTGTAACTGCACGCAGCGTCACCTCATGTGTAACTGCACGCAGCGTCACCTCATGTGTAACTGCACGCAGCGTCACCTCATGCGTAACTGCACACAGCGTCACCTCATGCGTAAATGCACACAGCGTCACCTCATGCGTAAATGCACACAGCGTCACCTCATGCGTAAATGCACACAGCGTCACCTCATGCGTAAATGCACACCTCGTCACCTCGTGTAAATGCACACCACGTCACCTCATGTGTACCCGAGGGAGCATTCCTTATAAGACACAGGGAGATAGCGGCAGGTGCACTCTGTTGTCCCCGCCATAGAGCACACTCTACATTCTAAACATGGTAAAACAGGTAACTGTTTCTCCATCATGGAAGCTCTTCTCAGTCTGAGCAGCACCCCTGAAAAGAAGTCAGTGAGTTGGAGGGAGTCCCAGAAGCCAGTGGCTCCGATTTCGTGAACCCGGGCAGGGCTAGACTCCTGCAGTCTAACCTGATTGGGCATATCCATTGATACAGTGTGACCGCTATTACTCATAAAACTGCTTCCCAATTGACTCTTTACCTGACGCAAAACTTTTAGCGGGCGGGACAAAAGTGAGGTGTAGATGAACACAGTGCTCCTTGATGCAGCCTATGCTGCCACCGCAACCCCGAAGGAGCTCCGGTGCTGTGCTCTTATGCCCACCCCTTCAGCCTCTGAAATCAAGGCTGGCCTGTAATCAGGCTGGCCTGTAACCTGACTGCCGGCTGACATGAAGTGCTCTCCATATCATTCAGCTGTATAAAATTAAACGTGACCCCTTCCTGGCAAGTACCCAACCAATTGCCTTAACCGGATGCATCATGCCGATTTGAGTTTAACTTTTGTGTAGACAGGGCTCTCTGTTCCAGGTACCTCAAATACACTGCTCCATAAGTAAACCAGCAGCAGGGGGGAAAGAGACCGCAATCACTGAGTTGTCCCCTCTCCGGACCCCTCGTTACCAGAAATGCGAACCAAACAACCCCCGCACCAGCTGGCCTCTGCTCCTAAACAGACCCACGCTGTCTCTGCTCTTCTAGGTAGCAAAAGAAACGGTTGTTTACTACCAAGAGAAGATGCACACGTTCGAAACCCAAGGAGCTAGTACCTGCTGCGAGTTCATGCGTCGCCCGACGCTTCGCGGGGATGCCGAGGTCGGAAGACACAGTCCCTGCACGTAAACAAATGTTAGATCCAAACCGGACCTTCCTTTGACCAGTACCCTGGCATGCCGAGGTGGCGGCGCCTGTCGTGCCCCGCCCCTCTGTGCTTGAATGATCCTTGTCTGGGCGGAGCAGGTAAAGCGGGTGGTGGCGAACTGCTGCAGCCCCTACGTGCAAAGCTAGAACACAAAGCAAGGCATGCATTGGAGGCACATTCCCCCCCGGGCGTTGCATGTCTGACCCGACACCTGCTGCGAAATATGAAGTGCAGGCCCGCAACACATGGACCAGGGCGCGGCAACACATCCACCACCATGCCCCAAATTGTATTGCTGTTATTCGCTTATTTATATAGCGCAAACTCGACCCTCATGTGATGGAGCGCCTGGCCTCAGCTCCAATAAAGATACAGTAATGGTAAGCGAGGAGGGGGTAACTCAGGGAGGGGGGGAGTCCGCTTCCGACAAGGGTATGACCCATAAGACCGAGAGTACTGCTGTTTCTTCTCAGAGGAGAAGGCTGAACCCACTTTCCCCTTCAGAGGTTCCCAAAGACTGGATTAGCAGTAATCTCCTGTCTGTCACACGACCCCCGACCTGCCATATTTCCGGTGAGCGGCGCTGCGCCCTCTCACAGGGTGCAACAAATTAACCACCCGTCTCCAACTGCGGAGCCCGGCCCTCCTTTGCGGCGCCTTCCGCGCTTTACATTATGACCAGATGCATTTCACAGGGGCACGGCCACATACTGTAGACCCGGGGTGGAGGCAGCCCCGAGCCAGCACCCCCGCTGTCCAGTCACCCGCGAGATGCTGGAGCGCTGCAGGGCAAGGCCGCACACCAACCGCAGCACCTAGATTGCCGCTGCGCTTTTGCCGTTGCCTCGCGGCACTGTGGACCCCATGGGGGCAGGCGGCCTCGGGCCTAGCCCCCGCACCCCCGGAACACCTCCAAAACAGGTCAAAATGGAAACCCTAGTGGCATCACCCGGATACCCGTCCGTCAAAGGGAGGCAATATTTCATTTATATTGCATTTCGTTCGGGGCCTCGTCCCAGAGCCGTCTGAGCGCAAGTGGCAAGCTTGATGAGACAATGGACGGCAAATAGCCGAAGAGACTCCCACGTCGCGCCCACATCGGGGCTCGAACCCGGGTCCCCCGGACACAAGTCGCCGCCGGACCTGGATCACCCCCCCTCGATGAGCACTCTGCCTAAGACTTAGCCCCCCAACGTCGCAGTGATCCCAGGGGCACCACGCGTGACAGGCTCTATAACCCCATCTGCTCCTGGGTCGCGCGGCACTAACGTCCGGCCCAAACGGTGCGCCCCCCGCGGGGGTCGAACATGGAGTGTTGTCAGGCGCGAGCTCTTGCCAACCGAGCTATCTAGCGGGTGTAGCCCTCCAAACGCCACAAATTTCAGGCGCCGTGCCCCGTCCCAAGTTCGTTCCGTGATAGTGATTGCCCCCCCCAGGCTCCCATGCTGGCAAGGGCTCCCCCTCCACTCGCCTGCGATCGGCGTCTTACCCCGTACGCTGCCGACACACATGGCGGTGGCCTTCCGGGGGGGGGGGTGTAAGAGATAGGAGGTCGTCCAGTCTGAAAACAGCGGGGCACTAGATCCCTCACTCACACCTAAAATACCCCCAGCCTATGCCTTCCGACATGCGGGGCGTAGCTCCCCATCGAAGCTGTCGATGGCGCTCTTGCCGCTCCTACATCATCGTGCTGCACGGTGACAATTGGTGTGAGGCAGGGGAAACCGGGTCCCTGATGCTCTGCCCCCGGTCCGCTAACCCCCCATGCACGGACCGGCCCAGGCAAGAGCAGGCCTGCTGCTGGTGCCGGACCTAATGTGCCACAGGGACGGGCCCCCACGGGGGGAAACTTCTGGGTCGGGCAGGGGCAGGCAATGCACTCACCTCACACGATGAGCAACGACCTCGCGTCCACCAGGCCTACAGCACGACGATGTGACCGACGACCCAAACGGCGTCAGGGTGAGGGACAAAGAGGCCGCCAGGTGGGCGGGGGAGACATATATACCCCTCCCCTTCCCCCACCTCAGCTGGAAGAGACGCACAGGACCCCGAAGGGGTCACCGGACACTAGGCTGTCCAGTGTGCCATCCTGTGGCACTAAAGGGGCCGCCCTCTTATGAGGGTCCCCTGCGGGGACGTGTCGGTCAGCCCGCAGAGGAAGCAGTCACATGTCGGGCCTTCCTGACATGAGTGAATCTTCAACAGCCCCGACAGACAGCTAAATAAACACTAGGCATTCGCTCCATTTCTTTGAATACTGTTCTCCTTCCGGAAAACACTTTCAACTAAAAAAAGGCAACAATGTATCCAAGTGATCTAATTATGTATGCGAACAACTCGAGTTATATAGCGCCTTTATGTATGCGAACAACTCGAGTTATATAGCGCCTTTATGTATGAGAACAACTCGAGTTATATAGCGCCTTTATGTATGCGAACAACTCCAGTTATATAGCGCCTTTATGTATGCGAACAACTCCAGTTATATAGCGCCTGCTACCGAAATGTTGCCCGCTCCGAGATCTATAATTAACAGGTGGCCTGTTATTCGAAATAGTCGCAAGCTTCTCATTTTATCGACTTCCGAGAGATGAAAGGCGGAGTTCCCCCCACTGAGATCTGAACCCTTGACTTGCAGATCTCACCAGATGTCAGCAGCTAGTGCTGACTGAGCCAATGCACGCTTGGGATTCTATTAATGTTTCAATAAACTAGTGTGAGAAAATCTCTCTAGAACATGTCGGATTCTAAGGATGAATAGATTAAAGTTAAACGTATTTGTTGCTCTGTCAAGGGCGGGCGTGCACAAGAAAACAAATCTCATTTAGCACAATATTTTTCTGAAAATATCCCGCCAACAACAGATGCAAGCAAATAAAACAAGCATTTGCAATGCAATAGGACTCGCATGTACGCGAGACCTATTACATCACGGACAATGGACGGGAGGGTGGGGGCACAGGCACGGACAACGGGAGTGCCGGCGGGGGGAGAAGGGGGTACAAAGGAGTGCTCACAGTCCACGTACGGTGTAACATTCGAAGTAAAGGGGCCAGTAGCCATGGGAGGTGACAAATGACGACATAGGCGTCATAAGGAGGGACTAAGAAGCCTCAAAATGAATCAGAAATCAGCATTTACGAGGACAAACACACAAGCCAATGGGCGGAGAGTGGGCGGAGCTTCCACAAAGCTTCCACTCTGTACTGAATACTGCATGCCTCGCAAAGCGAGCAGCGCATGCTCGCTGCCGCTATAGGCTCGACCTAATGACTATTACTTGCCGCCTAAGCCATTCTTATAGCTTTGGGGGCCTGGAATAGTCCGAATTGTCACACTTGTGGGAGTGCAATGGTTAGTAGTTGTGTTGTTACTATCATTAGCAGTGCTGGAAGGGACAATGTGGGGTGCAAGCTGCAGGGGCCTCCTGCGAGAGCCGTGGCACTTATTCTTTTTACAAATGAAGCGCTGGTCAAGACGGCATAGCCATCAATAACCCACACACGGTACTTATGTTGTCATCCAATGATGGTCTTACAAGCAAGAATAAACAAAAATAGAAAGAGGAACAACTTCCCATGGTGAATATGATGAAAGGAGTACCATCAGTTGTTAATAGTGAAAAGTATTGTCTCTGGAGAGCAAGAAAGCTCCCGCATTCAGCA
This sequence comes from Calotriton arnoldi, assembly GCA_963921515.1. Lineage (NCBI taxonomy): Eukaryota > Metazoa > Chordata > Amphibia > Caudata > Salamandridae > Calotriton > Calotriton arnoldi. The sequence continues at coordinate 1,150,335 of CAWUFW010000739.1, forward strand.
TCCCTGTATAGTAGCCTCAGAACTATCGAAATGACAGCACCACAATGTGAGACTGTTGCAAGGTGGAAGTATTATGTGGTATGGCTGGGAGGTCTTACCATACAATATTCTCACAATACACAGTGGATGGTCCTTGGATTCAATGACAATAATCCTTAGCTCAATCCTAGTAGTGTGGCAGAGATCAGTCCGGCATTACTGGAGGAAAATGTGTTAAGCATTTTACAGTACCATAATGGTGCATAAGTAACCGAGACGACTCAAAAGAAACCTGACACCAATTTATAAAAATAGATGGCATTTTTATATAAATATTGACACTAAAATGAACTTTGTATCAACATACAACCAGAGTTGTGGATTTTTTAAGTGTTTAATAATAGATGCACTTTATCCGTCAAACTGGTCCCTTTGAAATGAATGGGAGAAAACACAGGCGACACTCGGTCACTTGCAGGGTGAGTTCCAACAAACCCTCTTGTGGATAGGATCATGCAGGTCTCTAGACCAAGTCTCAACAGTCGTTACTTCGTTACCTTGCCCAGGGAGTCCGGATGAAGAGGGGACTTGGCTGTCCTTGGTACAGGACGGGATCCGGGGGAGCTGTCAAACTTGCAGCACTCGATAAAACCACACTTGGAGATGGAGTTCCACTCTACCCTCGCGGAGTAGAGGCCTTTGGGGTCCTAGGATCCGGGTTCAACAGCTGGATTTCTTCTACCTTGCATCTGGCAGCTGTCAATCAACAGGGCAGGTTGGGCCAAAGATACTTTACCACACCCTCGATGACGCCACCTTCAGTATGCAGGAACGCAGCAGTGGGGTCATTGCCTTTGTCGGTCACTGTCACTGTGAGGTGCTCTCGGGCTGGAGATATCGTTCAAGGGGTTGATCCCCCGACCGGCGTTCACCAAGCCTTAGCTGTGACAAATGTAGTCCACAGTTACTTCAGCGGCTGGAGGGCGACAGGAGTGGAGTAGCGGCTTGAAACTTGGTGGAAGCTTGGCTACCACTCCGGGCTTGCAGGACTCTACTTATCTTTGGGCTCACTCTCGACAGGCCCAGCGGGTCGCAATTCTTGTCACGCATCATGTCGATTTTCCTGCAGCTCCTTGAGAGTCTGCTTCGGTTTCTGGCATCCACTGGAGTCCCTCTTGCTGGGAGCAATGAGCATTTGAGCCATGGACACACATTGAACACACGGTTCCAGTATACGGTTTCTTCAGGGCACTTAAGTGTCCTATCTTCGGCAGAGTCCAAGGTCCTGTTGTCTGTGACAGCACCTTCTTGGTGCCTCTTCTTGAATTCAAAGTCAGAACTGAGGTTCTGGTGTCACGGGAGCCCTTTAAATCCTAGTTTAGGTTGTTTTATGGGTGTGAAGGACCGTGGCCAATGGGCTACTGGTTCCTGCGGCTAACCTGCCCCTGGGGTGACAACATCCTGTGGGTGTATGCCACCTTTCTACCCTCTAATTTAGGGTCTTTCTAAACGGCAGAACCCTTCCTTGGCTGTACAGACCTCCTAGCCCACCCTAAAGGTGTCGCTGCCTTTTGGAGGTGTACGCCCCTGAAAAACAAATTTTCCCGCATGTTGGGCTGGACAGGGCGGGAAGGGCTTAGTCCCCAATTGGGGGACAAGTACACTTGCACATCAAGGGCAGTGAAGCCTTTGAGGCTCACCGCCTTGATTGCTGTAAACACTAGCCATCCTGGGAGGGAGAAGGTGTGACCTCCTTTATCTCCGTCCTGGTGAAGCGCTAGACTCTTGTTTTGGAAGTAAATGGCTCGGGGAAGCCTACCAAGGCACTGGGTCACTGTATCCTAGGGGGGCACCCACTCAGGGTGGCACCCTGTGCATGCCAGCTCACCCTCCACAGGAGAATCGTTTAGGGGGTGAAAAAGCACTGTGTTTAACACCAAACATGACACGATTTGGTTGTTCCATAATGGAGCTGGCTGTCTTGAGTACTCTTGGTAGCCAGCCTATGTTACTCTACGGACCACCGGTCACTTACAGGGATATATATATATGTATGAACATATATATCCACACCTTTAATATAATGCACTCTACCTCCTGGGCTTAGGAGGACAACCTTAAGAGTGACTTACTTACACTAAGGCAGTGGTGTGGCCCCTGCAGCACCTGGTGTGTGCAGAGTCACTCTCGAGCAGACAGGCTGCTCGTACAGGGCTGCAATGGCAGGCCTGCAGACGTACTTTTACTTGGGTCACCCAGGGTGGCACAATACAGTGCTGCAGCCCTGGTGACCCCTTTACCACCCTTGCCTTGGGTTCCACTGGTACAATATACTAGGAACTTATAAGGGGCCAAGGTACGTTACTAATTGGGTGTACCAATTCACATCACTTTTAGGGGAAAGAGCACAGGCACTGAGGCCTGGTTAGCAGTTCCCAGTGCACTATCAGAGTCAAAAAACAGCATCTCGCTGTTGAAATGGGGGCAAAAAGTGTGTGGGGGGGGGCATCTGCAAAGAAGCCCAGTGTCCAGAAGAGTCAGAGTATGGAAGTGAGGAAGAACTGGGGAAAGGGGACCAGAGCAACACCATGGGCTCCGCTAAAACGAAAAACCAGGAGCACAACCCAAATCCCTACGTTCCCCAACATCCCAGAGATGGGGTCACAGGACTGTATTTCAAAGAAGCAACAGGATTTAAGTGACCGTCTCCTCTAATAATTCAGGAAGGCTCCCCAAATTCTGTTGAGCACATCAAGTTTGCCCTTCAGCTTGTAGATTACCTTTCCGCTGTGCTATTCTTATATGTGTCTATTAACCATTCATTGCTAGTTGGTACTGAATTCTGACACCAATGTCGAATATAATAAATTTCTTAGCTACTGTTAATGAGATGGCAAACTATCTGTGCGTATGGACATTCAATTCCTCAATCTCCGTGACATCTCTCAAATGTACCAGGTGTGAGGCGGGACATTGATGGATGTAGGCTTCGTAAATGGGTGCGGAATCCTCCCCAGTAGGATGTAGGGGACACCAGGCCCATACAATATGGTACAAGTCGCACTTATCAGCCATACATTTCCAACAAACCTCACCATCCAGTAGCTCGACACCCTTCAGCACTTGGGAAGACCAGTAGCAACATTTAAAGTCTTGTATTAGAAGAATTTTATCTTAGCTCCTCGAAGCATCCTGCCATGAGCATAGATCAGAGCCGCCCAGTCCTCCCGGGTGTGTTCCCGCCCTGAGAGCGGTCGCCATGTAAGTCTGGCGGTGCCGAGGGTACGGCCCAAATGCAGGGACTTAATGATAACCTCGTACAATCCGGAGACCACCCCTATAAACTGACACCCTAACCACAAATATTGCATCACTGGAAGGACCATTGCTGAGTCCGCAGGGCCCCGTGCGAACGGTGCACTGGCTTGTCGTATTCCCACTGATCAATACCAGGTGGAACAAGCTCCATACGTGAAGTGAGGAGTGACTGAAACCTCTCCACCACATACATCTGACCAATGCGAGGTAAGCTTCCACCACGCCAGGGTGCCCAGAAAATCGGTTTACCTGCATTCAGGAGCGCAGCATTATGCCACCGCGGTGCATGTTTGTGAAGGAAAGGCTAACTCCCGCCAGTGTATGTACTAAGTGCCACGCAATGTATGTGCTAAGTGCCACGCAATGTATGTGCTAAGTGCCACGCAATGTATGTGCTAAGTGCCACGCAATGTATTTACTAAGTGCCACGCAATGTATGTGCTAAGTGCCACGCAATGTATGTGCTGAGTGCCACGCAATGTATGTACTGAGTGCCACGCAATGTATGTGCTAAGTGCCACGCAATGTATCTGCTAAGTGCCACGCAATGTATGTGCTAAGTGCCACGCAATGTATGTGCTAAGTGCCACGCAATGTATCTGCTAAGTGCCACGCAATGTATGTGCTAAGTGCCACGCAATGTATGTACTTAGTGCCACGCAATGTATGTACTAAGTGCCATGCAATGTATGTGCTAAGTGCCACGCAATGTATGTGCTAAGTGCCACGCAATGTATGTAGTAAGTGCCACGCAATGTGTAGTAAGTGCCACGCAATGTATGTAGTAAGTGCCACGCAATGTATGTACTAAGTGCCACGCAATGTATGTAGTAAGTGCCACGCAATGTATGTACTAAGTGCCACGCAATGCCTGTGGCAGCGAGGGTCGGATCCCGGGCCGCCGCATGGTTGGTGGCTCCCAAACGCACTGGAAGCAAGAAGTCCTCACAGTCCGGCACATGCAGCGCTAGGGAATCCCATACAGGAGCCTCTCTCGGATCCTACAAAGAATATGATGGTTGTGATAGAGTAAAGGCCACATTATATGACAACATATGTGGAAGGCGACGCCACCGCCCTAATATCAGCCCACAGTTGAGCAGGTCTCAACCGAGGTCTATGACCACTCGGGATGTAGGAGCGGATGTTGGCCTCTGTCTGAGCAATCACTTGTGCTCTCAGTGGTAGCAAACCATGGAGATGACTGAACCTGGGTGCAATACTTATTTTAATCGTCTGTACCCTGCCCCATATAGATAGTTCAAGTGTTACCATTCCGCGAGCTCCTGTTTTGTACGGGCCCTCAGGGGTAGGGGATTGTCTTCACTAAGACTTGTAAGGCCCTTGTTGATGCGGATATCAGGATAATGACGCACCTCAGACGCCCTCTTTATATCATATCCACGTTTACTGGCACAAGTAGTGGCTGTAGACATGGGGAGGGCATCACACGTGCTCCAGGTAATCTTACACCTGGACAGAAGTTAAAAAGTGTCGATGGTGCGCGTCACTGCGGGTATGGATGTTCTAGGATGACCCAGTGTGAAGAGTATGATGACCGCGTATAGAAGTGCCTTTATGTCTCCCACGCCAGTAGAAACGCCCTAAAAATGCAGGAGAGTGCGATAGAGCAGGCGACAGGGACTGCAAAGCGAGCACGAAAAGGAGCAGGGATGGGGGCATCCCTGCCAGGTGCCACCACTCACCTTCAATGACTGGAGAAGAAACCTCCACAATTGACGTCTGCTGCAGGGGCCTCATGAAGGAGGTGGACCGTCCCTATACAATCATCACACAGTTCCATTTGAGTCAGATCGAGCAGTAGCAGCACCCCCCCCCCCAGCGCCTTGAGACCCTCACGGGTGAGTAGTGCGCTCTACAAATGATTGATTGATTGATTGAAAGAGGTACTGCCACTCTACCCGGTCGAAGGCCTCTTCTGCATCTAATGAAAGGGCTTGGACCTCTTCCGGCCTGTCTTTTGTCTGCCAAAGGAGATGTGCTAAAGTCCACAGGTGATTGCAGCATGACCTATTCTACACAAAACCAACTCATGATTTGTGGAACAACTGAGGGATCACTTTACGGAGGGGAATTGGTAGTATTTTGAGGAGGATCTTTAAATTCTTATTAATCAAAGAAATGGACCAATAAATAGAGGTGTCCAGGGTTCTTTATTGTCCTTAAGTAAGAGAGTAATAGTGGCCTTATTGGATAGGGCTCAAAGGGAACCAGAAGCCTCTGCTTACCTGAACGCCTGATATAAAAGCGGAGCTAACAGAGGTTTGCCCCCTTATAAAGCTTCCTGTGGAATCCGTCTTCCCCTGGTGATTTACACATGGGGATAGTTGAAATAGCCTTAGCTATCTAGTCTTCAGTAATATCGCCAGCCAGAAGAACCTGGCGCACATCCGATAGAGGGGGTAGGAGCCTCAGGAACACATCTATTGGCTCAGTCGTTGAGAGGGAGCCTGAAGTATATAAGATGTGTAATGGGAAGCAAAATGAGCCGCTATGTCTAAAGGGTACGTCTTTCAGCTGCCGTAGCCAGGAGGATGGTAAGCTGTGAGTCCCTCTGTGCTGCTCTCTCAGCTGTGTCTGTGAACAGAGTAGTTAGGCAAAGCTTGGCTACCTCCAGCTCATTCCTCAGAGAAGGTGTTGGGTTACTTATATACTGTTCACCGAGATCCCTAACTCTTGCTTCCAATGACTTTTGGTCGGTTCGGAGTCAACACTTCACAATGGCTGTATCATGCATTAGCCTCCCTCTCAGGGATGCCGTACCGGCAGCCCCGAGAACCTCAAGAGATGTCACCAAACCTTCACTACCATCTAGATACGAAAGGATATGTTGACTAAGTCGTGCTTGTCCTGAGGGTACCGGTATGCCAACGCCTTCACCATTTGGAGACCATAGGTGCTATGAGTGCAAAGTCTAAAGTTAGGTGTCCTGGAGTATGGTTGGTGAGGCTGCCCTCAAGTATATCTCAGTGGATCACATCAGGTAGTAATCCACCCAGTGATGGATAATATTCTCCGGGAGATTGAGTGTTGGGTGGACAGGAAAAGAAAGAGTGTTCTCTGTCTTCAGGGTGCAGCAAGTGCCAGATATCTATCAGAGCGCAGTCGTTAAACAAATCTTGGCACATGGTCCATATCCCTATAATGGAGATTTGGCCACCCCAATCTATCTAGAATTGGGTCTGGTGCTAAGTTCCAACCCCTTCAATAAGAAAAATTTCCCCAAAGTCTGCAATCCGTCTGGCTAGCCATTCAAAAAATTGCAATTTATCAGTGTTAGGTGCATCTATTGACCAAACTATAATGGTCCTTTCGGTGGTATGCAGCTTGAAGACCCAGCATCCCTCCACATCTGCCCATGTTTTATGAATTTTATTGGGAAGTCTCTTATTAAGTTGCCACTCTGCATTTTTGGAGCAACCAGATGAGGACCATCTAAATGCCCTGCATGAAATAGCACAAAAATGTGAAGGGAGCTAGAATCACACAGTAACAGCATCTGAGGATCATGGGACCAGCAAACTCTATGCAGAGGAGAAGAAAAATTAGAAGAGCAATATGCAACACTCATTGGCTAACTCGTGAGATTACCACTAGACATCCCCACAATATACAGTGCAATGAATGGACTGAACAACATACCGAAGAGAGGTAAGGGATATTAAAAGCTACAGGACCAAATACCATAGTGTAGAATGCCAACAGAAGAGATTTTGAACTTATCAGCAAATAAGGCAGGAGCCGTCCATTGAGGGGGAGTCTAGGTCAGTCCTAAAATCAAGGCCCTCACACAGCAGAGTTGGCCTCAACAGTAGATTTCAGTGGCTAACGGGATTTGTTTGTATCCATGTCTAGTTCCTCCATAACCCAATGTAAGATGGCTCTGTCCGTTTATTGCATAGTAGAGCCCTGCATCTTCAAGTTCTGAGGAGGACGGTGATGAGACCATGTCATAGATTCATTTCTAGGTTTTGCAGGCGAAGTTTGCGAGGTGTTCGTATCAATTGCAGAGTCATCTAGGGTGTTCAGGAAGACTTCCAGGTCCCCAGGTTTAAAGAGTTCCCTTGTCTTGCCATCCAAAGTCACAGCCATGCAGGCTGGGTCCAATGGGCAGAACTTTAGATACCATTGTTGCAATCTAGGACAGAGTGAAGGAACCTCTTAAGCTTAACAGTGGTATCCACTGAGATGCCCGCTGAGAAAAATACAGAGCGCCCCTCATATGTATGTGGACTCTTGTTCCGTTTTTCTGCCAAGAGGATGTCTCTAACATGTTTATGGCGCAGAGTAGATGCTATAATCGGGCGACACTTCTCCCCTCTGATCTTCGCACTGGTTCTGATGCAATGCACTCCCTGGAACTCTGGTGGCGAGGGAAACAATAGCTGAAGGAGCTCTCGTATCATCTTTGTTAAGAATCCCATCATATTCTCACCTTCGGCCATCTCTGGGACACCAAAGATGTGAAAATTATTGTGTCATTATCTATCTTCTAATTTAGTAACCTCGTCTCAAAGTTATTCAATGTCTCATTCTCATTCCATCATTCTTGCATAGTACGATTCCACCTCTTCCAGTTTCTGGTCAATGGTGTTTAATCTTGTCTGGAAAACAGAAATTTCTCAGCTCATAGATTTTTCTTCCAATGTTAAATCAGAAATTGTAAATTTACGGTAGACAGTGTACCGCTCAAGTCAAGTAAGAGTAGTGCTGAAGGCATCATATGGTGTGAGGGCTTTGCAGACTTTGGGGCAGGTTTTGAGCACCCCACTGCCTCTGAAAACAGGAGCTCATGCACTGAGGGTTTGTTATCAGATGTCATATGGGTTTAGGAGCCCAACAAATGGATGGGGTAGTCAATTAAAAGAAGTTGGACCAGGCACCTGAATTTTCTCAACCAACAGAATCCTTTCACTCACTTTTAGGCTGAGGGTAGCCGTGAGAATCAACCCCCTGAAGCACTATCACGTATTAGGGGTGCAGTTAAAATGATGTCGTTTTATTATTATTCATGCTCCAGCAGAGCTTCGGGCCCAGCAGCATTCTATGAGCTCATAGACTGTTTCATGTTGAGCCGTGATGGCTGCCATGCCAGATGCGGGCCAGTGTAAAGGCAAAAATTAGTGCTGAATACTTGGAGCGTCCCAATTATGACAAAGTGGCTAGATCAGATTCTTAATATATTAAGATTTATTTTCGTTTTTATAGGCGGCCACCCTTTCACGCCTTGCTGTATCTGACTGCTATGGTCTGCAGGAGCCGGTTCGCCGTGCTCCACTTCAATGCACTTAGTGCACAGCAATGCAGAAAGAAGGTGAGTACCTAGTCTCTGGACCTCGGAACGTCAGGCTTGGCACACAGAAGCAGAGTTAGATGGTGGCGGCCCCAGGACTATGTCTCCCTGTGAGTGCTGTCATGATCTGAGCCCCAATACGCCATACGTCCCTTCATTACAGAGGAGCAGCCATATCTAATGTGCGCCACAGGCCTAATCTGTGAAGCTCACCTCCGGGCTGAGAAGTAAGGTTACTGCTCGGTGCCACATGGGGTAATGACCCCACTTGCTGATTTGTAGGTCAATGCAAGCCCCGGGGCTGTCGAACAGGCACGGTAATCAGGCTCCACTGCGGAGCTTCAGCAGGGACCAGCCACAGTGCTCACCTCCGTGCTCCGCCTCCTGCTTTGGCAGGGACCGGTCACCGTGCTCGCCTCCTAGCTCCGCATCCTGCTTCGGCAGGGGCCGGCCACTGCGCTCGCCTCCTGGCTCCGCCTCCTGCTTCAGCAGGGGCCGGCCACTGCGCTCGCCTCCTGGCTCCGCCTCCTGCTTCAGCAGGGGCCGGCCACTGCGCTCGCCTCCTGGCTCCGCCTCCTGCTTCGACAGGGGCCGGTCACCGCGCTCGCCTCCTGGCTTCGCCTCCTGCTTCAGCAGGGACCGGCCATCGCGCTCGCCTCCTGGCTCCGCCTCCTGCTTCGGCAGGGACCGGCCACCGCGCTCGCCTCCTGGCTCCGCCTCCTGCTTCGGCAGGGACCGGCCACCAGCTCGCCTCCTGGCTCTGCCTCCTGCTTCAGCAGGGACCTGCCACCACGATCGCCTCCTGGCTCCGCCTCCTGCTTCGGCAGGGGCCGGCCACCGCGCTCGCCTCCTGGCTCCGCCTCCTGCTTTGGCAGGGTCGGCCACCACGCTCGCCTCCTAGCTCCGCCTCCTGCTTCGGCACGGGCCGGCCACCGCGCTCGCCTCCTAGCTCCGCTTCCTGCTTCGGCAGGGGCCGGCCACCGTGCTCGCCTCCTAGCTCCGCCTCCTGCTTCGGCAGGGACCGGGCACCGCGCTCAGCTCCTGGCTCCACCTCCTGCTTCGGCAGGGGCCAGCCACCGCGCTCGGCTCCTAGCCCTGCCTCCTGCTTCGGCAGGAACCGGCCATCACGCTCGGCTCCTGGCTCCGCCTCCTGCTTCGGCAGGGACCGGCCACCGCGCTAGGCTCCTGGCTCCGCCTCCTGCTTCGGCAGGGACCGGCCACCACGCTCGCCTCCTGGCTCCGCCTCCTGCTTCGGCAGGGACCGGCCACCGTGCTCGCCTCCTGGCTACGCCTCCTGCTTCGGCAGGGACCGGCCACCGCGCTCACCTCCTGGCTCCACCTCCTGCCTCGGCAGGGACCTGCCACCACGCTCGCCTCTTGGCTCCGCCTCCTGCCTCGGCAGGGACCTGCCACCGCGCTCGCCTCCTGGCTCCGCCTCCTGCTTCGGCAGGGACCTGCCACCGCGCTCGCCTCCTGGCTCCGCCTCCTGCTTCGGCAGGGACCTGCCACCGCGCTCGCCTCCTGGCTCCGCCTCCTGCTTCGGCAGGGGCCTGCCACCGCGCTCACCTCCTGGCTCCGCCTCCTGCTTCGGCAGGGACCGGCCACTGCGCTCTCCTCCTGGCTCCGCCTCCTGCTTCGGCAGGGGCCGGCCACCGCGCTCAGCTCCTAGCTCCGCCTCCTGCTTCGGCAGGGGCCGGCCACCGCGCTCGTCTCCTAGCTCCGCCTCCTGCTTCGGCAGGGACCGGCCACCGCGCTCTGCTCCTAGCTCCGCCTCCTGTGTCAGCAGGGACCGGCCACCGCGCTCTGCTCCTAGCTCTGCCTCCTGCGTCAGCAGGGACCGGCCATCGCGCTCTGCTCCTAGCTCTGCCTCCTGCGTCAGCAGGGACCGGCCTCCGCGCTCGTCTCCTGGCTCTGCCTCCTGCTTCAGCAGGGACCGGCCACCGTGCTCGCCTCCTGGCTCCGCCTCCTGCTTTGGCAGGGACCGGCCTCCGCTCTCACCTCCTGGCTCCGCCTCCTGCTTCAGCAGGGACCGGCCACCGTGCTCGCCTCCTGGCTCCGCCTCCTGCTTCGGCAGGGACCGGCCACCGTGCTCGCCTCCTAGCTCCGCCTCCCAGTATTTTCTTTTAATTTTCACCCTTCAACTGCGCAAGGATTTCAGCTATCCAGTTGAACAGAACTGTAGTGCTGCCATACAATGAAAATGGCAGTTTTGTGTCTTTTAGTGTTGTTTTGGCATTGCTAATAGGTGGCGACCTAAGGCTGAGGTCGCGTCTTGCCTTATGAAAGCTCTTGTACTCTTATTGCCTTTGTCTTCCCCCAAAGCAGGTCCAATAAGTTTGCCATTAATGGAGCATGCTTACACAGCAGGTTCCTCTTCACTTACTATTGCTCTGTATGCTCAGACCCTAATATGAAGAATGTTTGTAAATTGTGATCCTTGTGCAAACCTCCGGCAGGTCACACCTGCCAACATTTACCAGCAGAAACATGCTGGATGAATGCAGAATATTGCAGAATTCGATGCTAAAAGCACCCAATTCTCAATGTAATTGCTAATTTTGGTGAATACTCAGGATATGAGTCATTGCTCCTTATAAATACTACAACTTGAGGCATCAGTCTTCACCGGGTATACAAACACGTACCCCCATCCATGGCACTTGTTATTGGGGCCCCAATGCCTAGGTGCAGTACTGATGGTTTACATATAGGGCCATTGAGGTGCAAACCCGTGTCAACATTGGCACCGCAAGTACATAGGGTCTCAGCGACGTGGCTAAGGCGAAGCCAGCCTGAAGTCTTTGTAAACTCCTTGCTGAAACTGTATATTATGAGGGAGTGCAAAATCTAAGGGGCATATTACCAAGGATTTGCGATAATTATCGCAAAGCGCGCTTAGCGCTGTTTTTTTTATCAATCAATCAATCAGGGAATTGTAAGCGCACTACCCACCCGTGAGGGTCTCAAGGCGCTGAGGGGGGGGTCTGCAGATCTGTTTAGCCGAAGAGCCAGGTCTTGAGGGTCTTCCTGAAGGTGTTCAGGGAGGGGGCGCGTCTGATCTCTGCCGGTAGCTCATTCCAGGTCTTGGCTTCAATGTGAGAGAAGGACCTTCCGCCTGCTCTGGCTCTGTGGATGCGCAGGGTTTCGGCCAGTGCGAGGTTGGAAGATCGGAGGTTTCTTTTGGGTACGTGGAAGTTGATTCTGTCGTTGAGGTATTTGGGTCCGTTGTTGTGTAGGCATTTGTAGGCGTGAGTGAGGATTTTGAAAGTGACTCTTTTCTCCACGGGGAGCCAGTGGAGACTTCGTAGGTGTTGGCTGATGTGTTCGTGTCGGGGGATGCCGAGGACGAGTCCGTCGGCGGTGTTTTGTACTGTCTGGAGTTTGCGGAGTAGGGACTTGTTGATGCCGGCGTAGAGTGCGTTTCCATAGTCCAGTCTGCTGGTGATGAGTGCGTGGGTGACTGTCTTCCTTGACTCAGGGGGGATCCACTTGAAGGTCTTGCGGAGGATGCGGAGGGTGTTGAAGCACCTGGAGGTGACGGCGTTGACCTGTCGGTTCATGGAGAGTGATGAGTCGAGTACGATGCCGAGGTTCTTGGCGTGGTCTGAGGGGGTAGGTGGGCTTCCGAGGGCGGTCGGCCACCAGGTTCTGTCCCATGCAGAAGGGGTGGTACCGAGGACGAGGACTTCTGTCTTCTCGGCGTTGAGCTTCAGGCAGCTGTTGGTCATCCAGACTGCGACGTCTTGCATTCCTTTCTGGAAGTTGAGTTTGGCAGTGGTGGGGTCTTTGGTGAGGGAGAGGATGAGCTGGGTGTCGTCGGCGTAGGATACGATGTTGAGGCCGTGTTGTCGGACGATGGCTGCGAGGGGGGCCATGTAAATGTTGAAGAGGGTGGGGCTCAGTGATGAACCCTGTGGGACTCCGCAGGTGATTTTCGTGGGGTCGGAGAGGAAGGGTGGGAGTCTGATCCTTTGGCTTCTTCCGGTGAGGAATGATCGGATCCAGTCCAGGGCTGTTCCTTGTATGCCTGCGTCGTGTAGTCTGACGACTAGTGTGCGATTGGAGACGGTGTCGAAGGCCGCTGATAGGTCGAGTAGGATGAGGGCTGCGGAGTGGCCTTAGTCCAGGAGGGTGCGGATGTCGTCTGTGGCAGCGAGTAGGGCAGTCTCTGTGCTGTGGTTGCTTCGGAATCCGGATTGGGACGGGTCGAGGACGGCGTTCTCTTCAATGAATCGTGTCAGTTTCCTGTTGACTGTTTTCTCTGCAACTTTGGCTGCGAAGGGGAGGAGCGAGATGGGCCGATAGTTCTTGAGGTTGGTGGGGTCAGCTGTGGGCTTCTTGAGCAGGGGTCTGACTTCTGCGCGCTTCCAGTCGTCTGGGAAGGTGCCTGTTTTGAAGGTGGTGTTGATGGTGCGTTGTAGTTTGGGTGCGATGGCGGCCACAGCTCTGTGGTAGATGTGAGGGGGGCAGGGGTCGGTGGGAGCCCCTGAGTGGATGCTTTTCATGGTCGAGGCGGCGTCTTCGGCCGTGATAGGTGTCCAGTTGGAGATGGTGGGCTGGCTGGTGTTTCTGGGGGGCGGGGGGCCGTCTGTGGCGCCTGGTGGATGGTCGATGAAGTTGTCGTAGAGGTTTTTGATCTTGAGGTGGAAATAGGTTCCAAGCTTGTCGCAGAGGTCTTGGGATGGGGTGATGTCTGTGGCTTTGCTGCGTGGGTTGGTGAATTCTTGAATGACACTGAAAAGTTCCTTGGAGTTGGTGGAGTTGGCCAGGATTTTGTTGTGGATGAAGTTCCTTTTGGTGGCTCTGATCTGGTTGTGGTAGTCCGTCATGGCATCCTTGTAGGTGGTGTGGTTTTCGGTTGTCTTGGTGTTTCTCCAGTTCTTCTCCAGGCGTCTGCAGGTGCGTCTGGCTTCTTGGAGAGCGGTTGTGAACCAGGCAGCTTTCCTGGGGCGTTGTCTGTCGGGCTTGCGTAGCAGGGCGAGCTCATCTGCGCAGTTGGAGATCCAGGTGTGGAGTTCTCTGGCTGCGTCGTTTGCGCTGTTTGCGTCGGGTGCCCAGGTGTTGTTGTCTCGGGTGAGGGTGGAGTTAAGTTGCTCGTCGGTAACCTTGCTCCAGTTCCTTCAAGGTGGGCGTGGGGCTGGTTTGGGTCCCTTGGGTTTGTTGATGGCGAAGTGTACGCAGTGGTGGTCGGTCCATGGCGGCTGCATTGTGTGGCTGAAATGGACGCTGTTTCCTGCCACGAAGATGGGGTCGAGGGTGTGTCCTGCTCTGTGGGTCCGTGTGTTGACGAGTTGTTTAAGTCCGATGCTGGCGAGGTTGTAACGAAGGATAGTGGAGTTGGGGTCGCTGGGGTTGTCGAGGTGGAAGTTCAGGTCTCCAATGAGTATGTAGTTTGTTGAGGCGATCGCGTGGGGTGCGATGAAGTCGGGGATGGTGGTGGCGAAGGGTGTTCGGGGGCCGGGGGGTCTGTAGACGAGGGTTCCTCGGAGTGTGGCTTTGGGGGTGGTCCGGATCTTGAAGTGCAGGTGTTCGGCGGAGGGGAAGGTTTCGCTGGAGGTGGTGAGGCGGAGGGTGATCTTGTGGGCAATGGCGAGGCCCCCTCCTGGGTGGTTGGGGCGGTCTTTCCTCTGGATCTTGTATCCGTCTGGGATGGCGGTGCTGATGTCGGGGGCGGAGGATGCGTTGGTCCAGGTCTCTGTGAAGAAGGCAATGTCGGGCGAAAGAGAGTCGAGTAGGTTCCAGATTTCCATGGCGTGTTTGTGTACGGAGCGTACGTTGAGGAGGATGCATTTTAGGGTGTCGCCAGTGCTGGCGTCGGCGGTGTTGGAGGCCGGGGTGGCGGTGAGGGTCTGGCGGCAGTGGAGGCAGGAGAACTGGCCGTGGGTCATGTTCGGCGAGGCCTGTTGGCATTCTCTAAGTCTTCCAGGGTTGAGTGCGAGGAGGGTGGTGGTGTCGTAGCGATGGGTAGTGGGAGGTCCAGGGTTCCTGGCGCTGGCCGCGGTCGGGTCGCGGACGGGCGCAGACGGGCTTGCCTTTGGTGCGCCTTTGGCGCGCCAGTGGCTGCGACGCGCAGCGGCCGCCATTAAGTAGGGGAGGTGGGAGGGAGGAGAGGCTGGGAGGCGGGAGCAGGGAATTCCGGGGGAATTCCGGGAGAGTTCGGGGGGAATTCCGGGGGAATTCCGGGGGAGGGGCTGCAGGGGCAGCAGCGGCGAAAGGCAAAAGGAACAGGCAGGCATGAGAAAATAAAAACTGTGGTGGAATTAGAGCAAGACACAGATGGGCACAATAACAGTGGCACAACAGGGAAAAAATTAAGAAAAAAAACGGCTGAGAAAGGTTACGGTGGTTGGAGGCAGTCTGGTCCCAGTTGGAGCGGACAGCAGGCGCAGGAGCGGGCAGAAGCCTCGAACCTCCCAAGGAGGAGGTCGGGGTCTGGAGGTAAGAGATGGCATAGCGGAGCAGTGGGGAGAGAGTGGACCTAGACCGAGGGTCGGAGGTCTTACTCGCGCTCCCCCGCAGCGGCCGCCATTAAGTAGGGGAGGTGGGAGGGAGGAGAGGCTGTGAGGCGGGAGCAGGGGCATTCCGGGGGGAATTCAGGGGGGAAATTCCAGGGGGGAATTCCAGGGGGGGAGGGGTCGCAGGGGCAGCAGTGGCGAAAGGCAAAAGGAACAGGCAGGCACGAGAAAATAAAAACAGTGGTGGAATTAGAGCAAGACACAGATGGGCACAATAACAGTGGCACAACAGGGAAAAAATTAAGAAAAAAAACGGCTTAGAGAGGTTACGGTGGTTGGAGGCAGTCTGGTCCCAGTTGGAGCGGACAGCAGGCGCAGGAGCGGGCAGAAGCCTCGAACCTCCCAAGGAGGAGGTCGGGGTCTGGAGGTAAGAGACGGCACAGCGGAGCAGTGGGGAGAGAGTGGACCTAGACCGAGGGTCGGAGGTCTTACTCGCGCTCCCCCGCAGCGGCCGCCATTAAGTAGGGGAGGTGGGAGGGAGGAGAGGCTGGGAGGCGGGAGCAGGGGCATTCCGGGGGGAATTCAGGGGGGAAATTCCAGGGGGGAATTCCGGGGGGGGAGGGGTCGCAGGGGCAGCAGCGGCGAAAGGCAAAAGGAACAGGCAGGCACGAGAAAATAAAAACAGTGGTGGAATTAGAGCAAGACACAGATGGGCACAATAACAGTGGCACAACAGGGAAAAAATTAAGAAAAAAAACGGCTTAGAGAGGTTACGGTGGTTGGAGGCAGTCTGGTCCCAGTTAGAGCGGGCAGCAGGCGCAGGAGCGGGCAGCAGCCTCGAGCCTCCCAAGGAGGAGGTTGGGGTCTGGAGGCAAGAGATGGCACAACGGAGCAGTGGGGAGAGAGTGGACCTAGACCGAGGGCTATCGCTGGATTTCATCGCGGAGATAACGCGTTATTATCAACGCTTATCTCCAAGGCGATAAAAAATCCAGCGATGGCGGCGAAACCCAGCATTAGCGCGAGAAATCCAGCGATAAATTCACTGCGCTAATGAAAAGCTTGCTAATAGGCAGGTGAGGACTTAACCTTACAATCCACCTCCCATTGACAAGATGGTTAAGTCAAGTTTTTAGCAGGTGTTAAATTCCAGCGATAATCGCGGTTAGCACGACTTTTTTTATCGCTTCTCGGGCATTGGTAATAGGGGGAAGTTGTGTTTGCGACTGTTTGCAGTTGCTTTTAGTTGGGAACGCCTACTTTGCATGTCATTAGCGATAAATATCGCTGACATGCAAAGCGGCACCAAAACGGTCGCTTTCGCCATAAACCTGTCGCTAACAGCTGTTAGCGACAGCTTGCTAATAGGGTGATAGAAATATCGCCGCTTTAGCGGCAAAAAGTGCAGCTAAAGCGGCAATAACGCCCTTGCTAATATGCCCCCAGGTCATTAGCTGCTCTCAGTCATGGGGCCTTCACCTGTTTCATAAGTAACCCCCATGTCACAGGGTTGTTCACTCTCTGTCTCACGAGGAAAAACATCATAACTGCACATCAGGGACACTGTGCTGCAAAATAATCCATTCTCTAACCCATTTCATTGGGTGTAAAACATTCGTAAATGTATTTATTCTTAACTAAGCTACAGAAGCATAGAGGTCACAGACTCCGCTGCACCCACACTGCATTAGAAACTCCTCTTCTCCCCTCTGCCTCCTGTAGAAAGGCATCCGAGTGGACTCTTCTTTGGAACCACGAAGGAAGAAGGACTTGTCTTTAGGGTATCTCCTGCCTTGTGGCTCCTTCTCCAGGTGTGGGTGTTTGCCTGTGCTTCTCTGTTAGTGATCTCCATCCTATGACTGTAGTGTGTCCATAGGTGATGTCATCTTTGTCTTCTACACTCATCCAGCGGTATATGGCCAGTCACACCTGAGCAGGTCTCTGATCTCCTACAGGTGAAGATAAGGACACCTCCTTTGCCCCAAAGATGCTAAATGTCAGGAATGCTGGCATCTCATCTGAAGGACTAGTGATCCCTCTGTGCACCTCTCCTCCGCAGCCAATGAGGAAGGGAAGTCACTGAAACAAACCTGTGGTTTCAGAAATCTGGGGCTTCTTGCCCTAGTTAACTCTAGAAATGTGAATGAGTTCAGGTGCCATCTGTACAAAGACTTCTGTAAGGGTTACCTGTACGATCTGCGGACCCTGTCCTCTGCCCTCCTCTGCTTCACTCAAGGTTTGTCAGCCTCCTTCTCTCAACTTTCCTGCCTCCCACGTTCTCTTCACCTCAGTACCTACATTCATGGATGACATCACAGGAGCATCAGCAATAGCCGACTCCAGGCTCTTATGCACAACAAGCCTGAGGAGGCAGCTGCATAAAGACAAGGTTTATGCTTCCTTTTAAGCAAACTCAATGCTGCACTAAAGGCTGAAAAGATTAAATGACACTGACGCACACTTGTGTCATGTTAGAAATCAGGACCTGTTTGCAGTGTCCACTCACTTTTTGCCACATTCGAGACCCCTGGATGATGGCTTTCTGACTCTGAGTATGCCCTGGGCTCTGCTGGGCAGTGCTAGGGCCAGCGCTATGCTGAGAACACCCACTGTTATGTTGACCACACACACATGCATTAGGGTACAGTATGTATTAGGGTACACTTACAGTTGGCATGACGTACCCTATAAGTCCCTAGTAGATAACAGGGCAGGTGGATTAAAACTACCTATATTTCCGTAGTATATAGTAGGGCATGGCAGTTTAGAGGCCAGCAGCCCTTTCTGCACTTGCATGTGTGCACTGCTGAGCGCCTGAGGTCAGTTTAAAAACAGCCCTGCCTTGCAGCACGGTTTTTAAAAGTAAATTAACTTCAAACTCGACTTTGGTGGTAGGGGCACTTGAAAAGTAATTATCTACATTATTCTTACATATTAGCTACCCCCAGGGTCTTAACTAGGTGTCCCAGGGGTGGAGGTCATGTAAATATAAGTAGGGTACTTATAAAAGATGTTTTATAAGCCCTGGGGATAGAGAAATTTCACATTTCACTTTACCCATTGTAGTAAAATGCCTCTTAAAATCGACTTTGGTGCTATGAGCACTGTGGGGGTGAGAATCTACACTATTGTTGCATATTCAGGACCCAAAGGTCTCCCCTAGGTGTCCCAGGGGTGGGAGGTCATCAGTGGCAGCTCACAGAGGGAGTACTTCGGGGCGGTCGGGTGGGGGAGGGGCACGGTGGGGGGGTAGTGGATGCCGACATACGGCAGAACGAAGTAAAGTAAGTAAATAAAACAATATACCTTGCGCGCGCTGCATCGCCAACTCGGCGATGCAGCACGCGCAAGGTAAATTGTTTTATTTATTTATTTACTTACTTTACTCTGTTCCGCCATATGTCGGAGTCCACTACCCCCCACCCTGCCCCTCCCCGCCCCGCATCACCGCGCCGCAGCACTCCCTCTGCGAGCCGCCACTGGAGGTCATGTAACTATGCGCAGGGCCCTTATAAAAGATGTTTTATATGCCCTGGTAATAGAGAAATTGCACATTTCATTTTACCCACTGTAGATGCCTAGCCCCTTAGGATAACATTGCAATAATTTATGAACGCATAAATATTGCTAGAAATTGAATAAATATCATTCAAAGACTTAGGAGAATGGTATTGATAAATCCAACAATATGCTATTGTTGAATTTATCCTAAATTGTATAGAAAATAAGCTATAAGACTTTCTTGTCTGTAAGCCAAAATTCAGCCTTTCTGCAGTCTTCCCTGATTGGTCAGCGTTAACAGGATTAGCCAGGCTGCTTTGATGAAGTGATAAGTGGCTCACCGGGGGAGAGGTTATCTGCTGGAGAGGGTTCTGCTATATAAGAGTGCCAGAGCAGGGGGGAGGGGTCATAAACCATGACATTTCAAAGGAAGAATAGGACAGGCAGGGAATGCCAGGTCTGCCTACCCTATCTCCTCTGACCCAGCCAGATGGGAGGCTTAAGGAAGGAATCTGCAGATGTTAGGGGGTGGAGAGATATGGAAATGAGTCATCCTGAGAGTTGGTTTAGTTAGCTCTTTATGCTCTGCTGAGATTTCAGCCATGATGTATTTTGGAGGAATTATGCTTTCTGGGAGAAGTTTATGCCGCACTTTGGAGGAAGTGGTCATGCTCTGGGGTGTTGCCCTGCACCTCATTGGCCAGGAGTGCTCTCCTGCTTGACCCCAGATAACACTGTATAAATATGTGACAGGGGCAGAGCCTCTCAGATCTGCTGCTTGAAACTAAGAGAAAAAGAAGGTTTGCCAAGCTGGAAACTTGATTTCCACCACCAGACCCTGTATTCTGACTGACTGCGCATGCTGCACTATCAGGAACTACAGCCCTTGGGATGTACCTTGCTTCTAAAGGATTAAGGAGCAGACTCCCTGCAAGCTACAGGTGAACAGAGCTCACCTGCATCATCACCACCAAGTGTCCACTGCGTGGAGTGCGTCCAGTGGACTTTTAAGGGTTTTTGCCAGGTTCATTGTGAAAATTATGGTCCCAAATTTTCCATGACCATCTTTGAGCTTCCAGGACCTTGATTGTGTTTTGCACCTTTGGACCCATAAGAGAAATTTCAGGAAGAAGGTCCAGAAGTTTGGAGCAACTTTGGAAAAAAGTTCCATTAGGTGACTGACTCAACCGGGAGGACCAAGCCGGCCACTTTCAACTACAACCCGGATTGCAAGTTCTTCCCACTGAAGAGCTCTGGAGGTCTGACTTCCAGAGTTTGACCGGGAGCTCCCTGAAAGTGAAGCCGGCGAACCCTCACTGAATCCGGACTGATGAAGGGCATCAAGGGGCCCCCGGCAGAAAAAGCTCCAGAAAAGTTTCTAAGTCCGAAGGTAAAATTTTGACCGGGGCTCAGTGTATCCACGCAGGGCTACATTGCGGTCGGCCTGAAAGTTTAACTTTGTCCCGGTCAAGGGCGACCAGAAGTCCTAGAGTGGCGCTATAGGTTTCCAAGTTCTAGAAAGTGTTTATTCTTTAAAAATTCATATCTCCAGTTCCCTCCATTGGATTTTTGTCATTTGATGTCATTTTAAAGATAAAAATATTTCCTATTTTCATAAACTGGTGTGGGATTTTTATTGTGTGTTGTGTCTTACTGAATTTGTGTTTTTAAATGCTTTATATACCTTTCGCCTAAGTTAAGTCTGCATGCTCGCAGCCAAGCTACCAAGGGTTGAGCATGGGAATAATTTATTGAGACCTATACTGGACCCTAGACTGGGTTGGTGGCCTTATTGCCAGTGGTGGGTGCCTACTTACCACCACTACTAATAACCCACCTTCCAACATGTCACTATTAACCCTTTCTAGCAAGCGCTAGGTTCATTACCTTCACTGAGGTTACAGTTACACCCACCTAAAAAGCTTCATAGTGTTGAGGAGAAGATGAAAAGTCTGCAAATAAAACAGACTGGACAGCAGGACTAACACAAGACAGGAGTAGAAACAAATTACTTCTGGGAAGGTGAAGTTTAAAAAGAGAGTAGGGCCAATTAGCTTCTAAGTTATGCTTAAGGGAAGACAGTTCCAAAGCTGAGGGATGAGAACTGAGAAAGCCCGGCCACCCAACTTTTACACCAAAAATAAACTACACAAAGCAGTTATAATGAGGCTTAATGACGTGATCTAGCAGCATGGAACGATGATGCCAGCAGGGCCGCTGGAATTGTGAGATTCCGCGGTTGTGGCTTTTTTTCACATAATTATGGATTTCCGGCATTTGCTACATAATCCTTTATCTGGTGCATATTCTGAAGGTTTTAACAAAAACAATTGTTTCTAGCTCAAGTGGATGAAAAGTTACTAAAAAAGCGGCAACGTTGGTTCGCTCTCAGTAGAATGCCATTTGCAAAGGTTAAATAGTCATCTTTCAGGTGCTTCTTTTCTGTATTTGGTTGCTAAACCGGTACTAATGAGGTGAATATTTGCCCAGACAGTGTTACCACGCGTAAAAATGACAAAATAATGAAGTAATAGTATCAAAAAGTGCCGCATTATGCTGCATATTTTGCCTTTTCTTGCCGCATACTTTAGTCAACCGTGCTGCATAATTTGTTGCTATCCTGCCACGTAATTCCAGTGGCCAGCAATACAGTAAGTATTTGATAACTCAATACATTTTCCCCTTTACAATACTAACACAAAGCAGCAAAAACAAATAATATGAATAAATCAATATAAAACGAACAACCAGGTTTTAGCCAACAACTAAATATCCCCGATCACACAAAATCTTCAGTCTCTCAGGAGGAGTACGCCTTTTCTGGGATATTCTTTCATCCAACAAACCGCAATAATATGACTGGGTCGCACTATCCTGGAACGGATCATCCATTAAATCACACACAATACCTTCTTCTCCCACATGTGCTCTAAAGTCACTACATCCACCTAAACCTAGAACAGCTAAACTTGTTGTTCTCTAGAGCACTCACTGAGCCGAAACATGTAATTCAATCCCTGGAACAACAATGGTGTAACCCCCAGTGCAGAGAAGTCAAAACCCTGCATAGGAGGCATGGGAAAGGCTACCACTACCACTGAGAGTGCCAAAGCGGCCACACACATTTATAAGGCACCCAACCAAGCCAAGGAAATCTTTAACATCAGTCAGGATCTCACTGACCCAAAAGCCTTAAAAGCAGTGCACCCATGTCCCAGCAACATTGTGAGATATCCTCCTCTTCTTCAAATGCAAATGTCCTAAAATCTATAAATCCAACACCACTGTCCCAGAAGTTCCTCAGCCCCCCAGTCGCACCTCTGCATGTACAATCCACCTTTACCTTGTTCTAGTCCTTGAAATCCGCTGATGTCACCAACTTGGCTAGGAAGAAGCTTGCAACGAGCCCTAAAATCTATTCTCACCTACATACCGCCAACATCCACCCTCTGGCGATGGACATACGTGAACTGAGGAATCAAATTATACAAGAATCCCGCGTAACCTATATACATCCTTCAATGGAATTAAATCCCCATAAGAACAGACCCCTAAATAAATCTTACATATTGGTTTCTTTTTACATATTATATTTTTAGGTGAATTTGACAAAACTTATAATTTTATTCTACTTTCATTTCATTTACTCAAAAATAGTTTTTACATAAATAGTACAAATAAAATGTATACCTTAAATCACAAGTCCAATACAATAAAAACACATTCAAAAACTGTACAGTGCCACAAAACTCTGAATCGTGGTACCCCCACTCATCAATACTGTCTGCCACTCATACACGCACTCCCATGCACTCCATCTTCACTCATCCTTCAGAATCCAAACGACAGACCCGAAGCCAAATACAACAGAGACTGTTCTTCTGCCTTCCGCTGTGGTGTGCCCAAAGCTGGGTTTGTTCATTGAAATAGTCAACGCATGTATTGGTCGGTTTGGATGCTTCCATCCTGAAGAGAAATAGCCTCCGCTGTACTTGTAAATTTACAGGTCTGTACACATGGGGATTTAATTCCATTGAAGGATGTATATAGGGTGAGTGGAATTCTTGTATATTTTGATTACTGTTGTTTTCCCCCTTTTCCTGAACCTAAGATTAATATTTGGGGGTACCCTTTTGGTTTTGAGAGGTTCATAAGTGAATTAAGTAACATCTCCCTTATTACAGTAATAGTTCTTACCCCTCAAAAGCAAGCCATCATCATCCCTCTGTAGGCAAAAATAACTGCTGACCCATAAGCAGTGGCCGGCTGCAGGTCTTTCCCAACATCCCTTTCCTCAGTAAAATCAAGGAAAGTGACAAGGCAACTTCAGGAGTCTACAGAACTCAACCACCAGTGACAAGGCAACTTCAGGAATCCACAGAACTCAACCACCAGTGATAAGGCAACTTCAGGAGTCCAGAGAACTCAACAACCAGTGACAAAGCAACTTCAGGAGTCCAGATAACTCAATCACCAGTGACAAGGCAACTTCAGGAGTCCACAGAACTCAACCACCAGTGACAAGGCAACTTCAGGAATCCACAGAACTCAACCACCAGTGACAAGGCAACTTCAGGAGTCCAGAGAACTTAACCACCAGTGACAAGGCAACTTTAGTTGTCCACAGAATTCAACCACCAGTGACAAGGCAACTTCAGGAGTCCAGAGAACTTAACCACCAGTGACAAGGCAACTTCAGGAGTCCACAGAACTCAACCACCAGTGATAAGGCAACTTCAGGAGTCCACAGAACTCAACCACCAGTGACAAGGCAACATCAGGAGTCCACAGAACTCAAACACCAGTGACAAGGCAACTTCAGGAATCCACAGAACTCAACCACCAGTGACAAGGCAACTTCAGGAGTCCACAGAACTCAACCACCTTCTCCCTGACCACCAATATGTATCATAACAGGTGAGTAGCAATGAAAACACAGTAGACAACATGAGCGAAGAGCTGTTGTCTCCCTGGATAATGAGGGTTCCTATACTCCAACCGTGGCCACTGTTCATATGCGGTGAACTCAATCCTTTCTTTTTCCACTGAATTTAGCAAGCTCAATCGGCAAGCGTGGCAGCTCGAGCCCACATGACCGAGCATCCGATGATCCTAACATAAAAGTTACTTATGACAAGTTCTACAAAACTGATTGGGCCTGCCAAAAAGTGCACTTCTGGGATTGGATATTCAAAACCCCCAATATATCAAAAGACCCCTCAGGATCATATACGATTTTCAGTTGACGCCAGTCACTACAACACAAGATATCCCACCAGCCACTGTATGCAATGGTTTCATTGTTTTTTAAGTGACATTTTGTTTAATGTGCTGAGGTATAGCAGGTAGCCATCAGTGGGAGTGGAACAATTTTAAGGAGTCTGTAGCAGGATTCTGAGAAGGGGCTTGTGGCCCCAACAGGTATAGTGTAGTCTTTCTAGTGAACTGTTGGCCGGAGACCTTAGCTGTACCCCGAGCAGGGGCTAGTGGCCCTCAGGTACAGTGCAGTCAGTCTAGTGAGCTGTGGGACGAACGCTCTTAGCTATGCCCTGAGCAGGGGTCTGTGGTCCCCAAGTATAGTGTAGTCTGCTATGGAGCTGATGGTGAGAGACCTTAGCTCTGCCCTGAGCATGGACTTGTGGCCCCCAGGTACAGTCGAGTCAGTCTAGTGAGCTGGTTCCCGGAGACCTTAGCTGTACCCTGAACAGGGGATTTTGGCCCTCAGGTATAGTGGAGACAGTCTATGGAGCTAATGGCCGGAAACGTTAGCTCTTCTCCGAGCAGAGGCCTATGGCCCCCAGGTATAGTGCAGTCAGTCTAGTGAGCTGCTGGCCGGAGACTTCAGCTGTGCCCTGAGCAGGGGCTTGTGGCCCTGAGCTATGGTGAAGTCATTCTACAGAGCTGCTGGCCACAGACCTTATCTGTGCCCTGAGCAGGGGCTTGTGGCCCTGAGCTATGGTGCAGTCAGTCTAGTGAGCTGCTGGCCACAGACCTTATCTGTGCTCCGAGCAGGGGCTTGTGGTCCTCAGGTATACTGGAGTCAGTCTAGTGAGCTGCTGGCCGGAGGCCTTAGCTGCATCCTGAGCAGGGGTTTGCGGCCCAAGGAATAATGCAGTCAGTCTAAGAAGCTGCTGTCTGGAGACCTTAGCTCTGCAGTGACCATGGACTTGTTGTCCCCAGGTATAGTGTAGTCAGTCTAGTGAGCTGGTGGCCGAGGACCTTAACCATGCCCTAAGCAGGGGATGTGGCCCCCAGGTATAGTGTAGTCAGTCTAGTGAGCTGCTGGTCGAGGACCTTAGCTGTGCCCTAAGCAGTGATTGTGGCCCCCAGGTATAGTGCAGTCATTGTAGGGGGCTGCTAGCCAGAGGCCTGAGCAGTATCCTGAGTAGGTGCTTGTGGCCCCCAGGTATAATTCCGTCAGACTAAGGAGCTGCTGGCTGGAGGCCTTAGCTGTGCCCTAAGCAGGGGCTTGTGGCCCCCAGGTATAGTGCAATCATTCTAGAGAGCTGCTGGCCAGAGACCTTAGCTGTGCCCTAAGCAGGGGCTTGTGGCCCCCAGGTATAGTGCAATCATTCTAGAGAGCTGCTGGCCAGAGACCTTAGCTGTGCCCTAAGCAGGGGCTTGTGGCCCCCAGGTATAGTGCAATCATTCTAGAGAGCTGCTGGTCAGAGACCTTAGCTGTGCCCTGAGCAGGGGCTTGTGGTTCCCATTTTGCCGCTTGTTGGTTGTTTGGTCTCCAAAACACGTGCCTGGTAATAAATGCCAGACCTGAGGTATTCTTTCCGTCCCCTCTGCTTCCTGAGTGTAAGGTTTGTTTCCAGCTAAGGCCTTGTCTTGGTTTTCCCTCATAAACTCTGCTGCCCTCTGTGCTGCCTCAGAATAAATCTCACTTCTGGGTCCATTCCAGGTGCCATTGTAAGCCAGGGTGTCTGGAAGGGCTGCTCCGGCCCTTAAAGCTCGGGGGGAGGGCGGTAAGTTAACTGATGCTAGGTCAAAAAGCTTTGGTGGGAAGCAAGGACTGTGCAAAGATGTTTGGCACTCTAGTCAAAGCTGTCAGCTCTTGTCTATAGATCCTTATTTGTCATCATTTTTATATAGTGCATTGTTGTGATTAGTGTGGCCTCATAGCACTGACATATAAAGGGTACAGGGACGCAGTTGAGGGATGATCTGTGTGTGTGTGTGCCGTGGCCCCACTGTGTCAATGAAAGTGAGGACATGTGATAGGAAGAGGAGCTGAGAGGAGCCTGTAAGCTATGGGTAAGTAGTGCATAGAAGTCGGTAAGAAGACTGGCGGCGCTTGAGCGTACAGGTAGGTGAAGTGGGTGTGGACTAGAGATTCACTCTGATGGTAGCACCATAAGCATGAAGAAATGGCACGATGGCCCAGAGGCCTGAGGGTCCCACTGAACCCTGACTATTGCTGTATTTCATAGTTCAGTCAGTGGCCAGTGACCTTGCCTTATGCAGTAGGGTCCATGACACACTGGTTACCCCACTAGATGCACTCTGATAGTAGCACTATAAGCGTAATGTAGTGGTTCGGAGATTTGCTGGGAGGAGTCGGGCATTACTCCTAAATTTGTTTTTCACTATTGCAAGGCCTAGCTCACCCAAAGGATAACATTGGGTTACCTTATTACATTTAATAAGTGCTAACATTTGATTGGGAACAAATAAGGTTGTCAAGTTTGGCCTCTAATTGTGATCTAAAACCCTTTTTAATAGAAAAAGTTCGATTTTAAGTCACAAAATTCTGAAAATGCTACTTTTAGAAAGTTGTCATTTTTCTTGCCCTAACCATTTGGCGCCTGTTTCCAGTATCCTGGGTCACATGACTAGTTATATCTGGAAGTTGGTCTTTGTGTATTACTCCCAGACAGTGAGACAAAGGGGGAATAGGTGTTGTCAGGATGGGCCATCTCTGAGAGGATGAGGGGGAGGGGCTGTCACCTACCACGCTTGCACATTACAAAGACTCTACCTCAGTACTCTCACAAAGAGTTTCACACTATTCTTTTGTGCCACCAGACAAGCTAGGGCCAGGGCAGGGAGGAAGGACATTCTAGCTACCTCTGTTGGGGGAGGACTCTAGAAACCGCTCAGACTCTAGAACCTTCTCCTACTTTAAAGTGGGCTCCAGGTATAAATATGGCACCCTCTGACCCAACTCTTCAGATCACTTCTGAACCTGTGTACCAAGCCAGAAAGAAGGACTGCCAAGCTGTGAACCCTGCCCTGCTCACCTACTGTTAACCAAGGACTGCTTTGTTGCCCTAGGCCTGTGTGGGCCTAGGAGCCACAGGACTCTCCAAGGGTCAGTCGGCTGGCCCTCTGTTCAAGCCACAGAGACATAACAGGCTTCTTTCACGTCAATGCAACTCCCTGCATCTAGCATTCGTCGATGTTTCCCGATAAAAAATGGTACCTCACTTGTATGGGTAGGTCTAGTGCCCGTGACAGGAAATGGCTCAAAACATAACATGGACACATCCCATTTTTTCACTCAAAAAGTACCAATTTTTTGCAAAATAAGTAGCTATGCAGTTTGGGCCCTAGCTCAATCAGCACTTAGGGAAACCTAGCAAACCTGAATATTTTTGAAAACTAGAAACCTGGAAAAATTCAGGTTACGGTATCTTGCATGGCTCTCACAAGGTTTTTTCCCCCAGAATCCCTTGCCAACTTCAAACTTTGACTAAAAAAACACATTTTCCTCACATTTTTGTGATGGAAAGTTCTGGAATCTATGGGAGCCACAAACTGCCTTCTAACTAGCGTTCCTCTAAGTCTCTCACTAAAAATGGTACCTCACTTGTGTGGGTAGGCTTAGAACCTGCAACAGGAAACAGCCCAAAACGCAACATGGATACATCACATTTTTCTACTCAAAACTGACCCTTTTTTGCAAAATGGGTAGCTATGGATTTTTAGCCGTAGCTCAGCCAGCCCCTAGGGAAACCTACCAAACCTGTACATTTTTTTTAAAACTAGGCACCTGGGGGAATCCAGGGTGATGTGCCTTTCATGTCTTCCACCAGGTAGTTTTTTACCCAGAGTCCCTTGCCAACTTCAAATAGTGACTACAAAAACACATTTTCCTCACATTTCTGTGATGGCGAGTTCTGGAATCTGTGAGGAATCACAAACTAACTTCCATCTAGAATCCCCCCAAGTTTCCCGATAAAAATGGTACTCCACTTGTGTGGGTAGGCCTAGTGCCCGTGACAGGAAACGGCCCAAAACGCAATATGAATACACCACATTTTTCCACTCAAAACTGACCCCTTTTTTAGAAGGTGGATAGCTGAGAATTTTGGGCCCTAGCTTAGCCAGCACCTGGCGAAACCTCGCAAAATTGTAAATTTTTGTAAACTAAACACCTGGGGAGATCCAGGGTGGGGTGACCTGTGTGACTTTCACCAGGTTTGTTTACCCAGAAACCCTTGCAAACCTCAAATTTTGACTAAGAAAAGCAGATGTTCCTCACATATCTGTGATGGAAAGTTCTGGAGTCTGCGGGAGCCACAAACTTCCTTCCACCCAGCATCCCCCCCAAGTCTCCCGATAACAATGGCACCCGACTTATGTGGGTAGGCCTTGTACCCAGGACACTAGACGGCCCAAAATGCAACATGGATACATCACATTTTTCCACTCAAAACTGACCCATTCTCTGGAAATTTGGTAGCTGTGGATTTTGGGCCCTAGCTTAGCCGGCACCTAGGGAAACCTGGCAAACTTGCACATTTTGTAAAACTAGACACCAGGGAAAATCCAGAGTGGAGTGACCTGTGAGGCTTTCATCATTTTTTTTTTACTCAGAATCCCTTAAACACGTCAAACTTTGACCAAAAAAAGAACACATTTTCCTCACAATTTTGTGATGGGAATTTCTGGAATCTGTGGGGAGCCACAAGCTTCCTACCACCCAGAATTCCTCCACGTTTCCCGATAAAAATGGTACCCCACTTGTGTGGGTAGGCTCAGTGCCTGTGACAGTAAATTTCACAAAATGCAAGCATGGATACATAACATTTTTCCATGAAAAACTGACCCTTTGTTTGCAAAGTGGTTAGCTATGGATTTTTGTTCAGCTTGCACCTAGAGAAACCTAGCACACCTCTGCATTTTTGAAAACTAGAAACCTGGGGAAATCCAAGGCGTTGTGCCTTTTGTGGCTTTCACCAATTGTTTTTTACCCAGAATCCCTTGCAAACCTCAAACTTTGACTATAAAAACACATTTTCCTCACATTTCTGTGATGGAAAGTTCTGGAATCTACGAGGAGTCACAAACTTCCTTCTACCCAGCATTTCCCATAGTCTCCCAATAAAAATGGCACTGCACTTGTGTGGGTAGGCCTAGTACCCGCAACAGGAAATGGCCCAAAACTCATCATGAATACGTCACATTTTTCCACTCAAAGCTGGCCCATTTTTTGGGAAATTTGGTAGCTGTGGATTTTGGGCCCTAGCTTAGCTGGCACCTAGGGAAACCTGGCAAACGTGCACATTTTTAAAAACTAGACACCAGGGGGAATCCAGGGTGGAGTGTTCTGTGCGGCTTTCACTAGTTTTTTTTACTGAGAATCCCTTGCACACCTAAAACTTTGACCAAAAACCCCCACATTTTCCTCACATTTCTGTGATGGAAAGTTCTGAAATCTGTGGAAGCCACAAACTTCCTTCCACCTAGCATTCCCCCAAGTCTCTCAATGAAAAGGGTACCTCACGTTTGTGGATAGGCCTAGTGCCCGCAGCATGAAACAGCCCAAAATGCAACATGGACACTACATACTTTCCACTCAAAACTGACCTTTTATCTGCAAAGTGGGTAGCTGTGGATTTTAGGCCCTAGCTCAACCGGCACCCAGCCAAATCTATCATACTTTCACATTTTTGAAAACTAGACACCTGGGGAAATTCAGGGTGGGGTGGGGTGACTTGCGTGGCTTTTTACGAGGGTTTTTCGTCCTTGAATCTCTTGCAAAGCTCGAACTTTAACTAAAAAACACATTTTCCTCACATTTTCGTGATGGAAAGTTCTGGAATCTGCAGGGAGCCACAAACTTCCTTCAAATTAGCATTCCTCGATATATCCCGATAAAAATGGTAGCTCACTTGTGTAGGTAGGTAGGCCTAGTGCCCGCAACAAGAAACGGCCCAAAACGCAACTTGGATACTTCACATTTTCCCACTCAAAACTGACCTTTTTTGCAAATTGGGTAGCTGTGGATTTAGGGTCCTAGCTCAACCGGCACCTAAGCAAACCTAGCAAACTTGCACATTTTTTAAAACTAGACAAACAGGGGAGTCCATGGGTGCATGACTTGCTTGGCTCTTACCGGGTCATTTTATCCAGATGCCTTTGGAAACCTCAAAATTCCACTGAAAACACACATTGTCCACACATTTCTATATGGAAAACCTCTGTAATTTGCCGGGAGCCACAAATTTGCTACCACCCTGAGTTACGGACCCGATACCCCACTTGTGTGGGTGGGCCAGGAGACCACAACAAAAAAATAAATAAAGCTCTACATTGTGAGATAAGCAATAGGGGGTAGCTGCCAGCGGTGGCTCCTCCGCTATGTTGGAGGAGCTTAGCCCCCCGCCAACAGCCTCAAAAGTTGAAAAATAAAATGATAATAATACAGGTATATTATTTTTTTATTTTTCAACTTCTAAGTGCTGAGCCTTGGGGTGGAGCCAACACGGGGCAGTCACGGAGAGGGAGTGGTGGGCACTGCTATCAGTCCGCATGTCAGTTTGGTTGGCCGTCTTAGGACGGCCAAACCGACATGCGCACTGTGCTGTCCCCAACCTGAGCTGCTTTGCCGGGTTGGAGACAGCAGGCACAAGCTCCCAGTCTCTCTGGGAGTGTACATCCAGACCGCTCATGGCCAATCCTGATGCTGTTCTCATGCTGCCAGCAGCATGAGAGCAGCATCAGGATTGGTCGTAGGGGAGTCTGGCAGCCTGTGCTGCAGTCATGACCCGAAATGCGGTGATGCAGTGGGTGGCAGGTAAGTTCTTTTTTTCCCCTTCTTTTTATGTATATTTGTCGTCGACCCCCTTCTGCCCCCACCCCCACCTCGCCACTCTGCCCTGACTCCAGCTGCTACTGGTAGCTGGTGTGTTTGGGAGCTTGCAGTGGCGCCACCCATGCAAACCTACAAACCACATCCATTTTTGAAAAATAGACAATGCTGGGAGTCCAGGGTGGTGGGCCATGCATGGATCCCATGAGGTTTTCTCACCCACACTGCCCTGCAAATCTCAAACATTTTCTGAAACAATGCATTTTCCTTACATTTCTGTGATGGAAGGTTCTGAAATCCAGAGGAACATACAGAATTCATACCACCCAGCATTACCCCACTTGTGCTGATGAAAATACTGCCCCATTTGTGTGGCTTGGCCTAGTGCCCCCGACAGAAACAAATCAAATCCAGGTCAATTGGAGTCCCCTGGCGAGGCCTCCCATTGACCTTGGTTTGATCCATTCTTTGGGATCCATTCACAGCACACCACACTGGACCCCCCTGGTTGTCTAGTTTTAAAAAATTTCTGTGGTCCGTAGGTTTGCATGGGTGCCACCACAGCACAGCTCCAAACACAGCAGCTACCGCTATTGCTTATCTCTCAACATAGTGCTTTAGGGCCTTTTGTGACGTGGTCTTTTGGCCCACCCACACAAGTAGGGTAGAATTGTTATCGGGAGATGTGTGGAATTTCAGGGTGGTAGGAAATTTGTGGCTCCCTACTTCCTGAATTTTCCATCACAGAAATGTGAGAAAAATGTGTGTTTCTTATGAAAGTTTGACATTTGGAAGGGCTTCTGGGTAAAATTACCTGGTGAGAACCGCACAAGTCATGCACCCCTAGAACCCTCTGGTTGTCGAGTTTTAAAACATGTGCAGGTTTGCCGGTTTGCCTAGGTGCTCGCTGAGCTAGGGCCCAAAATCCAGAGCTGCCCAAATTTCACTGCATAAGTGTGATGTGTCTATGTTGCGTTTTTAGCATTTTCCAATCGCAGTCGCTGGGGCTACTCACAACAATTAGGCTCCGCTTTTATGTGGAGGCACATGAAAATGATCGTTGGTTGTCAATTTGTGTATCTCAACAGATTACTGAAATTTCCACCACAAAATGTAAATAAATCAGTGATCTCAGCCATGTACTCACTTTCAAGTTTTGTGTGGGATTATTTGAAAGTGAACAAAATCAATGTTAGACCACGCTGGACACTTCCGGGTGTTTAGATTGCAAAAAACAAACTGAGGAGTTCTTAAAAAGGGCCAGATTTAAATTTTAGCTGACAGAGAAGTCTCTGTCACCCTGGCGGAGGATGTAATGTCTGCCATGCTGAGACTACTCCGCCCACCAAATTTAGATATGGCCGCCAAGCTGGCGGTCATTTCAAAATCATTAGCAGGACCCGCTGTCATGGCAGTTCCTGTCAATGCCTTTTTGCGTTTGACGCACTGCTACATCAATATGACGGAGCCGTCCGTCAATTTTTTCTTCTAATTTTCAAAAACAAAATCCGGAAACCAAATTTTCTTTTTTAAACAAAAAAATTCCCCTCGCACCCTGAGAGTTATCTTCCATGGCAAGAGGGTGTTAGACAGTTCTCCCTGCCCTTTTCCACAATGGTTTTCAAGGTGGTGACGGGCAGTGAAAACTGACCTTTATGCCCGCGTATATAAATTAGGTGGGGGGACAAAGAGGCCAGCACTAGTTGGCCCTTACTCAGTGGGGAAAAGGGAGGGGTGCAACCATGCCAGAGATGGAGTAGACTTCCCCATGATTACACCAATGGTCCGTCCGCATATATATTGGGCGGCGAGACCATTATTTTCACGGTAAAGATACTCTGTCGCCGTTGCGATGTAGTATCCTTACGGCCACAGATAAAAATCTGGTACTCATTTTTTTTAGCTTGCTCCACTACTTACACTGATTGGTTTCAGCACCTCCAGAAAGGCTGGCATCAAAGATAAAATACTTATCAAAGTATCTGAATGTTGAAGCCAAGCCCTCAGAAGTTGAGCCATAAAGCCACTTCACTGCACCAACTGCTCTATGGTCCATTCACACACCATTCCTGCACCACACACAAGACTTTCATACCGCCAGCCACGGGCCCAATCAAATAGATCACTTGCACTCACATCAACATACCGCCACCATTCAGGGGCCCATCACATTCATACGCTACAGGGCAGAATCCCTATTCATGACAACCTCTCAACCAGTCAATAACCAAATAGCGCACAAACACACCACATACAAAATTCTAAGAAAACATATGTCCAGATGTTGACAGTTGGTGCATCCACAACCTTCACAAATGAATAAACAGTTTGACTAAGTTTTTACCACCTGCCAAATACCCACATCCATTCTGAGCATTACCAAACGCATGCCTAGAGAACCTTTACTAATAGCTCCAATGACAGTCACATGAGGCTCAGGAAGACATGTCTTACATGCGTCTTCAGCCCACTCACTGTGGTAAATCCAACTCCTTCCAGTTTGTGGATGCAAGTTGTGGGTGAGTCCGAGAATGCCTTCCGATGCCTACATTCCTGGAGATGAGTGATCAAGTCTACCTTTGAAACTTTGGCAAACATGCTGGGGAATACTGCCCAAGTTCCCTAAAGTAATAAGCCAAACAAACGTCCCGTGGGACTCATTCACCAACACACATACTTTTGCTTTAGAAGTGTGAAAACTCCACTAGTGACTTGTATCATTATCAATGTTATTGAATAAGGGCACAATATCTAGTGTGATGATGATTTTCACCCGATCTCTGCAATCGGGGTGAATGTTTGACATTGATCAGCATTCCGTCCATCAATTGTTCTTTTTGCTTTCCTTGCTTAAAGCAGACTCTACAACAATGACATGGTCAAGTCTTTTTAAATGTTTCAGGAAGGCGATCAGCAAAGTGTCGATCCTGCAGCCTTGCCGCGTCCTCCAGAATGTATGAAGTGGAAGCTGCTGCTTCTGTGGCAGTGAGACTTTCAATGGCGGTCAACTGAAAGTCAAGGACAGATATGAGTCTTCCCGTGGTGGTTTGACAATAAACAACACAGCATTATACGCTTCCATCTGGATCAGGTGGGTAAAAAGCTTCTGATGCCAAGTGCAAGTTTTATGAGTCACATTGTATGGCTGAACTGGTCATTCTTATCCACTCCACCCATATACTTATTGTAATCAAGTATACAGGTGGGCTTGTAAACTTCGGCCATCTCTCCCCAAACTGTGACGGGGGAAGTGCTCTCATCATGAATTGTAGTGAGCACGTACACATCATGCCTGTCCGAGAACCTGACTGCGAGAAGTTCGTTGGAACGCAACGTAGAGCTCTGGGATTTCTGGAGCTTCTTGCAAACAAGCTCCTGCGGGAATCCTTTGCGGCGACAACAAACTGTACCACAGGACACAGTGCCAGCGTTGTAGAGCTCACTGAACAGCTCTACTCCTGTATAGAAATTGTCCTCATAAAGGTTATAACCTTTGTTAAAGAGTGGCTGGACAAGCTCCCATACAATCTTCTCTTGTGACTCCGAGCATGGGAGGGCAACCTACAGGGGTTAGAGTGGAGTCCTTCCCTGTATACTTTCTCAAGCTGTACACATAGCCAGTTGAGCTCTCACACAGCATGTACAGCTTGATGCCATAGCAAGCTCTTTTGCTCGCAATGTACTGCCTGCCACCAATTGTATAGGATCAAGGACTCATCGATGGATATATTCATTCTAGGAGTATAAACCTCTGGAAACCTGACAGACAAATGTTCCCCGAACAGGCCAAATTTCGAACAACCTGTCATGGTCTTGATGGTCCTGGGGCAATGCAGCAGAATTGTCATTGAATGCAGAATGGCATGCAATAGCAAAAAATCGATCTCTGCTCATGTACGGTGCAAAGATGGGGGTTACCCAAACCGTGCGAGTAGACCAGTAGGACTGCAAGGTTGGTTTGTGCATTAACCCCATATTGAGGGTAAGGCCTAAAAATATTTTCAACTCCTGAAGGTCTACCCTGCTGCAGTCTATGCACTGCACAGACTGTGCTTGTGAAGAGACAGCACGACTGCCATCATTGTGTTGCTCAGAATTGCTGGAAGATGAGTCGTCGGATGGAACTCCGCTGACTGAAAAATCACTTCCAGATTCTGCTTCATTGTCCTCTCCCTCAGATGCTGTCTCAGTATCTGCTGTCTCAGTCTCTGATCCTGCCTCAGAGCTGTCTTCCATGACCCAAGTTAGGGCCTGGGCAGGAGCCTTCCACTGAAACACTATCTCTGCTGACTACCTTAAACCTTCCTTCTAAAACACTGTCCTACGTGGCAGACAGAAGTATTGTTCTAAATCAGTTGCTTGGTGTGTGCGTTTGTGAGATGTGTGCAACAGTAAATAAACAAAAAAAAGACAACTTTTGTGGTGAATCTGCACGTTCTCCAAAGACACTAAAAAAGACACAGTATTGCTTCACCTTGCCACATACCCAATACCACAGCATACTTATGTCATGGCTTATGCAAAGCTTTGTTGTTGCGGGAGCTGCTGGGCCATTTCCAGTATAAAAGTAATTTCCCAAAGCTGCAAATCTACCTTTGATCTCAAGAAGCAGGCTTTCACATAGTAGCCCCTGCAAATGTGTGTGCAGGTTTTCTCCTTGTCAAAGCTCACTGTGCTATCACCAAGGTCAGTAGAATTATGCGGCATGAGAGCATCAAAGTATCAGACAGTGTTGACTAATTTACGCAACAAGAAAATGCAAATTATGCAACATAATCCAGCACCTTCTTTATAGTATGACTTTATTATTTAATGATATGCAAACATGGTAACACTGTCTGGGCAAACATTTTCCTCAGTATTGGCAGGTTAGCTACCAAATGCAGAAATAAGCAACTGAAAGATGACTATTCACCTTTGCGCATGCCCGTCCACTGTGTGCAAACACATTCATTCCTTTGCAGTATACTGTATATGCCAAATAAATCTACCATCTGCTGCATAACCTGCAAATGGTAGATTTATGTGGCTTATGCAGTATATTTTTTTCTAATGTGTGTTTTTTCCTGGGGGCACATTCCGCCGCCCCGAGGAAAACGCACTTTAAAAAAATAAATATATATAGCCCTCCAAAGTAGGTTGACCCATGTGCTGGGAGGCGACCCACTACCAACATTTCTTTGCTTTTTGGGGGGAAATGAGATTCCCTGGGGCACAACGATCAGCCCCCCAGGGAAAACACATTTCCCCCAAACAATTTGGGGCCCTCAGGGGGTCAGCCCATATGTTGGGAGGACCAACCCTCTGGCAATTTCACGTCTTACTTTTTTTAAATGTATTTAATTGTTTACATTTCCCCGAGGGCACAATTGTGCTTCCCAGGGGGAAAACACATTTTGGGGAGAGAAAAATACAATTGCCCCACCCCGGGTCGGGCCTTTCCCAAACAGGCCAAACCCATAACATACATCCCTGCTGGCCTAGTAGTTTTCCTGGCTGTGGATCGCGGTGCGACCACAATCCACAGCCAGGAAACTGTTTCAGAGAGACCTTATTGGAAAGGGGAGACCCTCCCCTATCCAATGAGGCCTCCCTGAAACATGAGTAGGACTTTTTAGCAATTTTCCCCACCGGAGCAGGAGAGAGCACTCGCCTCCTTCTGCTCGCTGCTCTGGTGGGGAACCTATGATGTTAGCATGCCTTGCAGCGTGCTGACTTCACAAATGGGGGTGGAGGGGTACTGGCACAGATGCAATTCCGCATCTCCCCCGCCCTTTGCTTTTAAAATATCCATTCTAGCCCTCCTCAATGTCGGCCAATGACCGACAGACGCACTTATAGGGTTAATATTCTGAGACCTGAAGGTGTGCATTTATAATGTCAAGCACTACATGTGTCAGAAGGCACATAACAAACAGAGTCGGACTGGCCTATAGGGCAATCAGCCAGTGCCTGAAAAGCTGGTCTGACAGTTCACTGTGTGGGCCATATTTTGACTGTTTAGGGGCCGGTTTTATGGACGGCTGGGCTTGTTTTTACTGTTGATTTCCCTAATATTAAAAAAACATTACCTGTAGCAAGTTCAAATCCATGCAGTCCTCAATGGATTGCAAAACACTTATACAACGTGTCTTTATAAGCTGACAACTGCCCCAATTTCCAAACATGGGCAACTTTTTTATCTTTCTAATGCACTAATGGGGCCACTTTTATTTTGGTGCTCGAGCCTATTTTCTGTCCCAGTCCGACCCTGACAACATACGTGAAGTGGAAGAAACACTCACACCTGAGGTGGGACAAGTGTGGAGATCTCGCACAGTGATGTAAAACTCTCCTCTGACTAGATGCAGGCAGGGAGCTTGGCACCCGCGTGCCCTGCTGGCAGCCGTGGAGCAGGAAGCACACACTGGACATTCTTTGGCAAGAGTCTGTGAAAATAGTTCTATGCTTTACTTGGCTGCTACTTTAGACACAGGTTCAAAGATGGGTTATTAGGAAATCCGTTGCGTTCTTTTCGGAATTTCCACATGCTGCTATTATGTATATGTTCTTACCAGTGTTTTTAATTATTTATTCCAGGCTTGTTAATATCAGTGAAAATTATGTCAGTGTATGCCATAAACTATGCACTCATAACAATGTCAATACCAGTAAAAGCAATATTGATGTACGCTATGACAACTGTACGCATAATAATGAGAATGTCTGTAAATATGATATCAGTGACCGCCATGTTCTATGTACACGCAATAACAAACTCGTATCGTTGCTGTTGAGTTCACCCAAGATGACCTCTCCATCAACCCAAGTCAAAGATACGTGGTCAGACAGGCCCTGTGACCCAAACAGGCCTACCGATTGATAGGTCACAGGTGGGGTTACACTCAGCCAGAAAACAAACGCGCAACCAGGGAAAACCCTAATCGATCCCACAGATAGGCAGTTACACTAAAAACAGGTCTGAGGAAATTGGCCCCAAAAAAACACGTTTGGCCAAAGGCACGCTTTCCCAAAATACCGCAAAGTTAGATACTACATGTAGCACTCAGCCAATCAGGACACAGCATGCACTCTACACGTGATCACATGTTCCCCATGCCGGACATCTGGATACATACACACTGGCCCGCATGTCCCCCTCTTATCAGATGGTTGTATTCATGATTTATGACTAGGACCGGACCCACATGCGTTATAAGAATGTGAAATCATTTTATTGTACCTCATGAACTGCATTTATGATCGGCCAAAACTTCTGTATATTGAGACTGTCTTCAGACTCAACTCTGTTGATGCTCTCCCGGCCGCTGCATTTAATTAAACCAGCTTGTTTCTGTTTTGCCAAACGCCTCTTGTCTTTTCATTTTTTCAAGGTAAATTAATATCCGAGCAACAGTCTCTTTTAAGATCTGTCTGTCTTTTTTTATGAATTCACATCCCTTTTTATCCTTTAATTATATCCTTGCTTCCATTGCATGTTTTTTCCTTTCATTTATTTAACCTTGTTTCTTTCTTTCTCTCTTTCTTACCTTCTTCCAGAAACTCCATCGACCCCACTGTAACCCATAAACATCTTGTATTTTCTGTACCTGATTACGGACTCAGTTGAGTCCCTAAGCATACATTCATGCCCTCCATTGTGTGTTTCTTTTTTAAATGGTAAACCATGAATGTAGCTGAATGTAGAAGTGGGGACATCTCTTTCTTAGAGACTCTAAGGAAGAAGATGTCAAGCAAGAAGACTTCATTTCTCATCATCCATCTGCACAGGAAGTGACATCATTGCATTTCCCATCATCAATCTGAACAGGAAGTTGCATCACTGGTGTCACTAAAAAAACATTTTTTTAAAGAAGAAGTCAACCAAGAGGACTTCAAAATTTTCATCATTCACCTGCACAGTGACATGACTGTTTTTCCGGCCAAAACCAGTCTTTAAACAAGAAGAAGAAGCAAGAGGGCTCCATTTTCCATCATCCATCTGCACAGGAAGTGACATCACTGCTTTTTCCATCATCTATCTGCACAGGAAATAACATCACTGGATTTCCCACCATCCACCTGCACAGGAAGTGACATTATTTCCTGCCTTCTCCCAAATTCAATCAACTCTTCAGGACATCCCATCGCCTGGGTTTTCCCAGCAAAGGACGGGCACAGACATGGGCATTGCCTGGGAGGTCCCTGGGCCAGAACTCGTATTCCATTGAAACCTACATGGTAACATTATAATCATATGATTCACCCAGCACCTCATACTGGCATTCCCGATGATCACATCCAGATTCAGATAACCCAGGCACTAACATAGCATTTGCACAACATATAGACACACCCCACTAACTACCACACACTCTCAAACTACAGAACACACATTCCAACTTATGCTCATTAATGCTCACTTTGCAGTTCTCCACGCACCAGTTAAGTTCACAAACTAGGTTTGAGACAAATAAGACCATGAAACACTAATACACATATATATTTATGAAACATACAAAAATTACTCAAGTTCAATAAGTTCTCCACATACCAGACATGGCAGACCTCTTCACCTGTCACAAGCTTGATGGCCTCTTCATCACAGAAACATGGTTTTACCCCCACATAGTCACACATCCTAAACGTCCTTCTTCACACAGGCAACAGCACCCAAGCATCCATCATGTGGACTGCTCACATAAGAAGGGAGGCGGCCTAGATGTCATTCAGAAGTCCTCCTGGTACTTTACCCCCGGCAAGCACATAGCACTCAACTCCATGGAGCGGCTAGCATGCCATTTCCTTTTCTCTGCAACTCAGACCACCACCTTCCATCTCATATACAGGACTTGCGGGCAGAACAAGGATTCATTGATGAATTCTCAGATTTCTTCACCATCTCTTTCATCCAACATGCCCACACCATCGTCTTGGGTGACTTCACCCTCCCAGACATTGCAAGCTAAAGAAAATGAGACACTCCCTTTAACTTCATCAATGCACTCAATGTGGAACAGCATGTTACACAACCAACACACTACAAAAGCCACATCCTCAATCTTGTCTTCTCAACATCACCAACAATAAAATGCAAACCACCCATACCCTTGGACTAGATGGACCACTTTGCATCCTTATCCCTTCTTCATCATGCTACCAACAAACCAAGGTCAACAAAAGAGACTCCCAAAACCTCTGATCCTTCAAAAACTTCTTCATAGACAACCTAATTGTTAGACCTGACACTCTTGGTGTGTTCTTCCCCAAATGTTTTTTCTTCACCCATCCTGATTTCTGAATTCGTTTTTGTTGGCATTAGACTCTGTGCACTTTATCACTGCTAACCATTGCCAAAGTGCATGTGCTCTCTCCCTAAAACATGGTAACATTGGCATACACCTGATTGGCACAATTAATTTACTTCTAAGTCCCTTGTATATGGTACTACATATACCCAGGGCCATAAATAAAATGCTACTAGTGGGCCTGCAGCAAACATTGTGTCACCACTAAAGTAGCTATTTAAAACGTCTCAGACCTGTCATTGCAGCCTCTAATGCAGTTTTAAATTGCTAATTCCACCTGCCAAAATAAACCTTTACCAGGCCTAAACCTTCCTTTTAATACACATAAGTTACCCCTAAGGTAGTCCCTAAACTGTCCATGGGGCAAGGTGCATCATGTTTAAAAAAGTATCACATGTGGTTTTAAGTTTTACATATCCTGGTAGTGAAAAACTCCTAAATCTGTTCTTTTTACTACTGCAAGGCCTATCTCTCCCATTGGATGACGCTGAGTTTAAATGTAATAAGTGCTACCATTTGACTAGGAACAGATAGGAATGTCAAGTTAGGGCTCAAATGAATTGTAATCTAAAATCCTCTCTAATAGTGAAATCTGATTTTAAGTCACAAAATTCTGAAAATGGCACTTTTAGAAAGTTGCCATTTTCTTGTCCTAACCATTTGGTTCCTGCTGCCATTGTACTGGGTCACATGACTGTGAATAGCTTAGCTTTGGGCTTTGCGTATTCCTCCCAGACAGTGAGACAAATGGGGACTAGCTGTTCACAGGATGGGCCATCTCGCCAGGATGGCTGGGCCGGAGCTGACCCAGCCCCATTTTCACTTCAAAGGACTACCTCCAGCACACACACAAAGGAAACTGAAACTAATCTTTTGTCACCTAAGACTTCTTGCAGCCTTGGCACCGGAAAGAAGGAACTTTCCAGAAGCAGATGTGGGGGTAGGCCAGTATTTACCATCAGAACTAACACATTTTTAGTACAATTCTTGAATTGTGAAAGACTTCAGAAGAACTGCCCTGTACCCCAGAAGACTGCCCTGCTGCTTAAGGCCTGCCTTGTACCCCAGAAGACTGCCCTGCTGCTTAAGGCCTGCCTTGTGCCACGGACGACTGCCCTGCTGCTTAAGGCCTGCCTTGTGCCACGGACGACTGCCCTGCTGCTTAAGGCCTGCCTTGTACCCCAGAAGACTGCCCTGCTGCTTAAGGCCTGCCTTGTGCCACGGACGACTGCCCTGCTGCTTAAGGCCTGCCTTGTGCCACGGACGACTGCCCTGCTGCTTAAGGCCTGCCTTGTGCCACGGACGACTGCCCTGCTGCTACTAGAGGTCTGCCCTGCTGCTTGAGCCCTGACTTACTGCTGGAGCCCAGGACTACTAGAGTGACACCAAAGGCTGGTTGGGTGGCCTCCTGTGGGAGCTACAGGGACAGGGGAGAGGAGTTGGCCTAACGGCTAGGGCGGTCGACCTCGAATCTGGGGAACTGGGTTCGAGTCTTGGCAATGACGCTGAGCATCCTGTGATTCTGGGCAAATCACTTAATCTCCCCGTGCCTAACAAAAATGAATGTGTCCTCATGTAACGCAACTGGTGCTATGTAAAGCGCTCTGATACCCGATACCTTCGGGTAAAGTTCGCGCTATATATAACTCTGTTAAATTAAAAAATAAAATACGAAGCCCCAGAGACCTTGAACCCTGCACCTGGCCTCTGCTGGAATGAGTCC
Organism: Calotriton arnoldi; assembly: GCA_963921515.1. Classification (NCBI taxonomy): domain Eukaryota; kingdom Metazoa; phylum Chordata; class Amphibia; order Caudata; family Salamandridae; genus Calotriton; species Calotriton arnoldi. Next base: position 1,191,955 of record CAWUFW010000739.1, read on the forward strand.
TCATCTCCCAAGTTTTGCCCCCAGGTCCTGGACCCTTGGAAGTGGATTAGAGGTGCTGTTCCTACCTAACCCTAATATTGGGACTTGGAAACATTTTTACCAAAAAGTGCCAGAAGAACCAACAGACGGCCTGGACCTACCTGCCTGCGAATCCATCCAAGGTGCATCATCGGCCTGCCTAACTTTGCTGTAGCTTCTGCTAGATTCGTCTCTGCAGCAGCAAATCCTGTGCAGCCAGACCTCCAAGCGACAGTATCCGGCCTCAGGAGCCCCATTCGGCTACGACTTGCAGCTTCGTCCCACTGGAGGCAAAAGCCTTCACCCAGCTTAATGGAGACCGGCTCCCCATCGAAGACAACAACCTCCTATGCCTGGAAATCTGGCTTCTTCCACTGGAACTTTTTCCAGCCATCATCAACGGCTTTACCAAGACTTCGTCCAGTGCTCCAAGGTGACGACAGTTCCTCCTCGGACAAAGCCTCCTGCCTTGCTCGGCTGAACTCTACCTTCTCCTAGACTTTTCTTCAGAATTTCTCCTAAATCCGAAAGTAAGCTGATACCAGGCCCAATCAACCTCATGTATCTGACCCTTTTTTAACAAAAATGATTGTGTCCATCTGTAACAAAACTGGTGCTCATGTAAAGCGCTCTGATACCTAATATCTTCGGGTCGAGTTTGTGCTATATAAAACTCTAAAAAAAAATACCCTCAGCTCGCCTACATCACTGACACTCAGGGGATGCAATCAGTCCCCTCTTCCAAAGTCGGTGTCTAGTATAATATGCCCTGTGTAGTTTCCAGGTTGCCCTTAAGGCATCTAAGGTAGTTGAGCTGTTTGTAGTTAGGGATTGATAGATCTTCGTGATTTTGTGGTCTCCCAAATCATTCATCAGGAGTTTACCCTCCAATGGGCTGAATTCTGGAAGGGCTGTAAGATCACGTATGTAGGAGTGTAAAGCATGCCTTAGTTGTAGGTACTTGTGGAATTGACTGCAGGGCACAGAAAATTCTCCTTGAAGGTCTAGGAACGATTTGAGGGTATGGCTCCGCATAACATCCCCTATGGATGATATCTCAATGCGGTCCCAACCGTCAAAGCCCCGGAGGTCCGCTACATAAGGAAGGAGTCTGTTTCACCACAACGGGGTTTTGCAGATAATGTGGCCCCACCATCCCATTTGGTGGAGGGATTGACGCCATGTCAAGATTACCACTCTTGTCGCCAGGGAAGATCTTGTGGATCAGATCTATTATAAAGATATGAATACAGAGATGGGTCACCCATAATCCATTGCTCTACTCTATATGCTGGGACACTCCAGGAGCCATACCACCATTCATTCAAAACCTGCAGGTGCGCCGCCGCATGGTACGACCGAACGACTGTGGCTGCTAAGCCACCACAGTATGTGGATTGAAAACATGTGCGAAGGGCTACTCGCGATGCACCCCCCCCCCTCATAAAAATGGACCCAGTGCTGCATTAATCTGTCGAAACCATGCCGGTGAGATTGGATAGGGATGACACTGCAGCTTGTATAATAAGTGGAGTAGGGACACTATCTTAAAGGTGGCTGAGCTCCCATAAATGGACAGGAGGAGGCTCGACCATGACCGAATCTCTGCTTTCACATGATCCGTCAAGTTGCCCAGGTTGCGCTCCCATGAGACAGATTGGGTGTCTGATAAGAAGACCCTTAGGTATTTTAGCCCGTCTACTTCTAAGGTGAGGTCTTCTGTACAGCGCTGACCGCCCAGAGTCCCCCTCAACGACCACACAGTAGACTTCCGCACATTCATATATAAACCTGACGTCTCCCCAAAGATACGCATGATTTGTAGGATCCTGGGGCTGTATCTATGAGGGTCAGTGAAGAAGAAAAGGACATCATCTGCATATAGTGCTATGCGGTCTGAGAACTCGAGCATCCACTCAAAACCACGCACCAGCACATCCCATTGAACCCATGCGGCCAAGGGCGAGAGCAAATAGGAGGGGTGGCATGGGGCAACCCTGTCTGGTGCTCTGTCCCATGGGAAATGGGGCAGATACGGAACCTGTGACCCGGACGGATGCCGTAAGGGCAGTGTACAATAATCACACATAGGCCAAGAAGTGAGGGCCAATGCTCAGGCGTTTCAGAAGTGTAAACATATATGTCCAGCTGACTGAATTGAAGGTCTTGTCTATATCGGAGAAAAGCAGATCCGCGGAACAGCCCAGGCGATCCACCTCAGCTATCGCGTTGTGGGCTCTGCTGATATTGTGTTGTGTTGCACGTTGAGGCATGAAGTCCGCCTGATCCGGGAGTATCAGGTCGGGCATGTGTGGCATTAATCTATTAAGCAAACACAAGGAGATGATGGAAGGAGCGCTGAAACTTTTCAGATACTCACCCCCAGTCACAGATCTGGGTTGAATCCATCATCGTTCTTTAGCTCACTTCGCCACCTCAGTTCAGACCCAGCTATATGCAAATCAGTCTTGACTTTGTGCCTCATGGGAACAGTCCACCCCGAATTGCCAAGCCAGGTCTTCCCTGAACCGGAAACAAGCATCCTGGGACCGGTTTCAGGGTAACACCCCTCATCAGCCAGGCTACCTTGAATCCAGTGGCAAAGTGAGGAAGGGACCCACGTCTGGGCATACCCTGCCAACTTAGGGCGAACAAAGCAAACACAAAGAGATGATGGACGGAGTGCTGAAACTTTTCAGACACTCACCCCCAGTCACAGATCTGGGTTGAATCCATCATTTTTCTTTAGCTCACTTCGCCACCTCAGTACAGACCCAGCTATATGCAAATCAGTCTTGACCCTGTGCCTCATGGGAACAGTCCAGCCCAAATTTCCAAGCCAGGTCTATATTGGGAAAAGCAGATCCACGGAACGGCCCAGGCGATCCACCGCAGCTATCGCGTTGTGGGCTCTGCGGATATTGTGTTGTGTTGCACATTGGGGCATGAACTCAGCCTGATCCGGGTGTATCAGGTCGGGCATGTGGGGCATTAATCTATTAAGCAAACACAAGGAGATGATGGAAGGAGCTCTGAAACTTTTCAGACACTCACCCCCAGTCACAGATCTGGGTTGAATCCATCATCAGCTCACTTCGCCACCTCAGTTCAGACCGAGCTATATGCAAATCAGTCTTGACCCTGTGCCTCATGGGAACAGTCCAGCCCGAATTGCCAAGCCAGGTCTTCCCTGAACCAGAAACAAGCATCCTGGGACCAGTTTCAGGGTAACACCCCTCATCAGCCAGGCTTGCTTGAATCCAGTAGCAAAGTGAGCAAGGGACCCACGTCTGGGCATACCCTGCCAACTTAGGGCAAACAAAGCAAACACAAGGAGATGATGGATAGAGCGCTGAAACTTTTCAGACACTCACCCCCAGTCACAAATCTGGGTTGAATTCATCATCGTTTTTTAGCTCGCTTCGCCACCTCAGTTCAGACCCAGCTATATGCAAATCAGTCTTGACTTTGTGCCTCATGGGAACAGTCCAGCCCGAATCGCCAAGCCAGGTCTATATCGGAGAAAAGCAGATCCACGTAACGGCCCAGGTGATCCACCGCAGCTATCGCGTTGTGGGCTCTGCGGCTATTGTGTCGTTTTGCACGTTGGGGCATGAAGTCAGCCTGATCCGGGTGTATCAGGTCGGGCATGTGGGGCATTAATCTATTAAGCAAACACAAGGAGATGATGGAAGGAGCGCTGAAATGTTTCAGACACTCACCCCCAGTCACAGATCTGGGTTGAATCCATCATCGTTCTTTAGCTCACTTCGCCACCTCAGTTCAGACCCAGCTATATGCAAATCAGTCTTGACCCTGTGCCTCATGGGAACAGTCCAGCCCGAATTGCCAAGCCAGGTCTTCCCTGAACCAGAAACAAGCATCCCGGGACCGGTTTCAGAGTAACACCCCTCATCAGCCAGGCTAGCTTGAATCCAGTGACAAAGTGAGCAAGGAACCCACGTCACTCTGGGCATACCCTGCCAACTTAGGGCGAACAAAGCAAACACAAGGAGATGATGGACGGAGCGCTGAATCTTTTCAGACACTCACCACCAGTCACAAATCTCTGTTGAATCCATCAATGCATTAATCTATTAGCCAACACTTTTGCCAGCAACTTAACTTCAGTGTTCAGGAGTGATATTGGATGGTATGATGTGCAGTGTTCCGGTGGGCAACCCGTTTTCAGAAATACCACAATCTCTGCATGTCTCCAATCGAGGGGCATACACGCCTCTTTCAGGGCCATTTGTACAGCAGCTAGATAATGGGGTCCCAGATGGGGCATAAACACTTAAAAAAATTCACAGGGAAATCCATTAGGGCCCGGAGCTTTCCCTGGCTTCATTTCTGAAATGGTGACCGTTAGTTCCTCAAATGTAATGGGGGCCTCAAGGGATTCTGGTGCATCCACCGATAACTCCTTTGGAGGTAAATCCCGTCTTCAATCTGCAACTCCTTCAGGGCCTCATGTTGAGTGTACAGGGTTTGATAGAATTCAGCGAAACTGTGGGCCAACCCAGCCGGATCTGTAAGTGTGGTGCTGTCATGATTTAGAATCACAGGTATCTGAGTGGGTTTCAGTGCAGGTTGGCATAGCCTATGCAGTAATCTCCCTGACTTGTCCTCCCACTGATAAATCCTGCTGTGCGAGGCAAGCCAGGTGCACCTGGCCTCCTCCAGCAGTTCACCTTTTTACTGTTGTTGCATTAGGCTCAGTTGTCTGCGGGCACCACCACCATCATTCTCCTGTCCAAGCGTTTCAAGTTCCAGTATATGGGCCTTGTTGGACTTGGCCCTTTTTGCAGGGTCATCCCTGAACTTTTTGCCTTCCTCCTGTATTTTCTCTGACCTGTTTTTGTTGGTTTTAGGACTCTGGGCACTTTACCACTGCTGATCAGTGCTAAAGTGCATATGCTCTCCCTATTGTAAATTGATGTATTGATTAGTGACTCCATGATTGGATCATTTGATTTACTCGTCAGACCCTAGTATAGTGCACCAGGTGTGCCCACGGCCTGTAAATCAAATGCTGCTGGTGGGCTTGCAGCACTGGTTGTGCCACCCACAAAAGCAGCTTGTAAAGTGTGTCTCAGGCGGGCCTGCCATTGCAGAGCCTGTGTGCAGTCTGTGACTGCCATGTCGACTTGGCAAGTGCACCCACTTGCCAGTCCCTAAACCTTCCCTTATCTTCATATCAGACACCCCTAAGGTAGGCCCAAAGGCAGGGTGCATTGTAAGTATAAGGTAGGACATGCCCTGGTGTGTGTGGCATGTCCTAATAGTGAATTACAGCCATTTTCGTTTTTCACTATTGCAAGGCCACCTGTCCCCATAGGCCAGAATGGGCAGTTTGATTATAACATCTTATAATCCTAACTGACCCAGGGAACATGGTAGAAAAACGAATTTAGTATGCCTGAACTCAGAATGATAAAATACATCTTTTAGTAAAGTTGGTTTTAACATTCTGTATTTGAAAATACCACTTTTAGAAAGTAGGTATTTTCTTGCCTAACTGTCCAAGCCTGTCTCTGCTAGGTTGTGTATTGTGTGTCTGGTTTTGTGAGTGACAGGGGCTGGGGGATTCCAGGAGACAGGGTGAGTCAGCACAGGGCTGAAAAGACCTATCCGCATGTAGAGTGGTGGGAGGAGTTGCACCTGGGTCTGAATAGGGCTGTGCCTGCCTTCCACAATGCTGGCTCCACCTCCTGTGGTGCGTCTGATGTCCCTGGCCCACACTGTCAAAGGAAAGAAGGAGTCCTGTAAACAAAGTGCTCCAGGACTGCACAGAACTGGTTTGGACCAGGTAAAGGCCCCTCTGCCTTCAGAGGACAAAGGATTTAGGGGTATAAATATTGGGGCCCTGACCCCAGAACTTTAGATCACTTCTGGAACAACAAGACGAACCTCTGCCAAGGAGAAGAACCAAAGGAAGCTGTAGGAGTTGGACTGCCCCCTGCCAGTGTGCTGTGTTGCTGGGTTGGCCTACAGTGGTGTCTTCACTGCCAAGGAGAGGAGAAGGAACTTTTAAAGAACTTTCATCATCTTGCAGAATATTACTCCAAGGGCTTGATTTGAACTTGCCTCCTGACCGAAGTCTCAGGGATACCAGACTTCACTCTTTCTGTTTGCCTGCATCTGGAACTTGCTGTTCTGGTGCTACAGAAGGAATTTGCAACACCGACGCCGGCGAGCGACGCCATCTCCTGCATTGAAACCGTGAGCGCTGCTCCGACTTGCAACGTAGACCCGATGCCGACCGCCGTGCCACATCGACGCCAGCGAGCGACATCGTAAGCCTGCCATAGCCGTGAGCGCTGCTCCAACTTACGACGCCGGCCCGACGCCTGCTGCTGTGCCGCATCGACTCCGAAGCCAACATCATCGCGGAGCCGATCGTCGACGTGGATGGTCAAGAATCCATCGACATCGTGACATCGTATGGAACCGTGGTTTCGGCTCCATCGTGACGTCACCTCCTCTCCGGTCAGGAACCAACGCCTCCCCTGCCTGCGCAAGCATCCAGGTCCCGACGCATCATCTCCCCCGAAGCAAGGAACCGACGCCGCAACGCGCCAACGACGCTGCACCTCCCCGACACCGTGAGCTGTCTTTGTTTTCACTTTTCCAAGGTACTATTCTTTGTGGGTCTGTTTTGACTCCGGGCCCGACGCCGCGCACCTCGCGGTCGGCGCCGTACTTTGGGATTTCTTTGACCTCGACGTCTTGATAATTCCAGTTGGGGTTATCTGTTGCTAAAGGCTGCTTTTAAGTGAGGAACCTATTTTTAAACTATTTCTACCATCTTGAAGCATTATTATTGATTACAGTATTGTGGATTGTTGTCATTTGTGGTCTTGTGATAAGTCTATATAAAGCATACTTATTTTTATAAAACCTGTGTGGTGTCCATCTGTAGTGTTTTCACTGTATTACTGTATGTGTTCACAAATGCTTAACACACTACCTCTGAGATAAGCCTGTCTGCTCGTGCCAAGCTACCAAGGGGGTGAGCAGGGGTTATTTTAGTAGTGTATCCCCCTTACCCTGACTAGAAGCAAGGGTCCCTATTTGGTCAAAGGTGTATACCATTGCCAACTAGAGACCCCCAGTTCTAAAAGGCCTCCATTTGTAATAATTTGTGCTCTGTGGCGCATAAACTGATGTCACCCCGCGTATAGTAGGTTTCATTGGTTCCCAGAAAACTTTAGCAGAGGAGGCCGTCACCTTATTAAGTGAAAAATAATTGGGTAGTGCTTTGTAAATATGCGTGTTGTGGGGCAAATTGTGCATATGCCATGGCGATAGCCGCCAGTGTAGCGGAGGCCTCCGCGGGCCCACCAGGAGCCGCAACCCCCCTGGACGATCTCGACTTCGGACACTCTGTGGGCATGTTCCCGGGTGACGAAAATATAATCAAGCCTGGAAAATGAACCTTGGACATAGAAAAAATATGTGTATCCTGCTTTCGTCAGGTGTAGGGCTCTCCATGAATCTGTCCAATCCAGCAGCCCCAACAATGGTCTTAAACGGGATTCTAGCAGTGCCCCATGTATCTCGGAGTGTCTCCACATATCTCACTCAGGGTGTACCACATCATTCTAATCTCCACCAATGGCCGCTAACCCTTCTCTTATTGACCCTCAAATGTCTACTATGCGCTCTACAAATGTTTGGCTCAGGGGTGGGGAGGCGTAAACACTGCCCAGCACCATGGGTTCACCAACCATTACTCCCTGTACCAGTACATATCTACCCTACATATCAACCCACGTGTGAATGGGTTGGAATGGGACCCTGTGCTGTATCAGTATGGCCACCCCTCTGGAGCCTCTTGTAAATCCAGCGTGGAATATGTGTGTGAAGCCAAAACGAGCTAGGTATGGTGTTGTAGTCCCCATCAGAAGGGTCTCTGGTAATAACAGGATATCCGTCCCCATGCCCTTCGCCTGTCTGAGTATGGCCCCCCGCTCTACCTTATCTAACTCTCCCGGGATATTCCAAGTCACAATGTGGAGCGTCCCGGCTGGAGCCACCTTAATTTGTTCTGTCGTCGAAGTATAGGACATTTAGGGTCGGCGTCGTGACACATGGGGTAGCTACAATGTAGGGACTCAGAGTCTGTTAAAACACCAACGGAATAAAACAGAACCATCAACAAAACTTCCCACCCGTTCCCCACCCCAATACCTCTAAAGTCATTGAAGCATCTGTCGCAGAAGAGATTCTGCACCTGCCCCAGCGGGGAGCAGGCACAGGATCCGTCCAATGGATCCTCAAGTACCCCGTTAACAGTTAGTGTCTCAATAAGTTTGAAATATTCTTCCCAGTTGAAGTAGCCCATTGATGTATCAGCATACTTAATACCTTAACACATCTATAGCATTATGCCCTTTTCTGTTCTTTCTGGCTTGTATCACAATTTTCGAAGTCGAATATTCAGTCGTCAAGGGATCCAGCTCGATCATCTCCACGTGATCTAGAGCGCCATGACGATCGTGATCGATGTCGCGATTGTCTTTTTTATTGGTCTGATTCTGTCGTGGGCCTCCAGACAAAGAGTACGAGTCCTGAGGCGGGGTGTATGAGGCTTCAGCTGTCGCATCTCGTCGATCCAAGTGAACACTTCCTTGGGTGGATCAAAAAACATAGTACGATCTTTGTAGCTGACTCTCAGATGGGCCGGAAACAAAAGCATGCAGGAAATCTGTAAATCACGGAGACGCGCCTTCACTGCTGTAAAGGACTGGCACTGCTGTTGAACTAGTCTGGTGTAATCAGGGTAAATCATTATGCGGTGGGAGTCAACTGTGAGGGAATCTTGTGATCTGGCCACCGGGAGCATGGTGTCCCTATCGTGGAAGTTTAATATCCAGGCAATAACTGGTCGCAGTTTGGCACCCGGAGGAGAGGGGGTTCGCAGCCAGGGCTCTATTGGCACGCTCAATGATGAAGCAAGGTGAGAATGCGTCCACTATAATCCACGTTTTGAGCCACTGAGCAAGGAATGCGTCTACATCTGTGCCCTCGCATCCTTCACGGTAGCCCACGAAAGGAACATTGTTTCTACGGGCCCATCGTTCTGCATCTTCCATGCGTGTAGCCAGACCACGTGTGAGTTTCTCAGGAGTGTCCATATTTCCCTTGAGCGTGGAGACAGCATCTTCCACACAGGATACTCTGGTTTTGGCCTGGGTGAGATGCTCTAAAGTATTACGCAAATCCTGGCACAGTAGCACCACATCGGACCCCACAACACCAATTTTGGCCTCTAGCATGTCTCTGGATTGAGTTATCGCAGCTAGCAGTGTAGTGTTGTCTGGAGATCCATTCTGGCCGCCCTCTGTTACAGCTGCTGTTGCACGGGACCCCGTGTACCTGTGCATAGTGCTCAGCTTTGATTCTGGCCTGTTGGTTTGTCCTACGTCAAGACGAGATAATGAAATCTAATATCTAATGGACACAGTTGTTGGTGGAAAGTCCACCCCACGCAAGCCGGTCGTAGCGCATGCCCCCCAATGGTCAGTATTTTATGGGGCGTCGTTCTCTGTGGGTCCCAGCCACTCAATTGGGGACGGGGTCAATGATCACTCCAGTGGGCACTCACGGGGGCCTCACCTGGCCACAATCTACACTGGGACCTTGCCCGGCCGGCTCCGTGAATAGGTAAGCGCCCCACTCCTAACGGGCACCGCTGTGAGAAGTTGGCCTGGCATATGCTGTCCACTAATTATAGTGGGCACCTTGCACCAGTCCAAACAACCCCTTATTGGAGATAGGTTAAAGACAACCTTATTGAAAGCTATCCTAGTGGTAGCTATGGAGAGCAGCCTTCAGGCTAAGTCTTGAAGGAATGTAAAGCAGCTTGTTTTACCAGTCTATAATCTCTTGAGTGATCAAATGAAAGAGCACCACACCAGGTACATATTCAAAATATATGTATTTATTGCTAAACACACCCCTCTAGTCTCTTTATGAGGCTAGAGTTCGAAGTACACAAGTTATAAGTTATTTAAACACAGTAATAGCACAAATACACGTTTGGGCCCTAGGGGCGTACCAAACCATATACCAATAAAGTGGTATAAGAACCACGACTGAACTAGACACTAGGCCTAGAGCCTCTAGAAGTGCTTGGACCACAAGGAACCACCCAAGGTAGTGACACAGGGGACCCACGGGGACGCGTGCAGTGTAAATACACAACCGCGATACGCCGTTAACTTCTATGGAGAAAGTCGCGATCAGGAAATTAAAGAAAAGGGACACTTAAAGGAGGACTTGGAGCAAACCCTTTGAGAACTAGGTTGTTCTCGAGTCTCTACCCACGGGAGCACCGGAGTACTCGTGTTACCTCACCCAGGGAAGCCGGGTGCATAGGTGCCTTTCGGGGTCGGGTTTCGTCGTCGATTTGAATGGCGATCTGCTGCAAAGTGCTGCTGGCGACCAAGTGGAAAGTGTCCGGGTGGATCCAAGAGTGGATCGGAGATCTGAAGAACCTGAAAGCAGAGGGGACAGAGTCTGGGTCACTAGCCAGTGACCAGGAAGGCGATGGACAGATGCCCACCGATGTCGAGTGCTTCAGGTGCATTGACGGTTGTCTTGACTCTTCAGCCACGAGGTCTAGGAGGCGTTGTCGGCAACCAGGAGCAGGATTCGGGCTGGTACACGATGTTTGTCGAGTGCTGAGGTGTCGGCGACCGGATTGGACCCAACAAGCCTTGGCAACGGCAAGTCTCGATGAAGATGAAGATCGTCGATTGTGCAGACCAGCAAGGTCTGAGGAACTCACCCAGCAAGGGTAAGTGAGGGCAGGCCTGGAGCAACCAGGATGCCCAAGAAGAAAAAGATTGGCCTTCGTGAAGGGCTACTAGCCAACGGGCTAGCGACCGCAAAGGAGCCTCGAGACGTCGCACGTGGATCTGGCTCACAGGACACTTGTGGAGTGGAGGCCAGTGATCTTCGGTGCAGTTGGTGCTGGAGGCTAGGGCTACTCGGAGCCCAAAGCACGACTTCGTGGGAGACCCAGAAGAGGATGCACTTGCAAATGTGCTCGGTGTCCAGGGGTCACGGTCTCACGTTACCCACGATAGCTACGGGCCTCAGCTTTGCTGGGAACTCAGGGTAGCCTCGGGGAAGTCTGAGAATCCACCTCTGGTGATGCGAAGACTTCGGCATCCGACGGGAGCTTCAGAAATGCAGACCGGACAGATGCGTCTTTGGTGCCTGCCAAGCAGGGGAGTCACTCCTTGACCCCAAGGGAGATTCTTCTGTCCTCTAGTCTTGAGTAGAGCGTCGAAGGTCCAGGATTCTGTTTCAGAGTTTCGTCCAGGGATAATCTAAAGTCCTAAGGACTGGGTTCCTATACTTATACTAAGTTTAGGGGTTGGACTACTCTGTGGCCCCACCTATGGGTGGATCAGGGCAGAGGGGTGGCTACACCCCTTTCCCTTTGTCCAGTTCGCGCCAAAGCAGGGGCTGCAAGCCCCTGATCCGGTTTGAACTGGGGTATGCACAGGGACACCAAGTGTGCCCCCAGTGCAGGACTTCAAAGCACCCGAAAGTGCTCCCGCCCAGCCCCAATACACATTATCCTGTCTGGGGAGGTGGTCACACCTCCCTGGGACAGGAAACCTATTGTCCAGGCCTCCCTGCCGGAGTTTCGTCCAGCAGCAGGAGGCCAGACTTGTGTCTGTGGCAGTAGCATCCATTTTGTGATGCCAGGCTTTAGAAAGAAGTTACCGGCCAGGTTAACATGTCTCTCCCTCTAGAAGGGTGGAATGCTACCCCCGCTGCCAGAATTGGCGGGGGGTAGTATTCCAAGATGTTTGACACCAAACACGACATGTTTAGGTGCAGCCATTCCAAAGTTAGCATTTAACGCGAGGTTATAATGCGCTTAAGAGTATATGGTCAGGCTGCACTACAAACAGCATCAGAGAAGGGTCTCCGAACGCTGCAGAGGGGCCCTGCTCATGCAGGGGCACCCTCTCACATAGGAACCACGCACTCTGCCTTCAGGATTGATAAGGCCTGCCATAGGAGTGACTTATAGGTTTATATGTGTGTATGTATGTAGTGATATAGGTAACCTATATCACAGTAAGGGGTGCATGCACCACCTTACCCAGGCTGCAGTAGCAGACCTGTGGTGTCAGTTTGGATGGCCTTCCAGGGGTGGCACAATACATGCTGCAGCCCCTGGAAGGCCTCTGAGGTACCTATGCCCTTGGTACATAGTATACCATATACTAGGGACTTATAAGGGCACTCCAGATTCTAATCAGAGATGGGCCTAAGGCACATGGAAACCTTTTACAGAGAAAGCAGATAGACTGGGGCCCTGAATAGCAGGATCCCAGTCCAACTAAGTCATAAACCAGCAAAACACCATAAAAAAGTGGGGGCAACCATATAGTCAGATTCCACCTTCCTACATAACCCCCCCAAACGAAAGGAGATAAGGCTAACCTTGGCCAGTTGAGCCTTCATTGACTAAGTGGTCATATAAGGAAGCACCTGCACTAGCATGGTTGCCCCCTGTCTTATGGTCCACTAAGCAATCCCTCACCCTAAGGGTATGAGAGGGTCTCCACCATGGGGAATCACTACCTGTGGTGTGCTTAGGTAAAGTACAAGGCTGGTGAGGTGTCTGAGTAGGGAAGTGAGGCCCTAGGAATGTTGGCCTCAGCTTCCTCAGATCACTGGTCACCATGTAGGCCTGTCTTTCCATGACTGAGTTGCACTTTGCTCTAAGGGTCAACCTTTGGCTGCCTACAGCTGGGGGTTGGGTCCCTTTGGATGGACTACTGGAGGGACATGGCAGGTTTGGAACCTTCAGGTCCCAGGTTTGCCCTTGCCTACCAGAGTCCTTCTGGGGAGGTCCCTACATAAAGGCATGGGGGATCCCTCAGTGTGTAGAGGAGTTTTCACCTGGCTAGGGCTACTAGACTGGGTGCCCCTAATCTGCTGATGGGGGTTCCTCTGGACAGGGGGCCCTGGGGGGTCCACTGACCTCCCTGACCTCTGCAGCCCTGGGCTGGCTGAGGCAGGGTAGAGAGGGGCAGGTTACCTGCTCCAGACTGGGTACCACCTTGGAAGGGTCCTCTGCCATCAGGGGTGTGGCCAGGCCAGGCCTGACTACCTCTGGGGCAGTTCCTTCACTAGGGGTAGGGTCAGTTCCCTGAGGAGGCTGACCCTTACCTACTGTCTGGAGGGAAGAAGACTTTTCTTCAACCCTTGTGCTCTCTTTTGGGGGAGAGTGGGCCATTCTTTCAGGCTCCATCTCTCCAAATTCTTGGGCTGGGGCTGTGGCCATTACAGCCCCACTAACCTTTACAGGGACGCCCAACATCCTAAGGTGGGTTTGGTGTTCAACTTCAGCCAGGCTGAAATCTCCAGATCATTGCCCATCAGGCAATCTACAGGTAAGGTGGGGTACACTGCCACTCTCTTTGGGCCTGTGACCCCCTCCCAGCTGAGATTGACTATGGCCATGGGGTGATCTGTTCTGACACCATCAATGTTGGTCACCTGGTATTTAAACTCAGGTAAAAGCTGGTGAGGGGGACTAGTTTCCCTGCCACCATGGTGACACTAGCCCCTGTGTCCCTAAATGCCACAGCTTTCTGACCATTAATCATTGGCTCCAGTCTGTACCTGCCCATTGCTGTGGGACCCATGGTAAAGGTGGCAAATCCTACACCACCATCAGAGTCAGAGGAGTCTGTTGAGGGGTCCCTGTCTGAACCAGGGCCCACCTCTGTTCCTGTTGCAAAAGCACCTAACTTTTTGGGTGCACTACTCCCAACTGGAGGATTACTACTGGTAGTACCAGGAGGGGGGTAGTAGTTGCTGGGGGAACATTTTCTTTATTGCCAATCCTGGGGCAACTGGGATCAGATTTCCAGTGCCCAGGCTTTTACAGACATGGCAATATGGTTTCTTTTCAGGAGAGGAAGGAGTTTGGGACCCACCCCCAGAAGAGGAATTTTGGGGCCCTGTAGTGGACTTATCCTTAGATTTATCCCCACCTTTCTCTTGGGACTTAGTAGAATCTTTCTTCTGGTCACCACCCTGATTTCTAGTCTTTACTCTGGTTCTGACCCATTTGTCTGCCTTCTTTCCCAATTCTTGGGGAGAGGTCAGATCAGAGTCCACCAGATACTGGTGCAAAAGCTGGTGCAAAAGCTGGTTTTGACAATTATTAAGGATCTGCTCCCTCATAATCAAATTGTACAATCCTAAAAAGTCATGCACTTTGTTGCCATGTATCCAACCTTCCAGAGCCTTAGTAGCACAATCTACAAAATCAACCCAGTCTTGAGTCTGAGCTTTTGGGTGTCTCTGAACTTCAACCTATACTGTTCAGTGGTTAGGCCAAACCCATCTATCAGAGCACTCTTCAAGACTGTGTAATTGTCAGCATCCTCTTCTCTTACAGTGAGGAGCTTGTCTCTACCTTTGTCTGCAAAGGAGAGCCACAAGATTGCTGCCCACTGCTTCTGGGGGACCCTCTGAACTTTACAGGCCCTGTCCAGTGCAGTTATCCATTTGTGGATGTCATCCCCACTCTGGTAGGGAGGGACAATCTTGCTTAGGTTTCTATGGTCATAAGACCTTTCCCTATCTCTAGGGATATTGCTGCCACCATGGGACTCTAGTCCTAACTTTCTTTTCTCTCTAAAGAGATCTAGGGACTCCCTGTCTAAGGCTACTTGCTTCCTTCTGAGTTCAAGCTGAGCTTCCTCATACTGAATCAGCCTCTTTCTCCTCTCATGAGAGGATTCCCTCCTATGAGATGAGACAGAGCTCCCTATTGAGGTGCCAGAGTGGTTAGACTCCTGAGAAGGAGATCTAGACTTTCTGGGCACACTCATAATCCTTCCTGGGGGACAAAGAGGGTATCATCCTGATCATCCTCGTCATCTTCCACAGGAGGGATTGGGTTATCCAGGTCAGGGTCATTGTCACCCTCCTGGCCAGTTTCAGAGGGGGCTGGGGGTATTGTTACCCCTGGCCCCTTCCTCTTCTTCTGCCCCACCCTCTGCTCCTACCCCTTCAGTCCCCAAGGGCTTACTAAGGTCATAAGCTACCAACAACTCCTTAAGGTGTTGGGTGGTGGGACTTTGGCCTGTCCTTAATTTCCTCAAGTTACATAATGCTCTCAATTCCAAGAATGGGAGTGTATCATACTTGGAGGGAGAAGACCAGTGGCTTCTGGTAAGGATTCTCTAGATCCTACCTTTAAAGACATTACTAGTGTGGTGTGGTGTATGCCCTACCTACTCTAGTGTGGCCTACTAAACTCTCTTGAGTTGTAGAAAGGGTGTGCTATCCCTTAACACACAACTCTAAGTTCAGTAGAACTTACTGTATTCTAAGCTTAATTTATATGTACCTTAGGTACCTTTAGTGGTTTTCAGTTGATCAATTCAATTGAGATTATCTGGTAAAACAATAGCAAGCTGGAATCCCACACGCTGCACACCAATGTGAGAAGTTGGCCTGGCATATGCTGTCCACTAATTATAGTGGGCACCTTGCACCAGTCCAAACAACCCCTTATTGGAGATAAGTTAAAGACAACCTTATTGAAAGCTATCCTAGTGGTAGCTATGGAGAGCAGCCTTCAGGCTAAGTCTTGAAGGAATGTAAAGCAGCTTGTTTTACCAGTCTATAATCTCTTGAGTGATCAAATGAAAGAGCACCACACCAGGTACATATTCAAAATATATGTATTTATTGCTAAACACACCCCTCTAGTCTCTTTATGAGGCTAGAGTTCGAAGTACACAAGTTATAAGTTATTTAAACACAGTAATAGCACAAATACACGTCTGGGCCCTAGGGGCGTACCAAACCATATACCAATAAAGTGGTATAAGAACCACGACTGAACTAGGCACTAGGCCTAGAGCCTCTAGAAGTACATGGACCACAAGGAACCACCCAAGGTAGTGACACAGGGGACCCACGGGGGACGCGTGCAGTGTAAATACACAACCGCGATACGCCGTTAACTTCTATGGAGAAAGTCGCGATCAGGAAATTAAAGAAAAGGGACACTTAAAGGAGGACTTGGAGCAAACCCTTTGAGAACTAGGTCGTTCTAGAGTCTCTACCCACGGGAGCACCGGAATACTCGTGTTACCTCACCCAGGGAAGCCGGGTGCATAGGTGCCTTTCGGGGTCGGGTTTCGTCGTCGATTTGAATGGCGATCTGCTGCAAAGTGCTGCTGGCGACCAAGTGGAAAGTGTCCGGGTGGATCCAAGAGTGGATCGGAGATCTGAAGAACCTGAAAGCAGAGGGGACAGAGTCTGGGTCACTAGCCAGTGACCAGGAAGGCGATGGACAGATGCCCACCGATGTCGAGTGCTTCAGGTGCGTTGACGGTCATCTTGACTCTTCAGCCACGAGGTCCAGGAGGCGTTGTCCGCAACCAGGAGCAGGATTCGGGCTGGAACACAATGTCTGTCGAGTGCTAAGGTGTCGGCGACCGTATTGGACCCAACAAGCCTTGGCAACGGCAAGTCTCGATGAAGATAAAGATCGTCGATTGTGCAGACCAGCAAGGTCTGAGGAACTCACCCAGTGAGGGTAAGTGAGGGCAGGCCTGGAGCAACCAGGATGCCCAAGAAGAAAAAGATTGGCCTTCGTGAAGGGCTACTAGCCAACGGGCTAGCGACCGCGAAGGAGCCTCGAGACGTCGCACGTGGATCTGGCTCACAGGACACTCATGGAGTGGAGGCCAGTGATCTTCGGTGCAGTTGGTGCTGGAGGCTAGGGCTACTCGGAGCCCAAAGCACGACTTTGTGGGAGACCCAGAAGAGGATGCACTTGCAAATGTGCTCGGTGTCCAGGGGTCACGGTCTCACATTACCCACGATAGCTACGGGCCTCAGCTTTGCTGGGGACTCAGAATAGCCTCGGGGAAGTCTGAGAATCCACCTCTGGTGATGCGAAGACTTCGTCGTCCGACGGGAGCTTCAGAAATGCAGACCGGACAGATGTGTCTTTGGTGCCTGCCAAGCAGGGGAGTCACTCCTTGACCCCAAGGGAGATTCTTCTGTCCTCTAGTCTTGAGTAGAGCGTCGAAGGTCCAGGATTCTGTTTCAGAGTTTCGTCCAGGGATAATCTAAAGTCCTAAGGACTGGGTTCCTATACTTATACTAAGTTTAGGGGTTGGACTACTCTGTGGCCCCACCTATGGGTGGGTCAGGGCAGAGGGGTGGCTACACCCCTTTCCCTTTGTCCAGTTCGCGCCAAAGCAGGGGCTGCAAGCCCCTGATCCGGTTTGAACTGGGGTATGCACAGGGACACCAAGTGTGCCCTCAGTGCAGGACTTCAAAGCACCCGAAAGTGCTCCCGCCCAGCCCCAATACACATTATCCTGTCTGGGGAGGTGGTCACACCTCCCTGGGACAGGAAACCTATTGTCCAGGCCTCCCCTGCCGGAGTTTCATCCAGCAGCAGGAGGCCAGACTTGTGTCTGTGGCAGTAGCATCCATTTTGTGATGCCAGGCTTTAGAAAGAAGTTACCGGCCAGGCCAGGGTTAACATGTCTCTCCCTCTAGAAGGGTGGAATGCTACCCCCGCTGCCAGAATTGGCGGGGGTAGTATTCCAAGATGTTTGACACCAAACACGACATGTTTAGGTGCAGCCATTCCAAAGTTAGCATTTAACGCGAGGTTATAATGCGCTTAAGAGTATATGGTCAGGCTGCACTACAAACAGCATCAGAGAAGGGTCTCCGAACGCTGCAGAGGGGCCCTGCTCATGCAGGGGCACCCTCTCACATAGGAACCACGCACTCTGCCTTCAGGATTGATAAGGCCTGCCATAGGAGTGACTTATAGGTTTATATGTGTGTATGTATGTAGTGATATAGGTAACCTATATCACAGTAAGGGGTGCATGCACCACCTTACCCAGGCTGCAGTAGCAGACCTGTGGTGTCAGTTTGGATGGCCTTCCAGGGTGGCACAATACATGCTGCAGCCCCTGGTAGGCCTCTGAGGTACCTATGCCCTTGGTACATAGTATACCATATACTAGGGACTTATAAGGGCACTCCAGATTCCAATCAGAGATGGGCCTAAGGCACATGGAAACCTTTTTACAGAGAAAGCAGATAGACTGGGGCCCTGAATAGCAGGATCCCAGTCCAACTAAGTCATAAACCAGCAAAACACCATAAAAAAAGTGGGGGCAACCATATAGTCAGATTCCACCTTCCTACAACCGCATCACTTCTTCGGTTAAAAGTTACGGTGTATCCCTGGCACCGATTCAACCCACTTACCTTCTATATTGTCATTAGTTCCACAGAAGGGTGTGGCTATGCTGATAAGTCTGGTAGTTCTCACCACATATCTCCCGATGTCACAGGTGGCTGCCATCCACTGTGGGCTGCTCCTGCGCGGCGTCACATACGTGGCACCGCTCACCACGATGCGGGGCCTCCAGCGCCTTCTGCCGCCTGGGGGTACTGTCACGGTCTCATAACCTGGGGCACCGTGGCCCTAGGACATGGCCGTCTGTCACCGTCAGCCGCGCCCTCCCTCTGTAGACAGGCTAATGTCCTCCGTCCGTGGCAGGGCCTCCACTCTGAGAATCCTCTGGGTCTGGGCCCTCGTCGCGTCAGCCGCGATCACTCCAGCACACTCTAAAATCTTTGGTCTGTATGGGGTCCGCCGGGCCATCTGCCTGTGTGGCACTCATCACCTCTCCCACTTGCCGTCTCCGGCACACCGACCCCCTCAACTGGGGATCCCGGGGCATCTACTTACGATCTCAGCACTGCAGCAGCTCGCCGCTTCAGTCGGTGTCACAGGCCTCACACCCCGATGGGTTCGTTTTGGCAGCGCAGCAGTCTTCCGGGCGCTATTCACTGCAGACGAGGGCTAGGAAAGTAGTTTAGCACCTTTGGTGGAGGTTTGGGCAATGGAGTTATGTCGTGTGGCAGTAATCTGGCAGGATCATTACGGATTATTGCTTGGGCTACAGGAGCTCGCCTAAAGCGCGTCCGCCATGTTGGACCGCTAAGCCACGCCCCCCGATTTAATTGATTTTGGTGTCATTTCATTTATTAAATTGTATCCTATTGTTCTAAATTGGTCTAGGATATTTCCTGTGTTGTGTTTTCAAGTTAATATTGTTTCTGTGCTGCATAAATGCTTCACATATTGCCTCTAAGTTAAGCCTGGCTGCTTTTGTGCCAAGCTTTCCTCTCCCTCCCCCCCCAGCACCTTGAGACCCTCATGGGTGAGTATCTGTACTTTACCCACCCTGATTGATTGAATGATTGAAGCTACCAGAGGGCCGAGCATAGCTTAATTTAGTGACTTTTTGTGCTTCACCCTGACAAGGACTGTGGCTGTTGCTTGGGAACAGTTACCACGCCCCCACCCCCTTAACCAATAGCCCAGTTTCTTACAAAAGCTGCATATGGTTCACCATGACAAGGATTGTGGTTGTTGTCTGAGTGGGGCTTCCAACCCCTCAACCAATAACCACATTTCTTACACTAATGCTTGAACTCATCGCTCACCCCATCAACTCCACGTCCGACGCCAACACCCTTCTAAACAACTTTTTTGGAATGCTATGTGAAAGTCCACGCTAAAATTACAACATGCAAGTGCAAGCCTTAAGACCATGCTGACAATAAGCAATCCATCCGCAGACAGGAAAGAAAATGAAAGCAAACCAGAACTCCCCGGACCTCTTGAAAATGAAGGCCCTCAGCGCAACATGCAGACAGCTCGTCACATCAGCCAAACCAAAGCACTAAACCATCTCCATCGATGAAGCCACCAACAGAAGGAGAACGCTGCTCAAGACAATCAAGCACTGCATCAAACCCCTGCCAGACCCACCCACTCCTTACTCCACGTCAGCATCCTCAAACCTCAGGATCAGGGTGATGCTCAATTGGTCTCCCTATAGGGGCCACCAATTCTGATTGCTGTAATGGCACAAAATATTGATGTGAGAAGATGAGGGAAAGGGTTGTTGGGAAGGGAACAGCGGGGAGAAGGACCTAAAAGACAAAAGCAGACATTACTACTTGGAAGCTTGAATGTGAAATTATTTTTCACCATTCACCATGACAACTGTAGGAAAGAGTCGTTTGTGTATCGTCACCCCCACACTTTTTGCCCCAATGCTGATGGTTATGACTCTGAAAGTGCACTGGAACCCTGGCCCCAGTGCCAATGTTCTCTCCATAAACACAATGTAAGCAAATTGGTACTCCCAATTGGCAAGGTCTTAACCCCCTTATAATTCCCTAGTATTGTGGTACTAAGGGTACCCATGGCATGGGTGTTGAAGCGATCACCAGGGCCTGAAGAACTATTTGTGCCACCCTGAGTGACCCAAGTAAACAAATGTCACCAGGTCTGCCTTTGCAGACTGCAAGAACCATGCAAACTGCTCCAATTCAGCTTTGCCCTCACCATGCGTGGCAAGGTCAAAGCACTATCTTTAAAATATGTCAGTCACCCCTACGGTAGGCCCGCTAAGCCCAGGAAGCAGGATGCATTATATTAAACATGTGGACATATAACTGCAAGCTTATATGTCTCTCTAATAGCCTCTTTCCATTGAGGACTACTATTAGTGATCAGAGATCCATAGGTTGAAATAAACCTGCACCTGGTCACCCCTGTGGTTGCCAGCTGCATTATGGTCCTGCAGAATATGGTCATGTTGGGTATCAAACAACTTGCCTCATTACCCCTGATACAATTCCAATGTCAGGTTTGATGTGGCATGTACCGAGGTGGCTACCTTAGAGGTTGCCCCAGCATTTCCTGTGCTCTGTCTGGCAGATTGCAGCTGCTACTGCCAAGACAGGTATTTGACCTCCTCCTAGGTAGTGTGAACACTCCCAGGAGTCAGAAAAAATGGCCTGCCGGGGAAGGAGATAACACCTCCCTCCCTGACAGGATGGCTAGTGAAGTGGCACATCAAGCTGGTGAGCTGCAAAGCATGCATCGCCTCATATGCAAGCAGTCTGTCTCCCAATGCCCCCAGGTACATTTACACCCGGGCAGGCGAGAAAATTAGTCAGGAGGCGTATACCCCCAGAAGGCTAGCCACACCTCTAAGGTGGGATTCCTGGTCTGTATAGCCGAGGAAGGTTTCTGCCATTTTTAGAAGTAGTAGAATAGAGGGTTCTGAGTAGAAAAGGTGACTCACACCCCCAGATGTGGTCACCTCAGGGCCGGATTAGTCATTGACCTCTTGCACCCAGGGGTCAGTTAAATCTAGGATTTAAGGGTCACCCTGACACCAGAACCTCAGATATGTGAAGACTTGCAACTAAGGACAAAGAAGAGACCCGAGTCTTCGACTTCAGGACCTGCACAAAGCAAAGGAGCGATAACCTGCACCTGTGACAACCACCCTGCAACTGCATGACTGCAACTCGTCCCAGGCCAAAGACTGGCTCCCCCAGACAGAGGGACCCCTTTGAGCACCAAAAGGCAACTCCAGACTCCCTTGGACTAGTTGCACATGTCCCCTGCAGCTGCAGGTAAAATCAGACTCCTGGAACCAAAGAATCACTGGCATCGGGCCCACCGAGGAATAGCCTAAAAGAAGATGGTCCAGTGCATTGTGGGAAATGTAGTCCTGACCTCCAGCAAGTTTCAGACAGCTACTTTTTGTCCCATACCTCTGGATGTCGAAGTATCATATGTTTGACCTTACCGCTACCAAGGCTTGTTGGTGATCACTCTGGTTACCACAATCTTTACTTAACGCTGCAACAAGAGAGAACCACACAGCACCTTCAACTGACCACAGCAGTGGCCCCTTGTTGACCTTTTGCATCTGTTTCCTCCCCAGCACTGTCTAAGCGGTAATCCCAGCTCTCCCGTGGCTCCCGCTGCAGCACCAAGGACAGCCAAGACAACTCTGCACCCTGGGCTTCTCGAGCCAGGTAAACTTGAACTGACTGTCGTGGCTTGGTCCTGGGACCCGCATCACCCTAACCCACAGTGGTTTCCACTGGACTCGACCTGCAAGTGACCGATTGTCACCAGGGCTTTTTCCATTGGCCGCAATGGTAAAGGTTTAATGTATTGAATTGCACTCACTTATTTTTGCTTCTAAAATCCATAACTCCGGTTATACTCATCTGATTGTATTCATTTTGGTGTCTAAATTAATATAGAAATTGACTTTATATTTATAAATTGGTGTTGGATTTCCCTCGAGTCATGTCAATTACTTATCGTCCATCTTGGTACTCTGAAATGCTTAACACATGTTCCTCTAGTAAAGGCTGGCTGCTCTTTGCCGCTTTTCCAGGACTCAGCTAAGGATTAACTATTGTGAATCCAAGGACCATCCTTGGGGTATTGTGAGAGCATTACATAGCGAGGCCTAACAAGCATCGCAAACACCAGGAGATGATGGACGGAGCGCTGAAACGTTTCAGACAATCACCCCAACTCACAGATCTGGGTTGAATCCATCATCTTTCTTTAGCTCACTTCGCCACCTCAGTTCAGACACAGCTATATGCAAATCAGTCTTGACCCTGTGCCTCATTGGAACAGTCCAGCCTGAACTGCCAAGCCATGTCTTCCCTGGACCGGAAACAAGCATCCTGGGACCAGTTTTGGGCTAACAGCCCTCATCAGCCAGTCTAGCTTGAATCCAGTGGCAAAGTGAGCAAGGGACCCACATCTGGGCATACCTTGCCAACTTAGGGCGAACAAAGCAAACACAAGGAGATGATGGACGGAGCGCTGAAACTTTTCAGACACTCACCCCCAGTCACAGATCTGGGTTGAATCCATCATCGTTCTTTAGCTCACTTTGCCACCCCAGTTCAGACACATCTATATGCAAATCAGTCTTGACCCTGTGCCTCATGGGAACAGTCCAGCCCGAACGGCCAAGCCAGGTCTTCCCTGGGCCAAAAACAAGCATCCTGGGACCGGTTTCGAGCTAACAGCCCTCAATGGCCAGGCTAGCTTGAATCCAGTGCAAAGTGAGCAAGGGACCCACGTCTGGGCATACCCTGCCAACTTAGGGCGAACAAAGCAAACACAAGGAGATGATGGACAGAGAGCTGAAACTTTTCATACACTCACTCCCAGTCTCAGATCTGGGTTTAATCCATCATCGTTCTTTAGCTCACTTTGAAACCCCAGTTCAGACACAGCTATATGCAAATCAGTCTTGACCCTGTGCCTCATGAGAACAGTCCAGCCCGAACTGCCAAGCCATGTCTTCCCTGGACCGTTCTTTAGCTCACTTCGCCACCCCAGTTCAGACACAGCTATATGCAAATCAGTCTTGACCCTGTGCCTCATGGGACAGTCCAGCCCGAACTGCCAAGCCATGTCTTCCCTGGACGGGAAACAAGCATGCTGGGACAGGTTTCGGGCTAACAACCCTCATCAGCCAGGCTAGCTTGAATCCAGTGGCAAAGTGAGCAAGGAACCCACGTATGGGCATACCCTGCCAACTTATGGCAAACAAAGCAAACACAAGATGATGGACGGAGCGCTGAAACTTTTCAGACACTCACCCCCAGTCACAGATCTGGGTTGAATCCATCATCATTCTTTAGCTCACTTCGCCACCCCACTTCAGACACAGCTATATGCAAATCAGTCTTGACCCTGTGCCTCATGGGAACAGTCCAGCCCGAACTGCCAAGCCATGTCTTCCCTGGACAGGAAACAAGCATGCTGGGACAGGTTTCGGGCTAACAGCCATCAGCCAGGCTAACTTGAATCCAGTGGCAAAGTGAGCAAAGGACCCACGTCTGGGCATACCCTGCCAACTTAGCGCGAACAAAGCAAACACAAGGAGATGATGGACGGAGCACTGAAACTTTTCAGACACTCACCCCTAGTCACAGATCTGGGTTGAATCCATCATCGTTCTTTAGCTCACTTCGCCACCCCAGTTCAGACACAGCTATATGCAAATCAGTCTTGACCCTGTGCCTCATGGGAACAGTCCAGCCCGAACTGCCAAGCCATGTCTTCCCTGGACGGGAAACAAGCATGCTGGGACAGGTTTCGGGCTAACAGCCCTCATCAGCCAGGCTACCTTGAATCCAGTGGCAAAGTGAGCAAGGGACCCACGTCTGGGCATACCCTGCCAACTTAGGGCGAACAAAGCAAACACAAGGAGATGATGGACGGAGCACTGAAACTTTTCAGACACTCACCCCTAGTCACAGATCTGGGTTGAATCCATCATCGTTCTTTAGCTCACTTCGCCACCCCAGTTCAGACACAGCTATATGCAAATCAGTCTTGACCCTGTGCCTCATGGGAACAGTCCGGCCTGAACTGCCAAGCAATGTCTTCCCTGGACCGGAAACCAGCATCCTGGGACCGGTTTCGGGCTAACAGCCGTCATCAGCCAGGCTAACTTGAATCCAGTGGCAAAGTGAGCAAGGGACACACATCTGGGCATACCCTGCCAACTTAGGGCAAAAAAGCAAACACAAGATGATGGACGGAGCGCTGAATTTTTCAGACACTCACCCCCAGTCACAGATCTGGGTTGAATCCATCATCATTCTTTAGCTCACTTCGCCACCCCAGTTCAGACACAGCTATATGCAAATCAGTCTTGGCCCTGTGCCTCATGGGAACAGTCCAGCCCAAACTGCCAAGCCATGTCTTCCCTGGACCGGAAACAAGCATCCTGGGACCGGTTTCGGGCTACAGCCTTCATCAGCAGGGCTTGCTTGAATCCAGTGGAAAAGTGAGCAAGGGACCCACGTCTGGGCATACCCTACCAACTTAGGGCGAACAAAGCAAACACAAGGCGATGATGGACGGAGCGCTGAAACTTTTCAGACACTCACCCCCAGTCACAGATCTGGGTTTAATCCATCATCGTTCTTTAGCTCACTTTGCCACCCCAGTTCAGACAAAACTATATGCAAATCAGTCTTGACCCTGTGCCTCATGAGAACAGTCCAGCCCGAACTGCCAAGCCATGTCTTCCCTAGACCGTTCTTTAGCTCACTTCGCCATCCACAGTTCAGATACAGCTATATGCAAATCAGTCTTGACCCTGTGCCTCATGGGAACAGTCCAGCCCGAACTGCCAAGCCATGTCTTCCCTGGACCGTTCTTTAGCTCACTTCGCCACCCCAGTTCCGACAGAGCTATATGCAAATCAGTCTTCACTCTGTGCCTCATGGGAAGAGTCCAGCCCCAACTGCCAAGCCATGTCTTCCCTGGAGCGGAAACAAGCATCCTGGGACCGGTTTTGGGCTAACAGCCCTCATCAGCCAGGCTAGTTTGAATCCAGTGGCAGAGTGAGCAAGGGACCCAATTCTGGGCATACCCTGCCAACTTAGGGCGAACAAAACAAACACAAGGAAATGATGGACGGAGCGCTGAAACTTTTCAGACACTCACCCCCAGTCACAGATCTGGGTTGAATTCATCATCATTCTTTAGCTCACTTCGCCACCTCAGTTCAGACACAGCTATATACAAATCAGTCTTGACCCTGTGCCTCATGGGAACAGTCCAGCCCGAACTACCAAGCCATGTCTTCCCTGGACCGGAAACAAGCATCCTGGGACCGGTTTCGGGCTAACAGCCCTCATCAGCCAGGCTAGCTTGAATCCAGTGGCAAAGTGAGCAAGGGACCCAAGTCTGGGCATACCCTGCCAACGTAGGGAGAACAAAGCAAACACAAGGAGATGATGGACGGAGCGCTGAAACTTTTCAGACACTCACCCCCAGTCACAGATCTGGGTTGAATTCATCATCATTCTTTAGCTCACTTCGCCACCCCACTTCAGACACAGCTATATGCAAATCAGTCTTGTCCTGTGCCTCATGGGAACAGTCCAGCCCGAACTGCCAAGCCATGTCTTCCCTGGGCCAAAAACAAGCATCCTGGGACCGGTTTCGAGCTAACAGCCCTCAATGGCCAGGCTAGCTTGAATCCAGTGGCAAAGTGAGCAAGGGACCCACGTCTGGGCATACCCTGCCAACTTAGGGCGAACAAAGCAAACACCAGGAGATGATGGACGGAGCGCTGAAACTTTTCATACACTCACTCCCAGTCACAGATCTGGGTTTAATCCATCATCGTTCTTTAGCTCACTTTGCCACCCCAGTTCAGACACAGCTATATGCAAATCAGTCTTGACCCTGTGCCTCATGAGAACAGTCCAGCCCGAACTGCCAAGCCATGTCGTCCATGGACCGTTCTTTAGCTCACTTCACCACCCCAGTTCAGACACAGCTATATGCAAATCAGTCTTGACCCTGTGCCTCATGGGAACAGTCCAGCCCGAACTGCCAAGCAATGTCTTCCCTGGACCGGAAACAAGCATCCTGGGACCGGTTTGGGGCTAACAGCCCTCATCAGCCAGGCTAGCTTGAATCCACTGGCAAAGTGAGCAAGGGACCCACGTCTGCGCATACCCTGCCAACTTACGGTGAATAGAGCAAACACAAGGAGATGATGGACGGAGCGCGGAAACTTTTCAGACACTCACCCCCAGTCACAGATCTGGGTTGAATCCATCATCGTTCTTTAGCTCACTTCGCCACCCCAGTTCCGACAGAGCTATATGCAAATCAGTCTTCACCCTGTGCCTCATGGGAAGAGTCCAGCCCCAACTGCCAAGCCATGTCTTCCCTGGAGCGGAAACAAGCATCCTGGGACCGGTTTCGGGCTAACAGCCCTCATCAGCCAGGCTAGTTTGAATCCAGTGGCAGAGTGAGCAAGGGACCCAAGTCTGGGCATACCCTGCCAACTTAGGGAGAACAAAGCAAACACAAGGAGATGATGGACGGAGCGCTGAAACTTTTCAGACACTCACCCCCAGTCACAGATCTGGGTTGAATCCATCATCGTTCTTTAGCTCACTTCGCCACCCCAGTTCAGACACAGCTATATGCAAACCAGTCTTGACCCTGTGCCTCATGGGAACAGTCCAGCCCGAACTGCCAAGCAATGTCTTCCCTGGACCGGAAACCAGCATACTGGGACCGGTTTCGGGCTACAGCCTTCATCAGCAGGGCTTGCTTGAATCCAGTGGAAAAGTGAGCAAGGGACCCACGTCTGGGCATACCCTGCCAACTTAGGGTGAACAAAGCAAACACAAGGCGATGATGGACGGAGCGCTGAAACTTTTCAGACACTCACCCCCAGTCACAGATCTGGGTTTAATCCATCATCGTTCTTTAGCTCACTTTGCCACCCCAGTTCAGACAAAACTATATGCAAATCAGTCTTGACCCTGTGCCTCATGAGAACAGTCCAGCCCGAACTGCCAAGCCATGTCTTCCCTGGACCGTTCTTTAGCTCACTACGCCATCCCCAGTTCAGATACAGCTATATGCAAATCAGTCTTGACCCTGTGCCTAATGGGAACAGTCCAGCCCGAACTGCCAAGCCATGTCTTCCCTGGACCGTTCTTTAGCTCACTTCGCCACCCCAGTTCAGACACATCTATATGCAAATCAGTCTTGACCCTGTGCCTCATGGGAACAGTCCAGCCCGAACGGCCAAGCCAGGTCTTCCCTGGGCCAAAAACAAGCATCCTGGGACCGGTTTCAAGCTAACAGCCCTCAATGGCCAGGCTAGCTTGAATCCAGTGCAAAGTGAGCAAGGGACCCACGTCTGGGCATACCCTGCCAACTTAGGGCGAACAAAGCAAACACAAGGAGATGATGGACAGAGAGCTGAAACTTTTCATACACTCACTCCCAGTCTCAGATCTGGGTTTAATCCTTCATCGTTCTTTAGCTCACTTTGAAACCCCAGTTCAGACACAGCTATATGCAAATCAGTCTTGACCCTGTGCCTCATGAGAACAGTCCAGCCCGAACTGCCAAGCCATGTCTTCCCTGGACCGTTCTTTAGCTCACTTCGCCACCCCAGTTCAGACACAGCTATATGCAAATCAGTCTTGACCCTGTGCCTCATGGGAACAGTCCAGCCCGAACTGCCAAGCCATGTCTTCCCTGGACGGCAAACAAGCATGCTGGGACAGGTTTC